>OZ010797.1:125220382-125897882 GCA_963932465.1 Maratus speciosus
GTTGACAAATTTTTTCTTCTTGTAATTATTACTTAATAACTAAAAATTGGAGGTTGCATAAGAAAAACATTTCCGTGCCAAGGGTCAATGCAAGGTTTTTCCGGCCCGTTTAATGTGAAACAAAATTTTGTGAAAAATAACATTACATAATAGAAGACGAATTCAAATTAACCCAAATTCAATGGACTTATTACATTTAGTTTGCCCAAGAGGAATTTAACAAGTAGAAATAGTTTATTCAAAAAAACCTTACATTTTTGGGAAATTTGCATTTTTTAATGGTTTCCTAATAGACATCAGATAAATAATAGTGCTTTAACATAGCCATTATAAAATTCATGACAAGAGTTCCATAACATGTGCAATGTGCCAGAAAACTTTGAAAGTTATTTTGGGCGATAACTGCTTAGGATGTGGTTGTTGCAGTCTTTTAGCGCTTGGTAAGATGATTTGGTAAATTTAAAAATAAGATATTACAAATATTAATATAATATTAATAAAATATAATTAAAATAAAAATTTGGTAAGATGCTAAACAGACTTTCGACAACATTGCTTACTTTTTTGCCAGTCGCACCAAGTGCACAAGATAGGGAACTCTTCCCAAATGATTAAATTTCTGTATATGACTTAAATAAGAAAACATTATGCAAATTAAAGATAAACAAAATACTAAGGAGTTTAAAGATTTTTAACTGTATTGGTGGTAGGAAGAAGCATTATACAGAATCTTGAAATCTTAACCCCCCTCCCCCCTCCCACACACACCAGATAATTTATCAGTAGAAATCTTTTTAAAAAATCACAAATGATTAAACTTAAATAAGAGGAATCAGCTTTAACTGTATCAAATTTTTATTTTTGGATGGAGTAAAAAATAAAATAATAAATAAATAAATAACAAAGAAAATATAAAAAGAATAAATAACCTTTGATTGTAATTGTTTGATGACTGATCTTGAGTCTTTTAACGATTTTTATATTTGGAAAATTAAGTTTAAAGTAGCAAGTATGACGAAACAAAAACAAAAAGTTCTATACTCTCCCTTATAACGAAAGAAGAAAATAAATTTCTCACACTTGAATTAGGATATCTGAAACATTTATTCCAAATTCTGATAAAAAGGGCCTCAAGGTTATATAAATTGCTCACAACTTTAATTGTACTTGTGCCATTTAAGTAAGTAAATCGTTTCAGTTACGTACAATAAAAAAAGAAAATCACGTTTTAATATAAATAATTATTTCAAGAATAAAGTAAACGGACAATTTTAATATATAAACAATGAAAAAGTGTTTTGGTGTTACTTAAAAGGTTAAATAATATACTGACTCAAACACTAAACCAAAAGTTCATATGCATTGTTTACAATCATTAGTGACGAAAATCTTTAAAGGTAATATACATTCCGAGACAAGTATAAATATGATATGAACAGAAAATACACACTACACAAGAATATGGATAACTAATCAAGTAATAATACCAATGTGAACAGAAAACAATATTTAAAAAACAAGTTTGAATATATGAAATGCGTCTGATTCTATGTATTCAATAAACAAACATTATATGAAATATAAAGAGCACTTACCCGTTTCACATAAAGATGTGACTTTCGGATTTCAAGAATGACACACCTCACTTTTCCATAATACCATCACTATAAATATTTTCGTTTTTAATCTGCAACAGGTAGGGTAGAAGGTAGGGTAGATATACGGCAAGAAAGCGAGAAAATAGAGCGGCCATGTTGGGTACTTGTCTTGTATTTGATTGGTTGGCTGGCTGGCACATCCTTGTGCATCATTGCTCCCGATATAACCCGATATCGGGCAATATTGGTCAATGTGAGTTTTTCTACATGGATTTACAGAACTTAAAATGTTATTATAATTGTTTACTGTTTTCTACCTTCCCACAAAAAGTACAATATGTGAATAAAAAATTTAAATATTCATGATTCCAGAAGTTAATGTCACAAATCCAACATCGGACAACATCGATCAATACTGGCCAATGTCGGTAAACATGACCGGTCTTTGCCGATGCACACCAAGATTGGCCGATATTGGGCAGTGTCGGGCCGATATTGCTGTGCTACCTGGGACATGACAAAGAAGGCATTTTCGATTTATGTAGATTAAGACAGAGAGCTGAAATCCGAATGCTGCCTGGTGATGGGCTTTTATGACAACAAGCTTCTAGATCTTATTATTATTGTACTTTCTTTATCGTATGTCAACAATAATTTCATTTCAAATAATGGTTTATTTCCTAATGAACTTTAAAAAAGGTAACTGACAAATCATGATTTTTTTTTTGTGTGTGTGTGTGTGTGTGTCTGTGTGTGTACGGTACAACTTTTATTGTTTCTCTGAGCAGTAAACATTGTAGGTAGTGAATTTTTCAGATAATGGTTTCAATTATATGCTGCATACATTTTTGTGGAAATTTTTTTACTGCCTATTTTATATTAGCAAGAGGGATTAAAATGTTAGAAAGTAATGCAAATATATGTATTTTTTTAAATATACATATTTTTAAAGGAGAATCGAATGGATAAAATGTGGGGTTACGATCCTTTTTGAGCAATGCGTGTTTCTATAAAACAATATACTTTAAAATGTAGATACATATTAAGGGTGAAACCATCTCCCCCAGCCCTCACCGAAAAAGAAAATAATAAAAATCCCGCTGAACAATGCAAATCTTTCTGGCCTTCACAAAGTCATTTAGAATGGAAATGCATGAAACTTGTGGGCATTAACCCTTTAAGGGACGAAAAAATTGAATAAAGATTTTAATTCTCTTATATATGTTATACATTTTTAATAAAAACTAATTGCTTGCTTTCTTACGAGGGACTTTCCATGATTGTCGAGTCGCACAAATCTGCTTAAATGACTAACTTTGACATTGTATATATATAAAAAAAAATTCTTTTGCTTATAAAATAATGAAAACTGTGTTCGATTTCTTGGTATTCGAATATAATTAGCAAATTTAATACATTTATGAATATACCTGAAAATGTTATGCGAATGAAATTTAGATATGCATTATAAGACTTATTGGGTTATATTTACATTCAGCCAGTTTCAAATTGTAAACAGAATTAAGATATAAAAATTGTTCAAGAAGAAATGTACTCCCTCCCTTTCCACCACAAAAAAAGTTTTTTAATGAAGGGATAGATTGGGTCTTAATTATTTTTATACACAACAAAAGTTTTCCTTTGTGTTAATCAAACAAGCTTGTAAATAACTTTTTAAAGCCTCTTTCATTTGTTATGTTGATAAAAAGACTTTACAAATTATGTCTTATTTTTATTTTGTTTCCCAACATTTTAGAAATAAACAGAACTTTAATCAATGATTTAAAAATGTATCAAATGATTAAAGCTGCTAACACTATTTTTATGAGTGAAACCAAAAAATACAGGTACTTTTCATGTCCAGAACTTTAATATTTTTTTCTTCATCTAATATACAAAGAAATTCCAATTTTTTATGCCATGTTTTAGAAAAATCTATTCTTAACTGGTCTAAAATTTGCTCTAGCCAATTTTATTGTATTTATTGCACAATTTTTGCAATTTATTCATTCTTAGCTATGAAAATTAGCTGTCCAAATGACTAGAAAGAAAACTTTAATTGGACTACAATTCTAAATATTATGAACAACACAATATTTATCTGTTTTTATTTAATTAACAGATATAGTAGTTTAATAAATTTGTTCTAATGAATTAAGATATGTATTTTGTAACTGCATGAGTTTGATTTAACATTACTGCATGATAGTCCATGAAAATGAAATCTCTGTTATTTTATTTAAATGTAGCAGAATAAATAATAAAAATTTTGTCCAACAGAGGGTGCTGCTAATCTAAATTGCTCAAAGAACTTTCTAGAATACAAGTAGTTGTGAAGTTAATTTTTTGTGAGACAGAACATTCCCTTTGACACAGAAACGGCCCATTATTTGCATATTGAGTTTTCAATTTGGTACGATATTTTATTTAAAAGTTTATGTATATATGAGGACCCCAGAAGCCGAGGGATACAAGTGACAAAATTTAGATTTGGAGTAAACTGAGTTCAAAGTTGGAACATCAATAGTAATGTACTAACTGTCGCTTCTTTCACAGCGGTCTTTGAAGTCTTATTACAGTAACTGTCAAAGAAAAGTGGAGTACAATATTTTCTAAAATTTAAGTAGAGATTAAAGAGTTAAGTAGTTTAAAGAGCTCAAGTAGTCGACCTCTAGAAAGCAGCACATAATTAAAAAAATCACTTATATTTCTTTCCATCCAAAAATATTGCCTTATTTCCAAATAGCTTTTGCACTTAGCTCAGTTTTCTTTTCAATTTTGTCACTGATACCCCTTGGCTTCTGTTGCTCTCATATACTATATATATATAATTTTACAGAAATTCCACTTTTACTTTAAATATCAATAGGTATAATTCTACTGTTAATCACAAGAATATATCATTGAACAGTTTCAGCTATATATCCAATACAAAATCTATTTAATTTCTGTCATCTTTATGATTCTAATATTTAATTACAGGGTGAATAAAAATCAACTATTCGGTCTTAATTACATTTATGAATTTATGCGAATAAAGGAATAGACAAAAGATTCCCTAGAACTAAGCTAACGATGGCGGTATGCTAAATTATTTTATATTGCGAATACCAAATATTGGTATATTGATAAATTATTTTATTTTTAATAACAATTACTATAACAGGCACAATCAAATTTGTTATTAGCGTGAAAAATATATACAGTAGAACTTCTTTTATCCGAAACTCTTTTAATCGAAACTCTCGGTTAACCAAAATCCATTTTGAAAGATTTTTTTTTCTTTTTTTTTTTTTTTTTTTTTTTTTTTTCTTTTTAACCATTACATTCCTTGTTTGCAAAATCCATTTTGAAAGCTTTTTTTTTTTTTTTTTAACTATCATATTACTTATGTGCAAGCGATCCTTTCCGAACTACGTTATATATAAATATTTTCAATCCCCATTCATAGAGGTCCTTCGAATTTAACTTCAGATCCCGTTAGCTGTGGAGTGGAACGAAGAAAACGAACAAATTAGCAATTCTGAAGCATTTGAATGTTTTGCAAAAGGTTTGTCATGGCTGGAGCGCAGACAAACTGTGATACAGGTGAATTAATAATATTAAAAAACTTGGTGATAGAGTTTCAAAGCGAAGGCAATCGAAACTGCGACAAACAAAACATTTTTTCAAACCCTTGTGATAAATGCAAAAGGTACTTAATTTCAAAATTAAAATTCAGGTAATTTATTTTTGTTTCTATTTTGCTATTGCCTTATTTTTATTAAGCACTTGTTACCATAATAAGATATATTGCATTTATTTATCCTTAATCTTAAAATTGAAGCATTCTCGATTATCCGAAAATTTCGATTTCCGAAAGAGGGTCGGTCCCAATTACTTCGGATAATCGAGGTTCTACTGTATATATATATTTACTATGTTAATTTAACTTTTCTAATTATCGTAGCTAATGATATTAAAGCTCTTGAACCAATACATTAGAACACTTGCAGGTGATATTATTAAAATTTATAACTAGGACATTCTCTTACGGGTACCTTGTATATGATAAAAATAAGAAGATATTACATGTCTCAAAATTTTAACAGAATAAACGAGCCTTTTCATCAGTATCCAGTAATCGACTTAATAATATTTTCGGAAGGTAGATTATTTTTACATGATTCTTAATTACTTAGAAAATATAGATATTTGCGCATTGGGAACAATTTTCAATAATTTTAGGTGCTGCCCATATATATATATTTAATTATGGGCAAGAATTTTGTACATATTAATCGACATATATTTATTTTTTCTTACTTAGTCACATTCCCATAAAGAACATTTTATTAATTTTGGATGCATTAATTGATATATGGCTTTAAGGATTCCGTTTGAATACCGAATTGGTCTACAGAATTCAGAATCTGCTCCATAAAGTCTTAAATTTTAAAAATCAGATGGACGAATTGTGGTTTGGTATCCAGAAACTAACTCTGTACATAGCCTTCAACCATTTTTTCCTTAAATCCAATTCTCAAAGACATTTATTGAAGAAACTTCAGGATCTCAGCCCTCCCCCTTAATGAGTTGGAAGAGTAGTATGGAACGCAGCAATAAAATATTTTCGATTAAAAAAAAAATCACAATTTCATTTTAATTAAAACCTTAAAAAAAACAAAAAAAAACACGAAAGCACAGTGCAAAGATAATGAAATTCCCCATTAGATACAATGGCATAGCTGCCAACTTGTACGGATTTTTGCTACCACTAGAATTTAATAGAAATTTTTTGCCAATTCAATCGCCGAATTGCAGTGAATTTTGATAATTAAATAAGGCAGAAATTTCTGTTAAATTTTAGTGGTAGGAAAAATCCGTACAGGTTGGCAGCTATGCAATGGGTAAAAGCGTCCCTTACATTTCTCTGGAAAGAAAATGTGATTCCCCCGGGACGCGAAATTACAAACCAACGAAACTTGAAGAGCTTAGCGAGATAAAACGCAATGAGCCAAGGTCGCTGAAATCTTCACTTTCTACCAGTACTCCAGTAACCTATTTGTTTACTGGGGGGGCAGTACAGTTTCAATTCATCTTATTGTTCGTGGTAGAGGGTGCTGTGAAAGAAAAAACACGATTAACTTTCGGGGGGGGGGGGATGTGCTAAAACAATTAAATTCTATGAGCAACATATGATCAATAATGTCTTAATAAAACGTTAAACACTTCTGAAAAATGTTATTTTAATATTTATAAAAGTTATTTTCAAGGTTTATAAAAATCGTCTACACTACCTAAGAGCTTTGTCATTGTTTTTAAGTGCATTTTCTGTATACATAACTTGCATATGTCCTATAATATTATAGTTATACTAGGGGGCTCTGCCCCCTGCAAGCTACGCTCTCCAACCCCAATTAAGACACTGTAGAATCTAAAAGCACGCTAATCTGATCGGTTTTGAAAATATTAGAGAACATTCAATTATACTGAAAAAACCTGTAGCAAATCTCCCTGTAAACGGGTTTCCATTCAATTCCCTTTGATTGCAAAAATTTAAGGTAGAATCAATTGCTGTTAAGACATCCAATGGTTGTTTTCGTGTTTGGTTAAAGAAGATCAGTTAAACATTTGAAAAGAAGCTAAAATAAAATGAATTAAGTAGAGTCTTTGTCTCTCTGTATTTTTTAACAGCGTTATAAAACGATTGACATAATACAATTACTAAAATTTGCTGCTTTAACCCCTTCAAGGGCGGTGGTTCATTTTTGGACCACTTAATTTTAATTCTTAAATGCCACATTAGCATCAGAATATTGGGATGAGAATTTCCCTTTTATCAAGTAAGTGAACAACCCCTTCTCCACATGTGATGTTGGTATTTCGATTGGTGTAAACTTCATTTGGTTTGCTTGTTGCTAGACATCTTGTACAGAAATGTTCTCCTACTAAAAAGCTGCAGTTTACTTGGGACTTTCTGACATGCTACCTGTTGAGGAAGTTTGGTTATTGATTCTTTATGAACTTTATGAACTTTACTTTTAAGGTGTGGGTTACCTCAAACCCTCAAACTATGTAAATTGTCCTTATTTTGGTATTTTATGTTAGTTGTAGGTAACGTATAAACCTACATTTGTTGTTTAATTTAGTTTTCATGCAAGAATCCTATAAACTTGCATGATTTGTACTTTTTGTCATAGCGAGTTGCTATTTGCATAATTAGGATTATGCACCTGTTCTTTTTCTTATGTTAAATAATTGTCGCTGGTTTAGCCCGTTTCCTGGATGGGGTGAAGCAGGATGGTAGAGGGGTTTTTTCCTGCCAGGACATTCAGTCCATAAACCTCACGGTTGGCGTCCTGGCCAGGTGACCAAGTAAGTGAACAAAAGCATTTTTGTATTTCGAAATTTGTTTGTAAATTCTGGTGTCATTCACTGATTTCAAGATTTTACAATTGAAGTGCCTTGTTCGTGAAAGAGTTAAACGCATATTAATGTATTTATTATTTTTAAGTTTCCATTCCCTTTTAATATTTACGTGTAAATACAATTTTCAGGACATAATTTTCAATATTTTCCTGCCTTTAACACGTACTCATTTAATAGTAATTTTAAAGTTTTTTTTTTCTGTTTTTAATAGTCACGTGAAAATAAATTTTTAATCGTTAGGAAATATTATTCTTTGCGCTGTTTTTAAAATTTAAAACAACCTCTATAATAATAGCCTAAGTCATGTGACTATCATCAACTTCTCCAGGCGGATCCCTTCGCTTTTTATATTCCAGGCGGCCATTTTGGTACTTTAATGTTAGCCAGCCACAGGTGTGATAAGTGGCCGAATATTATTCTATCCCCATTATTTCGTTTATATTATAATAGTCCAAGTCATGTAATTGCGATAAACAACGGGCTGATTCCTTCGCTTTTCATAAGAAAGTTTTCCATTTTGATTAAAGAATCAAAATTATTTTTCCGAATAAAACTACACAAAAGTTGCCATGATCACAAAGAGTTCCTGGTACTTTTATGTTAGCCGGGTGAAAATCACGCCAATAGCTTTTTTTTAACTCGCCAGTTAGCATTTTTTTATTTTTCGAGTGGTAAATTAAAACGGTGCTACTTGGTTATCCCATCGACCAAAAATTTGTCGCCAAACTATAAGATTAAATGCCAATAATAGTTGATCGTAAATGTCACATTCACTTGACTTTAAGGAAGTTACACATGTTCAAGCCATCAAGTGATTTTTATTTCGACGTTTTATTTGTATTTTTATTAATGTTATACTACTTTATTTGTTCTTTTGTTATTTAAAATAAAAAAATATGTCAATTTTTATAATTTGTCTATTTATATAATTTGGCGAAATTGGTCGACTGGAGAACTAATAACATTAAAACGTTGATTTGAATTGGAAATTTAATCTCATGATTTTTTGCATTGTCACATACGGGGTTTGGCGTGTTTTTTTTTTTTTTTTTTTTTTTTTTTTTTTACGACAATTTGGCGAAAACCTCGTTTTCAAATACCTGTCACATATGTATTTTTAAATTATTTTCTGTTGTTTTTAAAATGAAATAACAATAAATAAAAAAAATTAATTAATAACTTGCAAAGAGCCGGATTTCTCAATTAGCCTACGACATATATAAAATTTGCTTAGAGGGCCATCTACATATTAAAACGAACCATAACTTCATTTTTTTCAATGGTAATACCCAATTCTGACAGCATAAATGAACTCTACAACCTTCAAATAGCCTAAAAACAAATTTGTATGCAATTTGTACCATAAGTTTCCGAGAAATTAATTATTTTAAAACTAGCGCATTTTAAGGGCTGTATCCAAATTGAAGTTGGGTACTCGATTGCTGACCGAGAGAGCCGCCTTCTTGATCAAGGCAACTTAAGCAGTCAATGAAGCCTGTTAGATAACAAGGCAGCAGAAGAAATTTCAAAATATCTACTCACTTCAATCATAGACGGCCCCTTAAACCACCATTTTGCCGTTTTTTAAGCATAATTTGAAAACTACTTGGAAGAAAAATGTGAAATTTCGGATTTTCATAAAGCAGGACTTAATAAATCTAAATCCATCAAAAAAATTGTAGATTGCAATTCATAATTTTTTCGAATATTAATTTCATAATTCATATCATAAAATTATAAAAATTGCAAATTCAGCGTATTTATATTTGGGCACATTAGTTTTTATGCTAAACAAAAAACTAGCACGTTAGAAGTATAATTTCAGAAGATATAAATAAAAATATGAAAATGTAATTTAACATTAGAAGCACTAAATTTTGAATGTTTATAATTCAAAAACTTATCATTCAAATGACTTGAAATTTGGTGTCTAGGCACAGTTTGAACCGAAGATTTGAAATATCTCGTTAAAATTGGGTATTGCCATTGAAAAAAAATGAGGTTTGGGCTCCTTTTAATGTGTAGATGACCCCCTAAGTAAATTTTATATGCATCATTTAAAAGTAAACTTTATTTCAAATCGTTCGGTATCAGTAACTTCCGTCTACGATAATTTGTTGAAGAGTTAATAGGGGTGTTTACTTTTTTTTTCCACGACTGTACTCATTTTCGGGGAAGTATGCATCTGTTTATGACATAAAAATAATTAAATATATATATATATAAGCCAAATTCAAAAGCGTGAGATATCTTACCATTTAAAAAAAAAAAAAAGAAAAAAAGTTTCGTGCAAGGAGGTGACATAATTATTTAAATAGCAAGTTTTCACAATTCTGAAAACCTATATATATTTTCTTTTTTAACTAGGGGGCTCTGCCCCCTACGAGCTACGCTCGTCAACCCCCGTTCAGACACCGCAGACTCTAAAAGTACGCTAATTTGTTCGGCATTAAAAATATTTCGGAAGATTGAATTATAATTTTAAAAACAGTGGCGATCTCCCTATAAACGGATTTCTATTCATTTCTCTTTGACTGGGGAATTTTAAGGCCAAATCCGCTGCGGTACTACTTGATTAACCCGTCGACCAATTTCGCCAAATTATACAAATTGACATCATTTTTATTTTAAATAACGAAAGAACAAATAAATTAGTGCAGCATTAATAAAAATAGAAATAAAACGTTGAAAAAAAAAATAACTTGATGACGTAGACACGTGTAACTTGCTTAAAGTCAAGTTAATGTGACATTTACGATCAACCATTATTGGCATTTAATCTTATAGTTTGGCGAATGATAGATTTTTGGTCGACGGGATAACTAAGTAATACTAAAAATACATATGTCAATCGCTGTTTTCGTCTTTGATTAAGTAAAATAAGTTAAACATTTCAAAATAAGCTAATATAAAAGGAATTAAGTAAACAGAATTTTTGTCTCCCAATATTTTTTAACAAAGCGAAAAGAAAGTTCTTTTAAATAAGACATTTTAAATTAATCGTTTTTAATCTGACGTAATTTTGACCAAACTATTCTTTCTCTTTTTAATATTCACGTGAAAATACTTGTGTTAGAAATGAATATTATCTGCGCTTTCCTAACAAAAATAGTTGAAAAGTATCCTCTCAAAATATCAAATAAATGTCTACGCAATTTCTAAATTTAAACCGTTTTGCAATATTATTTTGTGTTCATTTTATTTAATAACTGTAATGTGACGTAAATATGACGTAATTTCTCCTATTTTAGACTTCTAAAGCATGTTAATAAATTTATTATTTTACAAAATCCCTTCTCTCTTAAAATTCACGTGTAATTATAGTTTTTATGACGTAATTTTTAATAAGTTCCTGCTTTTTGTACATAATTATTTAATTCTAATTCCAAATGTTTTTTTCTGTTTATAATAGTCACGTGTAAATAAATGTTTAATTTATTTACACGTATAAATATTTTTTTTTTTTTAAGCAAAGATTATTGTTTCCGCTTTTTATACAGTTGGCAACAGTTTAAATTAATATTACTTTCTAAAATCTGTCAAAAATATCTCTAGAAATGCTGAAAATTTGAATTTAAAATAGAAATAAAACCTCAAAAAATTAGTCAAATTTAAAAAAGAAATATAGTCTGCACACCGGGAACTTCAAAAGTATAAAATGATCTAAAAATGATTAAATTCCGATGTATAGTTTTTGCTCCTATAAAACTTTTTTAGTGGAACGATTTTGTCCAACTTTAGCATTAAATATCTCTTAAAATAATTCTTCGATTTGAAAACTGTCTGCATCAGCGTGTTTATCAAACATTTCTGTATAATACTACCGATTTTCATATTTTTGTATGCATTATTTTTCTTAATATTAACGAAGAAAGACCTCCGGCCACAAAAAATTCAAAACCGGCGGCGGTGACAGCGGTAGTTACTTTTTTTTTAGAATAGAGAGATTTTTTGCAAAATTTCTGGAAAGCTTTAAGAATACTCTGCATGTTAATCTATAACTAAGGCTGCGTTTAAATACTTTATTTGCCATCCTTCAACAGTTTTTCCAGGAAAAGTATTCTTCTTTACCCACTAGTGGTTTATTCACAAAAGGATGGGGAGATTGAACAATAGCTAATGAGATAAGAAGATTTACTCGACTTGCGGGAGCAGTTTTCCTGCTACAGGATGTCCGTTAGTTCCATGCTAAAGTTATTAAAGATGAAAAACAACGTGTGGCCGCAAGAAAGAAACCGCGAGATTAATGCTACATCTATTTCAACATTAAATGCATCAATATTTGGGAGTATATGCGTCCAGTTATCAATTAAAATTAACAAATTTACAAAATTTAGCGCACGTTTAAGAGCTACATCTTCTCTTAAAGCAACATTAAAGAGATTCTTTATGTTTAACTAAAAATTGCTTTCTGGAAGATGATAAAGTTTTCATAAATATTGAAGAAGAACTGATAAATCGTCTATCACAGGGTGTACCAGTTACCTCATTTCAAGACAAATCTTACCTTATATTTCCTTTTAGTATAATTCCGAAAATATTTCTAAACATGTGCATGGCAAAACAAAAAGGCCTTGTCATCTAAATTAAATTATGCTTTCATTTTCGAATTTGTGTTTTATAAGAGTAGAAACATATTATTCACTTAATTGTGTTATTATCTTTTTATTTAACTTGTAACTTCACCTAATTACGAATTATAATTTATTAGTATCTTTAAATCATGTATTAGTAAAAAGCATATGGTAAAGCGAATTTTAAAAAAATGGTTTTTATTTCTAATCTTTTTTCAAGTATCGAAGAAAAAACATTGTGGACTAATATTAATATTGCTCAGTTCAAATTTACAGATATGTATTGTTATTAAGCATTGAAATCTCAAAAAGGAATCAGCCAAATTAGTTTAATGGTATGTCTTACTTATGCCCTATCTTTATATAGTAGACACACTGAATGTAATTTTTATTTTATTTATTTATACAGTTAACTAAATATAACATATATCGTATTTGATATGTACGTATATTATGCTTATACGATTAAACCAAGAAAATTCCTCACTTCCTTATTCCTGAATATGCATTCTTCATTAAGTCGAATATGCATTATGTGGGAGTTTTTCTAAGATACCCTAACTCATATTTACAGCAAGGTTCGAAGAAAATTACTTACAATTATGGGAATCAAGTAATCGCATTCTGCCAAATTGTCTTTTCGGGCAATAAAAGAAAAAAAAAAAAAAGACGCCCTCTGTCGTAAAATGAATTCCTCATACTTCACATTATACTCTCTGATACCGATCTATATTTTTAATAATAATCACGATTGCACGTTTATTGCATTATGTATAAAAAAATGTTATCATACATAATAAAAATGAATAATCACTGTACCACTTCAATAATAATTGTGCAAAATTATCCCGTTCCTTTTTCACGTACAGTCTTGGAAAAAAAAAAAGTAAACATCCCCTACTAACTCCTCAACAAATTATCGTAGAAGAAAGTTACTGGTACCTAATGGGTGAAAATAAAGTCTACTTTTAAATGACGTATTTAAAATTTGCTTAGGGGGTCATCTACATATTAAAATGAAGTCAAACTTCATTTTTTTCAATAACAATACCCAATTTTAACAAGATATTTCAAATCTTTGGTTCAAACTATGCCTGGACACCGAATTTCAAGTCATTTGAATGATAAGTTTTTGAATTATAAACATTCAAAATTGAGTGCTTCTAATGTTAAATTACATTTTCATATTTTTATTTATATCTCCAGAAATTATGCTCCGAATGTGCTAATTTTTTGTGTAGCAATAATACTAATATACCCAAACATAAATACGCTGAATTTGCAATTTTTATAATTTTATGATATGAATTATGAATTATGAAATTAATATTCGAAAAAAATATGAATTGCAACCTACAATTTTTTTGATGGATTTAGATTTATTAAGTCCTGCTTTATGGAAATCCAAAATTTCACATCTTTCTTCCAAGTAGTTTTCAAATTATGCTTAAAAAACGGCAAAATGATGGTTTAAGGGGCCGTCTATAATAGAAGTGACTAGATATTTTGAAATTTCTTCTGCTGTACTGTAATCTAGCAAGCTTCCTCGTATTCTTAAGGTGCCTTGATCAAGATGGGGGCTCTCCCGGTTAATAATCGATTTCCGAACTTCAATTTGGATACAGCCCTTAGAATACGCTTGTTTTAAAATAATTAATTTCTCAGAAACTTATGGTAAGAATTGCATAAAAATTTGTTTTTAGGCTAATTGAAGGATGTAGAGTTCATTTATGCTGTCAGAATGGTGTAGTGCTATTGAAAAAAACAAAGTTATGGTTCGTTTTAATATGTAGATGGCCCCCTAAGCAAATTTTATCTATATCATTTAAAAGTAGATTTTATTTCCAATCTTTCGGTACCAGTAACTTTCTTCTACGATAATTTGTTGGGGAGTTAGTAAGGGTGTTTACTTTTTTTTTTCCACGACTGTACATATACTTGGACTTGTAACTCACTCACTGTTGCGTATTGGTCGAAATTTATAGTTACATGTCTATGTCTATAAATATAAACGTATAAAAACATTCGTTTCTTACAATCTTTAAATAAAATTATAATACTTCGTATGTGCTGGACCTTGATTGTTTCTACTGGTGGATCAAAACTGCAATGCCTCGCTACGGAGGCTGTCACCGCGCTTGCTCTTTCAGAGTTTCGTTTTGAATTTCGAATGGCTAACGTTGGGCGAATTTTTAAGACAGCAACCTTGGAGGGAGACATTGCTGTTTGCGTTTTAACACTAGAACCGCCGTTAGGGGTCACTTTGACCCCATGCCAAACTTATAATAGTCGATTCGAACCAGAAATTTCTTTAATTTTTTTAGGAAACACTGTAAGAGTCGTTCATTTGCTTCGCCTTCTAAGTTTAGAATTTGTAGATTTAAATGGTTACTTAAATAGACAAACTTGGACTTGTGCCTGCTCCTCTCAGTGTTGCGAATTGGTCGAAATTTACAGTTACATGTCTATAAATATTTCCGTATAAAAAGATTCGCTTCTTACAATCTTCAAATAAAATTATAATATTATACTTGGTGAAAGTTGGCCCTTGCATGTTTCCTAACATTTACTAGTAAGGGAAACTTTTATAACCACGTAGGTGTACCCTTAGTGATTACGCCGTACCCTGCTTGGCATCCGAATACGAGTCATTTTATAGTCACTCCTAAATTTTACTGGCATAAGTGTAATATATCTGTAACTAAAAATGTAACTTTTATTTCTAACGTAAAGTTTTATTATAATTCCGTACGATTCAGTTTGATAATTTGATAATACATTTATTTATTTACTTACCGCGTAAGATGTTTCTCAAAAACATTTTTTTATAAAGATTTATAACAGCTGCATTAGAAAAATTTCTTTTAGAACATTTTTATTAAAATCTATTAATATTGTTAAAGAGAAATTTTCAACTAATATCTATAAGATTTTTTTGTATTATAACAAATTAATGTAATCTTTAATTATAACAAAATCTAAAGAAGTGTTTTGTAAACAATTTTCCCATAATTTTGCTTGTAAAAAAAGTTTATTATTTTATATAATTTTTTAAATGATGTTTGTATAACTTTTTAAAATTCTTTCGAAATTCCGACTTTTGTTTTTTTAATATTTTCGATTATTGAAAGACTAGATGTTTTGTTTCAAGAAAGGGTAATTTTAATTAGACATTATTAATCTAAGTAATATTAATAATAATGTATATAGTGAGAAGCTTATATGCGCCCAGTTATCAATTAAAATTAATAAATTTACAAAATTTACCGCATCTTTAAATGCTACATCTTCTCTTAAAGCAACATCAAATAGATTCTTTAACTAAAAATTACTTTCAGAATGATGATAAAATATTCATAAATATTGAAGAAGAACTGATAAATCGTCTATCACAAAGTGAGCCAGTTACGTCATTTCAAGCTAGAAAAACGTCTCCCCAAATCTTACCTTATATTTCCTTTTAGTATTATTCCGAAGATATTTCTAAACATGTGCATGAAAACAAAAAGTCCCCGACATCTAAATTAAATTATGTTTTTATTTTCGCATTTATGATTTATAAAAGTAAAACATATCATTTACTTAATTGTATTATTATCTTTTTATTTAACTTGTAACTTTACCTAATTATGAATTATAATTTATTAGAATCTTTAAATCATATATTAGTAAAAGGAATACGGTAAAGCGAATTAAAAAAAAAAAATGGTTTATATTTCTTTTCCTTTTTCAGGCATCAAAGAAAAGACATTGTGAGCTAATATTAATTTTTCTCAGTTCAAATTTACAGAAATGTATTGTTATTAAGCATTGAAATCTCAAAAAGGAATCAGCGAAATTAGTTTAATGGCATGTCTTGTTTATGCCCTACCTTAATATAGTAGACACACTGACTGTATTTCTCTTTTTTTTTTTTTTTTTTTTTTTTTTAACAAACGAAATATAACATATACCGCACTTGATGTGTATGCGTATAGTGCTTATACGATTAAACCAGGAATATTCCTCACTTCCTTATTCCTGAATATGCATTCTTTCTTCATTAAGTCGAATATGTTTTAAGGGACCCTAACTCATATTTACAGCAAGGTTCGAATAAAATTACCTACAACTATGGGAATCAAGTGATCGCATTCTACCAAATTGTCTTTTCGGACAATAAGAAGGAAAAAAAAAAACGCCTACTGTCGTAAAATGAAATCCTCATACTTCACATTTTGCTCTCTGATATCGATCTATGTTTTAAATAATAATCACGAATGCATGTGTGTTGCACTATGTATAACAAAATGTTATCATACATAATAAAAATGAATAATCACTGTACCACTTCAATAATAAATGCGTGAAATTGTCCCGTTCCTTTTTCACGTACATATACTTGGACTTTTGACTCACTCATTGGTCGAACTTTACAGTTACATGTCTATAAATATAAAAGTATAAAAACATTCATTTCTTACAATCTTCGAATAAAATTATAGTACTTCGTATCGGCTAATCCTTAATAGTTTCTAAATTTTTATTTACAAGGGAAACTTATAACCGCATGGGTGATCCCTTGGTGTTTATTTGTATCTTCAATTACTTCAGTGCGATGTGTTTAGCTTTGCTTATTTTTTATTTACAAATCATTTTTAAATTTTACTGGGCTGAGTGTAATATATCTGTACCTAAAATCCTTGATAATCCTAACGCAAAGGTTTCATTATAATTCCGTATGATTCAGTTTGATAATACATTTATTTATTTACATACCGCTCAGATATTTAAAAAAAAAAAAAAAAAAAAAAAAAAAAAAAAAAAAAAAACAGGTTGCTCTCATTTCCAGAGGAGAAAGCTGTTTTGAAAGTGATTAATTTTTTTTGGCAGTGATTTCCAAAGTTCAAATTAACACTAGAAAGACGGCGAGCGGTCAATTTGACCGCTACCAAATGAATACATTGCGGTTCGAACCAAAATTTTTTTTATAAACCTAGTTTTAAAGGTAAAAAGGAAAAAAACTAGTTAAATAAATAAGTTAAGCATTTACAATAAAAATTCTGGCGCGAAATATTTTTTATAAAATTTGAATAAAATCCCCCGTCTTTCTAGTGTTAAACGACGCCCACTATCGTAGGATTAATATCACATACTTCATATCAAATTTTACATTCTGATGTTGATTTATCTTTTCAGTGATAATCCCAGTTGAACTTTTCATTTTTCACAAGGATTTAGCAAATATTCTAAATGCTAAAGTATCTAATAAAAAGAAACATTGTTCTATGTTTTTAAAAATAGTTGTATAAAATATTCCTATTTTTTTTATGGTACAGATGCTTATACATGTAAACTTGGTCTTTATTTCATTTTCCGTAAAAATCCACAAAATTTGTGACATTTTTGTGTCGTGCACAAATGCCAGTGCACAGTTGTAAAACAAATTATTTAGGCATACTTAATGAACATTTCTCCTCCTCCCCTCCCCCCAGCCCCGAGTTAGTGTATAGCCTATTTTTCCCGGGTGTGTAAAATATGTAATTTTTTTTTTTCTATTTCATGAAAAAGAGTTTTTAACAGCCTAAGTTATATAATTCATGTTTAACTATCGTCCTGTATATAAGACAGCGTACATTTCTGGCTCATACTCATAAAATACTTGTACAATTGCTTTTGTTTCTGGCTCAGCCAGGCGGGAGGGTTAACAAAATGTCTTAAGCTCGGCAAGCCCCACTCGATTGCTATTGTTTCAGTATTATTACATTATAGTAAATGAATCACTCATTACACTTGCTTAATCTGCAATGTTTAATTAAAAAACATATTTATAACTAGCTGACCCGCCCGGACCCCTGACAATTCCCTTAAATGAAACTCAAATTTGTATGATTTTCTATCTTTAGCTCAATTTTGTCAGAATTTATATTTTTAAATGAAATAAAAATCGCGAAAAGGTATTGATTTGTAAGCATACACTGTGTTTATAGGAAGTTTATTCAGTTTATCAATTGCTGGAGTAATTTCTTTTTTATCATTTGTATGAATAGCTAAGTGATTAGCATACAGTGACCTCTCATTTATATACGAAGTACGGTAATTAATTTTTCCTATCTCTACTTCTGAAAAGATATTTTCGTCAACTTTTATCGCAAAAACTATATGGAGAAAAATGCTTTTCCGAAAAAAAGGCGCATTGAAGAATAATTGCTATACACCGGGTATAAGTGAAACGTTACTGTATAAATATATATTTTTTCTGCATAAAAGATAAAATTGATATCAGAGATATAATTGTGACTAATTTAAACCTTTAGTGCGCAGCTTTGCATATATGCAAACGACAGTGTTTTGAATTTAATAAATTTTTTATTCATATACCTAATTCACACCAGAAAATCAAAATAGCAATATTTGGTTTAATTAAAAAAAAAAAAAAAAAAAAAAAAAATCCTATATTTCAATAAAGCGGAATTAACCATCAAAACTTTCTGGTGTAAACTCAGATTCTCTGAATTATGTAATTTCTAGAACGTATTCTATCCTGGGAATTATAGGGTTGAAGGTGAAGTTTTATAAAATAAATAATTATATAAAATAAGGTATTTGGAAACATACTTATTAAAGTATTTACTAATTTGCCATATTTTAGCGTAAAACAGCCACACGACAGTAGTTTTTACTTGCATTGCAGATGTGCAACAGAAGAAAAGATTAACGTATTATATGAAAAATGTATCTCTGATTTTTTTCATTATTTTTCCTGTGTAAGAAGCCTTTCAGAGAATCGTATATGTTTTTCTCGAAACAAAATAAAAAATCGCGCATTTAAGGGTTAATATAATTTTATTAAAACATTTTATTTTATTATTTTTATTAGATTTCGTATTTTGTTCAGGTTCGAGCCTTGTTTGGACCGAGTACTAGTTGAAGAATGTCTGATTCAGGTTGAATTAAAGATTTTTTTTTTGAACCAATTGGAAAAATGGTTATTGTCCTCTGTCAGAGTAGGAAATCAAAAACATATCTGAAGCGTTTTATTGGTTGAATCCGCATTTTATTCGTTTTCTGATTGGTTTATACAGTAATCTGTATTTTCCCCTTACTTTCAACAGATATGGATACTTCTGTTGCCACTATGACAAAAAAGTAATAAAAACTACAAAAAAAAAATTAATAACTCAGAAACAAAAATTGAGATACAGCTTTCAAACAAATTGCAATTAAAAATGCATTTTTTTCTCTATACGGCGATATAAAAAGTAATATTGTGGAATGTTTAGAAATTTAAAAATGAAATTTCATTTAAAATGGGTCCAGGAATATTAATACTTAATCCATGGCGTACGTAATGTATGACCAGCTCCGTAGAAGTTTAAAAATGTACAGTACCGAAACTTGTAAAACTGAAATTTCTTTTAAAATTTGTTCATGATAGGTCCAGGAATGTTAATGTTTAATTCATGGCGTACGTAATTTATGATCAACTCCGTGCGATTTTTTATGTCTTAAATTTTAGTCTTCGAAAAAATCATTTTCCAAATGGTTGTAATTTGTTAATTTTTTTTATTTTAATTTTTATTTATTTATTTATTTTTGTATTTTTTTTTTTTTTTTTTTTTTTGTTGAGTTCGCATTGGTTATAACTCAACCACTGCCCTCTTATGATGGAACCCGTCTACAAAGGAATCCTGTCTTACAAGGAAGGTCTCCATACGGGCATATTCAGAATAATCTGAAAAAATTACAGAGTGTTCTTCTCATGTGGATATATATGTTTATAAAAAAAATTTTGGGCGAAACCTCGATAGAACGTTCGTAAAATATAATGAAAATTTCATTTATTTGGCGATTTATCATCGGTTGGCGATGAAATGAAATTTCGAAAAATACTTTTTTATGTCGAATACTCTTTAAGATAAAAATGTTTCATATTGAACTTGTTTAAATAAATTTAATGTAAATAACTTTAGTTTTGTCAGTTTTAGTTTGATTTAACTATAGTTTTGTCATATATATATATATACCCTCATAGCATGCATGGTCACAGTGACGTCATTGTGACGTCACTGTAACTCACTGTGGTCACGTCACAACTGTGACCAAAATGCTACCACTCAGTGATGTTACATTGTGACTGATATGTGAACTTCTTAGAAAACTTTAAAAAATTACAAAAATTCTTCAAAACATGTTATTTACTGTAAAAAATATTTTTCTGGCAATTTAAAAAAAATGTGACTTCACTGTTATCTCACTACATGTAACGTACGTCTCATTATGTAAAAAAAAAAAAAAAACCTACCATATTGTAAACTCACAGTGTGACAAAACATATGTTAAGATTAAAACGTTTTCATTTCAAACAATAAAAATAATTCAGTGTTTGTTTCCGGGTAATATTTCACAACGAAATTAAAAACTTCAGCAAAAATGCACGTAAATAAAACACAAATTTAATAGACATGTAATCGAACTACTCGCTTAGACTACTAAAACTATTTGAATTTAAAAAACTGCTGTAGGTAATAAAATATTTGGCGATTCTTTCGACTATTAACTCTTGGAATATTGCAAATATGAAAGTATCGCTATTGAATTTTAAAACTTTATTTGAATACATAATTGATATATTTCATATAAAAATGTTTTTTGGTGTTATTAGTGGTCAATCTAGAAAAATGTATTAACTGTAAATGTATATTAGATATTTCAATAATAAGAAAATGTTTTCCTCCTGTATTCTGTAATCCGAGAAGTTGGTTTGTTATTTATAAACTATTCTTATCAGCGGAAATAGCAGAAATTAATACACAGGTGAAGAAAGCAATGTTTTGTTTGTGTGTAGGCATGGGAAAGGACGGAGTTTTGTAATAAAGCAATGCTTTATTATAATAAATAAAAACACTTGCATATTTTCAGTAATAAATTTTTCTGCTAGTGTTTATTTTAAGTAATTCTTAAAAAAATTTTTTTTTGCTACTTGAGTCACTCTTTTTAGATAAATTTAACTTTTTCAGAATATAAAATAAAATATACAAAATATATGCAAAACGCATGGCGTAATTAATTATTCATATTTACATATTTTTTTGTTTCTAGAAATTTATTTCGAAAAAATTTTACTTTGTTATACTCTCAGTATTACTATAATTATTGTCATATTTGACAAAAAAGTAGCTTTACAAAACTTAAAACGTGAACTATATTGAAACATAGCGAAAAAAAGTTAAATGCATCAAAAAAATTCTTGAAACAAGAAATTTGAATTGGAACTATGCTTATAAAAATATTACGTCATATAAATGTATAAGAATGGAAAAGACATCTGTTTTTTTTTTTTGTTGTTGTTGTTTTTTTTTTTTTTTTTTTTTTTTTTTTTTGCATTGATAAAAAAAAGAGCGCGAAATACCGCAGACGATAAAAACTATTAAAGACAACATATTGCGTTTAATCTTTGGAATAGACGGAGGGAGTTTTTTCCTGGACAATAGTTAGTGTTATGAACGTGCAGTCTGTCAGATATAAACATTTAACCTAAAAAAATTACTAGGAATAATCATTCCAAGAACTTTACACAAAAATATCACTTCGAGATAAGTACACTAGCTTTGGTGTGGTTTAAAATGATTCCCATCATTGCTGTTGTATTTATTATTGGAGATATTTTCAACTTCCAAAATTCATTCTTTCTAAAACATGGATTACATCGGAATTTAAAGAACAGTGTTAAGGAAAGAAAAAGGTATGAAAAAATATTTTATTTCAGAGTTTGCTTTTCTTTAAATTATAACGATTTTAGTATTTTCTTATAAACATTTCATTAACCTAATAAAGTTTTTAGTAGATTTATTATTTAATTTATTGATATAAATAACTGTCTATCAACAATTTTAATCAGGTGATTAAAATCAATTATATAAATTTATTTTACTCAGATTTGTTTTCTTTTAATATATTATAGGTTAAAATCACATGTTTTCTCAAAATGTTTCATGTTTTCGTCATTTTAAAATGACGTAGAAAAATATTATAATCAAAGTTTAACATAATTAGCAAATATTTAAATGTCTTTAACGTACTAAATAAAAAGGCCTTTTTATAGAATAAAATTTTTTGCTGGTCTGAAACAATTTGCATTGTATATTTTTATTTAAAAATTAATATCTGTTCAGAAAATATATTTAGAAGAAATAAGAATTTTTTTTTACATAATGGAGAAGTACTATTTAAAGGATATCATGCACTTGTAGTATTAAGGGGGCGAAAAATCAGTGTCAATGAGTATTATTCGATATGAGAAAAGTTATAAAAATTTATAAAGATATATCCTTAGCTGCTAAGAACTTTTCAGTTAAACGTTATGAACGAAAAGTTTTCAAAGTAAACCGGTGTTTCAATTTGTTGACAAATATAGAAATTATGCAACCCAGTGAGAATTTAAATATGGTTTCATTGAAATATTTTAATTATTAAAAAACATATCCATGTACTTGAATGAATGAAGCTAAAATGTAAAATATTTTTCATTGTTTATTTTTTTTATATTCTGGATACTTTTAATATTTTATTTCCTGAATGGTTTTATACGCATAAACTTCAAAATACCTGTACTATACACTCTATTAGAAAACATGATTAAAGGGGCTTGTTATTTATAATTATCATCTAATCCTGCAAATAAAATAATAATAATAATAATAATGAACCAATGTGTGTTTCTATTTTGTGCTTAAGGTTTGAATTTTTATACATTATTCACATAAAAATGGCTAACTATTTTATATTATTTTCATTATTTTCTATTTTACTGTGTCATATAAAAGTAAATATGATTACCTGCATTTGTAACAGAACTGTATACATAAAATTTTCACCACACGTTATTCTAAAACCTTTATAGTAAATTAAAAACTTCATCAAAAAATGTACATAAATGAAACACGAATTTTATAAACATGTAATCGAACTGCTCGCTTAAACTACTAAAACTATTAGAATTTAAAAAAAAAAAAAAAAAACTGCTGTAGGTAGTAAAATCTTTGGTGATTTCTTCGACTATTAAGTCTTGGAATGTTTCTAATATGAAAGTATTGCTATTGAATTTCAAAACTTTATTTGAATATATAATTGATATTTTTCATATAAAAACGCTTTTTGGTGTTATTAGTCAAATGTATTAATTGTAAATGTATAATAGAGATTTCAATAATAAAATAAACGTATTTCTCCTGTATTCTATAATCCGGAAACTTGTAATGTTCTTGATAATATCAGAGCTATAGTGGTCTTGGCAATGGACATCCAGCCAGATAGATCCTCCACGAATTGTATAAAAAATTTCACATTAGACTCCGAATAGAGTAGCTGCAGTGCATAAACATTTAATGATTGTTGTTTCTTAAAAATCTTAGACAGTAAGAGTTATTATTATTGTTACTATATAATTTCATAAATAAAAATGTAATTTTGGAAATCAATTTTTAAAGTTATTTTTTAATAACCAAAAGATGTTTTTAAATATGTGTTTTACTGCAAGCAGACTTTGATATAAAATGAATTATCCTTTTGCATCACCTCACCGTGCTGCATATTTGCAATATACCCCGAAGTCAAGGTGAATTATACATTTACTGTAAAAAAAAAAAAAAAAAAATCGGATTTTTTAAATTTAAATCAGATTTTTGAAAATTTAAATCGGATTTTTATGATTTTTTTCCCTGCATTAAAACACGGACTAGCTTTCAATACTTTGGGGTTTCTAAAACAATTAAACCTCTAATTGCTAAGATAATCTGTTTAAGTTAAGCTTTAATTATAATTATTATTTAGTGTAATTAGAGTGATTATAAAACACCATTAATTTTCATTAGTGGTATGCAATAATGTTACATACATTGATATATTGTATTAATTATCTAAAACTGTATTAAATACTATTGATATTTACAGTTATTAAAATTATTAATCTCTGCACTTAATATCAAATTGTTGACAATGTTTGAAATTAATCATTTTTCCAACAATTAACTTTCTAATTGGGAAAAAAAATTTTATGCTTTTATTCCTAAAATGATAATTTAATATTCATTATAGAAAAAAGGGGGTGTTAGTTTAAAACAGAGCATTACTTCATGAGTAAATGTATCAGTAATGCGTTTAGTAATAATATAAGAAAAAGTACATAATTTGTTAATATGATGAATAAAGTGACATTATTTTTTAAAGATTTTATGAATTACAAGTTGACAAATACAATTAAATAACGACATGATTTAACAATAGCTTGTATTTTCTAAAGAAATAAAATTCTATAATTTTTGCAAGGTCTTGGGCACACCGGTTTAAAAATACTGTGATATGGGGAAGGTTTTTATAAGAAATCTCTGATTGCAACTAAAGGTGAATTTTACCATTTTTTTTTTAACTGTGTATTTCGCCTATGTTAAAAAGAGCAGGGTGCTGCAACTTTAAAAAATACCTAGAAGGAACAGTAAGCAATTGCAGAATTAATAAAAACTGCAAATAAGCATCATTTAGTTAGTGGCACAAATAAGCATATATGTATGTCCCTGTATATGGCATAATAAACATGTGTATATGATATATATGGGGCCGTCAACTGTTCAGGGTTCGCATTTCCCCAAAAATTCCTAAATTTCCTAACTGTTATTTTACTCCCTAAAATTCCCAAAATTCTCCTAAAATTTTCTTTTTGTTCCTAAAAATATACATTAGCTCGTTAACTCCGTAAATCGCAAAGTATTTCGAGATCGCCAAAATTTGACCGAAAAACATCGTGAATTTCGGCAAATAGTAACCGAAAAAGACGCGTATTTCGTCAAAAGGTCGCTAAAAAACACGAATTTTGTCAAACGATCGGGATATAAACACGAATTTAGTCAAAAGATCGCGGAATAAAGATAATTTCCACAAAGAATTGGGGGAAAAACTCAAATTTCGTCATTAGGAAAAAGCGAATTTCGACAAAGAATCTAAAAAAACACTCAAATTTCGTCTAAGGATCACGTAAAAAAAAAAAAAAAAAAAAAAAAAAAAAAAAAACTAATTTCTTCAAGGGATCGAAAATTTTGCCAGAAGATCTCGAAAAAAAAAACCGCGAATTTCTTCAAAAGATCACGGAATAAACGTGAATTTCGATAAAGAATCGCGAAAAAAAAAAGCCCCTTACATTTCGTCAAAAAATCACGAAAAAAAAAGATTGTTGTCTAATAATCGCAGCAAAAAAGTGAATTTCGTCAAGAGATCACGAATAACATGCGAATTTTGTCAAAGGATAGCGAAAGAAACGTGAAATTGTGTCAATAAAATCGTGCAAATACGACAAATTTCGATTTAAGAATCGCAGAAAAAACGTGAATTTCGTCAAAGGATCGAGACAAACGCAAAATTTAATAAATCTCGCATTTAAGGTGAATTTCGTCAAAGGATCACGAAAAAATGCAAATTTCGCCAAAAGATCGTGGAAAAAAAGCGAATTTCAACTAAAAATACCAAATTTTGTCAAAAGATTGTTGAAAAAAAGCGAGTTTCGTCAATGGGCCGCAACAAAGACAAAAATTTTGTAAATAAATCGCGAATAAGGCGAATTTTGTCAAAAGATCGCGAAAACAATTTTAATTTCTTCAAAAGGTCGTGAAAAAAAACGTATCTTTCATCTAAGAATCGTAATTTCGTCAAAAGATTGAAGAAAAAACGTGAATTTCGTCAAAGGATCGCGAAAAAAGCGAATTTCGTCAAAGCATAGCGAAAAAAAGCTAATTTCGTCAAAGCATAGCGAAAAAAAGCGAGTTTCGTCAAAGGATAGCGAAAAAACGTGAAATTTTGTCAATAAATCGAGTAAATAAGACGAATTTCGCCGAAGGATCACGAAAAAAAAACGCAAATTTCGACAAAGGATCGTGAAAAAAACATTCTGAAATTTTTCTGTGAACTTCAGAATTTTCTTTTACTCATAATTACTCCTGCCTCCATTGTCGAGGTTCATTGATTGGACTCGAATTAGCGATTTCATTTTTCAATAAATGTCTTGCATTTTAACGCTGTCACAACATTGTCATTGTAGTCACATATTCGTCACAAAGTTAATGACAAAATCGTCACAAATCATACAATTTTCACAAAATTGTCACAATGTGACTTCACAACATTATCACTATCGTCACAGAATCATCAAAGTGCTAATGACAATTTCGTCACAAATGACACATATTTCACAAATTGGTCTCACCGTGACTTCACAAATTGGTCACAATGTAACGTCACAAATGAGCTCTAAAACGGCCATAACGACTTCACATTCTAGTCACTATGACTTCACATCGACGTCACGTGACGTCACATCGACGGTCACAAAGTCACAGCGTGACTTTACAACGACGTCACCGTAACGTCACCATGCCTGACGGGTATATATATATATATATATATATATATATATATATATTTATAATGAAAGTTAAATATCAAATTTTATAAATTAAAATAAAATTAAAATAAATTAAAATTGTTTTAATATTTCAAAATTAAGTCCAATTGAGCACTGTCGATTCAATTCTGTTGCTATGGAAACGACAAATTCTTTGATATTGGAGTGAATTACTGGTAAATGAATTCTTTCCTTTATTTTGGAATACGCTTAAATATATGAAAGTATTTTTTATATATGAAATTCTTTTTAAAGTAATAAAATTAAATAACAAGCAACATAAATATGTAATACGAAAAAATGTTATTATTAAACTCTCTCATTGTTTATGTTTAAATTCATTAAATACTTTTTACACGCATTCTAAAAATCAAATAAGAAGCAATTTTCAGGTGCATTAAAATCGTTTGCTTTTGGCGAAGAAAAGTACTGCTCGCCAAATCGCATGACGCTTTCGTCTTTTCGCGCCAAATGCTCGAAAGTATTTTATTTTTTTACAGACTTTCTACTGTAATTCCGCCACTAAATTTGGCTGATCCTTTATTACATACATAAGTAGTTTAATTGGTATTTTTTTTTTTTTTTTCAAAATATTCTGAGTATGCCCAGTAAGGAGACCTTCCTTGTTAGTCGTAAATTTCTCACTGCCTCAACAGTAGGAATACTATATAATTATACCTGTTAAGAAGGATACCTATTTAAAAGGGAATTTTTCTCAAGTTCCTTAGGATTTCTTCTTATCCGATTTTACTATACTAAATAAACACAACAATCTTATGCAATAAAACCAGTGAAAGTGAAATTTTTACTTTTAAATCAGAATTTCCTTTTAAATAGTTCGTTTTCTCAGGGTTTAATAAACAAAGTAAAGTGAAACCTCTTAAAACAGAATCGGTATGTGTCACAAAAAAAATACCAGTTCGGAACAAATGCCGTATTTGCCCGGCCGCCGCCATCTTGTTTCTTTGTTGGTCATTGCCGATTTTAAATTTCTTCATTTGGATTTATTAGCCCCCGGTATGCTATTTCTTTCTCACACCTATTAATGTGTCGTCTAAAAAAATAACATTACGTTGTATAAGCCAGCCGTAAAACAAAGCATATGCATCATTGTGTGAAATAATCTCTACTGTAATTTTTTTAACTTCTAAGCATCGCACATTTTCAATTTTTATACCGTCGTATTGGGAAAAAAAAGTACTTTTAGATGCAATTTGTTTGAAAACTGCATCTCCATTTATTTTTTAGATATTATTATTATTATTATTATTGTAGTTTTTAGCACCATTTGTTTAATTTTGGCAACTGAAGTACTCCATTTCTGTAGAAAGTAAATGGAAAATAGTTGGAAAATAGCAATTATATATGTATTTTTTTCGGTTTCTTGAATGACGAAATCACTTTTTTTTCGAGTTGTGTATTATTCAGCGATAGTCCTATGCGTATTTTACTGTAGATGTTGTTTAAGACTGGATCGTTCGTAAATGAGGAATTCTTTAGCTTCTTTAGCGGATGCGGATGACGTCATTTTACATAAAATAAAAGAGCGTGTTTGGAGTCTTAAAACCGAACTATCTATATTTATATACAAACTAGGGGAATCTGCCCCCTGTAAGCTACGCTCGCCAACCCCCGTTCAGACACTGTAGATTCTAAAAGCACGCTAATCTGATCGGTTTTAAAAAGATTACAGAAGATTGAATTATACTGAAAAAACCTGTAGCGATCTCCCTGTAAACGGGTTTCCATTCAATTCCCTTTGATTGCAAAAATTTAAGGTAGAATCAGTTGCTGTTAAGACATCCAATGGTTGTTTTCGAATTTGGTTAAAGATCAGTTAAACATTTGAAAAGAAGCTAAAATAAAATGAATTAAGTAAACAGAGTCTTTGTCTCTCGGTATTTTTTAACAGCGTTATAAAACGATTGACATAATACAATTACTAAAATTTGCTGCTTTAACCCCTTCAAGGGCGGTGGTTCATTTTTGGACCACTTAATTTTAATTCTTAAACGCCACATTAGCATCAGAATATTGGGATGAAAATTTCCCTTTTATTAAGTAAGTGAACAAAAGCATTTTTATATTTCGAAATTTGTTTGTAAATTCTGGTGCCATTCACTGATTTCAAGATTTTACGAATAGAAGTGCCTTGTCCGTGAAAGGGTTAAACGCATATTAATGTATTTATTATTTTAAGGTTTCCTTTCCCTTTTAATATTCACGTGTAAATACAATTTTCCGGACATAATTTTCAATATTTTCCTGCCTTTAACACGTACTCATTTAATAGTAATTTTAAAGTTTTTTTTTCTGTTTTTAATAGTCACGTGAAAATAAACTTTTAATCAAAGAAAATAAGTTAAAACTGGTGTGAATGACTAAGAACAAACAATCTTCTTGAAACACCATCAAAAATTTGTAAATGCGCTAGGCCTTTCGAAAGATCTGAGTCTTTCTTCGTGAGGCGCAAAAAAGACGTCCTTCTACTATGAAAGCAGAGGCAAGACTCGTGTCTTGCCTCTGCTTTCATAGTAGAAGGACGTCTTTTTTGCGCCTGACGAAGAAAGACTCAGATCTTTCGAAAGGCCTAGCGCATTTACAAATTTTTGATGGTGTTTCAAGAAGATTGTTTGTTCTTAAACTTTTAATCGTTAGGAAATATTATTCTTTGCGCTGTTTTTAAAATTGAAAACAATCTCTATAATAATAGCCTAAGTCATGTGTGACCATCATCAACAGCTCCAGGCGGATGCCTTCGCTTTTTATATTCCAGGCGGATCCCTTCGCTTTTTATATTCCAGGCGGCCATTTTGGTACTTTAATGTTAGCCAGCCACAGGTGTGATAAGTCGCCGAATATTATTCTACCCCATTATTCCGTTTATATTATAATAATCCAAGTCATGTAACTGCCATAAACAACAGGCTGATTCTTTCGCTTTTCATAAGAAAGGTTGATTAAAAATTTTGATTAAAGAATCAAAATTATTTTTTCGAATAAAACTACATAAAAGTTGCCATGATAACAAAGAATTCCTGGTACTTTTATGTTAGCCGGGTGAAAATCTCGCCAATAGCTTTTTTTTAACTCGCCAGTTAGCATTTTTTTATTTTTCGATTGGTAAATTAAAACGGTGCTACTTGGTTATCCCATCGACCAAAAATCTGTCGCTAAACTATAAGATTAAATACCAATAATTTTTTATCGTAAATGTCACATTCACTTGACTTTAAGGAAGTTACACATGTTCACGCCATCAAGTGATTTTTATTTCGACGTTTTACTTGTATTTTTATTAATGTTATACTAATTTATTTGTTCTTTTGTTATTTAAAATAAAAAATATGTCAATTTGTATAATTTGGCTATTTATATAATTTGGCGAAATTGGTCGACGGGAGAAGTAATAACATTAAAACGTTGCTTTGAAGTGGAAATTAAATCTCATGATTTGTTGCATTGTCACATATGCACCGGGTTTGGCGTGATTTTTTTTTTTTTTTTTTTTTTTTTTTTTTTTTTTTTTACGACAGTTTGGCGAAAACCTCGTTTTCAAATTCCGGTTACATATGTATTTTTAAATTATTTTCTGTTATTTTTAAAATGAAATAACAATAAATAAAAAAAAAAATTAATTAATAACTATAGAACAAAACAATTTATAACATTTTTTGTAAATAAAAAGAAAATAAATTCAAATAAACATTTATTAACCAATAAGCAACAATAGCCGAATTACCATGTCAGGCAAAATAACGCCATTTTGGCGCCAATTAGGTACCTCATTGCGTATATGACATCTGTGCCTAATATTTTTCTTTTCGTTTCGTTTAAAAAAACGAATGAAGTAAAAGCCATTTATTTTAAAGGTTTCAATTTTAAATGAAAGTTTTGTATTAAATAAAATGATAATGAAATACAAATTGAATTCTGAATAAAAGTAACATGATGCATTTCTTAGCATACATTTAAGGGAGGCCAAACTAGTCGCCAAATTAATTTATAATAAACTTTTCTAAAATATGAAAAAAAATATCTGTTATGATTAAAATTTGAGCTGCCATCATTAGAAAAAAAGTATTTAAAATTAGAAAAAAAATTAATATTTCGAAAAGTAATTCTAATTTTAAAATTCTAATACCAGTTTTGAGATCTGTGGATCAATACGGATTTTTGGTGTTAATTTCATCGCAAAGTATTCCATATTTTAGGAGAAATCGCCGTGAAACGTAATCAGTTCTTTAATCAGTCGTTTCATAGAATCGATACATAAATTCGTTTCAATTCGATTCATTAGGATTATATATATATAGGGTAGATATATATTTTTTTTTTCATCGGGGGTGAGACTAAATTCTGAAAAAGCAGAATTCCTGTTTTCTAGTATTAATGTTTTACTAATAAATTTTTTATCATTATTTTTATTTTTGTTGTTGTTTATGTTTCATCTCTAAATTTTCAAAATTAAGCATAAAGTGGTTATAATGACCAACAAAGAAACAAGATGGAGGACTCCGGGCGAATACTGCATTTGTTCCCCGATGGAATTCGACAGGTTTTTGTCTATGCTGGTAGATTTGTCAGGTATTTCTTCCGTTATAGCCAGGTTTTATTTTCACAGGTTTTACTGTATTAGGTTCCATTCTATGCATATTATCGAATACCATTGTACAAAGAAAAAAATTATAAAAAAATTTGTGCATCACGAAAATTGGGACTTTTGGCATCACGTGCAGTGGTTATGTTGATCAGGGCTTAATTTGCGCCGGACCCCAGCTCCGGCACTTCTCTGTTTCTAATAAATATTTAAATATTGGTCGGAATTCACCGGAGCTCATTAATATAGGACTCCGGAGCCCAGAGTGCTTCCGAAAGACCGAACCCTAAATTTCCCTACCTTTCCTTCTCATCTCCAGCTTTTGCATTCTTTTTTATTAAAACACTTCGTATATGGGATGTAATGTGCCGCACCTGTAGGAGGTGGAGATAAAATGGACTCAATTTTTATATTAGTTTTTGGGCTTGGACTGATTCAAGCTCAATCTGTCTTACATTCAAAATTTTATTTATTCATGCATATATATATATATATATATATATATATATATATATATAACCATTAATTAAACATCACCAACCATCATCTATAATTGTGATAGTATGAAAGAATTTACAACAATACAGTGTCCCCAAACACACTGATTGGATACCAAAAACATAATAAACAAGCTGCGAAGTATAAAATAAAGTCCCTTGTACTATATAATAAGAATTATTAATGAAGAAAAAGAGAAGAATATGGATTTCGAGAAAGATAATTGAAAAGCTTATATATTGAATTGCGTTTTCAAGAGTACAGAATTCAATTATATAAGCAAAATTAGTCGTTTTCTGTGAGAAAAAAAAGCTAAAAGCTGAAAAATTTTTTCCCCTGTACTCTAACGACCAATATAACCAGTAGAATAGTTTCAAACTGAAAACAGAATAAAATTAAATGCTATGAAATGGAAAAAATGCAACCTTTTAAATAATTAATTAATAGCAAGTAAAAATAGTAATATTACACAAAATACCTAATAAAATCCCAGACATTAGCACACACATATATATATATATATATATATATAACACACTAGAATCGTCACATATATATATATATATAAATCTTTCCCTCCTTCAAAATTACGTATTATATTCTATTGAACGCTCTGTTCTGCGCATTTACGAAGCCACTTTCATTTGTAAGTAGATATAATTGTCATGTATTGTTATTTTGATAGATAGCAATCGAGCAGTGTTTCCTCTTTTCTATAAAAGCATCTAATCTTTCCGATAACGGTGTGAAATTTTTATTTTAATCTGATTTTCAGGGACTCACCACTAAAGATTGTTATGCGGAAAGAATCGATTACAGTTTAAGATATGCACCTTTTATAGGAAATTGAAAAACATCGTTCCATTCTTCAGCATATAAATATTAATTTCTCTAAATTTCATTCATTTTTTCATAAGAATATGTATAGCTGCGAACTATTCTTTTTTTGTGTTAACACTATTTCCGAATCACAATCCTTACCATATTTAACCGCAGAATTCTGCAATTAATTAACATTAAAATAAGTCAAAGATCCCAAACAGCAAATAATCCTTGGCCGAACTTCAGCCGAAAGTCCTAACTCGACTATATTTCGTCCTGGCGATCTCATTTTCCGGGGTGCAGATATGACTTCTTTCCGCAAGGCAAATCACCTTTCGAGCATCGCCTCCCGACTACAATTGTGTCGGTTTTGAAGCCTTTGCGCATTAGTTTTCGATAATTTGGTCACTTGGCATTTTTTTACCGAGTACATTTCAATATCATATGATCTTTTGCGGATTAGCTAATCATATCGAATGAAAGAATTTGTACGATGCAAATATAGTATTTACAACGTAAAACAATTCGTTTTAATTCAAAAATAAATATTGTTAATTGGGAACATTTTCCCCTATAAGATGCAAAAATATTTCCATATCGAGATGTAACTAATTGAAATGTAATAAATCTTGCTTTGTTTAAAGTCAAAATATTGCTGTTAAATAATTTTACAATTAAAATTACAATTAAAATTACAATTAATTTTCTATTGTAAGATACAAATAAAATTACATTTAATTTAAAAATTATGTTCTTGCTTATACGTGACTCACACTGTTGATATACAAATATTATTGTACCTTACAAAGAATAATTAACTGTAATATTCATTCCAAGATCAGCAATATTTAGAATTTAAATTAAACAAAATGTCTTACCTTTTAATTAATTACGCTCTCGATATGAAAACATTTTTGTATTTTATAGCGGAAAATATTTCCGTCTAACAATATTTATCGTTTGAATTAAAACGAACTTTGATACATTTTAATTTGATAATTTTTGCATCTTACAATGTAAAATATTCTCATTTAACATTGCGTCCTAGCTGTGAAAATTCCATCATTTAAAGCGTCTCATTAATTTTTGGTTATGTATGGAAAAAATTTCTTTTTTTCTTTTTTTCAATATCTAAATAATTATTTTAATTTTAAAAAGAATTCAGTCATTTTTTTTTTTTTTTTACTTTTAAAAGCTATAAAATGAAATTTATCACTATCTGGAGAGAAAAATAGAAGATCAACTTCTTTATAATTTATATAATAACATTATCTGTTTTTTTTTTTCCCCAAATAAATTAAATTTTTAATCAGAAATTTCTAATTCGTAACTAAGAAAATACATTTAGAGCAAATATTTTGTTGTTGTAATAGTCTAAATTTCAGATATTATCCTGATATAATTTAAATTTCATATCTTATAATATTCAATTTATTTATCCAATAATTATTTTAATTAAAAAAATTGTTCAGTCATTTGTTTAACTTTTAAAAAGATATAAAATTAAATTTATCACTATACGGAAAAAAAGATAATAAACTTATTTATAATTTATACAATATATTATCTGAATTATTTCTAAATAAATTAATTTTTAAATCAGAAATTTCTAATTCACAACTAAGAAACAATCATTTAGAGGAAATAGTTTGTTGTTGTAATAGTCTAAATTTCAGATATTATCCTGATATAATCTAAATTTCAGATCTTATAATTCTCAATTTATTCATCTAAGAATTATTTTAATTTAAAAAAATGTTCAGTCATCTTTTTTAAACTTTTTAAAGGTATACAATTTAATTTCTCACTATCTAGGGGGGAGAAAGATGATCAACTTCTTTATAATTTATACAATAACATTAACTGAACTATTTCTAAATAAATTAATTTTTAAATCAGAAATTTCTAATTCATAATTAAGAAAATACATTCAGAAGAAATAGTTTGTTGTTGCAATAGTCTAAATTTCTGATATAATCTAAATTTTAGATCTTATAATTTTCAATTTATTTATCTAATAATAATTTGAATTAAAAAAAACGTTCAGACATTTTTTAAAACTTTTAAAAGGTACAAAATTAATTTTTTTACTTTTTTGGGGGGGGGGGGGGGAAAGATGATAAACTTCATTATAATTTATACAATAACATTACCTGAAGTATTTCTAAATAAATTAAGTTTTAAATCAAAAATTTCTAATTCATAACTAAGAAAATACGTTTAGAGCAAATAGTTTCTTGTTGTAATAGTCTAAATTTCAGATATTATCCTGATATAATCTAAATTTCAGATCTTATAATTTTTAATTTAGTTATCTAAATCAACAAAACAGTAAATATCTCTAATCATTTTAGTAAGTATAATTTTAAGTATGAATGTCTATACGTTATTATTGAAAAAAAGAAATAAAGAACAAACAAACGCTTTTAAATTGTTAGTTTACTCTTACACTAATTGCCCAGCTATCTGTAAGTTTTTAAGAGATTTAAGTTTACTGATTTGCAAATAACAATGTATTCTCACCAAAGAACATTTCTTGGAAAGTATTTTTTCCCTTATATTCCTTCGAATGTCCATTTAGAAATGATGTCCTTGAAACGTGAAAGTGTATTTTGAGGAGGAGGGAGAAAAGATATTGCAGGGCTGGTTGGTCGATTTTTTGACTGCTGATTATCTACACTAGGGATATGGGCCCGAGGGGGGAGTGCCCTTCGTGGGGGTCTTTCTAAAGGAACCTAACCCGTATTTACGCATGGAAATCCATGGCTCGAAGAAAACCACGAAAACTCCGAATGATTAGGCCAATGGGCGCGATTGGGATCGAACCTAGCACATCCCGTCTACCAGTTTCGAGAGCAGAACCTCTCAGCCACTGGTGGGGCGATACTGCAGGGCATTGGACAGTTTATTCACGTGACACACAACCCCTATCATCACTGCAGGGGGTACCTATACAGCGGAAACAAACAATAACACCTGAATTGAATATTTCCAACTGAGCGAAAAAATGCCCAGGCTGGGAATCGAACCCAGATCCTTGGCTTACAAGGCCAATGCTTTTCCATTTAAGCTAACTGGGACGACAACCAGCCAGCATATTTCGCTCAGAAAACCTTATTGGTAATAACATCTGGTTAAATTACTTAGTTACAGTTAGCTTAAATGGAAAAGCATTGGCCTTGCAAGCCAAGGATCTGGGTTCGATTCCCAGCCTGGGCATTTTTTCGCTCAGTTGGAAATATTCAATTCGTATGATAACTTTAACAATCAGTTTGATTGTGTTAAAATAATAGTTCAATAACACCTGAGTAAAAAGATTCATTTTTCATTACTTTCCGATTGCCGGTCGATTACATGCATAAGAATATATTCCGATTAATTGACTTGTAGTAATAATATAATTTCCTGGCGACGTTTTCATACGACATTGTCTAGATAAATCTCTAGATTTTGTTCAGACTATATTATGTGAAGCTCTCCATTCGACTACTTATCATTTGCCGACAATTGTGGTATTAGGCCGAAATTTAGCCGATATCTCTTGCTACTGGGGTACAATTCAGAAGGATTGATAACTAAAAAGTGGAATGACAGCTAAGTATATGCTGATATATTTAAAATTTTTATTTTACTGAAGAAAAAAAAATGCTTTAAATTTTGCAAATAATGTACAAAATATAAATATGCAGATTGAAGGGGGGATCGGGCGGGGGAGTGTAAACGGTACGGATGTTAGTATAAGTACCGCAGAATATTAGGGTTCTGGTACTTTTTTTGTCAGAAATTAAGCTCTGATGCTGGTAGGTCTTAGAGCACTTGGAAATCGGGAAACTTGACAACAGTACTATTTACATGACACCAATTGAGGAAAATATTTCAATAATTGCCTTTAGATGGCAGCACTAAAATTAAGATTTCCAAATGTCAACTTATATGTTCTGCAAAAATTCGCATTACTCAAGAGATATATTGGTGTAGCGAGGTAAAAAGTAAAATAAAAATATTAATGAAAGTAAATTATAATGCAGCTGCTATTGTTTATAAACCAGCGGTACTCAAACCGCGGGCATCAGGTGACCCTCCGATTTTAAAGTGCTGTCCGCTACACCAGTGTCGTATCTAGATTTATCATTTCGGAGGGGGGCTGAGATACAGTAAAAGTTTCCAAGATGGAATCACAAGGAACCAGAAATTTTTCACTTCAAACAGGTTTTTATCACAGCAGGTAATGCATAAGTGATACAAACATATCTGCTAAGATGAAATCGCATGGGACTGTGAAATTGTTTTCGTTTTATGCAGGGTTTCGTCTTAGCAAGTATAATTCCCTGGTTATACTACTGGTTTTTAAAAATGGAATATTGAAAACTATGTGCTAAACGGTATCTCAATAAATAGTAAATAAAGCCGAAGTAAACAGCAAATTTAAAATTACTAAGGCTAATGTCAGACGGACGTCTTTTTGCACGTTTTTTACTTATGTATTATGCCTATACAATGCTAGCAGCATTGTAAAGGTACGTACGTAAGTAAAAAGGCGTGCAAAAAGACGTCCGTCTGATATTAGCCTTAAGATCGTTCTCAGCCTACCGCATTTAAGTTAATTTTAAATAAAAAGGTTCAAGGCTTTGCAGTTCATACTAAGAAGATATCTCAATATATATATTCTCACTTAAATCCCTTATCTTCTCACTACTTTAAATCACAGGCTTTCAAATTGATAAATGGCAAGTAATAAAAATTATTAATACACTTTTAATCCCACATTATCATGTTTTATACAATAAAACGAGTGCGAAGAGAACCTGTCTATAACAGAAACTTCGCTGAAATGAAAATTTCATTGTCTCTGTGAAATAATACATTTTCTAAAATGATTTCTAAGACACTTTATTAACATGCCTAAAACGTTTTTTTTTTTTTTTTTTTTTTTTTTTTTCTTGTTGTTCCATTTGAATTTTATCTTAGCAGTTTTCATTAGATTTCACTAAACTTTCGTAATTAAACTTGATTTTTCTATAAATTTCGGAGGGGGCTACAGCCTTATCAGCCCACCCCTTGAATACGCCACTGCGTGACACCAATCATTAATCTATATTATTAAAATTTTTGAGATGCGCATAAAAGGTATTTAAGACATTCACCATTGCTTTATGTATTTTAGTAGTCAGAGAAAATTTTTCTACTATGTATATTTAATTTAAAATTATAAACATCTTAAACGACATTTTCTTTCTCATTAGTACTTTTTTAGAAATACTTTTTTCATACAAGTCCTGCTTTTATTGCGATACAAGGCGAATGTATATTTTAATCTTCAACACCAATAAAAAATTAAGTACATTTGAAGAATATATAGTTACATTTTAAGGGGATAAAAAGAGTTTGCATTGATTAGAAATTTGATTTATTAAAGAAAATCTGCCGATTTTTTATCTTCAAAACTTAAAAAAAAATGAATTATTATATTAATTTATATTTCTTAGTCAGATTAGTAGAAAATATATTCATTTTTTTTTTAGAAGGCTTTGCTATATTACTTTTTTAAATCTTACTATTTTTATTCTTATTATTATTATTATATTACAATGTTATATAGATATATTATTTTGTGTGAAACACAAATAATAAAACATATAAAGTGTGAAACACAAACTTGCGGCTCACTAGACAAAATTAGATGGATGTGCCAATCCCAAAACTTTCTTCTATCTCATACATAACATGTCTCATATATAACTCTATAAACATGTTTTTTGGGATCTCTAACACCTAAAACGTGTAAATCAGTCGAAAAAAATTTCGATTACAATACTTTCTTCCATTGAAGATAGAAGAAAGTAAAAACAGTTGAGTATTGTTGGTTTAAGGGTACAGTGGACCTTTATTTGAGCAAAAAATTGGAAAGTATTTTTCTGCATATTATAATTCTCCAGTTTGTTCTGGGCTATTTGCGAAAAACTGCATGCAGATGCGATTATTTTTCACAAAAATACCAGCATTTCAATCTGTACACAAACAATTTTCGCCCCTTTAATATACTTTAAATATGGTTTTCTCAAAGCTGATTTTTCAATGTTTTTAGATTTTTGAAATGCTCCATGCGTCTTAATTTTTGATCAAAATTCATTAAATTGATAAGGAAGAATCTATATAGTGCTTACAAAGAAATCGTGCAAGCATTTTAAAATTCGACTTCATCAAGATAATTAAATTCGATTTTCAACTTATTAAAAGAGAAAATTTGGATAAAAATCTGTATGAAATTCAGAAAAAAAAAAACCTCTAAAAAATTAACTATTCATGGGATTAATAAAAATCGATACACAGATTTGTTTGTAATCGAGTTTCTAGTAATTAAAATGCAAAATTAAGACTGATGAAGCATTTTAGAATTTTTAATTTTTTTAAAAATCTTAAAATTATAATATGATTGGAAGTTTCTTTTAAGGAATTCTATATACAGTCGGACCTCTATTTAACGAAGTCGCTAAATCCCGAAAAAAAGTTCGTTATGTGGAAAATTCGTTAAATAGAGATGAACCTTTTTAAATACTTTAAACTAAACAAAACGGATTTTTAATTCATAAACACTAAACATTATTAAAAAACTTAACTAATCACACTTTTTTTTGCAAATCTTTTTTTTTTATTAATATTCATTTTACGCTTCAAAAAGAAATCTGTAAGGGCAACAAGAATTTAAAAAATATAGTGTCCGAAAATACACTGTATTTTCAGTTTTAAGAAAATATTTACATTAAAATTAATGAATTTTAATGACATTATAGTATTTATTATAACAAGTAATTCTAAGCATTGTATTACTACATGCGGCCTTAAATTTAATTACTGAAACTTATTTACTACAGAACAGGCCTTTTGAGTGTGAAAAGGGATATTGAAAGTTTGTAGGGGAGGTAGGGGAGGTTTGATACATAGGGAGGATTGATACATTGACAATTTTTCTCAACAAATGGCATTAACAGCTATTGTAACAGATGTAAAGTGTTCTTTTATTAGCAGAGGCCATCATTAGCTGGACGTAGCAGTGAAGAGCTGACAACGCTTTTTTTCTTTTAATTTTGAAGACTTTTGGAATGTCAATGTAAATTTTTTTAAATGCTGATTTTCTTTCATAACTCTTATTATTGAGAAGATAATATCTTGTAATTTTTTTTATTTGTAAAGCACATTGTTAGGGTGAGTATTACCAGAAAGCAGATTGCCATTTTGCAACTGCATTTATACAAAGTGATTGAAAATCAAATAAGGCATAATATGGGGAAATGATACATCAGTGCTGGGGAGAAATGATACACTTGTATAATTGAAATTTAATAGTTTTTTTTTTTTTTTTTTTTTTAAGTTGTAAACTAATATAGGACTGTAACATTCATTATTGTTTTACAACAAGAGCTGCTGAAATTATTAAGGAAGAACAAAGAGATTATTCATAGACATTATGTAGGATACATAGAAAAGCAGTCTGATGATAGATGGTTAGTTCGTGTTGCTCGTCATGTAGTAGGAAAAAAGTTTAAATGGCCTGAAAGGGAAGATGTTTCTATAATTGACGAAGGAAAAATTAAAAAAACATTAAATCCACTCGATTTTACTTACCAAAATGATAGAGTTATTAGCTTTTCTTTTAACCATTTCAGGGGGGTGGTATGTTTATGAAACCACTTAATTTTAATTCCCAAACGCCACATTGGCACCAGCATTTTAGTAAAATATTTTCCGTTTAATATGAAAGGGAAATATAGTCCTTTTCTTATTTCCAATTAAATTTGTTGCCAAATTCCGGTGCCATTTATTTATTCAACACTTTAGCATTGAAAATGCTTTGCCCTGAAAGGGTTAAAGAAATCTTAAATGTGCTAAATTTATGTTAAATTGTTTGCAAATCAGCAATGTTCACTTCATTTTTCCCTGCAGCAAGATCTCTAGGGGTTTTTTTTTTTTTCATTATTTTTTTTTCTAAATGTGTGTTAATAGAATTGTTTAAATAATAGCAATTGTTTAAATATTTTTGTAAAAAAATTTCAGAAACAAAAATATGTCAATGCCATTTCTTTTTAAATTTGACTTAAATATTTCAAGATTTATCATAAAAAAAATTGTATGACACATAAATTGAATTGTCTGCATTTTTTTTCGATCTACATAACAATGTATCAAACCTCCCTTGCTAGTGTATCAATCCTCCCCAGCAATGGGGAGATTTGATACAGTAGTAACCATTCACAATAATTGGGATATATTTTTTGAATGATTATTTTTTAAATTCACAATATTTTTTAATAATGAATAATAGGTCACTTTATACGAAAACACGAAAAATTTGTTTAAAAATAGGTTTCTAAGGGTTGTAAAAAATTAGTAAAATAAAAAGTGTATCATACCTCTCCTACCTCCCCTATTTCCTGGATGAAATGCAAAGAATGACAGGGATTTTACTGCTCTCGTCGAGTTAGGCACCTGTTAAAACTAATTCAAGGTTATTGAGCATTATAAAATGTGTAAAAGAAAGAATAAGTGTGAAATGTCCGGAAATATTTTGAGAAATAGGGAGAAAAAAAAAATTATATCAGAAGAAAAAGTTCGTTAAATACAGAATACACTTCGCTATTTGGAGGTTATTTTAAGAAGAAATTCGCAAAATGTTGTTGGTTCCGAGGAAAAGTTCGCAAAATAGAGAAATTCGCAAAAAAAATTTTCGTTAAATAGAGGTCCGACTGTACTTATGGTAAAATGTACATTCCCACAAAATTTCATATCTATATGATGAAAAAAAAATTAACGTTCACAGCCCCCTTAAATAGGTGTAAACATCTATTTGTCCTCTCTTTGTCAGTTGTGTCGTTTGCTTGGAAATTTAGCATTGCTAAAAATCAAAAATATTAATTTTTGTGGTTTAGAATATATTTTAAAAAGCTTAGCTTGCGTATTCGCCCTCAGCCCGCCATCTTGTTTCTTTGACGATTTTAAATTTCTTCATTTAGATTTATTTATTTATTTTTGTTTTTAATATTTTTTTTTTAATGTTTAGTCTCTGATTCTTTTTTGGCTGTAATTTCGGAATATATATTCTTAAAAATGAATATTTGCTTTACTCTACTGTTTTAAATTTTATGTATTTACCGTTTGCTAATTACGAATTCCCGTCCCCTCCCCTATTTTTTTTTCTTTTTAACAAATAATGTTTGGGGTGTTGATTTTCTGTTTAAAATTTTGTTATTGTTGTTCATGTTTAATCTCTAAATTTTTTTAAATTAAGGAAAAGGTGCTTATAAATGACCAACAAAGAAACAAAATGGCGGACTGAGTGCGAATACGGCCGCTGTTCCTTTAAAAAATAAATAAATAAATAAGTTAACGCGGTTCAACTTAAACGCAAATAATCTCAAAATTAAAATACACTAATACTGTGTATTAAAATTAAGCCAATAGATGGCAGCACCGCCAAAGAATTAATTTGAAGCCGATTAAGAATCTTCAATTGTTCACATTTACAGGGCTGTATGCTGTATGAGATTTCCCGAAAGAATGATTTAACTTTGTCGAAAAATAGAAAACGCTAGTCAATTACATTTGTTCCGAATAAGTGCACTGGCGGATGTCTTGCATCTGATATTAAAAATGACTTCATACATGTGTCAGAAATTACTTACTTTGGATTTAAGTAAGAACTTCAAAGAGTCAGAAAGATTCTCATTGTTGAACAAGGGGTAACTTTGTAACAATTTAATATATACTTTATTTTTTAAATGTCCTTTAGAAATTTTCTTCAGTCAGGAGGGGCTCATGACCCCCGGGGTCAATGTATCAGGGTGTTTCTATTATATCAATATTAGAATTTTGTATGACCTCTCTAAGCTATCGGCTATCCTATTCTATCCTATGAAAAAGGCAAATTTTCGTACGAAGTTTCGTTTTTATATCAACAAAAACAAGAATTGGTATTGTCAATGTGTGTTAGTTGAATAATAATTAAAACAATAAATAAAATGAAAATACGTTTAATTATTATCAAAACACAACTTTACAATCAGTGAGGTTTCTAGCACTGGTGTTTACCGACGAGGGCATCTATATCAGAGTTCAAACTGGTTAACTTTAACCTTAAGAAGGCTGGTCACTCAGCTACCGATTTCCCTTCACTAATGTAAAGTCTACGGGCATTGAATTTATTCGTATATTTAAAATATCTCCTCGGGAAATTCATATTTTTAACTTTTATTTTTTGTGTACACTTCCTAAAAGATGTCTCTTTTTTTTTTTCTTAGTTCTCAAAACATTTCTAAAATATGGACTTAATTTTATAGGAAGTGTTAAAATCTTACTCCCAGTTCGTCCGCTTTTAACACATAAAATATTAAATTCAGCATAGATTTTAGAAATAGTTTGAAAAGTAAGAAAACAAGTTGGAAATTACCCGTCAAACGTGGCAAATGAGTTGCGTTCGTACTATAACTAGTTTTATAATTATTTTTTGCACCCCATACTGTACTGAATGTATATTTTTTTGCGCTTCATAAGTGCATAGTCTGTAACATCATTAAAATGCACTTGCAATAATTTTTTCCCATTCCCCTTAATGTAACGGAAAGCTTTTGACTGTCCCTGTAATTAAGCTATACATCCGATTTTCATGAAATTTGAAATGGCTCGACAAAATTTTGCAGCAATTATATATTTAAAATTTCAGCCCATTCGGAAAGCTGTAATATCATTAAAATGCATTTGCAATAATTTTTTCCCATTGGCCATAATGTAACGGAAAACTTTTGGGTGTCCCTGTAATTAAACTATACATCCGATTTTCATAAAATTGGAAATGGCTCAACAAAATTTTGCAGCAATTATATATTAAAAATTTCAGACCATTCGGAAGGCTGTAAAATCATTAAAATGCATTTGCTATAATTTTTTCTCATTGGCCGTAATGTAACGGAAAACTTTTGACTGTCCCTGTAATTAAACTATACATCCGATTTTCATAAAATTGGAAATGGCTCGAGAAAATTTTGCAGCAATTATATATTAAAAATTTCAGATCATTCGGTCGGGTAGTTTTTGCTCTGTTATATGCGGACGGACGGACAGACTGACGGACTGAACGACGACTATAGGTGCTACGTATTTATATAATTACGAACGCACCTAAAACGAGACATCCTTTAAGAAGAGTACACAGAAAAAAGATGTTAAAAATATGAATTTCCCGAGAAGCTATTTTAAATGTACGAACGCAACAAAAGTCCATAGACTTAACATTACGGAGAAGAATTCTGAAGCTGAATGACCAGCCCCCTTAAGGATGTATTCGAAAAAATATTTTTACACCCTCAACAACTCAAAATTTTCTGAGACATTTTCAGACTCATTTTTAAAAGTAAAAACATGAAACTTGCTATGGTGATTTTTGAAGAGATGTATAAGAGACCGTGTGATTTTATTTTTCGCTCAATAAGAATTTAATTTTTAAGAAATTATTTTCTCAGTATGACCCTTTTTTTCATTCCCAGATTTCCCACTTCAGAAAATTCGGTTTAAAACGTCAACTTTGACAGCCTTTTTTGCACTATTTTCTGCATTTATCAAAAAATCGACAAGCACAGCACATTATGTGATTTCTAAATAAGAGAATTTGCCAGTTTGATGCGTTTCAAAGCAAAAATTAATTTAAAAATAAATCAGAAAATAAGCAGTTTGGATTGGAATACACCCTCACACAGTTTGTTACTGTACTTGTTTTTCAAAAACAGCAAAGTTCAAAAAGCACATTCACACAAGTATATCTCATTTTGAACCCAATCAAGGACCTCAAAGCTTATTTAGATATTTCTGGATATTCTGCTCCTATGTTCAACCAGAAGAAATTAAGGATTTTTCCAGTGTTGCCATAACGACTGTGCGACTACTGACTTATCTCACAAGGAGGACATACCATAATACTGACTGACTGTTTAAGTAAAAACTGTCTTCTCACAAAGTTTTAGTTTAAGTTAATAGCTTTCATGATTAATGGGCTGTAAAATTTTGCATTTGTTATATTTTTTTAAACAAATGAAATAAAATATATATTTTTGTGGCAAATCTCGATTGTTCCGCGACTCACGAGGGGGTCGCGAACCATTGGTTGTGAACCGCTGCTCTAGTATATACAAAAATTAGTTAATTCGCATTTCAAACATGCTGTTTTTGTACGCAAATCTCTAAACGTCATTCACGGAAATTGCACAAATTTGAAAGAAACTTGCTCAGAAAAACGCTCACAGACTCAGAAAAACGACGCTCAGAAAAAAAATGTAAATATTATGAGCATTTGCCCACATAGCATTGCATTTTTAATTTGCACCAGTCTTGCTTTGAAAACCTGCAAAGTTGCGGCAGGCTCAGCATGACAAGACTGAAAGTTCATAACAAGACTGCAGCAAGATAACGCAAACGTCGAAGTCACCACACTTATAACAGGCAGCTAACATGTCGTGCAAGTAAAATTCATGCTGTATAAAATTTATTGCAAATTAACGGCAAACAAGTAGTTAAAAATACTGCAAACTTACTGCAAAGTAGTAATCTTTCAATGCCTCACTATATATTTACAACTGTTACACTATAAGTTTAACCCCTTCGAAGGGGTTCATAGACCTGATCAGGTCTATGATGCGAACACGCCGTCAGAAGGTGCACGCATCGTTTTCATCACCATAACAAGTTAACGTATAATAATTGTATCATTCAATACGAGCCTTTTTTTGTATTTGAGAAGTATAGCGTTCAGAAAAAGGGGTGCCAACCCAATAAAATTTCTGCAATTTCTGCGTATCCGCTGATTTTCTATTCCCTCAACAGAGGGATTTTTTGCTTTCGTCACTTTCGTGAATTAAAGACAGTCTTGCCATCAGTTTCACAACAAACTACTCGTGCAAGTGGGTGATGGTATACCTTGCAGGAGATTTGCTGCGAATTTCTTAATTCAAATTCGTCACGGCAAGATAATATCAGAAAAAATCATACTTGCTGCTAATATTCATGCTATCTGGGTTTGCCCTTTAATTTTCACGGGCAACAGCCTTATTTGATGAAAAACGGTCTGATGCACTAAATAAGCAGCCTTATCCCTTAGATACTTCATATTCTTACAGTTCTAGCCCACCCATCTGTTAGCAAAAATACGGTACGACCTCATACATTTTTTCCGCTAGGCTGTAATCCTTCATTTTAGTCGTGTTTCGAAAAATAATTTCACTTCACCGCGACCGTAACATACTTTTTAACCCGCCAAAAAAGCGATTCTGTGATGATTATCTAACGTGCTATCGAACAGTAAGTAGGGTATTATTGTGTTTTAAAGTGCATTATATCTTTACCCCTTAAATTACGGGCTACACAAAATAATTAGCATGTTTTTTTTTTTGTTTGTTTGTTTTTTTTTTTTTTTTACGGGGTATGACTGGAATCTCTGCCGCCGGCCTCTGCCTCTAATTTTACAGGGATATTTTTGACAGTGCGTACTATTTTGAAAAAAAAAATATGGAAATAGCCAATTAAATTTACAGAAAAGTGTTCGAATTTTTACGCATTTGTATTCTCCAAATCTCAATCACAGAAATTGTACAGTTTTTCTGGAAAAAAAAAGTATTTCGGAAATTTTCCTGTATTTTTACGGATATGATTTACAGTGTACCATCATATCAGAAACATCAATCTACCCATTTATTAAACAACATGTTTAAAGTCTTTGTTTTATGAACATTTGCATCAAAAACGCATTTCAAGGATGATCAATAAATGTTGTTTCTTGATTCGTCTTCACCCGTTTCGTTTCTTTTTTTAGTTGGGTGTGTTTCTAACACAATTTCGTATGCTCGCCGCGTTAAGTATCAGACAAACGGGTCAAATGTCGAGCACACTTAAAGCTTAAAGCTGCACAACTCTCCTATCTGATCTTAACCTGCAAATCCTTGAAATGCTTCTGGTGGTTATCCCATATTTTGTTCTTTCTCTTCTTACAATCTCGTAATTGGTTGTTATACTTTATTTACGGTTCACCTTGATCAAGAGAAAAGACGTATGTCCCAGATATCGGTTTAAGAGATCAGCCACTTTCACTTCGCACTTGAAGATTTTCATTAGCTCAGGCTTTCCCTTTTATTAACTGACTTCAAAAAAAAAAAAAAAAAAAAAAAAATATATATATATATATATATATACGGTAAAACCTCCCTAAAGTGATCACGTTCCGTTCCAATAAAAATGGGACGCTCCGAGAGGTGGTCTCTTAATGGAGGTCATGTTTAAATCTGGATTTTAATTGTTAAAAAAAGTTAACAATTAATGATGCTAAAATTTATTTTTCACATTAGGAAAAAATATAAAAAATTAAGTATCAAAACAAAAGTTAATTACATAAGTAAATTACTGCAGAGTTTAAATAATGAATACATTGACGTTATCGTTTTATCTTTTAAAACTTTTATTTCCCAGTCCTTTTGAAATTCAGTAAATAAATGCAATTTCATTTTTTTTTTTGGACTGGTACAAATAATGATGATTTCATTAATTTATCTACTTCTTTGAGAGTTTCCTGACAGAATAGGGCAGGGGAGTTTATTGACCGTCATTCTTAATTTGTCATCAGAGTTAAATTTATTGCCTAAAAAGGCACAAAGAGGTTTAAACACTTAAAAGTTACCGGGATAAAAAAAAAATTCTAAACTTAGTTTAGAAGTTTGATGAATAATGCGCTCTCCGAAATTATTTTTCTAATAAAACCTTCTTCAAGCTACCAGGAGAAAACGGAATTTTCTTCAAAGAAATGGGTCGCTCATGGAAGGAGTTCATCTGGGATGGTCTCTGAATAGAGGTAAAATTAGTATTGAGCCTATGGGAATAAATTTCCTTCCATGAAAAAATGGTCGTTCAGGGAGATGGTCGCACAGGGAGGTTTCACTGTATATATATAATGGTCAATATCTGAAAATTGGACATTTTTCATCCAATACCAATAATATTTCATAAATTACGCTAAAACCAAAAAGTAAAAAATGTAATATATTGTAACATTTGTTATAACAATTACCAATGATAAATGGACATATAATGATGCATAAATAATTAATTTTAAGCTTTAAACAAACGAAATCATCATTTCAGTCCCTATCCCCAGGTACAAATATTCAATATTAAATGTATACTGTAAAAATTTCTATAATTATTATTAACTTTTGCTATTATATATTTATACATATACGTATATATACAGTATGGGAAAATATAATTGTCCTTTCTTAGCATTGATTGTATAGTAAAATATTGTAGTAAATATATTTGTCCTTGAGGTTGACCATCATCTCAGTCCCTCTAAACACACATTTAGGTTAACAGATACCAGGTGGCTCTGGCAGAACTATTTCCATTGCAACAGCAACTAAAGTTCAACTAGCCACCATGGATGAAGATAAGATGTTCTTGATTCATATTTAGAAATATTTAGTTTTTGTTCTAAATAGGGATGAGTATTTTTTTGTAGCATCATTCATGTCCCAATATTTAACTTTTTATTTATTAAAAAAAAAGCTTATTGCAACTTTATTTACGTAACATACAAATGTCACAGGGCATGTTTAATAATTTACATGTGTGCAAAATCATTCAACAAAATGGTTGTGAAGCTGTTAAGACAAAACATCTACTCAGTTTCCATCATCTCAGTCCCAATCGTTAGACTCTGATTAAGGTGTTAACAGATACTTTCTTCCATAGAAGTTTATCCTACGCATAAAATATACATCCTTGATTTCAAAACATTACAGCATTTAAATGACAAAACATGTATCGTGGTATATAATTCTATGTGGTAGTTGGTACATTAATTTAAAAAAAGCAAAAGTTTTGGAATGAAATTGACCGTTTTTCAGATATTGACCCATATACAGGGTGCAAAGGAAAGTCCCTCTAACCTGAAAATACTTGCGAACGGAGAGAGCTACAGCTATGCAAGTGAGGTGACGGTATAGTAAAGCGAGTACGCCCAACCTAATGCAAACAACAGCCGCGCCCTTAGTGGCGAAATCTGGAAGATAACCACTGCAAATCGAAAACGAAAAGAGATAGAGTAAAATTTCCGGCTAGAAAGTTTTAGAGCAACAATTAATTAGTGCCAATGACATTTGGTTCACACGGATAAGATAAATCGTCGCCTGTATACCCAAAAATATCCGAAATCGATGAGCGACGATTCTACTTTGCTTATTCACATTCCGGAAATGTAGCAGTGCACAGTTGCAGATTGTGACGTTGTACTGTGCTATAATGTCTGTAAAAGTTTAATTTCCAATGCATTTAAAATTTTATCTTAACCCTTTCAGGGGCAGAAAATTTCTGTTCGTAAACTAATGAATTGACTAATACCAGAATATTCAAACGAATTTCTTAGTAAATAAAAACCCCACTAAATTGCACTTTCATTGCAAAAGCAAAATTTTATTAAAATATTGTTGGTGCCATTTGTCACATTTTGGAATTAAAATTAGGTGGCTAGACCGTCTAGCTACCGCCCTTGAAAGGGTTAAATCTATGTCGTCGTATTGAAGAGGCTTGCATAGACGTTCCACGCTGAGAAATGTGCATGAGTCATTCCATGTCAAATCAACACAGTTTCAGACCAAAATCTCCCTTAACCCCTCAGATTTTGATAAAACTTGGTTTATTAAGTGTATTTACATAGTTATGAAAGAAAACACTAAAATTATTTTTTTAATAAATTTAGTTTTAATTTTATTAATAATTAAATACAGTATTTTTCATTAAAATTTGCTACATCTTGAATCACTTAATTGCCATTTTCTTAAAAACTAAATGTGATACAAACGTTGTTTATGTATCATTTTAAAGCTCTTTTTATGACCGTTAATTTAATATGCAACATGATAAAAAAATTTAAATTTAATTTTTAAAAAATTTTAATTTTAAATTTCTCAAAAAGTGACATTTTTAAAATTCTCAAAAAATTCTCAAATTTACTTCATATTGTGTTCTTACATTTCCCCAAGTTTCACAATGGGATCTTAATGGAATGAAAAGATATAGGAAATTTAAGTTTATATATGTACAGTGATAATTTTAAATTACTTTTCAATACCATGTTAGTTTTTTAGAAAATATTTTCTATAATTTGTTAGATAAAATATAGTATCCAATTATACATATATATTTTTTAAATAAACTTTTGTAATTGTAAATTATCACACTAGGACTTCCCTCAGAGGGATTAGTCTGAGCGATATTGCTGAGAGCATAGATTTAATAATAACATGTGGAAGCAAAGAAAATGAGATGTTATCTTTAATTGTCCATATACTGCGATAAATTGAAATGATGAAAATAAACGAATTGTAGAATTGCAAAATCTTATATATAAATTCGTATACACTGCTTAAAAAAATGGGAAATCAAACCATTCAAGACAGCCATGCATGGATATAAAATTGAAAGTACGCAATATATTAAAAGTAAAATAGAAAATAGAAAATGAAACACTAAATTACTTATATCGGAATTTTAACTGTATAAAATGATGTCAAGAGCATAATCAGACGCTCCGCACCAATTTGAGTAACTTTAAATGACAAATATATGATGTTTAAAAAGAATGGACTATACTTTATATGGTGTGTGCTCCCTCGGAATAGTTAATATTGTACAATATCTGTTTTCCAAGGGTGCAATGAGGTTGTCGATAACATTTAAGGAATTCTCTCCTCAAAATCTGATATAGTATCAAAGTACCGAATACATCAACAGTGGCGTGTAATGCTTCGTTAGAATGTGTTTTAGATATGCTCGATCGGATTTAAATGATGAGTGTATGCTGGCCACTACATACGCTGTATTGTTTTGTTTTCAAACATATTCTGCACAAGTTGAGCTGTATTTAGCATGTATTATAAAAGAAATCGGCAATGATTACAACATAAAGTATGACACAAGACCTGAATATATCGTCTGCATAACTTTTGAGCTGTCAAAGTGTCATTTAAAGTAATTTACAAATCCATACATATTTATTCAGCAAATCATGCAAGCTAACATACGCCAATATGAACCCGATTATAAAATTTCACCAGAATAAGTTAATATATAAAAAATCTACTAATGATAATTGAGAATATGATCTTATGATAAAATGTCTAGAAAAATGAATTGGATAAAAAATTCATATCACATTTAAAACGGCACTTCCCTCTGTTAGTGGACTTGGCGAGAGAGAGAAAAGTCTAGAGAAGTAACACTTTAACAAGTACTTTCGGGCAACCTACTTACTGTTTCATACAGGTCTTTATTCAATATTTACACAATTTATTTAATGCTAGGTGGGTATCTATCAGTTTTGTTGCATTTAAATTGCATGTTTGTAAGAGGAAATGCAGCATTATGAAATATTTAAAGTTTCTGTACCTAATAATTCCAAATTAATGGTAATTGAGATCGCTTTCCGTTAATTTTATCTTTTTAAATTTTTAATTTTTTTAAACCATTCATAGAGACAATTGTATATTTTAAAACTAACCCGATGCAAAATTTCAAGATTTTGGGCTCAGCAGTAACACAGTAATAGAAAATTTTCGAAAGTTTTTTGCTTCTGCTCTGTTTTATATAGCGACATTTTTAGAAATTGTTCTATTGCGAGAATTTACGTCATGATTTTCATGTTTATATTCCTAACAATTCCATGTACTTCGTTACTTAGATTATCTTTAGATCTTTTTCCGCTTTTTTAGTCTTTCTATTTTTTAGAATTCGTTCTACAACGAGCATTTACATCTTATTAATTACTACCATGCCAAAGTTCTAGTTTCTAACCCCAACAGTATCCCAAAAATTTCAGTTATCCAAATAAATCATAGTTTAGAACCTTTCTAGAAATTTGTACGTTTATCCGTCAAATTGAACCTTTTAGAGAGCGTTCATTACGAGTATTTACATCTTAAAAGTAACTACCTCACCAAATTTAAAGTTTCTAACCCAATCAATATCGCAGAAACCACAATTTAAGAACTTTCTTACTCCTGCAGCAATGCACGCTCTTGCACTGACATAAAATAGTCATTTTTTCGGAGCAGAGATGGCCACCAACATTTTTTTGAGTTGGCTATGTAGTTTCAGAGATAACACCTCACAAACTTACAAGCATTAATAATATTATACACTTTATAATATTATAACGCTTTATAATATTAGCATTAGATATACAGATACAAAAGCCATTTATCTGTTACAAACTAAAGTGCCGGCGTTGCCCAGAATTTGAAGGATGTTTGTTCTGAAAAATCAATTTCAAAATTTAACATACAACCCAAAACAAACATTAAAAAAAGCAGTCGAAATGTTGTATGAATGAATCATATGAAAACGCTAAAAAATGTATAAATGTATATAACAGACGCAAAAGAATACAGCTATAAATGAATTTATTTCAATTTATAATTGGAGCAATAATGTTAAAATACGCAAATATTTCCCTAATCGGGTTTTTATCATGCTTCAATACATTTTTCACACTCATATGACGTTATACTATATGCACAACGTCCTTTATATTTCCAATATGACTTAATATTTCCCTCTGTCACGTGGAAAACTTGAAATAGAAAAGTTATGAAGTTATATTCACTTTCATTTAAATTCGTCAAACTATTTATTTCATTTTCATTTTTCACGTGAATATCTTGCAATAGAAAAGTTATGACGCAATATTCACCTTTTTTTTTTTAAATTCGGCAAACTATTTATTTCATTTCATTTTTCACGTGGAAATCTTGCAGTAGAAAATTAATTGTTGTAGTAATAATTTTATTGTGTTTTTTAATTGTTGGCAACTGCTATAATGAAAAATGTTTAAATTTGATAAGAAATTGCTGTTAAATTGGTGGTTTTTTATTAATTAAAAATTAACTATAAATTATTTCGATTCCGGATTACTTTAGTTGCCTCGGCCATGTTTTAATACACATGTACGTATCTTTTCACAATTTTGGCTTCCAAATTGTGGATTTTTATAGAATTACAAACAGACAGATAGACAAGTTTTCATTTTTATACATCTCTCTATTCTAAAAAAAGTAACTAACGCTGTCAGCGCCGCCGACGGTTTTGAATTTTTTGTGACCGGAGGTCTTTCTTCGTTAATATTAAGAAAACTATTGCATACAAAAATATGAAAATCAGTGGTATTATAGCGAAATGTTTGATCAACACGCTAATGCATACAGTTTTCAAATCGAAGAATTATTTTAAGAGATATTTAATGCTAAAATTTGACAAAATCGTTCCATAAAAAAAGTTTTATAGGAGCAAAAGCTATACATGGGAATTTAATCATTTTTAGATCAGTTTAATCAATAGAAGATCCCGGTGTGCAGATTCCATTATTTTTTTTTTATTTGACTCTTTTTTTTTAAGCTTTATTTCTATTTTAAATTCAAATATTCAGCATTTCGACAGATATTTTTTACATATTTTAGAAAATGGTATTAATTTAAACTGTTGCCAACTGTATAAACAGCGCAAACAATAATGTTAGCTTCAAATAAAAAAAATATTTACACGTTACTATTATAAACAGAAAAAAACCCTTCAAATTAGAATTAAATAATTAGGTATAAAAAGCAGGCACTTATTGGAAATAACGCCATAAAAATTATATTTACATGTGAATTTTAAAAGAGAAAAGACATTGTAAAATAAATTCATTAACATGAGTTAGAAGTCTTAAATAGGAGAAATAGTAGTCTGAAACAGAAGAAATTACGTCACATTACACTTATTATGCAAAATGAACAAAAAATAGTATTGCAAGACAGTTTAAATTTAAAAATTGCGCGAGACAAAATATTAGAGGTTAAATATTTGATTTTTTCAAAATTTTATTATTTGTCGTTTGATGTGAGGTGTTCAGCTATAAATATGCAAATTTTCATGTCTCCAACTTAATTAGGAGCTGAGTTAGAAAAAAAATTGCTTACAATATACAAGTTAGAGCCCAGAGGGTTAAATATTAGACTTTTTCAAAATTTTATTATTTGTCGTTTGATGTGAGGTGTTCAGCTATAAGTATGCAAAATTTCACGTCTCCAACTTAATTAGGGACTGAGTAAGAAAAATTGTTTAAAATACATAAGTTAGAGCCCAGAGGGTTAAATATTAGACTTTTTCAAAATTTTATTATTTGTCGTTTGATGTGAGGAGTTCAGCTATAAGTATGCAAAATTTCATGTCTCCAACTTAATTAGGGGCTGAGTTAGAAAAATTGCTTAAAATACAGAAGTTAGAGACCGGAGGGTTAAATATGACTTTTTCAAAATTTTATGATTTATCGTGTTATCGCAAGTGTTCAGCTATAAGTATGCAAACTTTCATGTCTCCAACTTAGTTAGGGGCTGAGTTAGAAAAATTGCTTAAAATACAAAAGTTAGAGCCCAGGGGGTTAAATATTAGACCTTTTTCAAAATTTTATTATTTGTCGTTTGATGTGAGGTGTTCAGCTATAAGTATGGAAAATTTCATGTCTCCAACTTAATTAGGGGCTGAGTTAGAAAAATTGCTTAAAATACACAAGTTAGAGCCCAGAGGGTTAAATAAGACTTTTTCAAAATTTTATGATTTGTCGTTTGATGTGAGGAGGTCAGCTATAAGTATGCAAAATGTCATGTCTCCAACTTAATTCGGGGCTGAGTTAGAAAAATTGCTTAAAATACGGAAGTTATGGACCGGAGGGTTAAATATGATTTTTTCAAAATTTTATGATTTATCGTGTTATCGCAAGTGTTCAGCTATAAGTATGCAAACTTTCAAGTCTCCAACTTAGTTAGGGGATGAGTTAGAAAAATTGCTTAAAATACATAAGTTAGAGCCCAGAGGGTTAAATATTAGACCTTTTTCAAAATTTTATTATTTGTCGTTTGATGTGAGGTGTTCTGGTATAAGTATACAAAATTTCATGTCTCCAACTTAATTAGGGGCTGAGTTAGAAAAATTGATTAAAATACATAAGTTACAGCACATAGGGTTAAATATTAGACTTTCTCAAAATTTTATTATTTGTCATTTGATGTGATGTGTTCAGCTATAAGTATGCAAACTTTCATGTCTCCAACTTAATTAGGGACTGAGTTAGAAAAATTGTTTAAAATACATAAGTTAGAGCCCAGAGGATTAAATACTAAACTTTTTCAAAATTTTATTATTTGTCGTTTGATGTGAGGAGGTCAGCTATAAGTATGCAAAATGTCATGTCTCCAACTTAATTCGGGGCTGAGTTAGAAAAATTGCTTAAATTATGGAAGTTATGGACCGGAGGGTTAAATATGACTTTTTCAAAATTTTATGATTTATCGTGTTATCGCAAGTGTTCAGCTATAAGTATGCAAACTTTCAAGTCTCCAACTTAATTAGGGGCTGAGTTAGAAAAATTGATTAAAATACATAAGTTACAGCACACAGGGTTAAATATTAGACTTTCTCAAAATTTTATTATTTGTCATTTGATGTGATGTGTTCAGCTATAAGTATGCAAACTTTCATGTCTCCAACTTAATTAGGGGCTGAGTTAGAAAAATTGCTTAAAATGCACAAGTTAGAGCCCAGAGGGTTAAATATTAGACCTTTTTCAAAATTTTATTATTTGTCGTTTGATGTGAGGTGTTCAGCTATAAGTATGCAGAATTCCATGTCTCCAACTTAATTAGGGGATGAGTTAGAAAAATTGCTTAAAATACACAAGTTAGAGCCCAGAGGGTTAAATATTAAACTTTTGAAAATTTTATTATTTGCCGTTTGATGTGTGGTGTTCAGCTATAAGTATGCAAATTTTCAAGTATCCGACATATATAGTTTCTGAGAACGGGCTCTGTGACAGACGAACAGACAGACAGACAGACAAAGGAGTGAGACAGGTAGGGTTTCGTTAGATGAACGAAACTCTAAAAACATGCTGCGGATGACTGTAACAACATCCTAAAATTACATTACCATCAGCGATCTACCAATCCCGAATTTAGTTTATACTCGTTTCATATATTCTTTTTCTTTTGTGCGGCCCTGTAAAATAACTATCACTATTATATACAGTAAAACCTCTGAATAGCGGACACCTCGAGAATGCAGAATTTGTCCTTTATTTAGCGGTGTCCGCTACTGAAAGTAAAACATGTACAGTTATTTACTGTTGGTAATCGAAAAAAATGTTCGCTAAATAGAGGTATCCGCTAATCGGGTGTGTCCGCTATGGAGGTTTTAGCAGTAAAACCTCTGAATAGCGGACACTTTGGGAGGGCAGAATTTGTCCTGTTTTTGGAGGTGTCCGCTACTGAGAGTAAAAAATGCACAGTTATTTAAGAGTTGGTAATCGAAAAAATGTCCGCTAAATAGAGGTGTCCACTAATCGGGTGTGTCCGTTATGGAGGTTTTACTGCATAATAATATCATCCTTTACAAGAAAATTGCATGCTATATGATAGACAGACAGACAACCAGAGAAAGATAACCTCCCGGAGCAATAAACACTCATGTCTTTTGTTTTAATTATCCACAATTATATGTCATACAACAGGCTAGATTTTATACAACAGGCTAAAAACGGTCACCGTGGTACGGAGTACTGTATTATTATTTGTTTGCCCACCAAAACTGGTTTCCACGGGTTGTTGCAAGGTTTGTGATCACGTGGTTGAAACTGATCTATTCAATATTACTGCGTGCGTATTTTTTTTTTATTTGCTCCATGTGTTCAAACCAGTTGTCTCCCGAAAACGTCCACCGGTGAAAGTGACGCACACCAAATTTCTGTGACGTATGCAGATAAATTGTGGTTTTTATCAGTTTTTTTAATATATTTTTTAAGCGGTTTGGAACTTATTTTTTCTAGTAGGTGCATTCAGTAGGTGGACCTCTTAGGTACCTTCTGGTGCATTCAGAAACGAAATCCGACAAATATTTTTTGAGTTATGCTTGACGAAAGGTTTTTATTAGGCCTTCTTTTTAGTAGGACATGGTGTTAATATCCATCGTAGCTGTAATGTGTCCAGACAGTAATATTTCGCTGAGTATTAGCCTTCGCTTCGCTCAGACAATAAATTATCATATTGATCCCTTATTTGGTTTTAATAATGCAGAACAAACTATTTCTTTTAGAATTAGCATAATAAATGTTCTAGAAAGTACTTCAAAAGAGTGTTTGTGGGTATATACTATGCTTGTGGGTGGATCCTTAAGATTGATTGGATAAAATGCGTATAGGGGCTGATCTTAGTAAGTATTACTTTGCCATATCTACATCTTTGTATTGTAAGAGTTCATTGTCACATATTTTTGTTGTTGTTCTGGTACTTAAATATTCATAATAGTAATTTTGTCTGAACAATCTGCAAATTGTATTTTTTAATGCAGTAGAAGTTTGTTAATTAAAAAGCTTATTTATTGTTAGCATAGTATTTAATATTCACAATGGGTTCTAGAGGAGTTGGGACTTTAAATTGTTTTAATCCCTTCAAAAAATCTCATCATTCCCATGTAAGAAAAGGACTAAGAACTGTTGCGCCATGGATGTGTACTTTAATTCCAGAAATGCCTGCAAACTCAAAAGTATGTATTAACTGCAGAGTGCAGAAAGAACTTGTCGGAAAGAACGAATGATAGCAGTGCAAATGATCTTCTCAGTACCAGCTACTGTGATTTGAAACCTAAAAGTAATATATCTGAAGACAGTAATCCTGAAACTTTAAATGAATCTTTGAACGTATTTAATTCGTCACTTGTGGAACTAGGTGAATCACCAGTAAACAGAAAAAAAAGCGAAGTATAGGAAATATTCTAGTCAAAAAATGAAAAATATAACATCAGCAGTCAAAAGAAAATTTTTAAGAAATGCTACTTCATCTGATGAAGATCAAAACAGTGATTCAAAAAATGAAATATTGAATCATTTAAAGAATGTGTACCAAAACTGTGAAAGCAGGGAAAAGAAAGTTATGATACTTACTTTATTGCCAGAAAATTGGAGCATAAGAAAAATTATGAAAGAATTCAAAGCTCCAGGTTTTCAGGTTAGGCAAGCCAAAAAACTCTTGCAGCAGAAGGGTATTTTGTCTACAGCAAATCAAAAACCAGGAAAAAACTTGCCGAAAGAGACTTGGAATAAAATTATGTTTTATGAGAATGATGTAGTGAGTCGACCAATGACAGGTATTAAAGACTGTTTTTCAATGATGGACAAAGACGGTAAAAAAGGTGAAAGTTTCAAAAAGATTAATGCTCTGCAATTTGAAAAAAGCATACAAGCTCTTCCAAGAAAAATTTCCAAACATCACAGTTGGATTTTCAAAATTTGCTGAGCTGCGTCCCAAAAACTGTGTCCTAACTGGTCAAAGTGGAACACATGCCGTCTGTATATGCACTATCCACCAGAACGTAAAGCTAATGATAGAAAACTGTAAGATAAATTCCATCACAAAAGGTCAGATTAAAAGCTATAAACATTTTTTAACGAAAATGGTATGCAATCCAGCATCTATTGATTGCTATTTTTCAAATTGTGTCTCTTGTCCTGGTGTTAATGGCATTAGAAAAATCTTAGAAGATGGATTTCAAGAAAATTTGATTGAAACACTAACTTTTTGCCAATGGATTTCGGTTGATCGCTGCAACTTAGCAACAGTTCAGAAGCCTGTGCAAGAATTTGTTAACATATTCTGTGAAAAACTCCAGGTTCTTCGTCATGATTTCATTAGTAAGCAACAAAGTTCCTTTATGAGTTACACTAAGGAAAATTTATTAACTTCTGAAATGGCTGTAGTTTGTGACTTTTCCGAAAATTATAGCTTTATCTTACAGGACGAAGCACAATCGTACCACTGGAACAAATTGCAAGCCACTATACATCCATTTGTAGTATATTTTAAAGAAAATGAGATTAAGCATTGTAGTTGTGTCATAATCTCAGAATGTCTTGAACATAATACCATATCTGTATACACATTTCAGAAAAAACTTATTCAGTTTTAAAATCTAAATTTAATGACGTGGAGAAACTTTACTATTTTTCAGATGGCAGTGCAGCCCAGTACAAGAATTAAAAAAAAATTCACAAAACTTTGCTATCACAAAACTTATTTTGGAATTGAAGCAGAATGGCACTTTTCTGCTACAGCATACGGCAAAGGACCGTGTGATGGAGTAGGAGGTACGGTGAAAAGGGAAGCAGCAAGAGCAAGCCTACAAAGGCCTTACCAAGACCAAATAACTACGCCACTTCAGTTATATGAGTGGTTAAAATTTCACTTATCTAAGACAATGGAATTTTCTTATATTACCCATGAGGAGTATATTAAACCTGAGCAGCACCTTGAACACAGACTTAGCCAGGCTGTGGCAGTACCTAATACTAGAAAATTTCATGCTTTTATCCCTTCAACATGTGGGACGAAAATGAAAAAAGTTATTTTCATTTTTACAATTATCAGAAACCCTTGCAATTGTTTCTGTTGGAGAAAAATTAGATTTTGAGAAATTAACTGGCTACCTTGTTTCTTACTACAATGATGAATGGTGGCTGTGTTATATTTTAGATAAAAATGCAGATGAAATGAAATGAAGGTTACCTTTCTTCATCCACCCGGACCAGCGCATTCTTTCTTTTACCCTTCCGTACCTGACGTTCTGTGGATTTCATCAACTGATGTCATTTGCAAAGTAAACCCCACTACACCAACTGGTCGTACATATACTCTGCTACCGGATGAAACAAACTAGATTGGAAAAATGTTTACAGATTTCTTGCAGTCAAGAAAAGATCAAGACTAATTTATTTTCGAATAAATGAATTGAAAATTTATTTTTCATTGTGAGGTGGACACAAATATCTTTCATATAAATCAGAAAATCATTTTGCATAAAATGTTATATGCATATGTATGTAAAAATGACATTGCCAATGTAAGTTAACTTTTTCATACCATATTTTCATGTGCTATTTACATTAAATTATTACATAAATTATTGCAAACAAAGTATAATATTTATATTTTATCTGCATTTAAAAAGTTATCTATATTAAGTATTTATAAAGTGATATTAGTAGAAATATTAAGTATATATAAGAAAGATTAAACATGTGTAATATAAAGGTGGCCATCTGGAATAAAAAATGAATCAGTTCATATATGAGATGTTTGTGTCAGATATACTTCACAAAGTAAAATAAATTTTCAATTTATGTAATAAAATAAATTAGAGAATCTTGTAATATAAAAGGATTTATAGTGTTTATAAGGTATATATATTTGTGAATTATCTATTTATATAAAATCCAAGTCTCTGTGTGTCCCTCACACCTCATTGAAATGAGTAATTTTTTAAAAATATTAATGCAGGGTTACCACAGTAGTACCAAATGTTAGACAAATTGACGATAGCTGGCTAATTTGGCGAAATTCCCATTTAAAACCATTAATCTTTCATAATGGAGGTCACCGAAATTTAATTTAAACTCCACTCTTTTAAGATATTTTTTCGAAATCTATGGGTGAGAATTTAAAGTACATCTTTATATCTTCCTCCCGATGCTACTAATAAAATAACCGCCAATAGACAACGGTGTACTGTGTGAGCTCCTAACTGCGCGATTTTAATGTGCTTTAGGTACTTTTCCAGTATAGGTGCCTTGGCGAAAAAGGAAATTTGGTAACATATTTTCCGGGAACCTATTCACTGTTTCATTTTAAATACACACGCATTTTTTTCGATATTTATGAGACTTATTTAACATAAGAAAGCCGTTTCTCTAATTTTATACAGAAACAGATGCAATTTGTACATAAAAACATCAATAATATACATATAAAACAAACAAAAACGCTCATCGAATTTGTTCTCATAGCTGTTTATATGATTTGACAACAAATCTCGATATTTTTCCGTTATACGGACACCATGCCAAAATGTATGCTAATGCGCCAATTATTTCAAAATGCTAAAAGATATTTGTAATTTTATGCCAGCAGTTTAATATGAATTTTATTTTATTGCTTTATTTTATAGCAGTTATTTGTTCACTTATTTTAAGTATATATTTGTGATTTGATGAAATAGTTCGTAAAAATCTGGAATTTTCAAATGTTATATTTTTTAAATGCTCACTTTAGTATCGACAATGGTTTTTTTTTTATTTTTCAAATGCTTCAATTCACGATTTTGCGCCAACTATTACGCTTGGCGACAATGGTGTCCGCATAACGGAAAAGTACCCAAATCTCACTTTCTGATGCCCAAATTACACCAAGCTTTTTTTAAAAAAATGCCAAAGCCCCTACAGTGGAAAAGTACCAAACTGTCTATTATTTTGCGCTAGCCGTGTTATAGTTTGTACTATATGCAAGGGGAGTGGAGCGAGGAGTTTAAACATTAAATATTAAAGTTTCGGCACAGATGTCACGCCCCATATTGGCGTGATTTTTTTCTGACGCCAATGTCATATACACAACGGGTACTTAACTGGCGCCAAAGTGTCGTAATTTTGCTTGATATGGTAATCCGGATGTTGTTGTTTATGCTGTTGATGTTTTCGCCAAATTGGCGTCGGAAAACAATCGCGCCAATATATGATAACGTATATGACAACTGTGCCAAAGTTTCTATAAAGCAGTATAAGACTAAAAAATTAAGAATAAAATAAATGCAAACTAAGACTAAAGAAGAAAGAAAAATCATGCGTTAAGCATAGAATATGAAACACTTTCCAACACATCCTGAATGCTTTAACAAAACTTCGTTATTTAGGGAAATAAGGTAAATAAGATAACGTTACTTCTTAGATATCCCGTCGACCAATTTCGCCAAATTATATAAATCGCCAAATCAATAGTAAAACATTAACAAAAATACAAATAAAACGTCGAATTAATGGTTTTATTGGCCATTATTGGTATTTAATCTTACAATTAATTAATTAATGGCAACCATTATTGGCAATTAATCATACAATTTGGCGACAGTAATTTGGTCGACGGGATAACTAAGAAGTACCAAGATAACAAAGTAAACATTTTAGAAAACGCATAAAAAAATTAAAAATTGATTTCAGCAGTTACCGTCCATAGCCAATAGTACCGTTATTACATGCCACTATTTAGCTAAAATTTAATTTAAACTACTCTTAAAACTATTGAAATCACATTTCCAGATATTATCATCCATAGACGGTTATGTATCCAATTCTTTGCGTGACCATGTATATCATTTTATCTATATTCTACAAACATTTCTTAGGAAACTAAATGCAGTTCAGCGTAAAAATCCATAACTCCTTTGAAAACCACCTTTAAGTAATTTACTCTCATACTCAGTAACCCTTACGAATTCTTTTGTGTAACTCTGCATATGAACTGTAGCATTTATACACACAGTATAGTTTGCTTAAATGTAGTGAAACATAAAAGCGCATATCATAATTAAAAATGCATTTCTAGCAATCATTGCTTATGTACAAAATACTTCGGAAAAAAGTTTCTTGGCGAGAAAGAAGTTTGCCAACGTATTTTCTGGCAACCTATTTACTGTTTCATACTCACAAGCAATTTTTCCCATATGTATACAATTTGGCACAGATGTCATATTGGCGCGATTATTTTCCGACGCCAATTTGGCGAAAACATCAACAGCATAAACAACATTCGGGTTACCATTACAAGCAAAATAACGATACTTTGGCGCCAGTTAAGTATCCGGTGCGAATATGACATCGGCGTCAAAAAAAAATCGCGCCAATATGGGCGTATATGACATCTGTGCCGACAATTTAATATAAAAAAAGCTATTTACCCATTCTTATAAAGAAACAGAAGTAATTTTTGCACAGATGTCATATACGCAAGGTTGTTGGCGTTATTTTTCTATGATGCCAATTTGGCAGAAATCTCGCTTTCGAATACCAGTTACTTATATATTTTTTAATTATTTGCTATCATTTTGAAAAGGAAATAACTATAAATAAATAAAAGTTTGAATAATAACTATAGAACAAAGCTGTTTATATAATTAAAAAACAGAAAATAAAAGTAAATAAACAATTTATTAATAAATAAAAAACAATAGCCGGGTTACCATAGCAGGCAAAATAACACCATTTTGGCGCCAGTTAGGTATCCCGGTTCATATCTGAAATCTGTGCCGTAATTTGTATAATATATATATATATATATATATATATTTAGAAACGATTTTTTTATGTACATAAGTGCATATATAAACAAAGATAAAAGTTCATTAGATTTGTTTTCATAGCTGTTTATATATTTTCGCAACATATCTCACTTTCTGATGCCCGAATCGCGCCAAGCTTTTTTTAAAAATGCGCTATAATGGAAAAGTACTTAAATAAATAATTAACAGAAATAACAAATTATACAAACTAAAACTTTTTATTTCGAGATCAAAGCATTGTTTTTAATTTCAATTAAAAATACATATATCCTTGGATAACTTCAATTTAAATTAGGTTCACAGCTCAATATCTCATTCCATAAACCTAAACAAACACAAGTGATTCATTCATCGTGAAACGTCAAAAATATTAAATCATTGAAGTAATCATTCACAAAGTAAGTTCTTCAACAACAAATTGGAAATATTCTAATGACGTCATAGTAGGTAAAATGGTGGCGGTATCGTTTGTTTATGGTTTGTAATCACAAAGATTTAATTTTGCAATGTCTCTTAGTAACATTATTTTATTGTCATATTTATGAGCTCAGAACAAAAGCCTATTTTCTTATTATTTAGTTATTAAAGACGGAAAAAAAATCATAAATGCATGATTTGAACATTTTAAATAATTTTCTTTCTTAATACTAAAAAATAACATCGGGTAGTAACAGCGGGTTTAAGTTAAATAAGTTTAACTGTTTAATTCTGTTGTAATATTCAAAATAACTGTATTTATTAGATTTCAGTACTCAACATCAGGGAACGATTAAACTTTGAAGTTAGGGGAATTACAATGTCATTTCAGGACCTTTCTTTTGGAGAAGCTTTTCTAAATTCGATATATACATGGAAAATCTTCAGTGTTAGAAATATTATTCCTTGGACTGACATAACACGAGAACGACCTGCAATTTTACACAAGTTTTTAACAATCTTTATATCAGAAATTTTACTAAAAACTGATTACTTTTTTGTTATAGCGGCCCACACTATTAGGATTATGACAAGTTGCAGCTAATTTCGCCAACGTCGTAACCAAGATCGTGAAGCACACACATATAATACCATATAATGCCATTTCATGAAATCGTATACGGTAATTTAATAGTTTTTAACCTTACTTCAAGTGTGTTATTTATTTATTTTTAAGGCCCAACAATCTAAATTGTCCAATATATGAATTAAAAAAAAAAAAAAATGTAAACAAAGATTGAATAGACATGACCGCAAAAAGCCTCAAATCTGCATAACACTTGGAACCAAACTGTGCAGATTAGTGGTCTTTTGCTGTACACAGTTTTTCATAAATGTGTTTCGTTCTTAAAATGTGTTATTTTCATCTATCACTGCGGAACAAGTGAGAAAACTCATATTCTTGCACATGAGTTGTATATATCTTTATATCTAAATTTCCGTCATTTTTGACGGGCTACCTTTCTAGTCAAATAATAATATCCAACTTTTCGTTTCTTATTGTTTATGTTCTAATATATTTAGAAAATGGAAATATTTATTTAAAATGTGAAAAATGTTAGTTTATGGCATTTATATAATTATTTCATTACTTGTCATCAGTTGAAAATGAAGATATTGTTACAAGTTAAACTAGTTAAACAAGTTAAACTTGTTAAACAAGTTGTACAAGTTAAAATTTTCACTTTACATGTGAACTTCAACTTCATGTATCTTCTGATCCCATAGGGATCCCATCATAAAACTTGGAGAAATGTACAAGGGAAATATGAAGTCAATTTGAGAATTTCTTAAAAATTTTAAAAATGTCACTTTTTGAAAAATCTAAAATTAAAATTAAAATTAATTTTTTTAATTAAATTTTAAATTTTTTTATCATGTTGCATATTAAATTAAAGGTCATAAAAAGAGCTTTAACATGATATATAAACCAAGTTTATATCACATTCAGTTTTTGGGAAAATGGCAATTAAGTAATTGAAGATGTAGCAAATTTTAATGAAAAATGCTTTAATTAATTGTTAATAAAATTAAAATGAAATACATTTAAAAATAATTTTAGTGTTTTCTTTCATAACGATGTAAGGACAGTTAATAAACCAAGTTTCATTAAAATCTTAGGAGTCAAGGGAGAAAAGGTGTGTTGATGTGACATGGAATGACTCGCATGCAGAATAACTCTCACGAATACAAATGTCTATCATGAACAACGGAAGTCTCCGGGTGAGGACCGCATCTCTACTAATATGTTAATTAACTTACCTCAAAACTTCATTCTCTATATTGTAATTCTAATTAACTGCATGATGAATCTAAAAATTTTTCCTGATTGCTGGAAAAGGGCCATTGTTGTCCCCCTACCCAAAAGTGGGGCGGCCGACAAACATGATCCTGCCAGCTTTCGACCTATATCTCTATTATCTTGTCTATCTAAAGTTTGTGAGTATGTTCTTGTCAACCGCCTTAAGGAGTTCTTAAATTCTAATGACGTGCTTATACCGGAGCAATTTGGTTTTCGGGCACGTCGTTCAACAACTCATCAGTTGTGGAGAGTTTCTGAACTTCTTCACGATGACATTAGATCTGGTGGCGTGACAGGAGCAATCTTTCTCGATGTGCAAAAGGCCTTTGACAAGATCTGGCACATCGCCCTTATCTTTAAACTTATTGCGCTCGGAGTACCGGGCCAATTAATTAAAATCTATAATGACTACTTTCAACTTAGATCCTTCGTCGTTAGAGTGGGAAGTTCTTACTCTAACCCTCAACCTATTGCCAGTTCTGTGCCGCAAGGCTCCCTCAACGGTCCTACCCTCTTCAACATTTACGTCAACGATATTCCTAAAGAGCCTGATATCGACTTAGCAATATTTGCCGACGATACTGCCATGCTTAAACAACATAAACACGCACAAACAGTGTTCTCTAGACTTCAAAATTATTTGGACATTCTTTCGGTCTGGTTAAGAAAATGGAAAATTAAAGTGAACAGTGCCAAAAGTGCCGCCATCTTCTTCACCAATCAACATTTAACCCCAGATGCTAATCTTAACTTTAAATTGAATAACGAAAACATTCCCTGGAAGACTGAGTATAAATATCTAGGCATTAACCTAGATTCCAAATTAACATGGTGCCAGCACATCACAGAAATTCTGGGGCGTGCTGACCGCGCCGTGGGCTCCCTAAACCCCCTCTGGGCTTGGAACAGCCCCCTGTCAATCAAATATAAATTGTTACTGTACAAATCAATGATTAGACCAATTTTTACTTATGGCTCTGCGGTCTATGGTAGTGCTTCAAAATTTCAACTTAATAGAATTCAACTTTTTCAAAATAAACTCCTGCGTAGGTTTACCAAGGCGACCCGCTATGTCCGAAATGACGTCATTCATCGTGACCTCAAAATTAAACCTGTCTTTACAGAAATCAAAAAACTTACGTTGAAGTTTCACAGGTCAATCCCAGCCGTGAGGAATCCTGCGTTAGATGCCATCCGTCGTTATGACGCAAGAGTGGGGAGGAACCGGAAACGGCCCCTCGCTATTCTCACTCGGGATGACGACTTCGTCCCATGTTCGAAAACTTCGAGAAGGAATCCTTCTGGTGTCACTTAAACGCAGTATTCCCCGGGAAAATTCTATATTTCCCTAGATTGAAAGAAACTTTCATTTAGTATTGGCTTTCCCCGTGACGTCATGCAGCACACTGTTTATTGATAACAGCCGCGCATTTCAACTCTCCCATTTTAATTGTTAGTATATTTTCATTTTTATATTCTGGAACTCCCTTTTCTTCACTGTTTATTATGTATGGGTGTTACTTGCTGTCTCAAAATTTTAATTTGTCTTCGTGCATTTTCGGTACTTCCACCAGGGAGAGGTCAGGCTCTGCCTAACTTTTTCCCGCCGGCCTTGGGGTGTTTGCTCACTGCACCCCGGCCACTTATACATTTCCCCCCCATTTTGGTTCAGTCGACCGGCGGTGCTTAGACATCCCGGTCACAAAATTCATACCCCAGTTTTTTAGTTAATTTTGAAGTTGATTGTTTGTTTGTAGCATTTAATTTTAATCTTAACTTGTCCCCATTTTCGATCACTGTCAATGCCAAAATGCAATTTGCATTAGCGGTGTTCTTTCGATGTCTAGTAACACAAAGCCTTTTTAAAGGCTAAACGGTTTGTGTGAAAGCCGGGAGACCCGCGATCTGTAATGCGCACTAGGCTTGACATCAAAATTAGCGAGCTATGTGGCCCCCCTTTTTTTAATAAGTTCTTAGAAAAGTTAGTTAGGCTTGGCTACCTTATGCTATAGCTTTCTGTGCTCGTTGGTACCCTACTGTCTTTCCATTTTCCGTTTTTTGCCGACGTCAGTTGGTGAAGTGACATCGAAGTATAGGGCAGCCAAAAAATTCTTGAATGCCTTATGCGCCCCTTTTTTATGGAGGTTATATTTAACCTCGTGCTTCCAACTCTGGAATGGCCATCGGGACTCCACCAGAGCTTCCAAATGATACTTTTAGGCCGTGCATTGTTTCGAAATTCATTCTTAGTTCGTATTCATATTTAGTTGGAGGTTACGCGCGGCGGCGTTGCACGCCGCGTTGGCACTCCTTAAGCACCGCGATGTCATGTCATGTCATGAGCAATGGCGAACTTTTCGAACATACAGAATATTAACTTTTTATCACTGTGAGACAGTTTGTCTTTTTTTTTCTTTTGTGTGTGTGTGTGATGTTATCAAAACGTATTGAGGTAAGTACGTATTTATACAATGAATTGTGCGTATTTCTTCATACTTTTGGCTATTCCATTCAAACGTTTACACAAAATGGAGTGCATCGATGTCGGACATTTTGGGGTATACAGGCGAAGATTTATCTTATCCATGTAAACGAAATGTCGTTTCGTACTAATTAATTGATGCTCTAAAACTTTCTACCCCGTGACAGAATGTGCGTGACGCTGCGACGGGCGTCACAGACTTTTCAGGGCACCTGCAGACTAAAAAAAACTATCTCAAATTTCGACAAATGATCGCCGAAAAAAAAATCTTCGTTAATCGTTTGCAGAAAAAAAACGTCAATTTCACGAAAGGATCGCGGGAAAAATTCAAATATTGTCAAAGAATCGGGGGAAAATGCAAATTTTGTTAAAGGATCGCAAAAGAACTCGAATTTCGCCGAAACATCGCTAAAAAAACGCGAATTTTGTCAAAGGATCGCACAAAACGCAAATTTTGTGAAGAATCGCGAAAAAGCGCAAATTTCGTTAAAGAATCGCGGATAGAACTTGAATTTATTCAAAGAATTCCGGAAAAAACGCGGATTTCTTTAAAGGATCGCGGGAAAAAGCGAATTTCTTCAAAGGATCGCGAAAACACGCAAGTTTTGTGAAATATCGGGAAGAAATGCGAATTTTGTCAAAGGTTTGCGAAAAAACGCGATTTTCGTAGAGGGATAGCGACAAAAACGCGATTTTCATAAAAGGATCAGGGAAGAAACGCAAATTTCGTCAAACGATAGCAAACAAAAGTGCATTTCGTCAAAGGATCGCAGTGGAAAAATGGGAAATTTGTTAAAGGATAGCAGAAAAAACGCAAAATTCACAAAGGATCGTGGTAAAAAGGCGAATTTCTTCAAAGGATCGCGGGAAAAATAAATTAATTAGGTTATATTATAATTAAAATGAAGGTATATTTTTATAATGTTAATCAGTAAGAATTCTATTTATTTTAACGTTTATAATGTTCTTGTTCATAATAAGAAAATTGAAACATGCTACTCCCGCAGACAATTTTCATTTCACTAAATTGCTGTCGCAGACACAACCACAATTTTCTGCCACCGAGCTTTCTAATTGGAAATTTTACTCTATCTCTTTTCGTTTTCGATTTGCAATGGCTATCTTCCAAATTTCGCCGCTAGGGGCGCTGTCATCGTTTGCATTAAATCGGGCGTAGTCGCTTTACTATACCGTTACCTCACTTGTATAGCTGTAGCTCTCTCTGTTCGCAAGTATTTTCAGGTTAAAGGGACTTTCCTTTGCACCCTGTATGTGTGTGTATGTGTGTATATACAGTAGAACCTCGATTATCCGCCCTTCGTTTAACCGGAACTTTATATAAGCCGATGTCGGTTTCCTGACATTTTTTCAGCTTTTTTTAAACATTTTCCAATGAAGTTAAAATGTGTTTATGCATTCGGTTTGTCTGGCTGTCTGTCCGTCTGGCCACGCTCTAACTGCCGTAAATATACTCGGATTTTCATGAAATTGATAAAAGTTATTTAGGGTCACCAAAGCATGTTTGGTATTGTATATGAAGTATATAGGATTAATCGTTCATTTACAGGGGCACTCAAAAGTATTCCATTACATTATGGTATATGCGGAAAAATCGTTTGCAGAGTATTTTAATGACATAATACTATTTAAAATGTATTGAAACTAATATAAATCACTGAATTTCACTACGATCATGTTAGAACAGGGCATTCATAGCATTTTTTATCCATTTACAGGGACACGCAAAAGAAATCGGTTACAGTACAATACTGTCTTTGAGTCATAATTGCTGGAGTGTACAGTTTAAAATTTCGTATGCGCTTTTAAATTTAATTATTTTTTTGCATCTTACTCGTTATATATAAATTCTATACCTCAAATACAGGGCTTCACAAAAATATTCACGTACTGTTCTCCTTATTAGAGGAAATTGCTGAAGGTAAATTTTCAACTGAAGTATATGTATCTCTTAAGTGAACTAAATTTTGGCATGCATGTAGTTAATAGATTCAAATCTATATATCCTATACAGGGCTGCTGAAAAAATTCGCATAATTTCGGATTGTGGGTGGGAACAGCTGAAATTAGGTTTTGAATTGTATTATGCGTTTCCATATGATTGAATTAGACGTAATATTTTAATTTTTTAAACGGTGCAGTTTTGTTACATTATTCTGAATGTGTTGGAAAGTGTTTCATAATCTATACTTGACGCATGATTTTTTTCTTACTTGTTTTTTTTTTTACTTTCACATTCATTGTGCATGTAAGCTGTCCTTTCTGAACTACGAATATAGATAAATATTTTGGTTCTTCTTTCATATAATTTCTTTTAAATTAGCTTGAGCTACTGCAAATTCCGATCCCTGTATAAGTATACTCTTTCCACCCACCACCTGTTTACACGTCCCTGTTCTAAACAAAAACACTCCCCATTTTGAAATTTGGAAGCTGAGTGCTACAACATTCAAATGTTATTGCACCCTCTGATTGTAAGCTAGCGCAAGGAACAAAGCATCTTTTGTCATCTTTTCACGAACAGACATTTTCACATAATTATTAAGATGCAACTTGGCGCAGTATAATATAAATTTGAAACAACTTTAAAAACGCCAGAATATGTAGCCTTTAAGCAGACTACTTTCGCCATTTAACGTACCGTGCTTTCTTGGAGCATTTCATATCTATAAAAATTTTGACAATATTGTTAATTGTGAATTCGCTACTCCTCCTTTATCAGATTGTTGGAAATATTACATAAAATCCTCTTTTTCTTAATTACTACCAGCATTTTTAACACCTTTGGTTACATTACTTAGGGTAAAGTTGGGACAGATGCCGCAGTTTTACTTTTCTTCTTATAAAATGTACAATAAAGCAAAAAACAACAAACTAAGTAACAGAAATCATTAATCAAACCCTTTAGAATCTAATTTCTATGTTAAACAAGTTAAAACCCTTTTAATAAAATAGAAATAATTATTTTCCCAAACGTCTTTTTTTTTACATCATTTTTTATGTGCTGGGTAAGCTGCCGCATGGGGTGTTGGACAGATGCTGCATGGAGAAAAAAGTTGGCTGTTTTTGTTTTTGTTTTTTTCAAGCAAATCACACTTTTATTTTCTCAAACTGGTTAAAATAAAAATTACGTATTTTGTTCTAAATTGTGAAAAGTTTTACGAAAATGCAAAAGTGTAAGCTCAAAACATAAAACTTAAGACAAAAAATGAAAATGAAAAGAAAAAGATAAACATTTGAATTTACATGAATGGACAACATAATTACTGGAAACAATAGACAGCATAATTACAAAAAAGATATAAATGACTGGTTTACATCCAGGCGAGCATTTCAGTTTGCTCTTAATGTAAGTATTAGTTCTATTCTATTTAGGCCCTAGCCTGTTTATTATTGGCCTTTCTTCTCATTCTTTGATTTTGTATTTCCATTCGCTCACAATTACACCACACTTCCCGTTACAAAAGTAAAGTGAGCCTTTTTCAAGGAGCTATCGATTGAATTTGATGCACCGAATCCCGGCCGCTTTAGACTTTGTTTCTTAATAAGACTGCAGACACTCAGCACATTCAGAGTCATCAAATTCCAATCCAATACTGCCATCAGAATCCATAAGAGGAACTGTTTCCTCATTGTCAGAAGATAAATCACATTTTAGTTTCTTCCTCAAGTAAGATGTTTTGAAGTTCATCTTTCCCTTCCTTTTTTGCACATTTTGCTTCCGCCAAGCTATTGTTCTTTGACGCTTTCTAGTTTCTTTTGCTTTTTATTTTCTTCTTCTTTTTTCTGGTTTATAAACTCTGTGCTTGTAATATTTGCATCCTTTTGCTTTCTCATACTTGTCTGTATAGGTCTTTTCACCATTGGGATAGGTGATATTTTGTTTAACAATTTAGAGGATGAGAACTGTAAACGGCCTACGGTTTCCTTATTCACACATGGTGAACCAACATTGTTGCTGAGAGTATTTTGGTAAGCAGCAGAATGCGCTAATATACGTTCATTTAAATGTAAGTTCTACTTAAATCGCAGTGATGAATTTATTAAACCGAAAAATAAAAATACATTTTGCGACATCTGTCCCTCAACCTCGGTACGGCATCTGTCCCATAGTGGCGGGTAAGATGCAGAGCCGCCATTTTGTGTCATGTGAGCGAAGCGAGAGACATGCAAGCACATGTCTGTATTGTATGAGGATCTAGTCTACAGTTGCAATCGGTTTTCGGATGAGATCTCTGTTTATTCGACTTAAAATATGTAATAAAACTTTATTAGAATAATTTTAGCAACTCACTACGCAGGTTCGAACCATAAAAACTGGCATAAATATGTAAATACCGACAATTAAGCGGTGGAAACGCATACAACGCAGCACACAACACAGAGGGACACTACGAACTTCTTAAATTGGTTTAGAGAGCACTAGTGTCGCCCACACAATCTCTCGGCATCTGTCCCACCGCAGCGTCTGTCCTCACTTTACCCTATACTATTCTCCTATTGGCTGACATCCGAATTTCCCTGCTCTCCTATTGTTCAATGAACTTCTCACTTGAATCCGCTTCTCTCCCATATAATTGAGCAAGTTTCAGTTATTCTTTGCACTGAGGACGGTATGCTAAATGCTACCGAAACTAGTCTGCTTAAAGTCTACATATTCTGGCGTCTTTAACGTTGTTTTAAATTGATATAGAAATTTTCACAGCTGCAGAATTTCAAAAAGGAGAGGAGAAATCAATGCCATATTTTCGCTACGCACTCGCTCACTGTTCGTTTACGATTGGCACGCCTTCCTGACAGAACTGCACGGCAAAGGATGACCAATTTACTCCAGATGAAGCTTCCATTTAAATCATTGTAAGTTTCTTGTTTCAAAATAATAAAAAATTTCATGTATAATTTTAATTAGATATTTATTTAGCAATTTAAATAGTTATAATAGCCGTTCGATGACGCTGTTACGTATTAACCCTTAAATGCGTGATTTTTTTTATTTTGTTTCGAAAAAATTATATATGATTTTCTGAAAGATTTATTACACAGGTAAAATAAGGAAATAAAAAATCAGAGGTACATTTTTCACGTAATATGTTAATCTTTTCTTCTGTTGCACATCTGCAATACAAGTAAAAACTACTGTCGTGTGGCTATTTTAAGCTAAAATATTACAAATTAGTAAATTCTTTAATAAGTATGTCTCCAAATACTTTATTTTATATAATTATTTATTTTATAAAACTTAACCTTTAACCTTTTAATTCCCATGACAGAATACGCTCTGGAAATTACGTAGTTCAGAGAATCTGACTTTACACCAGAAAGATTCAATAGTTAATTTCGCTTTATTTAAATACGGTATGTCTGTTATTAATTAAAGCAAATATTGCTATTTTAATTTTCTGGTGTGCATTAGGTATATACGAATATAAAAAATCTATTAAATTCAAAACACTGTTGCTTGCATATATGCAAAGCTGCGCACTAAAGGGTTAAACTAGATGATTATTGATAAATTCTCGATTATCCAGAAATTTCGATAATCTGATGTAGGTTCGGTCCCAATTACGTCAGATAATCCAGGTTCTACTGTATGTATATACTATATTATGAATGTTCACCAATTACACCGAAATTACCCAATTTATTCTTTTTTTAAGTGAAAGAGGATACTCGTAAATTGTCGTAAATTTCATCAAAATTGGTTAATTACTTTTTCAGAAATTCAACATTTAAAAAAAAAATCTTCAAAATATTTCATTGTCAACGATTTTCGTCGAGACTAACGAGAAAGACAGGCTACCGCGGTGGGTCCGATTCTTCTTTTTTTACAGACCGCTTTTTTTACAGCCTGTCCTTTTCGTTAGCCTCGATTTTCGTCAAGTGACGTAGCACTATCCGTTTAGTAAGAAAGTCGCCTATCCAGCGATTTCCCTCCCCCTTTACGCGGTTTTATTTCTAGGATTGTTGTAGCGAAAACCAAAAAGCAATGTTTTAATCGTTAAAAATTTCATGACGTTAAAGAAACAGGTTTAAAAAAAATCAAAACTGTAAACCATTTAATTTCACCCAAAATTTTTGCGGTACACTCGCTTCAATTGAAAAAATTGAAGAATTATATTTTTACGGTGGAGGGGTTTGTACGCTAATAAAGGATAAGCCAAAAATCACTGCCAATTTTTTTTTTAATTTATTATAAAATAAAATAATGGAAGACGTTTTAAGTTTATAGTTATCAATTTAAAATAGATACACTGAAAATTCCTTGGCTACTTAAAAATACAGTAAATTAAAAGGAAAAAAAATTAACATTGCATAATATGAAAATATATAATGTATGCTCACGAGTTATTTTGGAGAAGACTTTTTTGTCCTAGAACTACAATTAGTTGATTCTAGATCAGTTTTTGGCGCTGATTCCGAATATGCTTTCCGTTTATCTCTAGGTGATCCAGGTTTTGAGAAATATGCATATGTAAATTTATCCAAATTTAAGCTTTTTTGTGCTATTTTATGCAAATTTTAGATACAATATATGTCACATCTAATTACGTTTTCTAGATAATGACTACTTGACTATTTGCTTCAGATAAATGTCACGATCTGCATATTCTTAACATTTATTTATCAGTTATTAAGCCTAATTTGCATATTTTTCAATGGTGTAATGTTTACATCACTATCAACTTTAAAATAGTTGCCACAGAATTGACGTAATATTTTTCTAGACTAGATTTTTATGCTGATTTCAAATCTGCAGTCTGTTTTCTTATGTCATGTCTAGTTTTTGAGTAAGATGAATTTCTACTTTTGCACGGCATTAACACAGGTTTGATATAAGATGCTTTTTAGGGGTGTGTAATTCATTAACAAGAAGGTGATCAGGGTCAGACTGATATCAGAGATATAAACAAAAATTTGCATAATCGAAAAAAAATAAGTAGTAGAATCTATCCTAACTAGTTGAAGTTTATCATACAATGTATAATAAAATGCTATTTCTGGCTTTTTTGACCAAAAACTAAAATTTCACTTTTTTCAGAAACTAAACGTGATAGAAGAAAACAGATACAAGATTTGAAATCAACTTAAAAAACTGGTTTAGAAACATATTAGCGTACTCGTGCGGCAGAAATATTTGAACGTCAAGAAACATTATTAGAAAAAACGTGAAAAATATGTAGATTAGTACAATATTTCACAGTCACATGTCAGTATAATATCAGAAACAACATTTTTGTGAAGTAAATTAGGTAATAATCATAACATAAAACAAAAAACCCTGTCTGATATTGCTTTATACCTTACATTTGCAAATAATTGTATAAAATTTACTAAATTTGCATAAATTGAAATATGCAAATATCTCTCAAACTTGATGTGCTGGAGTAAATCTAAAACTAGATTCGGAAGCAGCACAAAAAAACCGCATAAAAAACAACTAATTTCTGTTTTAAGACAGAGCAAAAGTTCAAATTTGTTGACCAGTGTTATTTGTGGAAAAGCTTATATTTTCTTTTAGTAGGTAGTCCCGTTCCTGCGTCACTTTTTATCGAGGTCAAAAATGGTGTCTTTCTGTACACTAAGTGGGAAAATTCGGATATGCTGTTACTGTACAGAGTACTATCATGTCGTTCTGTGTATGTCGCACCCTCATGTAGCACACGCACCTTGATTTTAGATACGAAATAATCGCTCAAGTGCGAGTTTTACTCACGCACAAACAGAACGGTAAACAAACAACCTTGTGCAAAGTTTAAACTTGGAAATGTGTCAAGCGCGATTAGAAAGGAGGTTGCAAAGTTGAATGCTGTTTTGGTCGGTGCGGCTATTTTCTAGATAGATTTTTAATTAATATCTCGGCTTATTACAGACATTTTTTTTCGAAAATTTTTACCAACACTCCTTGGATGATTCCGCGTCGATAGATACCTTTAGCGATCCTCAACTTCCCGGTAAGCGCCCGCAAATTAAAGTTTGTGTGTAACGGAATAATGCGATTTTCTCAAAACCCGTGTGACCTAGGATAATCGCTATAGCTTTCGTGTAAGGTTTTAATTAACTTGTACAACTCCTAATTTTTCCGCAATTTTAGTTTCAGTAGATTCGGAAATAAGGAAGTAGCAATATGTTTTTGCAGTACATTTTCGACGATCTCTCGAACAATATAATACCTAAAATTAAAACAAATTCATTTTGAGTTTGGTGTTATGAGATCTTTCGAAAAATACACACAATATACAAATAATAATAATAATTAATTTGCCCCTAAATTTTCCCTAAAATTATTTGTGAACGGCTGATAAACTATATATATTTGGGTCAACAACCTTATTATAACTCTGGCGAATTTGAACTTTCTACGTTCCATAGTTTTCGGGAAACACGGCTGTGAAGACGGACAGACAGACACACGAGCGATCTTATAATGGTTCCGTTTTTACTATTTAAGTACGGAACCCTAAAAAGGATTAAAAAAATTTTAAAACAGGCTTTAATCGAATAAAACCTAAGAATGTTAAAATTGTACACTATTCACAGCGTATTTCTTAATAGCTTCGTAAGTTTAATACAAATTTTCCAGCCAACAATTTCTGCAAGATTTGTTTGCTTCTGTAAGTAAAAGGAAACTGATTTCTTGGTATTTTGCAGGTTCTGAAAAGAACCTGCAAAATTTATAAATTTGCAAACTTCATACATTTACGAACGAAAGGGAAATCTGCTATATAAGCCATTCAGTGCACAAATCGATTAACTCCATCAAATGAAAACGTTCAGTATAAACAGTTAAAGTTATTGTAACTATAAAGATATTGTATCTATATAATATTTTCTCTCGGGATATTTTGATTGAACTCATTAATTTTCTTTTAATCAAGGGCAACTTTTTATCACTGTATAAATATATCGAAAATTTTCAATGTTCCTTTGTTTAAAAAAAACTCCACTTACAGTGGAGTTAGTCGGATGTCTTCGGAACACTTCATATATCAGAAAAGTCCAATTTGGATTTATGATATAAAGATTGCTAATGAAAACATGACCCTCCCATTCTTGGTAAAGCACTAAGTTACCCCTCTGGCTGCCATGTATCGTGGTATTTTTTAACAAATCAACATAAAAATATACAGAAATTTAACAACTAACAACAACTAATTTTAATATAGATTTTTTTTATTTTATATTAAATATATTTTATTTATTTCCACTGGGGAGAGCCCCCCCCCCCCCCTTCGTTTTCTTAAAATTTAAAACACATTATCGTAAAAAAGTGAATGCTAAAACTGCGAACGCACCATCTTTCTAACTATTGTCAGTGTCGACGTCGTTTCTTGTGGCCACGTGGTTTTTTTTATTTTTAAGAGGCTACTTCAGTCAATCGAAAAAGACGCGTTCGCTAATGCTAATCCTATGGAAGATATTTATAAAGATATCTCGGTCGCATTTCAATATTTTTAAATGATTTTTTTTTTTTTTTTTTTTTTTTTTTTTTTTTGTATTGGACAAATGAGATCGATCTGTATGCAGACCGTTTTTTACTTTTTCGATTTTGATTGCAGATTTTTTTTATGAAGATGCTTTTACTTTCGAAACCGATTTCGAAAATGAAAGTGTCCTCATTAGAAATACCTATAAAGAAAATCGAAAAAGTAAACAACGGTCTTTGTACAGATTGATCTCAACTATTCAATAAAAAAAAATCATTTAAAAATATTTAAATTCAAACGAGATATCTTTATAAATGTCTTCCATAGGATTAGCATTAGGGAACGGGTCTTTTCATTTGACTGAAGTAGCCTCTTAATGACTTTAAAAGGAAAGGCAAAAGAGGAACCTTTCTTTGAAGTAGAGTCGAGCTCCTTATCTCCTGACCCATTGCTGATTCCCCTCATTCTTTTGTGAATAAACCGCAGAAGGGTCCTGAACAAAAGACTGCACGGGGTGTTGTCCATGGGAGGTGGAAGAGCGAGGGAGGTGCGGGACTCTTCATGATGTCTAAAAATTATACATTTTTTCCCTCGCAGTGTTTAATCTTTACAGCCCCTTGAGGAGAATAAATTTTACGATTTTTTTTATTAACCACTTGGAAAAATGGTTATTGTCCTCGGTCAGGATAGGAAATCAAAAACATATCTGAAGAGTTTTATTAGTTGAATCCCGCATTTTATTTGTTTTCTGATTGGTCTATACAGTAATCTCTATTTTTTTTTAACTTTCAACAGAGATGGATACTTCTGTTGCCACTCTGACAAAAAAATAATAAAAACTAAAAAAAAAAAAAAAAAAAAAAAAAAAAAAAAAAAAATGAATAACTCAGAAACAAATTGAGATACAGCTTTCAAACAAATTGCAATTAAAATTGCATTTTTTTCTCTATACGACGATATAAAAAGTAATATTGTGGGATGTTTAGAAGTTTAAAAATGAAATTTCATTTAAAATGGGTCCAGGAATATTAATGTTTAATCCATGGCGTACGTAATGTATGACCAGCTCCGTAGAAGATTAAAAATTTACAGTACCGAAAATTGTAAAACTGAAATGTCTTTTAAAATTTGTTCATGATGGGTCCAGGAATGTTAATGTTTAATTCATGGCGTACGTAATGTAGGATCAACTCCGTGCGATTTTTTATGTCTTAAATTTTAGTCTTTGAAAAAATCATTTTCCAAATGGTCGTTGTAATTTGTTAAATTGCTCTTTTTTATTTATTTATTTATTTATTTATTGTATTTTAAATGAGATGAATAAAAGACGGCACAGATGTCATATACGCACCACGTTGGTTAAATGACTATAAATTTGTTAAATGACTTTTTTTTTCTTTTTACACATTATTGTATTATTATATCTAATTAAATATTATATAACATTTATGGTCACTGCTATTGTTAAGCATTTTTGGTGATAAAACTTGATATTTCTCACTTTTTCTTTTACTGATTTTCACATATTATGGACATTTTTTTTCACAAAGAGCGAATAAATAATCATAAAGGAAATTTAATTAAATTTCAAAATCCACGGAAGGGGAACGGATCTCTTTGCACTTTATTATTTCTACTACATTTTGTCAAATTTTCGTAAGCTGGCGTTAAATTTAGTAGAAAACTCTTCATCATATAAACAAAACACATGTAAGAATTTTTTTGACTTTTTAAAAAAATCAATATATCTCCATGAATATACCTGATATTCTTACAAAAATGAATACACATATTGTACAATAGCCACACATTCGTAAGCTATAGTGATAGATCATTTTGTGCATTTTATTTTACAAGGTGATCCCAAATATTATTTTACTTTGATTTTTTGTTGGCCCCCCCAATTCTCCTTCTGATCAAATCGCCATTGATAAATATGAAGTCGAACATATTCTTCATACTTCCGAAGTTCCAGAAAAATCCGACAAGTATAATCTTTAAATATTCGACAAAGTGCATAAAATTGAAAGTGTCCGGTGATTAATGGCTATATAGTGTGTAGTGTATGTATGTATATATAATCTTGACAGCTTTCACCTAGTTTTTATTATAATATAGAATATTTTTTAACTATAATGATATAAAACATTTTGTGAATGTGTATCTGTTTTTTAGCCCCCGGGACGGTATGCTATTTTTTTCTCCCAGCTTATTTTGTCTCCAAAAAATAACGTTACCTTACAGAAGCCAGCAATAAACAAACCAGCTGTATCATTGTGCGATTAAATGCTCTATAGCAATTTTTTTAATTTGTAAGCATCGCACATTTTTAATTTTTATACCGTCGTATTGGGAAAAAAAAAGTACTTTTAAATGCAATTTGTTTGAAAACTGTATCTCCATTTATTTTTGAAATATTAATTTTTTTGTAGTTTTTAGCACCATTTGTTTAATTTTGGTAACTCCATTTATATAGAAAGTAAAGGGAAAATAGTTGAAAAATAGCAATTATATCTTTTTGTTGCGATTTTCTCATAACAAACGAAAGAAAATGTAATTAAAATACGTGCTATTTTGAAAAAATATAAACGAATAATTTCTGTTAAAACATGGAGCTATTATAAACTATATTTAATTTTAAGTATCTGTAGATGCTTTCAGTGTGACGTGTCATGACGTTTCGGTTGGAAACTGACTCCAAACAAACGGTTGCTATGCATCATTTCTTTTAAAATATAAATTGTGGAAAATGTTATCAGTACATATCAAGTATTAAGACACTTAGATGTGAGATATAAGATATAGCTGCAACACACAAACAAAATAGAAAATACAACATAGCAACCGTTTATTTGGAGTCAGTTTCCGACTAAAACGTCACGACTGAAATCATCTATATTAATGTTACAAACAAATGAATGCCTATGAATTATTAGATAGCCGTTTTTTGTCGAGTTTCTTTAATGACGGCATCTTTTTGCTGCATTCGTGTATTATTTTGCGATAGTGATTTCCTTTGCATTCTTTACTGTAGATGTTTAAGAGTGGATCGTAAATGTGGAATTCTTAAGCGGATGCGGTCATTTTACATAAAATAAAAGTGTGTGCTTTAAGTCTTAAAATTGAAATAGGTTTTGTACTATTTATATATACATATACTTTTTTCCATCGGGGGGCGACACTAAATTCTGAAAAGGCAGAATTCCTGTTTTCTAGTATTTTGTTTTCATTTAAGTAGGTTTATTTTCTGAGTTGTACGTAATATAAAAAATTTAATCCACATAATTTAAAATTATCTTTCAAAGGAATATAGAATACTTCAAATTAGAATCACCAGAAACTAAAAAGAGAACGAAATGGGCTTTGTAAAATAATTTCTATTACTTCTATCATTTTCCCTCTGAGGTTTTTTTTCTTTCATGAGACAAAATTTTCAGCTTCAATAAAAACAAAGAAAAAAGGAATGTTTTGTAAATACTTTTTATTTTTTTATCTCTCTCAAACGTTGAAATCGAGAAATACTAAGAAAATTGAATTCAGGTTTGATAGTAACGTGTACATTGAAAAAAATGGGTACTCAAAATTGAGTAAAAAGTACTCAATTTTAAATACGTCACTTACTCAAAATAGCTCCGATTCAAATGTACTCAAAATTGAGAAACACATGTACTCATTTTTTATCCCATGGTTGTGTTCAAATATGAATCGTTATGTACTGCCCCCCTGAACTTAAAAATTAAAGTAAAAATGTACTAACATTTATTTCCCGTTCAAAGCTATTAACAAGAAACGTTTAATTGATTATTTATTAAGAAAAATAGCAAGATTATTAACAAAATACCCAAATCGAATATTTTTATGACAAGAGCATTATTTCGAAACACTTTTAAATTATTTCAAAATACTGTGCATAATTTAACATTTACACTAATAAACATCATTTATGCCGCCATAAATGAAATAAACCATTACAGGGTACACAATTATCGTTTTGTTTCAGTTTGATACCATCTGATGTTTCAAAATTGAGAAAGCATAGGTTCATTTTTGATCCAAACATACTCAATTCGATATGAGTACATCGATTTACTCATTTTTGAGTACTTCATTTTTTTTTAGTGTATGTAAACTACATAATGCGTAGATGTCGCACACAAGTAAAAAAAAAAAATCCGTTGAAAGATAAATTTACTTTATTTGTTAAAATACACAAAACGTACTAAAAATACAAATACTGTACATTGTCTCACATGTATACACATAAATAAATTTTACGATAAGATTCAACAAAATATATTCAAAATCCAATAACTTTTTTTTTTTCAATTTTTTGATGTGTGGAGGAAAAAAAAAATGTAGGAACATGCGACAATTCAGGCAAAAAAAAAAAAAACAGCTTCTAGCTGTATCTTTTTCATAAATATCAACAGTGCAGTGTTTGGCATTTTCTTTTCGTTTAAACAAATTTGTGAGAAAAATAAATGAAACAAACTTTGGCACTCATTTTCTAATCTAAAAAAATATATATAGTACCAATATTGTTATAAAGAAAAATATTGTACATTCTTTTTTTGCTTCATTGTATAGTACAATTTCTGTAACGTGCAATTTTTTTTTTCAATTAAATTGTTCTTTTTCTACAATATGACAAAGTCAATTAGATAAATGTTGTTCAACAACTAATATAAAATGCAATATATGCATACATAAAATAGTTTATAAATATATTTAAGAAATTTTAAAATGGGGGTTTTCTAATAGATACAGCGACATAAAACATGCTCTTCAACTATGACTTTTTTTCATGATGTTGGACAAGAGTTAGTCAAGCAACTTATTTAAAATGCAATAAACATAAATAGTTAACGAATTCACAGTTAAAGAATTCCAAAATAGTGTTTCTAACAGACAAGCTGCACAAAACACTTTTCTCAGTACAGAGCAAGGTATAATTTTCTTTTGATTTAACTATTATTTTATTAAATGATGTTAGACCAGAGTTGTCCTAACTACTTATTCAACATGCAATGCACATAAAATAATTCACAAATATGAGATTTAGAGATTTTTTTAAATAGGGACTGTAACAGACATTTCGACACAAAACACGTTTCATTGTTTATAGCAAATTAACGTTTCTTTCAATTAAACTGAAATGGCTTTTTTGGCGGTATTAGAAAAGGGTTGGTGCAGCAAATGTTTCAAAATGCAATACACATAAACAGTTCATAAATATGTTTTCTAAGAAAAAAAAAATTCTAATGGGCAACACAAAATTGTTCACAAAACTTTTAGAAAAATCCTGTGCGTAAAACCAATGCTTGCCTTCTTTATTGCATCATTACATCTCAATAATAGACTGAAAAACGATAAAATATCATTTAGAAAAAATGCTTCATTTAACTTCGTATGAAAATAGAGGCTTTTCTAGAAATTTTATGGTAATTGTGCCTGTGTGTAGTTGCCACAAACACGGATATATTGGAACAGTCAATATTTAGTGACACGAATCTGTTGCATTTTGGATACTGATAAATGATGAATAACCAACCAAAGGCTCTGTATATCATGTTAAGTTCGAATATTAATGAATCATTTAGTTTTGACAAAAAAAGAAAAAAATATTTTCTCAATTTTGATTTTAAAACGAAGGAAGCAGGGGCTGTAATAGAATAAATAAAAATTTAAAACTATATACACATTTAATCAATTACATGTTATAATTAATTGCTTGTTTAGATTACACAAGTTTAGTACAGAGTATTAAAAGTTTGTAAAAATCGAATATTCTAACAGTTATAAAAGATTCACTATTGCTCTAAAACTATTACCTACTGTATTATTCTTTATTTAAAATGGTAGGGCCGATAAAGTTTAAAAAATGCAAAATTGTACTGATTATTTTGATAATGCAAATGCTTTCGTCGAAAGTTACTTTCTTTCATTTAAATGAACTTAAAAATTTCCATACTCAATCTTGTGAGTTAATGTGTTTCTTCCAGTGGATTAAAATTTATTTTCTTCGCGTGAAGAATGGTATACTTTTTGGTAAGATAGCGATAACTCATTTTCAAATTGCAATTAAATTATTAATCATTCTATTCTAATGCTCTGAATTTTAACTACATAATGAAAAAATATCTATTCAAAAGTACAAAATATACAATATCATCTTTTTGAAACAGGGAAAAATCTTAATATAAAAAAAAATCTCTTTATACTTATAAAATATGGTACTAGTTGATTATCCCGCCGACCAATTTCGCCAAATTATATAAATCACCAAACTATTCACCAAATTATACAAACTGACATACTTTTTAATTTGAATAACTAAAAACAACTAAATTAGTAAAACATTAATAAAAATACAAATAAAAAGTTGAATTAAAAATCACTTGATGACGTAATAAACAAGTGTATCGTGTTTAATGTCGAGTAAATGTGATATTTACGATCCTCCATTATTGGCATTTAATTTTAAAGTTTGGCGATAGTTTTTTGGTTGACGAGATAATCAAGTAGTACCTAAAATATTTACGACATCATAGCTTTGATGACCCTCTACAAAAAATAGTCAAAACTCACTAAAAGACCGTCCCAATCTAAATGCACTTTGAGGTTTACGAGACACTATTTACAAGGATTTTCACAATCCTCCATCACAGCATTATTTATACATAGTTAAGACTAATCTACAGGATACCCAAATACTCTCACTGGTAGTCTAAACTATGAAGTATTGTTAGTTAGGGTGCGATTGCGTATCCATATCAGCTGACGATAGACTGGAGTTCTTGCTCATAGTTAGCAATGAGGAGCATAATGCTGACACCGGTCGATATTCCAAGCACTTGAATGGCCAGCTGGTAGAGTGGACTTAAATTAGGATCGTTAGCAGCAGCTAACTCGGGCAACTAGAAAAGAAAAATAAAGCAATAAAGGCCCATTACATAGAAATACAGGGTGATCCAAAAATAACAAAATAAATAAAATTCAATAATTCGAAAAGTTCAAATGAAAATCAAATTTCAAAGTAATTGCTTAAGAGGCGCAAAGGCCAACATAGTGAAAAATATTCCATGCCGGGAATCGAGCCCCGGCCATCAGTATAGCGCACTGATGTTCTACCGACTAAACCACATGGAACGATACCTAGCCTGGAAAATTTCTCACTTTTATATGTTGGCAAGGCTACAAATGCAGCACAAGATGGAATATACCATCTTGTCTATCTTGTATATTCCATCTTGTGCTGCGTTTGTAGCTTTGCCAACATATAATAGTGAGAAATTTTCCAGGCTAGGTATCGTTCCATGTGGTTTAGTCGGTAGAACGTCAGTGCGCTATACTGATGGCCCGGGTTCGATTCCCGGCATGGAATCTTTTTCACTATGTTGGCCTTTGCGCCTCTTAAGCAATTACTTTGAAATTTGATTTTCATTTGAAATATTGTATGCAAGGTGAATGTTTCTCTCTGGAATAATTTCCATGTATTAATTCGAAAAGTATCGGGTAATTTCAAATGACGTCACAAATCGATCATTGGATATCAAACAACTATTGAAGCACTTGTGATTGGCAGCTGAGAGCATTGTGGGTGCAGTTGGAGGTCAACCGGGCAGTTGAGAATGGCGGACAAAAGGTCATCAGCTGATTGCAACTTCCCTATAGCTAATGTACATGTAACGTCACGCAACCAAGTAAAAACGTACTTCTCAACTTGGTGTAGGCAGAAAGTAAACATTCTCGCAGAGCTAGCAATTCATAATGTATCTTCTACACATAGTATGATGTATTATAATTACGTGAGAATTACGCACAATTTAGCGGAAATATGAGCAATTTAGCTCGAAGTTTTGCTTATGTTGAGTTAGTAGACACCAACATAGCCAATTTGTTGACAAATATGCACATTATTTATAAGGCAGCTGCAAGATGCAGGGTTTCACAAAAATACATGGAAATTTCTTTTTTTTAAATAATGGGTAAAAATCTTTCAAGAATAGTTACGTTTATCACTGACAGCGTGATTCATTTCCGTTCTTGATTAGTTTGTGCAGTCAGTGATACATTAAAAATTGCAATGTAGATAGGAACACAAACACTCAATGTGAGTGTCGTTATTCATGAGAATGTCCGTCAGACATTGTACGACACTGCACAGTATCAAAAGGGGTCAAATTAACTGCTCCATACTATAAAGATATGAAACTAGCACATGTGTTTTACCATGTGCTAACAGTTAACAATAACAGTTAAAAAAAATGCTTATAACAACATTTCATTAGGCCTAGTTCAAGAGTTACTTTTGGGTTTACAGTACTGCATGCTTATTTTAAAAATTAAGAAATACTTTAGAAAACCCTAAAATCATAAATCAGAGACGGCAAACCTATGGCACGCGTGCCAAAGGTGGCACGCTAAAGAATAATTTTGGCACGGTGTTTCTCTAAATTAATATATAGTGATATTGCAAAAAATATAAAAACTTAGATGTATATTTTCATTTTGTCAAAACTGGATTAATTAGAAATTGCAGAATTTTAATTGTGGCTATTTAAAATACCGTAAATTACCGCATTATTAAAAGCACCAATGGTAAAATTATGGCAACTTAGAGCTTAGTTTCAGAGCGATTTAAAGAAACTGGCGTTTGTCCTTTTAATAATTTTTCCATCTATGTCCGGAAAACCATTGTTTTCGCAAATGAGTAATATAATACACCAAATAAAAAGCAGTTTATTCACGATTTTTTAATCCAATAAATTTGTTTATTATTTGGCACGTCAAGGTCATGCAAAATATTTTTGGAAAAAAATTGGCACGCGGCTATAAAAAGGTTCGCCAACCCTGTCATAAATTAACAATTGCATTGCATTAAAATAGCAATTAAATCCTTTGTGCAGGAATATTAAAAATCAGTAAACCAACGTTTAAAATGCACAAATAATGCGTGAAAAAGCAGCAAACAGCTGTTTCGAATCTACAGCGAGATTCTTCTTCAGTGCAAGATAGGGAAAAAAAGAACAGCGTGCTAGAAAACGCAAGGCTGAGCAAAAAAGAGCAAGGCTGAGCAACTTTTTTGCTCAGCCTTCGTTTTTCTAGCACGCTGTTCTTTTTCCCCTATCTTGCACTGAAGAAGAATCTCGCTGTAGATTCGAAACAGCTGTTTGCTGCTTTTTCACGCATTATTTGTGCATTTTAAACGCTGGTTTACTGTTTTTTAATAATTGCATTGCATATCTAGAATTTTTAAAAATGCCACAAAGAATGGAAAAGACATTCTGACCCAGAATTACTCCCATTCACTCATAATTACCCTAGGTATCAAGGACATAATTGGATATACATCTAACAGTCTCTTTGAAAAATAACAACAGGCATAAAAAGTGCATTTAATTAAAAACGTTATTGTATCTATATTTAAAACAAGAAAGAAAAATCATGCGTTAAGCACAGATTATGAAACACTTTTCAGCACTTCCTGAAATCTTTAACAAAACTTCGTTATTTAGGGGAATAAGGTAAATAGGATGATTATGTAAACATTTTAGAAAACAGATAAAATATTTGAAAAACGATTTCAGCAGTTAACGTCCATAGCCAAATATGTATTCCAATTCTTTTGAACAGCCCTGTATTTGATCTGTAGGTTGATATATATACTATATAATGTTTAAAACACTCTTAAAACTACTGAAATCACATTTCCAGAAATTATCATCCATAGACGGCCATGTATTATGGGCCATTTTAACTATATTCTACAAATAATTATTAGTAAACTAAATGCAGTTCAGTGTAAAAATGCATAAGTCATTTAAAAAACACCTTTAAGAAATTTACGTTCATGTCAGTAATCTTTATGAATTTTTTGCGTGGCCCTGTATATCAATTATAACATTTATACACACCATATAGTATGCATAAATATAGTAAAACTTAAAAGTTCATATCATAATTAAAAATGCATTTCCTGCCATCATCGCTAATATACTGCATTGTGGATAGTATGTACTAACTAAAATACTTTGTGTATCCCTGTAAATGCTATGCACTTCGTATTATACATGAAATAACTTATAGTAAGCCTCAGCGACATATATCAATTTCATTATATATGAAATAGTTTAACCTAATTAAAATACGCCGCAAACAATCTCTCCCCTCCTTACGCCATTATATAACGGAATTCTTTTCTGTGGCCCTGTAAAATGAATAATAACTATTCTTTGCACTGCATATTCTACAGAATGCATATTTTAGTGCACTTCGTAAATGCATATCGATTTTATTATGTTTGAAAGATGTAACATCTTTAAAATTCATTTGAAACGTTTTTTCCCCATTGGGCGTAATGTAATCGAATACATTTGACTGTCCCTGTAAATAAACTAAACATGCTACAAACTTCATTTGAAATAGGGATTGTGGAAGGGTAAACGTCAATAACATCCAAAAATTTCAGGGAAATCCTAGTATATTCATGAGAGTTAGAGTTGTAAATCTGACACGGATTTTAGTAAAAAGTGCAATTTTTGAAGGCAATCTTTTTTAAAAATGATTTTGTAGCATGTTACATGAACATCTTAAATCACTTATGCAGCAAAGTTAAAACAAATATTATTATGCATAATAAAGTAGACTAAACAGACAGCCTATCCACTATTTTCGAATTTGTCTTGGTAGAAATCATAGTGACAAAATCTAGGTGACCCATAATTACCCTTGAAAGAGGGTGACCCGTAATTATACCGTGTCACCCTATTAATAATAAGTGCTTGGTTCGAATTTGAGTTATTATCTTACTTTACAAAATTTTATTTCTCGCAAAAATATAATAAAATTTACCGAAATAACTTATTTTTCGCAAAATGGGCCCCAAGAAAAAAATTTTTTTTTTGCATCAACCCTTGATCACATTAGAGGTCTGCACGGACCGGGCCGGTAGAATTAGAACAATTTTTTTCAACGGACCGGGTCGGCAAAAAAAAATTGAAATACCGGCCCGATAAATAAAATTAAGCGGGCCTCCGGCCTGCTATAAAAACTTAATCGAAGCTGACAAAATATGAGCCGCTTTCAATGAAGGTGATTTTCACGAGAATAAGTATAAATGTACATCAGGAGCCGATGCTAGCTTGACAACATCAATACAGAAATGTAACATGTCCAGCGTAGAGATCAGCACCGGACAGTTAAATGGTGTCTGAGACCGGGCTTAAGTTTTTCCGCAGACTCTTGCCGGGCCGAGATCAGGCTTGAATTTTTTTTTTCTGCGTAGTCAAGCAAGGCCAGAACTGGATTTTATTGCTTTCAGAATGTGTAGGGCAGGCAATATGTTTTGTAAAAATTTTAAAAGCGATAACGAACTTCTGTTAACGGAATCTTTGAAAATGTACCATAAGGTGGTTCTCAAATTCACTGCTCATCAATGAGAAATATTCTGACACATTTTCTGACTCATTTTTAATTGTAAAGGCATAAAATTTACAGGAATGACTATTGAAGGGATTTGGAATCGAACAGCGTTTTCTATTTTTTATAAATAAATTACTTATTTAGAAATAAAAGATTCTTGCCACGTGACTGCAGGTTTTTATCCTTTCCCGAGCTATCGCTTCTGGAAATTCGATTCAAAACTTTGACAGTATTTTCTCAAAGATATATTGCCTTTAACAAAAAATGGATAACGTTATTCGATTACATAGTTTCTGAATAAGAACACCTGCCAATCTTATGCGTTTCGGAAAGAAATGAATTCAGAAATGCATCAGAAAGTGGATCCATAGGATTTGAGAAAAGACTTATTAAATGGCAGAGAAATATTTTTACAAATCTGCTTTTTATTATAAACTTCCCCTCCATTTTTCCTTTTATTCTAAACTACATTAATTTTCTAATGAATCCTTATTTGAATGTTGAAACATCCAAGACTCTAAGACTTATTAGTGTTGCTATTGTGTATCCTCTGTCTTGCGAATACATAGTAATTTTAAAATATACTGTAAAATTATCCCATAAACATGTATGCAGTACTATTCTTTAAAAGAATCTTAATGTAATGTTTAGAAAAACCTGAATTTTTTTAAGAAATTGATTCGGGGCTCATTTAATTGATTTATCCACGGGCCGGGTCGGGCCTGTTTTCACTGATTTTTCTACGGGCCGGGTCGGGCTAAGATTTCTTTTGTTCGGGCCGGGCAGACCTCTAGATCACATATATTTAGGACATATATTAGAGTAAATTTCAAGATCAAGTGGTGGAGAAAGTATCATATGAAGAAATAGAAAAAAAGGTGGAATATGTGAGGTGAGATAGTTATCATTTTTTGTGAGAGCAAGTAAAATGTTGCTTCGAGATCTGTAAGAGACCGCGTATATCCGTATGCTGGCTTCTAGACGCCAATGACAACCTGGAGACTGGAGTTTTCACACATTGCTTTAGATCACAACTAATTAAATTTTGAGTAATACTGCGTCCGCTCCAGATATTTAAGATATCTCAGATTCTCCCACTTTTGGAGGTGGTTCACCCCGGAATTAGAATACTTGTTTTCACACCTCAAAACGCAGTTAAGAAAACTCAATGAACGTCACTGTGTCCGAGATTTGAACAAATAGGAAATGGACGCATGCTCATAAGTTAAACGAACCTCAACAGCCAATAAGGTAAATCGAAACTGTACAGTCAATCAGAGTGAGTGGTTATGACTGTATCTAGTCACAGAAAGTTTCTACTCTCTAATACCCCATTCAAACTGGATATTTAAGATATCTTAGACCGCCATTTTGGAGGAAGTACACCCCGGAATAGGAGCACCTATTCAAACCGCAAAACTCATCGAAGATAGTCACAGTGTCTCAGATCTGAACAAATGGAAAGTATTTGAATGCGCATACGTTAAAATCAACCTCAACAGACAATCAGTTAAAGCTAAGCTCTACAGCCAATCAGAGTGAGTGGTAGTGGCTGTGTCTAGCCATAAAAAGTGAGAGAGTTTGTAGAACTCTGTCTGTGAGTTCCGCGATTTGAGATACCTGGTGTCCCAAAAAGGACCGACTGATTTTAAAATTCAATAACTTCCAAACGGTGACAGATATTTAAAAAATTCTTGCAGGAGGGTTATGCATAAAGTCAAAAGTTTTTTTACAGTGATTTTCGATTTTAGTTCGAATTACAAACAATAGATGGCGCTGCGATCAATAGAGGCTAAATTCAGGCTCGATTTTTGGTACTTCGGGGCCCGGATAATACATTTCCATCTCCTTTTTCCGCATGAAACAAGAGAAAGGACCAAAAATCGAGCCTGTATTTAGAGACTATTGCTTACAGCGCCATCTATTGTTTGTAATTCGAACTAAAATCGAAAATCACTGTAAATAAAACTTTTGACTTTATGCATAACCCTCCTGCAAGAATTTTTTTAATATCTGTCACCGTTTCGAAGTTATTGAATTTTAAAATCAGTCAGTCCTTTTTGGGACACCCGGTATCTTACATATCCGGTCTGAACGGGGTAAAAGCGAGTTTGTGGAACTCCCTCAGTGAGTTCTGGGATTTCTTACATATATCCGGTGTAAACGGGGTATAAACTATTATACTTACCATATCAACTAAAGCTACGTAGAGGAAAATCCCTGCAGTAACGGCAAAGACCCAGCCAGTGGCAGAACTGACACCTCCCAGACTCAAGCCGATAGCTGTCCCTGCGAGGCAAAGAGCGGATGACAGGATATTGTAACACAAAGCTTGGCGCACACCCATTCCTGTCCTAAGCAACATGGCGAAATCACCTGCAACAACAAAAGAAATAAAAAGCAATTTAACAAATTACAACGACCATTTGGAAAATGATTATTTCAAAGACTAAAATTTAAGACATAAAAAATCGCACGGAGTTGATCATACATTACGTACGCCATGAATTAAACATTAACATTCCTGGACCCATCATGAACAAATTTTAAAAGAAATTTCAGTTTTACAATTTTCGGTACTGTACATTTTGAAACTTCTACGGAGCTGGTCATACATTACGTACGCCATGGACTAAACATTAATATTCCTGGGCCCATTTTAAATGAAATTTCATTTTTAAACTTCTAAACATCCCACAATATTGCTTTTTATATCGTCGTATAGAGAAAAAAAATGCATTTTTAATTGCAATTTGTTTGAAAGCTGTATCTCAATTTGTTTCTGAGTCATTAATTTTTTTTTTTTTTTTTTTTTTTTTTTTTTTTTTTTGTAGTTTTTATTACTTTTATGTCATAGTGGCAACAGAAGTATCCATCTCTGTTGAAAGCAAAGGGAAAATACAGATTACTGTATAGACCCATCAGAAAACGAATAAAATGCGGATTCAACCAGTAAAAAGCTTCAGATATGTTTTTGATTTCCTACCCTGACAGAGGACAATAACCATTTTTCCAAATGGTTAATAAATAAACTGAGATATTCATACTCCCTAAGGTAAACGGAAATTTGCATGAGGAGTACATTTTAGATAATTATATAAGAGAATCACTTATTACAATGATTAACAGTAGTCATGCCACACAATCTCTGATAGGTAATTGTGTTTTGACTACCTATACTCTGTAAGAAACGGTAATTTTTCTCTTAAAATCACCCGCAGTTTTTACTTTCTTCTATCTTCACAAGAAGAAAGTATTGGATTCGTGAAAATTTTCGACTTCCGTTTTTCGAACGATTTACCCGTTTTAGGGATCAGAGATCCGCAAAAACAAGTTTTTACATAATCTGTCTGTGAGAGTCTGTTTGTATGTGGCCCAAATTTTGTGGGCGCTCTATCTCAAGAACTAATGCATGAAATTTAATAAAAATTTATATTCAGATAGCCCCTAACATAAATTGGTGCTGATTAGTTTTTGGTGTAAATCGCTCAACAGGTGGCGCTGCTATGCTGCATTTTTCACGATTTCTGCAATAGCTTTATCTCAAGAACTAATGGACGGATTTTCATCAAACTTCAGATTCAGTTAGTCCTTGATATGAGTTGGTGCTGATTATGTTTTGGTTGAAATCTCCCAACAGGTGGCACTGCTACGCTGCATTTTTTAGGATTCCCGCAATAGCTCTATCTCAAGAACTAATGCAGAATTTTTATGTAACTATAGACTTAGTTAGATGTTAACACAAGTTGCTGCTGATTAGGTTTTGGTGTTAATTGCCCAATAGGTGGTGCTGATATGCTGGAATTTTCATGATTTTCGCAATAGCTCTATCTCAAAAAGTAATGCACTGATTTTCCTCAAACTTCAGATTCAGTTAGACGTTGACATAAGTTATTGATAGTGGTTTTGGTATAACATATGTTTTAGTGTAAAGCACCCAATAGGTGACGTTTCTAGGCTGCATTTTGCTAGATTTACACGATTTCAATGATAGTTATATCTCAAGAACTAATATATATATAATTCATATCTTTAGAATCCTCATGATGGGTATAGATTGCCATTTAATTTTGGCAGTGTGATAGCGAATTTTGAAGTATTAACATGTATGAGATAGAAGAAAGTTTTGGGATTGGTACATCCGACTAGTTTTTGTGATCAGATCAAATTCATTTTTGATATTATCGCAATAAATACATCTGAACAGGCCCCCCAAAAAATCCAGTATAGTACATATTCCTCCAGTGTTTGCGGCGATTTGAAAGTTATTTCCCTACTACTTGGACTACAGTTAGGTTATACTAAATTCTGCTGCTTTTTAAACGAATGGAACAGCAGGGACAGATCAAATCACTATAATAAAAAAGAATGGCTGTACTAATTCCTGGCCAGAAAAATGTAAAGCATTTACCACTTGTAAAGCCTTCTGATATATTTCTTCCGCCACTCCATATCAAATTAGACCGCCCTTATAAAATTTTTGTAAAGGCAATGGATCAAATTGAAAATGTATTTTTGCATTTGAAAGATAAATTATGCTAAAATTAAAGAGGGAATTTTCTTAAGACGTCAAATCAAGGAATTAATAAAAGATCCAAAATTTGAAGACAATTTGAAATGAAAGAACATACTTAGTATATCTTTCATTCCCATTTTTTTTTTAATCAAATACATTTTAAGCTATTAAATGTTGAAATGATCACTTTTTTTTTCTATTTTTTTTTTTTTCAATTTTGAGTCCTGAGACCCCTTAAAATCTATTTCTTGAATCTGCACTTCGATTTTTCATGGAGAATTTTGGGGCTGTGAGTGATGAGCATGGAGAAAGGTTCCATCAAGACATTTCAAAGATGGAAAAACGTTATCAGGGTAGGTGGAGCCCGAGGATCTTGGCAGACCTCTGCTGAACGATCAAAAGGGACCAACCGGAAGCCAAGTATTCCTGAGAATCATAGACCATAAGTTCCCTATCTACATTTTTCATACATGTTTCTGGAAAACCCTTATTTTTTCCTTTAAAATTATTTTTCTTTTACAAATAAAATTCATTGGTGATAAAAAATTTAAAACTTCTTTTTTTTTACTGGCGAAACCCCATTTTATTCAAAAACACTAACAATTTGTGCTTTACTGCATAAAAAAAGTCTGTAATTTTTACAGAAAATAATTGTATTTTTTACAGAAAAAAAACTGTTTTGAAAAAAAACCAGTTTTTTTTTTCATCATTATGCATGATGTCTCGTGACATTGTTTACCCAGTTATTGTTTTTAAATTTTGTAAAAATATTTCTATCATGAATGATTTGGAAAATTTCACCGTTTATGTCGTCAATCTAAATTAAGATATTTTATCACTTTTTATGGCATTATTTAGCTTAATCTATTTATAAGTGATTATTATACATGTTGTTATACATTGCTTATGTTAATAAATATTAAAGATAATTTAATGCAATGTATAAAAAAATATTAATAAAACTTCCAAAAAATTGGATGTATATGGACAGATTAAAAATAATTGAGGAATTAAAATTTTACGTTCGTCACTTGTTGCGTGTATTTTCACTTTTCTTTTTCTATTCGTGTAATTTAGCGTTTTAAAGCTTTCGAAATCTGCCCTTATAAGTAACCACTCGACTTACGAATTTCTATTTTTAGATTATTTTAATTTTTAAGTAATTTTAAACTACATATTATTGATTTCGAAAATGAATATTCATTCATAATAGGGGTGTTTCAGGAAGTTAGTGATTAATCTGACAATAATGGGGGTTTACAAAAGGACGTTCATAATTAATAGTGACTATTCAAGGACTTTCTATTTTTGTTTTGAAATAGTTAAATAATAAGGAATTCCATTCGCTCTTCTTCCTTCAAATGGCCTTAAAATTCTTCTCTAATTTCTTCTTCTTCTTCCTTTTTTTTTTTTTTTTTTTTTTTTTTTTTTTTTGTTTAACTCAAAAATGTAGTTTTATGTATATTTTTTAAACATACAGTGCGTGTAATAACTTTAAGGACAGTACAAAATAATATTTTTGATAAATTTCAAATCAGAAAAAAAGATTATTATAATGTGTATCATATAGTTGAAAAGTTGATAAAAAAAGTCAAAGAAGATCATCTCTAAATATTTTATTACGAAAATAAAGTAATTATACAAAAGAAAAAAAAAACACTATTTCTGCCTGTGTAAAAACTTTAAGGACAGCAAAACGAAAACAATACAGTAACGAAGAAACAAATACTCAATATATAATGCACCCACCATTACGTTTAATGACCGAAAATACTCTTATCTTTCGTAGACATTATTAATTTTTGGCACAGTTCGGGACTGGTTTTGTGCCATTTATCGTTAATCGTAGATCTGAGTTCTGAGTTCTGAAGCAGAGGAAAAATGCCTCCCATTTTTATTAAACTCGTCTCGCTAGATGTCTCCATAAGTTCTCGGTTAGGTTTAGATCAGAACTTCAGGGTGGCCATTGCAAAACTTCAATATCTTTCTTTTAGAACCAGAGTTTTCTCTAACAGCTTGTGTGTATAGGCGCATTATCTTGCTGATAAATCCATTTTTCACCTACCAGAAGCATTGCAACAAGTGAAAGATGGTCAGAAATAGTTCTTAGATATGCCTTTCAATTTTTTACTGAAAGAAATGCATAGGCAAAAATAGCATTTGTTTGCATAATTAATATTTTTTCGCGATAAAAAGCTCAGATATATTTTGTTGGCTTTTATATCAGTATGTCCACTTTATGATCAACTTTAAATTACCATTTAACGATCATATTTTAAATTTATCAAAAATTAAAAAAATTGTTGATGTCAAAGTTTTTACACGCACTGTATTCACTGAACAACGATCATTTCTACACACATGAATTTTTCAGATATATAACTTATTCAGAATCTAAAGAAGAGGACAGTTCTCTTTAATATTATTGTCCTATAAATGGGAGATTTGTCGATTACATTCAATTGTCAGTTTATTATTATAGTGAGACCAAAAGAGCTTGAAACATTTTAAAATTAAGGCCTTAAAATTCTTTTCTAATTCAAATCCTTCTCTCACTCAAAAATGTGGTTTTTGCGTACATTTTGTAACATATTCACAGGATAATGTTCATATCTATATCCATGAATTTTTCAAACACATATATGCAGTATAGGTGCAGATTGACTGTCGCCAGTCGCCACGTGGCGACTAAATTTTTTCCTTTGGCGACTAATTTTTGGCGTCTAAGTCGCCATGCTTCTTATAGGGATGCCCCTTTCTTGTCGAATGATTTTCATATTTTTTTTTTATCTTATCGATCGCTGGAGTATGTCTCCTCCATAACCCCACGACATTCCCCACTTTTCTTTTTTTCTTATTGTCCATAATTAAAAAATATGATTAAACATGCACGCCACATTTCCTCGGAATAGTAAATTTATTGTTTTCTGCTGAAAGCTGCAATGTCCGCGGGATCAGGAAAAAAATAATGTTTGATGTGCGCCGCGAATTAATTCAACAGCAGTGGTATATTACAGTTAGCTTGCGACGCAGAAAAATTTGAGCCAAGAAAATATTACATTTGGGCCCTACTCATTAAATTTGTAGCTCTGGGATTATTCTGTAGATATGTTCTTACAGGTAGACACTAGGTATCGGGCATGCGATTCTTCTACGAATTAGCAGAATTCCTCGAATTATTTTTTATTTATTTAGCAGATTTTCGCAAAATCAATTCGTCAACTGGTCATTAAAAGAAATCGGGAATTTCCTCGATCGGTCATGAACTTTGTAAAAACCATCATGGAAATATCCGGCAAATTTCGGATTAAACCATAAATTTCATCAATCATTTACGAAATAAAACTGCAAATTTTGTCAATCTGGCATGAAAAAAACCGTGACTTTCGTCAATCGGTCGATAGAAAAAACACGATTTTTGTTAATCGGTCGATTAAAAAAATGCGAATTTTGTCAATCGGTCAAAGGGGGAGAGAAAGAGGCAAATTATATCATTCCGTCTCAAAATAAACCGCAAATATCAACAATCGAAAGATATGAATTTCGTCAACCGGTCAGAGAAAAAACGGGAATATAGGTCATTTTTTTCGCAATCATTTGAAAATACGTGGGAGGTTTTTTACGATTTTTTGACAAAATGCACGCTTTTTCTGCAATCTTTAGGCGAAATTCGCGTTGTTTTTGCAATCCTTCGACAAAATTTAGTGTTTTTTCCACGGTCCTTTGACGAAATCAGTAGGTTTTTTTTATGATTTGATGAAATTTGCGGGGGGGGGGGATTATTTCATGTAATTATCATTTTTTCTGCGATCCTCTGACAAAATTCAAGTTTTTCGCGCTTCTTTAACGAAATTCGCGATTCTTTGACGAAATTTGAGGGTTTTTTTGCGATCTTTTGACGAAATTCGCGGTTTTTTTCCTCGATCCTTTGGCGAAATTGGCGGTTTTTTCTGCGAACAATTGCCGAAATTGCTTGCGGCGACCATTTGTCAAGATTCGCATTATTTTTTATGGCCGAATTTTCGGAACCGAATGCCATATATTTTCGGAAAATTCGGAACAGAATCACTCCTGTAATATAAGATTTTTTTTAAGATAATTTTTCTTGCGTGTTCTTCAAAAACAAGTGTTTGAATTGTATATTTTGATTTTTATAGTGCAAAATAATAATACTCAGACATTCTCAATTTTTTAATATGTACTCTTGTAGGACAAAATGAAAATAAGAAATATTGTTTTCCTAATACTCTCCACTACCGCGATTGCTTAGCTTATGCATATTTTTTTAACCTGTATCTTGCCCAACTTTATATTCTGAACTATACATAGTTTAAAATTTATATTACATTTAATTTATACCCAAATTAAAAGAATTTTGTGATTAAATTACATGTACATATTTGATATATTTAGTCTATGATTTGTTGTACATATGTATAAATTAAACAAATTATTTTTCACTTTGAATTCTTGAGTTTTTTTTTCCCCATATAAACTTTTATGCAATTTTTTCACAATGCGGTGACTGAATTTTTTGGGTTTAGGAGCCACTGGCTCCTTAAAAATTTTGAGAATCTGCACCTACAATATGCAGTAGAACCCCGCTAGTCCGAAATTCCGGTTAATCGATTTTATTTTCGAAAATTATACGTGATTAACAAAAAATTAAATTACGAAAATTTCCGGATTACAAGATGAATGTCGTAAAGAACGTGTAGAAGTTAGAATTAAACAAAAAATGGCAGTGAAGCATGCTTTATCCTTTGAATAGCTTGAATAGAATTTTTAAAAAAATACTCAAATTAAAAGTACAACATATGCACACGATTATAAAATGAAATAATCCCTAATATCGCTTTGTTTGCCAGTCACTATAAAAAAAATTTCTGAAATGTAAAAAGCATTTAATTTAGATGATAAAAATTTATTTTTCCCTTCAACAGCTTGATTTCGCAAATTATCCTCGTCGACGTGGTGACTGAGCTATTTATAGATTTGAGATTTTGAACCGTTTGCAATGGGTTATTACGTAATTCCTCATTCTGAAGTTCCATTGGATTATTATAAAGATGAGTAATTAGACAAGGAGTACTATTTTTTTCTGAAAGTCGTACTGGATTATCCAGCATGCCGGACCTTAGGAAGACGGATTAGAGCGTGTTTACTGTACGACTAGGAACTTATATATATATATATTTAGCAGACATCTTTTTTTTTTCTCTTTTTATCGGAATTTCGGGAAATCCTAATTTTCTTTAATTGCGAACAGGCACCGGTCCCAATTAGTTCAGAATCGCGGGGTTCTACTTATTTATTCAAAATCTAAAAAACTGATTAGATTTTCTTCTGGCATTATTGTCCTATAATTGTGATATCCGTCGCGTCGATTAGATTCAATTGCCAACAGGTCAATTAGATCCAATTTGCAATTCAATTCTAATGCAGGGTGGACCAAAAGTGCTCGAAGCATTTTAAAATTATGGCCTTACGGTTCTTCTCTAATTTCTTCTTTTTTTCACTTAAAATGTCGTTTTTGCGTATACTTTAACTTATTCACAGAATAATATTCATGTCTATACACGTGAAGTTTTCAAGGGTACATATAACTTATTCAGAATCTAAAGAATTGAACAAGTTTTTTTTTTCTAAACTATATATAGAAATCTCTTCGAAACATCAAAGTACTCAATAATTGCTGTAAGTGATAAAAAAAAAAAAATTGAAAAGGCAAAAATACCTTCATTTATTTACATTTCAACATGTTTTATTGCATCCGATGGCAACATTCTCAAGAAAATAAAATGATAAAAATATTTTCGCAAAAAATTCAACTTGGAAAACTAGTAAACAAAAACAAAAATCACGCGAACACAAGCATAATGAAATTAACTGCAATATTAAAAATGGAAATTTGTGAACGTGAATTATTTTACATTATTGTTTCATTATTCTTCATAGCATTGCTTTCCAAATTTTAGGAAGCTTCATGGATGCTGAATCATTGCAAATATTCTCATTGCGTAAGAAGATCTCTGTTGATTCTCTGATAATGGATGGCAAAATAAGATCTTGATGGATAAATTATTCTACCATTTTTAAATTGAGTTAAAAAACATAATATGTAAGAAAATAGACACAACAGAACTAAATCAATTATCACGGGTATATGAAATACCTTTCACCGAAGAAGATGGAACAATGCAATTTTATATAGAAATGACGAATAGAAAACTCAAAACTAGGATCAAAGAACCTATCGCTCACCCGCTAGAAAAGTGACACATCTCGCAAAAATTCATTTTGCATTTTATTCCACTAATAGGTCTGTCATAGGTGTGTCTTGCTATACAAACAGTTTCATAAGTGTAGTTATACGGAAAATTACTTTATCACGCTATATGTCCATTTGTGACCACACAAGAGGGGTACAGGGCCGAAACTAGCCTTTTTGGCGCCCGGGGCAAACATGGATTTTGGCACCCCCCCCCCCTTCCTCCACCACAAAGTAAATTTACAAAAAAGAATTTTACTAAATATCTAACAGACAACTTATTTTTAAATTTAAAATATATAAAACTAACTACGTAATTAGCTGTGTCAAACATTGATCCATTAAAATCTTTGAAAGGTTATTGAAAAGAATTGCATTTTAATCTTTTTTAACTTTTTTTTTTTTTTTTGCATAGTCTAAATGAGGTCGATATCTAAAAAAGAAAGGTTTTACTAAGAATTTTACTCTGTGCATTTCCGTTCCCGTTGTCCTGGGCAGTCAGCGCCCATGGCAAGACGGAGAAAAACAAAAAAAAAAAAAAAAAAAAAAAAAAGAAAGAAAGGAAGAAAGGAAGCTCAACACTGTTCTGGGGAAAAAAAACAAACAGCTTTCATGGAATTTTTTTTATCTAGAAGAAAAATCAGACTGAGGGGTCACTTCTCCTTTGGTAGTTATCCGTAGTGGACAGTAGGGTGTCCCACAATAGAGACTGACCTTGAAAACGGTAATGATTCTCCCTCGGATTCTCCTCACAGGAAGTGATTTAAAAGATAGAAAGCAAACGCATAGGCATGATACTTTGAAATTTTGTATTGTAATGAATCTTTTTTTTGTAAAGTTTAATGCATTTGGTTCAGTTTTCCTTTTAAATTTTCCAGCTGCGAGACATTTTTATACAAATTTCATAATATATATATATATATATACATTCTTGTGTCAAACGTCAAACAAAATCTTCATTTTGGCGCCCCCTTTACCTCTTGTTAAAGTGGTGCCCGGAGCACGTGCCCCCTCTGCCCCCCCCTAGTTTCGGCCCTGGGGGTGGATTGCGTGGAGAGGTAAAATTACCCAACCCTCCAGACATCATTCTTTGTCTTCATTCTTAAGGGTTTTATGCTTTTATGCACGTTTTTATTCCTGCATGCAGAGTGTTGCAATTTCATCTTATAGTCAAATCATGCAAATTTTCTTCTGCCTCTCCTGTGAAATTTACTTTTGTCGAGATGTGTCACTTTTCTTGCCGGTGAGCGATATAACAGATATCAAATACAAGAAAACTATAGCTCTGGTCAGACTATATAACAGAGAACCTTTACAAATAGATTTTCAAAATAGTAGAATAATTTATCCATCAAGATCTGATTACACTAGATCTGCGTTATACTAACAATGAGCGACAGAAACAAACCGATCATCGTGATTCCGACAGGCCCTTATTACCGCATGGGCAAATCGGGACTTTGCCCAGGGGCCCCAAAGATTCTACTAAAATTTCTGAAAAACAAATATCATTTTGAACTCAGAGCTCAATGCTTTCTCAAAGCTAACCTCAAAAACTATTAAATAAGAAATAATATCTTCAATTTAATAGAATTTATTAGCAATGAACTTAAGTCATACCTAAACCTTAGTGGTTTAAAATAATCAGTTCTAATATTGTCATGAGATAAATTTTCTTCCGTATTCAAAGTTTTTTTCTTTTAGCTTTGAGTTAAATATGAAAAAGAAAACTCAAAATTGCCATCATTTTAGATTTATTGAAAAAAAAAATTATGGTGTGTGTAGTACAACCTAAAAACAGGTAGTACCTTGATTAACTTGCATTTATATGTTAGAGTATTTGACACTCTTCCATAAATTGATGTTATTAAATTCATCTTAAAACAATACAATAACAAGTTGCTAAAGTTATATAAAAGAGTTTTGTTCTGTACTAAGGAAAAGAAGAGTATTTTTATTAATTAAGGCACTTAATTTAGAATTGACGGAGCTAAGTTTTCTTCTATTTAAAATCCATGGTGCGAAAATATTGTTTATTCATTACACATAGGACTGACCATCAGTTCTATTTGAATAAGGTTGCAACGATATTGAATGGGCCCACTAATTTATCTTTGCCTAGGGCCCCAATTAGTCGTGATCGGGGCCTGGATTCCGATAACATTATGGTAAATTGTATCATTAAAGAAAATCTCATTAAACATTGTATTAATTTCCTCAACCAGGAAGACGTTACTCACCCAGTTCGTGTGGCAACTCATGGCAAAAGACAGCAACAGACGTGCTTATGCCGCCCTCGATTCCCGAAGCGAATGCAGCGCCTGAAGAAAGAAAGGACGATTTGAAACACAAGAATATTTTTCCAAAAAGTGAGATGCAAGGTGTGACAAAGTTCTATGAATATGTTCATAAACAAAAGATTCTTACGTAAATCACAAAAAAAAAAACGCGTGATATTATAAGCATAGATTAAACTTTGTGCGAATTGTAATAAAAAAGCTAAAATCTTAACGATTTTACGCACAAATAACGTACAGAACGATAAAAAATACCCATACGATCGTTTCGAAGATTCCTCGATCCCCTCCCTCAGTGATGAAAAAAAAAAGAATTAAAATGGGTTCGAAGAACCCCTCGGTTATGGCCCCGAGTTCTGGCTTATGGACTGATTGAAAATCAATTTCAATCAGTCTCAATCAATCTTTTTCAATCAGTCCATAAGCCAGTACTCGGGGTTATAACCGAGGGGTTCTTCGAACCCATTTTAATTCCTTTTTTTTCTCTCACTGAGGAAGGAGATCGAGGAATCCTCGAAACGATCGAACGCGTGATATTCTTTCAAAGGATTACAACTACAAAGCGCTTTTCTGTTATCGCATGGTGAACCCTCGTCACATGGTTTGAATGTCATGATTGAAGGATCGCTCACTTTTTAAGACTTGGTCCATGTACGGAATAAAAAGAAGTCTGTTGGAGTAACATTCGAGTGTTAAGGCGCGCCACACACCAGAGAGACATGCGACAATAATCGTGAGACATGAGGCAAATTCTGCTGTTCAAACCGGTTTTTTCTTTGTTAAGAGGGTGAAACTGTCGCATGCCTCAAGCTTTTCTGCCGCATGTCTCCCTGGTGTGTGGCGCGCCTTATGCTACAACGCCCCTACGTATCACAAACTTTATCGAGATACATTCGAATATGGCTTGGTAACTTCAGAGCCATGTGAACACGAACAGTGGCGCCGCCAGGGTGGGTGATCAAACGCCCTGGATACAGCTAATTTCGTAAAGTTATGTAGGATTTGAATGTTTAGATCGCATTGTGTACCTCACTTATGACGTACGTAATCAGAAAATTAACTAACTCTCTGGTATATATTTATTGTCTATAATTTGAATGCATCAGATATCAAAGTGAAATATCATGGATCACGGGCACAATGACTTTAGACTTTGAAAATCAGAAAAGAGGGGGCTTCTTTTTTCGATTCCTACTATTAGTTCACACTCTCCCTATATTTATTTATTTATTTATATATCTTGTTCGAATTTTCAATCTTTAAATAAAATGCTTATTATTCATCCTATCAAGTTGAAATAATTTTTCTTGAACTTGTACTAGATGAAAATTGATGTTAATATAGTTTTTTTCTAATATTAATTCATTAATTAAATTTTAATTAATTGATTTTAGTTTTACATGGGAGACAAAATGGCGGCCATTGGTTATTGAAGCATTTAATGCATCTTCATATCTATAAGGGGGATTACCATAGGGGGGACCCTGTTCTGTCGCCAAATTCCGCCAAGTTTGTCGCCAACTTGGCGATATATCACCAAATTTGGCGATCAAAATGAGTCGCCAAAAGTGACGCCAACTTGGCGATGTCTCTAATATTTCGCCAAATTCCCATAGACTTCCATTGTAAACCTACTTGCTTATAGAAAATCAACAAATTGAGATATTTTAATGCAACAAAAACTAATATTAGCTTAAGGGATTATATTAAAATTTTCTTTGATGGCCTAAGTAGAAATTGACTTTAAAAACAAAATTTTTATATTACTTGTTATCTCTCATGAAGCATGGCCCGGAAGCGGTCAATAAAGCAATTGGATGTACTCGGCGTAACTGGAATGTTCTACAAATATTGTATAAACTACTGTTGTTAAGTGTCAATCCTGGAGTGTTTGAAAAAGCTAATTATAGCGCAGTGTAAAATTAAGGCGTCTTCAAGGGATTAAAGTTCGTATTATTTCAGCATTCTGTAATTATTTAAATGTATCAATAAATTAACCTTTCGAACCCCCACTACAGTTATTTTCGCCTAATTTAATCGTTGAAAATTCCGCAAGGCGAATATTTCTTTAAAATAGTGACATAGAGAGCTTTTAAAACTTCACCCTGGCTACGCCACTGCATGTGACAAATGTTCTCCATGGTCATCCCGAAAAAGGACTTTTCTCAGAATTCTCATGTACAGAAGTTATCAAAGACAAACATTATTAATATAAAGTGGTAATTTATGTAAGAATCTTTTGTTTATGAACACATTCACCAAACTTTATAGCTATAATTTGTACTAAATACAAATATACATTTATAGAGAAAAAATCTCCCTGTTAACACTCGATTACTATCCTCGTATCTGTAAAATACAAGGTTTAGGCTTAATGTTACGATTAGTTTAATTTTTCTTAAGTTAGTCATAATTTTTCTCAGTTATATTCATAATATTTTTAGTTTTTTAGTTTTGGTGATTAAAGAGAAAAAAGCATACGTTTCTAGTTTATTACTAATTGCGATTAGTTTGATTTAAGTTCTGTTAGTCAATTTTTCATAATTACATTTATATATATATATATATATATATATATATATATATATATATATACGTGTTATAAAATTGATAAATGCTTTATAAACTTTTTTTCAATTAGCATATTTTTTCCCGCAGTTGCTAAATCATATTCTATATTTACCCCCAATTAGCTCTTCAAATCATTAAAACCCCACACATTAGAAACATCTTAATAAGTATTTTAAACTTTCTGAAAGCAATATACTAAATTGTAAATTGATTGACATGTTTACTTTGAAATAAGTACTTAAAATCATAATTCATAATAAACTTCAGTTAAAATAAACATTAGAAGATTACTTAAGCTAAAAATTTAAGTTTCCTCGTATTTGACAGTTATGAGATTTAAAGCAAATAAATCAGATAAACCATTATAATAAAAGAAAAATTCAAATTAATGTCAAAATAAGATTACATTTAATCCATAAATCCTAATTAGCTTTTCTTAAACATGACATTTCGTATTAAATCATCCTCATAAATATAAAATAACGTCACATTTAGAATTAGGAACTCTTCTCTTAGAATGTTAAATTAGGCAGTCTCCTATTAACTGCTGTTGTGAACAGTCATGAGAGTAGAAGAAGCTGAAAAATAGTTACTGCCCTAAATAAAGGAATTAATATGAACTATCGTGTGTTTTTTAGTAAAACTCACATCGACCACGACTCCAACATCTAGTATTATAAATATATAAGTCGTTGTGATTAAAGAGGGAAAATATACATTTCTAGTTTATCACTAATTACCATTAGTTTAATTTAAGTTGTGTTAGTCATAACTTTTCATAGTTATAATTTTTTTCTTTTAGGTTTTGTGATTAAAGGGGAAAAACAGACATTTCTAGTTTATTACTAATTACAATTAATTTAAATTTTGTTAATCATAATTTTTCATAACTATGAAATAGTTCATAATTATGAAATTTGCCCACATTCACTTTCATAGTTCTCATTATTATTATAATTATTATTATTTAGTTTTTGTGATTAAAGGAAAACACACATTTTTAGTTTATCACTAATTTTCCGCCCGAAATATCGCTGTATAATTTGTACAAAATGTGGAAATTACATCACGTATCTCACAGATACAACGGAAAAAATTACCTTTTTTAAAAGGATTAGTAAACCGAGTGTTAAAAAGGATTTTGAGAGTTGTTATGCGGAGACATTGTTGATATTTGATAACAAATTTAAGTAATTAATCTAAAACTAGTTTATAGAAATACAAAGCTCGTTTAAGTAAATCATATTACTTACCTATAGCCAGACCGTCGCAGAAATTATGTAATCCGTCGCCCATGATGACCATCCAGGCAACCGCACTGATGGAGTCGGGCATTTCATGACTGTGACCATGGCTATGACCGTGTCCATGACCTGCTTCCAATTCAGCATCTTTATAAGGATTTTGTGATTCAACTTTCTTCAACACTGTACAAACAGAATGAAAAATGATATTGAAACGAAAGTTTCTACACACATATGTTACTCTTTGTGTGAAATTCCATTACATCGCAAGTACTGGAAGTGATCGTTATCCGGGTACAAGCATCTCTGGGCACGACACGCTATATTTCAGAACATGGCTGTTAGTACAGTGAACTCCCGTTAATACTTCGCATTAAACGATGTCCTTAATATTAATTATACTCTATGTAACATTTTAATTGGCTTCTGAAAGTCAGTTTCTCGATACTTATCTTAAGTCAGTAACTATGGTAACATCACATTTTACTTACTGACCGTCTTTTTTCCCCCACCCTACTTGAGATCAGTAGAAAACTTCGTCCTTTCTTCGATTAGCATTGGGAAAAAACAGGACAGGAGCTCGCGTCTTCTAGTGTCATAGCAACGAAGGAATTAAGTAGGAAGAGCGAATGTTTTTGGAAAGCCGATTGAAATAACGTAGAATATAGAATAAGATGGTGGAAACAAAACTGTTCGCATTTAAACGAGATATGCCCTAAGCAAAGACTCATTAACGAGAGTCCACTATACATCCTATGCCAAAATAATTGAATTATTATGTCCTTCCAGTACTCGTCATAATGTTTATAACATTTCACACATAACAAGGTTAATTTATTGAAACCTTGTTGCAGAATCTATATTATTATTTAAGTTATTAAGAAAAATCGGATGTAGGTTAAATGGTTGGGTAAGAACATTACAATCATATTTTACGAACGAGAACTAAACGGGTAGAGAACTGCATTTAAAGTAGAATCTGACCGTTAGAAACATCTGTACCTAAATCGAGATTCAAATTCTGTGCCGCTTGACTAACAACCAAGGCCCTAACTACTACTAGATAAAGCATGTGGTCGATTCAAGTTAGAGTCAGCTATCCTGTTCTTACAGTTCTGACCTGTTCTTACTATATATCACAGCACACTATTATAATAGCAAAATCTGCTGTTCTGGAGAAACAGTGTCGTCAAAAAGCGGCCAAAATATCTTCTCTTCTTTAGTTTGTTACTCAGTGACTCAAATGACCATATTTGGTGGCTCTAATGTGACTGTTTCTTTGTCACATATAATCGGGTGACGTTATACGAGAGCCACAGTTTTGACAATTTGCATTTCATAAATGGTCAAAAAAAAGTACCAGTTAAATACAATTGCAATAAACCTGATAATTGTTACAGTCAGTTTGTATTCATCATAAAATGGTTCACATTGTCGTCTCATTGGCTTACATTCGATACATTTTCCACGGCTTGTAAGATCTATAAGATTCGCTATCCCTGCTCTAGAACTTTGCGGGGTCCGGTATCTTTATGATGTCCGGTTTTGGGTGTCGTTTCTCGATGTCAAATTGTGGGTGACCATAAAGCCGTTTGGGCCTACAACCTCATATTGAAGGAGGTATGTGAAGGAGGGCTGCGGTGGCGGACAGTTGACAAGCTATGATGCACTACAATTTATATTGCAATCGAGTTTCGTTAAAACAAAATCGATAGGACGAGTCCGTTATGACGAAGTGTTTTGAATTACCTATAAAACTTTATAAATAGAATACGATTCCATTATAAGAAATTTTCATTACAAGGAATGGATATTCGTGGTCCCATGGCTTTCATTCAAATGAATTTTATTGTAAAGGCTGTTCTTTGAGTCCAAAAAAGTCATAATGAACACAAAGCAGATTTTCTAGAACCTAGGCAGCTAGTGATATCTTCTAGTTTATAGTAGTCAGGAATAAATTATATTAAAATACATATACGCAACATGATATAAAACACAAATTAATTTTAAATGTAGGAAGTAGACAGTTGTTTCAGAGTTTCTGAAATTCTAACTTCAGCACAGGGTTAAAAATACTGCAATACAGGGTGCCCGTGCTAAAAGTATCCAAAAGTTATGGCTTATTTTTACGAAACTGCCCATTAAAAAAATATTTAAATATTTAAATAAAAATAGCTTCTCACAAAGTTTTAATATCAATAGACTTCGATGTGTGCACCTTTTGTAGCACGAGAAACGTCTAAATGGTAGTGATGGGCGATTCTCGAAAATTCGACAATCGAGAAAAATCGTCATCGTAAAAAATAACAATCGATACAGCCATCGATTAATTCCTAGAATGTACAATCGAGATGTTTTACAATCGATTATAACGACAGAAGCTAAAAACAATTGTTGGAAAACTTAGCTATTATTCTGGCCGAAACTTTCATAGTAGTGATAGGGTTTGCTCGATAATTCTGCTATCGCAATTATTTTCTCCTGATTTAGGCTTAAGGGGTTACTTCAGTCAAGTGAAAAGACCTGCTCGCTAATGCTAATCTTATGGAAGAAATTTATAAAGATATCTCATTTGAATTTCAGTATTTTAAAATGATTTTCTTTGCATTGGAATAAATTCCCCTTTCTTCTTTATGAAACTGCCATGTCCAAATCGCGTAACTATGGCGCATTTGATGAATCAAATAACCTTTCTACTTTTTAGATAACTCCAAAAAGTTTGATACAGTTTAAAGTTCCCCTAAATGTCAAATACTGTGGAATTTCTCCATTGATCGAAAACAAAAGTTTCTTTCGAAAAACGTAAGGATAGTAAGATAAAGATACCTGCCAAGAAAGAGCCTGCCTAACACGGAAACTGTTTTCCAGTACCTAGCGATTCCAACATGACTCTTTAAGTCTGTATCGAAATCCAAAGTAGCTACTTTATGACACATTTAAAAACTCATTTTTTATTTTAGGCGCATTAGCTAGAATCGATTAGCATTTCCCTCTTTTCGATAAAGGAAAAAGGTTTGATACAAATTAAAGTTCCCTAAATGTCTAAAGTGTATCAAATGCTGTGGAATCTCTCCGTTTATCGAAAACAAGACATCTTTATCGAAAAACGTAAGGATAACCAGACATATATAACTACTGAGAGGGAACCTGCCTAACACGGAAATTGTTTTCCAGTGCCTAGCGATTCCAACATGATTCTTCAAGTCTGTATCGAAATCCAAAGTAGCTAGTTTCTGACACATTTACTAGCTCATTTTTTATTTTAGGCGCATTAGCTAGAATCGATTAGCATTTTCTTCTTTTCGATAAAGGCAGAAGGTTTGATACAAGTTAAAGTTCCTTAAATGTCTAAAATGTATCTAATGCTGTTGAATTTCTCCGTTTATCGAAAACAAAGGAGTGTTATCGTAAAATAGAAAAGTAAGCAGACAAATATATCCGCTAATAGGGAATTCTATAACTAAAATAAAACTTCAATGGACTTCATTTTTGGTATTTTGGATAATTTTAATTTTCCAATCCTTACCAACGTGGTATTAGATGATGGGTCTGGAAAAGGTAGAAGAAACGCCACCCCCCCCCCATCAAAAAAAAAGGGGCATTAGGCCCCAAATTGACAGTAGGGCAGACCAAGGATGAAAGTTAACTTCATGTAAGAGAGGACTAGGGGAAGTTGAGAATGATAAAAAAACTAAACCATTGAATAAGAAAAAAAATTGAAGAAAAAGAAAAATGGTAAAAGAACAAGTGAAGCGTGTGATTAGAGCCGGACAAATGAAGAGGGGCCCGATGGGCCACAGCTGGTCCAGAATGAGTGCCCAAGTAGTCAGAATGGGTCAAGAACTTGGAGACAATGAAGAAATCTACAATGAAGAAAAACAATGTATCTACATATACAATAGGTACAATAGGTATCTACAATGAAGAAAAACAATGAGACAAAACATTATGAAAAACAGATGAAAAATACCAATAGCCTGAGGCTAAAAGTAAAATGTTTCACTGGGCGGCGTCCCCTGGTGGTAGTAAAAATAAAATTGATACGAGAAGATAGGGGAGAGTGAAAAGACTTTATTTTGTGAATTTTATAATTTTTGGACAAACAGTATACTAAAGGTTTGAAGAACCAAAACTTTAAAGCGCCCTCTTGAGGCGAAGAAGGGAGTTAAAATTAAGAAACATATGTCCATATTTTTTATTCGATTTTAGACACAATTTGATGTTAGTCTTATAATTTTCCTATGAGTGCAAGATACCGTACCAGAGTACGAAAAAAACCGCCGCTAAGTATATTCCTTTAGAGTATTTTAATCCCAGGGGCCTACAATTAACGGTGGATTGACAAAAGAAAGGTAGATTTAGAAAGGTTATGAGATTACCCTTATTTTAATATATTACATGAGTGGGGGAAAATAATTTTGAAAAATCCTGTTTCCTGAGGCGACACTTAAAATCTTGAAAACACATAATTTGCAGTGCAGTTTTGTTTTAACAATAGCATTCTAATATTAAGAGATATGAGACAGCTATGAGGGCTAAAATAAGAGAAACATTGAAAATCAAGACAAACTGGCGCCGCCAAATTCACTAGAAAACTTCTATATCAACAACAGAAACCCGAACTGATAACGTAAACCACTATGCCTCCTAACCCATATCGGTTAATAACAAAAGCGAATGGAAAAGAACATGTACTCCTTTGGGAAATCATGACTTACACCAGAAGCGCGGTAAGTTTGACTCTTCTGAAAGCTTCCTTTCTCTCTCGTCCTCTCTCTCGCATTTCGAGATATATTTTCTGCTGCTGCAAACTGCTCGTTTATCTCGAGGAGATGGCAAAACCGAGGGCAAACCTCTCGCTTACTTCGAGATATCTCATTGATTGTAACTCATTGCTTCCCATTGCCATTCTCGTTTCTCGCTCTCGATCACTGTTCAACATTTCATATGACATTGTCGAGAATAAGAAATCAGTTTTCGTCCTTCCTCGAAATGTTACTCTCGATGATTGTCATTTCACGCTCGGCCAAGAAGGGCCGAGATGAGATATTGAGGGGCGAGCTGGACAGAGCTGACAGGCATGACAATGAGCTGTGAAATGAAGCTTTAATTTTCAATGTTTTTCTTATTTTAGCCCTACCAAGCTGTCACATACCCGAAGCCCTTCGATAAATATTATTTATTAAATATAAAAATTTCAAAGAGGAAGGTGGGTCGGTTGAACTCAGAGGACGTGAGAGTGGGCGGGGAGCAATTAAAAAAAAATTACCGAACTCTCTTGTGACATATTATCGAAAAGTCCTTTGACAACTCTTTCATATTATGAACCTTTCTTCTCCTGAAGGTGAAATTCGGAGGCTGGGGAGGGGGCGAACAAATTTTTAAAACCGTAGCCGATTTCTATAATAAATTTAAATATAATTTTCGATGTGGGTTTTTTTGCAGTCTTCCGGTAAATATTATTTATTGAACATAAAAATTTTAAAGTGGGAGCTTCGTAAATTCCGGGGCGAAAGAGTGGACCCAAGTGGGGGGAGGAAGGGGAATCAATTTTCAAACTTTTTTTCGACCCATGATGTGATATGTTATCGGAAAGCTCTCGAATGACTCTTTCATATTATGAGACTTTCTTCCTCCCCTTCCCAATTTGGCCCCCACCGCGGGAGGTAGTTTTTTCCGTTTTAATCATTTTAGATCGGATTTTTTTATAGAGCCCTCCGATAAATATTATTTATAATATATGAAATTTCAGGACACTTTTCTAAATTTAGTCAAGACCCCTCGTGTGACATATCGTTGGAAAGGTTTGTGACTACTTATTGATGTTATGCACTTCCGGTGGCCGTCCCCCCACTTTGCCCCCCCCCGGGGGACACTTTTCCAAATATAGCCAAGACCCCTCATGTGAGATATCGTTGGAAAGGTCAGTGACTACTTATTGATGTTATGCACCTCCGGTGACAGTCCCCCCACTTTGCCCCCCCGGGGGGCATTTTTCCAAATTTAGCAAAGACCCTTCATGTGAGATATCGTTGGAAAGGTCTGTGACTACTCATTGATGTTATGCACCTATGGTGTCCGTCCCCCCCACTTTGCCCCCCCCGGGGGCACTTTTCCCAAATTTAGCCAAGACCCCTCATGTGAGATATCGTTGGAAAGGTCCGTGACTACTTATTGATGTTATGCACCTCCGGTGACAGCCCCCCCACTTTGCCCCCCCCGGAGGACACTTTTTCAAATTTAGCCAAGACCCCTCATGTGAGATATCGTTGGAAAGGTCTGTAATTACTTATTGATGTTATGCACCTACGGTGTTCGTCCCCCCCACTTCCCCCCCCCAGGGGGGCACTTTTCAAAATTTAGCCAAGACTTCTCATGTGAGATATTGTTGGAAAGGTCTGTGACTACTTATTGATGTTATGCACCTCCGGTGACAGCCCCCCCCCACTTTGCCCCCCACCACGGGGGACACTTTTTCAAATTTAGCCAAGATCCCTCATGTGAGATATCGTTGGAAAGGTCTGTGACTACTTATTGATGTTATGCTCCTCCAATGACAGTCTCCCTCCACTTTGCCCCCCCCCCCCGGGGGACACTTTTTCAAATTTAGCCAAGACCCCTCATGTGAGATATTGTTGGAAAGGTCTGTGACTACTTATTGAAGTTATGCTCCTCCGGTGTCCGTCCCCCCACTTTGCTACCGCCGGGAGACACTTTTCCAAAAATATAGCCAAGACCCCACAAGTGAAATATCGTTGGAAAGGTTTGTGACTACTTATTGATGTTATGCTCCTCCGGTGTCCGTCCCCCCCTTTCCCCCCCCCCCCCCCGGGAGGCACTTTTTCAAATTTAGCCAAGACCCTACATGTGAGATATTATTGGTAAGGTCTGTGACTACTTATTGATGTTCTGCACTTCCGGTGACCACCCCCACTTTTCCCCCACGGGGGACACTTTTCTAAATTTAGCCGAGACTCCTCATGTGACATATTGTTGGAAAGGCCTATGACCACTTACTCATGTTATCCATCTCCCGCACCCTTCCCCCCTCTTTGCCCCCAAGGGAAGGGCATTTTTATAAATTCAGATCCAGACCACTCATGTGACATATGGTTCGAAAGGCCTAAAGACCTGTGACGACTTATTCATATTATGCAGCTACTATGCCCCTCCGCTCACTTTGACTCCTCCCCCAAGACATCTGGTCCGAGGTTCGTTCGTTTCGAGATTATATTTTTTTACAAAATTTTGTAGTGCGTGCACACCACGCCTGCTATACGGTGTCTTATAGCGGGTAACCTGTTCGTGATTTCATATTACAAGATTACGTATAACTTAGGGGGCCCGATTAAAGGAGGGGCCCACTAGCGGGCGAAGTCACCTAGTCTTTATTAACGCCGACTCATTCCAGTTCACCCGCAGACGATTCTTGATAAATGTATGACGTATATAATATATGATGTATAAAAGCAATTGGCAAACTGGAGTCATCGAGAAAAAAATTACACAATCGAAAAGTATCGAGATGTCCATACAATCGAGATAATCGAGAAAAACATCTCGTTATCGCCCATCACTACTAAATGGTAATCCAGCTCTCCCGAAACGTTTCGTAGCATATCAGGACTTATTAGACAAATTGCTTCTATGATACGCTTCTTCAACTCATCCACAGTTTCAGTTTTTTGTTTTGTTCAATGTTTTAAAATCTCGTAGGGGTTTCCAATCCACGGAGGTGAAGTCTATTATATTCTATTGGGTAGTTCCGCAATAATAAGTCATAACTTTTGAATACTTATAGCCCGGACACCCTGTATTATAAACAAATACATCGAATAGGAAAAGGAGAACAAGGACTGTAACCAACAGCCAAAAGCGAAGAATCAGCAAAGCTGGAGTAACCTCGGTAAGTACGACGTAGCTTATTTGTGCCACATTGTCTATTTGCATTTTAATATATAGTGACATTGACATAAAATTCCATTTCATTTATTTTAAGAAAGTATATTAACTTAACAATCAATAAAAGACATATCTTACTGTGCATCATCTCTTTTTGTCCGAGTTCAAAGTGGGAATTTTTTCTGTACTGAGACAACTTCTGACCGACTCTGCCCTCGCTGTAAAGCATGGGTTCGGGGATTTCTTCTTTACCTTTTGCCGTTTTCTTTGCGTTCTTTCGAGAGGTAAGGACAGAAAGCAAGCGCTCCGCCATGAAAAAAAATAATATACCCGACAAGGCAGTAAAGCCTCTCCAGACGGCTGTTTTTTCAGCTACTTCCATCAGAAGCGATTCTCTACCATGACCGCCTTCTCCAGGTAACATAGCCTGAAATACAAAGAAGTTATTATTCGCTGTTCAGTTAAACATTCATTAGTTAATAATTAAATTCACAGAAATTAAAAAAAGGGTTAAATTAGATGCTTTAAATCAGATCGCAATAAAAGTAATTTTTGCAGACTGTAAGATTCTTGCACAAAGAACTGCACTAAGTTTTTTTTTATATTAAAGTACCTCAGTGCATTAAAAGACTTATGTTTTCTCTGTACTAAGTTGGTGTACCCATGTATATGCTGTAATCTTAAGGTGCTTTAGTATATCAAAAGCTCTATTCTTTGTGTCATGTTACATTTAGCTATATTTTAGTTTACCTATGCATGCGCCACACTCACTATCTTAATATATCTCAGCATGTCAAAAAGTTCACCTTGCGTTGTGCTATGTTTTCCATCACAAGGTAGTTCAGTACATCAAAATATCTATCTATATTTACGCTAGTCTAGAATGATAGAAAAAGATGGTTAAAAAAATCGTAATTTTAAAGCTGTTCAAAGATTTTCTTTTTTAAAGGGTTGATTTTTAAAAATGATTCTCTAATTTATTTAACCAAAATAATTTTTTTTTTAGATTTAGTTAAACAAATGTACAATACCACTACTAATTTTTACAAAAATAAGTAAATATATAAAATGACAGTCTCGGGGTAGAAAAACTTATACTCGATTCAACCCGAAAATGGTGTGCCCGACACGAGTCTGCAGGAAAAAAGTAAGACCCGCACTTAAAGAATGAAGACAAGTCCGGCACGAGTCTAATGAAAAAAATTCTCGGGTTCGGGTTAGAGCCCGTGCTCTAGTAGTATCTCAAAACTTTTAAAAATAAAACGAAATTATTGATTTTGACGATGTTATACTGGATTAGTCCATGTAAGTTATATAAATCAGCTTTACAGTAAAATGAAATATTACTATTATAATATCAGTTAGAACTTTTTCTACAGCACTTATAAATCATTCGCTATGTTCTCTGAGTGAATCTTTGAATGCTGAAAACATATTTGAGAAATTTGTACTAGTGTTATCATAGGTAAATTTCCTTCAGTGTGCCTTGTCAAATGTTTATACGATTCCTATAACGTAAGCACAAATGATTATAAAAACTATGTGAAGTAAGAATCCTTTCTCTTTAAACATACGTATATACGACTATGGTTTTGGAAGCAATTAACTGTTGGCTCTCTTCAGCAAGCAGAGCAGAATACACGCACACCACAGCAGTTTGACCGAATCTGACGTATTATGGTTTGTGCAGGCACTTCCCGATCTATTGGCGATTACAAAAGCTGCCATGGAGTTGTCGATGTTGAATAATGATCAACTGTTAGAATTAGTATAAATAATTAAAATTTATTATGTCAGTTGGCTCCCTTCATCAGACAGAGAAGAATGCACGCACACCACACCGGTTTGACCGAACATGACGTATTATTTACTGATTATAAAAACTTCCACGAAGTTGTCGATTTTGAAAAATAATCAACTGTTAGAATTAGAATAAATAATTAATTATGTTTTTTGGCTCCCTTCATCCGACAGAGTAGAATACACGCATGCCACAACGATTTGGCCAAATCTGACGTATTATTTAACTTATAATAGCTTCCATGAAGTTGTCGATTTTGAATAATAATCAGCTGTTAGAATTATCATAAATAATTAAAAATGTATGATGTTAGAGACATCATCAAACCATTATTCTGAAAATTTAAAACTGTTCATTTAAAAGTCAACTCACGTGGGGCATCAAATGAAGAAGTCCGTCGCCTGCCAAGCTGCCGACAGCAAGCCCCACTAAGAACTGCAAGAGTGTTTGGTAAAACCATTTCTGCATTATTGGTATCACAGCTACGCTAAACAGGCCACACAAGCTGATGATTGTGACTGCTAACAAAGCGTACAACCATTCTAGAAAAGAAATTAAATATTATTAGAATCATGTTTTTATCCAACAGTGAGGGAAATATTGGTAAAAAAGTTTTTCGGCCTGTACCAGTAGAACAAGTCTGAAATTGCACGTCAAACGTGGCAAATGAGGTGCGGTCGTACAACTAGTTTTATAAATATTTTTTGCACTGCATATTGTACTGAATGTATATTTTAGTGCACTTCATAAGTGTATATCAATTCCATTCTGTGCGAAAGACTGTAACATTCTTAAAATGTACTTGAAATAATTTTTTCCCATTGGCCGTAATACTTCTGACTGTCCCTGTCATTAAACTATACATCAGATTTTCATAAAATTTGAAATGACTCGACAAAATTATGCAACAATTATATATTTTAAATTTCAAACGATTCGGTTGGATAATTTTTGCGCTGTTACATGCGTACGGACGGACAGATGGACTGAACGACGACTATAGGTGCTACGTATTTATATAATTACGAACGCAACTAAAAAGGTAGCTCCCCCATTTCTGTTCTTAAGAATTCAGCTAAATTTACTCAAGCACACGAAGCTAAAATGTGAGGAACCAGTTTATAGAAGATTCATTCTCATATTTCGCCAATATTGAATTTGAATGAGAATTTCACCAAATTAGTCAGCTATTTTTCATGGGTTTATACTTCATTATAAATAAATTTTAATATTTTTAGCTTGGAAAAGCTTTTCTTCTTTAGCAACAGACATAGGTAATCGGAGTGCAATTCAGTGCTATTGAAGAATTTTTAAAAATTTCAAGTTTTTAGTCACGAATTCACTTCAAAACAGTTTCTGCAGTGCTGCCTCCTGTACCAGGTCTTTTTGATATAACAATTTTAGTTCTATTTGAAGTTCTTCTGCTTCAATATCAATAATTTTAACTTTGGCTTCATTTATGGCGATTTATTTTTGGTCGCCAAATTTGGAGATTTTCTACAAAGTGTCGCCAAGTTTGGCGAGAATTCGACGCTAGCGGATATGAATATGTAGATTTAAACGTATAAGAGTTGAAACAATGGTGACAGCAACGAAAGAAAATTTGCGAGAAACCACGTTCACTAAACACAGAAATTAAACCCATTTTTTGAGAAATCCCTATTTTCAATCTGTTGTCTTATTTCAAAATCTCAGATACCCTAAAATTTCAAACTGCAATATTCCATTTGAGTTTTTTCCGCTGTATAGTCCTACCCACCACGCAGAAACGGGGCGAATTAGTCTTCACAGATGCTGGTAGTATTGTCTGGGAGTTTGGAGCAGAAGGCTACATTTATCTAGTTCTGAACTCATTTTATTATTTTTTCGCATTTTTGATTTTAGGCAAGTGATACAATTTCTTAATTATAGCTAAATAATATGTAGTGTTATAATTATTTGCTCTAGTCTGCTTGATCAGTGTGAAAAAACATTTTAAATTATGTGTGTTTGAAAACGCAAAGTCGTGTAGATTACATGCTAGGTCACAGTTTTTCTAATGACGTCATTCCAAGCAAAATGGCCACAAAGAGATCGGGCCAAATGGCTACTCTGACTGAAAACGATTTTTATTCATTGTCCATAACAAAATACCTCAAAAGTGTTTTCTTTGAAAGAAAGAAGGTAGGTCGGAGCAATAACTTCTGCAAAGAAATGCTTGCTCTCGACATTTGCAGGCTGCATGTCCGCTGGGGGCGCTTGCATTCTTCCATTCGTCATATTAATACTCATTACTGTTTTCTTTCTCTTGTAACGATTTAATAGTTAAAATATTTCAAAATATAATACAATCGAACCTCGTTATCCCGACACTCTAATGACAAGAAAAAAGTGTCGTCATAAGCGGAGTGTCGTGGTAACCGAAGTTGGAGAAAAATATGTTTATAAAAAGCTGTATTTTTAATAAATTTACGAAAATTTTAAATTCATAGCTGTTCTTGCAGTTTTAAGCAATATAACATTATTGTTAAACAAAATAAACACCAAAAACAAAATTGAAAAGAATAAAAATCAGATTTATGATAACTTGTTTTTTTTATTATTACGAAATATTAATGAATTAAGGTTTGCTTATCTCTAGATGTGCTTCCTATAATTATTTTTTTAATATTATACAATGAATTGTAATCAATATTCGGTGTTTGAGAAACGGAAGTTACGTAATTTCTGATCGTTTCAATGCAATGCAATGCTTAGGTTTTAGTGGGATGAAAAACACCGTGTAACCACAAAAAAGCTCCGCCTGACCAGAATAAAAAGACCGCGAGTAGACTGATGCATCTATCTGGAGCTTAAGTGAGTCATTCATAATGTGTGGGTTTATTTACACAGATAAAAGGATTGAAGTAAAATTTCTAATTTATCTCAATTGGTATTTTAGACACTTTTGTGGAAAGTTTGGCTAAGACATTTCTTACCGTTTAATTTTCGTGCTTATAAGATGGATTATGAAAAATGGGCAATTTTCCTAAACCGTCGGGATATCCGGAGTTTATTTACATTAAAATCATATACAGAAAATCGGGACTTTGAAAAACTGACGTAATAAGCGGAGTGACGTGAAAACCGGGTGTCGGGATAACGAGGTGCGACTGTACTTATTCTTAATGTGTTAGTTTAGCTTGTGTTGATTAAATATGCATCCTGAATCAAGGTAATTTGTTCATTTAACTATGCTGGCCACTTTAACCAGCCTAGCCGGACAAAGTGGCCATTTTGTAATTTTTCTGCTGACGTAACGAGTACATTTTAAAATGAATGTTTAAAACAAGTAAAAATTAAATTTAGAAAATCAAATAACCTGGCAGCGTAAAAAGCGAACTAATTAATTATTTCTCACCAATATGAAGCTATTTTTATATTACCTATTATTTTTTTTTTTATTTACTTGCATTTATGACTTTTAAGTTGTGTGTAATTGTTAGTTCCTATCTATAAACACTGTTCTGATGAGGCCTTTAGATGCCTATGAAGGTTAGAGTTGCAGTAAAGCTAGAGATCCTACCGACACAACTTCCAGGTTGTGTAATATTTAAACGGAGCTTCTGACTGTAAAATAGTCAATGAAATATGGTCTTCATTTTGAAAGACCTATCCAATGAAATGTCACTCAATAGAATAAGTCAGTGTTGAATCCAGACACTTTTCTCCGAGAGGGATTTCTGTGGCTCAGGGAAGGGGGGGGGGCATTATAGAGTTCCGGAGGGGAAATTACACTTTTAGACCATTGAAAACACAAAATCTCAAATCTTCCGGGGGGACATCTCATTGCTCCGGAGGGAAATGTCCCCCCCCCCCCCCTGAATTCAACACTGGGGTGCGTAAAAATTTTTTTTCGTCTCTACTACCATTTTGTATTTTACGACCGCCCTTTTGAATTTATAAAAACAAAAACTAGCCATAACCAGTTACGCGGGAAACCCATAACTGATCTTGGCAGTCGGGTAAAAAATAAAACAGCAATTGAAGCAAAAGTTATTTTAGTTAATATCTGTATTTTTTATAGAACTTTATTAATTAAAAATGTATAAAAATTCCTAAAACCTTAGAGTGGTCATTTTACCCTTCCTTTGCCTAATTAAGATGGTCAAGGACACAAAAATCTCGAAAAGATCCATTTTTCTTTTTTTTAAAAAAAGCTTAAAAAAATCTGCAAATTAATTTATAAATTTGAGTTCTGAATGCGCTACACACACACCGTTCGCTAATGTTAATCATACGGGACGTTTTATTTTAATATTTCGTTCACATTTTAATATTTTTAAATGTTATAAACACATGTATAATAATCACTTATAAACAGATAAAGTTAAAATGCTATAAAAAGTGATAGAAAATCTTTATTAAGATTGACGATCGTTTCGTCGCACCAACGGCGACATTTTCAAAATCATTTATGATATCAGGAGTATACGAAATACCTTTCACCAAAGAAGATGGAACCAAGCAGTTTTATATAGGTATGACAACTAGAAAACTTAAAACTAGAATCAAAGAACATATAGCAGACATCAAATACAACAGAAGAACCACAGCTTTGGCCAGATTATCCAGCGAAGAGCCTTTACAGATCGATTTTAAAAATAGCCAGTTAATTTATACATCAAGATTTTATTTACCATCAATAATCCGAGAATCAATAGAGATATTTTTACGCAACAAGAATATTTGCAATGATTCAGTGTCCATAGAATTACCTAAAATTTGGAAAGAGATGCTATGTAAATTTTAGTAACAATAGTAAAAATTAATCCACGCTCGCAAATAGCCAAGATAATATTATTTTTAATTTATATTCTGCAATGCTTTTCATTATGCATGTTGTCTCGTGACATTGTTTACCATGTTATTGTTTTGTTAAATTATATGAAAATTAATCCACGCTCACAAATAGCTAATTTAATTTTAATTTAATTTTATGGTTGCAATATTTTTCATTATGCATCATGTCTCGTGACATTGTTTACTAGGTTTATTGTTTTAAAATATTTTGCAAAAGTATTTTCTATCATAAATGATTTTGAAAATGTCGCCGTTGGTGCGACGAAACGATCGTCAATCTTAATAAAGATTTTCTATCACTTTTTATAGCATTTTTAACTTTATCTATTTTTAAATGATTTCTCTTGCATTGTATAAGCGAGGGTAATCTCCACAATTGCCGTTTTTTACTTTTTTTTTTCTTAAATGGTGAAACTTTTGGTTCCGAAAGTGAAAGTTCCGCATAAAAATTAAAAAAAAAACTGCAAACAAAATCGAAAAATTAAAAACGGCCTTTGTAGAAATCGACCTCAGCAATCCAATGCAAAAAAGTCATTTAAAAAGATGGAAATACAAACGAGATGTTTTAAAAAATTTCTCCCATAGGATTAACATTAGAAAGCGGGTGTTTTTGTGCGAGTGAAGTTGCCCCTTAAGCGACACAGGTAGGGTTTCTCCCAGATTGGGGTTTCTTTATACACCGGCAGCCGGCAGCACAGTCAGTCACCTCATCGAGTTCACGGATGAAATTCTAGGATTAGTTAAATCTTGATTCGCATATTAAAACGCAATCGGTCTGCCAAGTCCTATCTTGGTGGAAAACATCTGAAAACCCGATTTTAGCGGCTGACTCGTAGGTTTACCATAGTGTTTTCCTACTCCCAATCCTCCATGTTTTCATACCTTTTGTGCTGGAAAACACAATGTTAAACCTACGATTCAGCCGAAAAAATCGGGTTTTCAGGTGTTTTCTACCAAGATAAAACTTGGCAGACCGATTGCGTTTTAATATGCGAATCAAGATTTAACTAATCCTAGAATTTCATCCGTGAACTCGATGAGGTGATTGTCTGTGCTGCCGGTCTACTTACTTCACTTTATTTACTTCACTCATTTTATAAACATACACTTTTAAAAAATGTTTTCATGAATTTATAGGATTGAGTTACCTACGTTGAACAGAAGCTGCGTGCTTGTGTTTCTTGTGGGACATGTCCCGGAACATGCAGTGTCCCTGATCGAGCTCGTAAATGATGGCGGGACACAGATGCAAGAAGCTGACAGGGTTCAAGCTGCCGTTCTGGTTGATCCCGAAAGTCTCCAGGATCTCCTTCGGACTCAGGCACTGGAATACAGAAACGTACTCATAAATTGCAATAATTATCTTTCATTCTAAGTGAAGGATATGACAGATAAAACTTGTATTCGGGCAATATTTCGTTATATAAACTACACTAGTGTGCAAAACTTAAGCAACGAACACAAAATGTTAATTTTTAAACACGTGAGTACTCAAAAGCAAATTCTATAAACAGCAAGTGTAAAAAATAGGTGTTATCCTAACAGCACAGTCAGTTTACAGATAGTCTCCATAACCTCACAAAAAGTCACAAGTCTCACAATCACTACAATGAACTGAAATTTGATATCTTTCATTCGTCTCATTCTTAATCTCATTTGATCACTCCAACGAGAAGTCACCATGACTGCTGCTTTGTGACGAGTCACCAGATTGACTTTACAATGAAGCCACCTTGTGACCCCCATGCGAATGTCATTTGGAGACTCCATTGTGAAATCAACACGATAGCTGTTTTGTGACGAGTTCACAATTGATGGAAAATGAAATCATCTGGTGACTTTCCACAAAGGAGTGCAATGGTGACTTCAGAGTAGAGTCTCGGTCACTTGAAAGTCACCATGTGACTTCATTGTGACATTATTTGGAGACTCAGCACAATGCAATGCTCAAGATGACTTTAAAACTGAGTCTTCAAATGACAGTCACATGAGAATCACAAGGTAACCTCGTTGTAATGTCACTTGGGGACTCATCACGAAACAACAGTCACAGTGACTTCTCTGTGGAGTCGCCATATGACGATCATTTTAGAGTAATAATGAGACGAATGAAAGGTCACAAATTTTGTTTCTCCGTAGTGACTGTGACACTTGTGGCCATGAGACCACATGAAAGAGATGTCACATCAACTAGGTGTGTTGTAGATATAATACATATTTGCTACACCTCATGTTTATATCATTTACTTTTGAGTACTCAAATGTTTAAAAATTAGCATTTATGTTTGTTGCTTAAGTTTTGTACACCAGTGTATGTATTCTACAAACACAAGGTAACCATGCTTAAACTGACAGTACTCAGCTTGTTGTAAAGAACGATCTAATTGCGAAAAGCAAGCCGAATTTTGTAAGACAATTAAACAAGACGGAGGACGAAGGATTCCGCGAAAAAAGTTTGTTCCAAAAGTTACCGCTTGGTATGTAGCACGGTGTAATATAAAATGCAGATTCCATAATTAAATAAAATTAAATTTAGCACATTTAACAATTTAATTTAAAGTTCAATATGGCAACAGTTTTGAAAAAGCTGAAAACTTACATAAACACCGATAAAGTCTCTTTTATTCGTAATTTCACTAAAATAAATATCTTCATTAAAATTTCACGTTACGTCCTTTGGTACAGTGCCAGCTTGTTGAGGTTTAAAAGGCAATATGTTAATTTTAGAAAAGATTTGGTTGGTAGTTTTGAAAGTTGTGCACAATGTGTCACCTTCTTTAGCCGAGAGTGCCATCATATTATTTTACTTCAACCACTGCACCGCGTCAGCAGCTCATCGTGCAAAGTATCAAAACAGTTTTGCCCAGTCAACAGCAATTCACTCGACAGGTGTATGTTTTAAAGCAAAATCCTTTTCCAAAGCAGATGTGTAATTCAAGGAGTTTTATTCTTAACTTTTTTATGTGAAAAATTTATACGATGGACACGAAAATCGGTGAACTAGAAAAAGCAGATTGAAAAGCCAGAGAGATAATAGGATCTGAATTCGTGACATAGAATTAACGATGGAACTTCCTAAGCCGAAATCATGGATAGAATTCCAAGTATGTCTAAACTACAAAAATACGACAATATATGGATTAGTAATTCTCAATAGTAATATCATAGTAATAATTCTCATAGTAATTTAGCTGTTCTCAAGTTCACTGCTCAACAATCGCAACGCTTTCTGACACAATGACGGGCTCATTTTTAAACGTAAAGGTATAAAATTGGCAGGCCTGACTATGGAAGCGATTTGGAATCGAAATGAGTTTTCCATTTTTTGATAAATAAATTACCTATCGAGTTATAAGCGATATTGATCACGTGTCAAAACGTTTTTCTCCCTTCGCTCACTGGTTTTCGTCTTTCGTCCGGAAATTCGATTCAAAACGTCAACTTTGACCGTATTTTATGAAAGATCTTTTATATTTACAAAGAAAAATGGAAAATGTCTTTCAATTACATAGTTTCTGATTAACAACACCTACCAGTTTCATGCGTTTCCGAACAAAAGTGAATTAAGACTTATGTCATAAAGTTGCCCTTTTGGATTTGAGAACAGCCTTAATTGACCCTCACTTCATTTTCACTAATGAGTTCTCACTTTATCAGTAATATTTATTGATCCTTACCAGAAATTCTTACTGGAGCAAGATGTATCTAATTACAACAAACAGGCGTTGCTTTCATGTTTAATACTAATATGTTGTAACCATTATAAAACTGTCTTCTATATAAATCAAATCGTCTGCAGCCAAAATTAAACAACAATCTATTCAAAAAGCCGAGCATAGCAGCGACACCTGTTGGGTGATATACATTCAAACTTAATAAGAATCTATTTTTGTGAAGGTCTAATGGAATATTACGCTTGATGAAATTCCATGATATATGACTTTCGCGAAAATCGTTCAAAATGCAGCATAACAGCGCCAACTGTTGGGCGATATACAGGATGAACCAAAAGTCTTGCCCTGATCATAATAATTCATTAAAAATTAACCGTTTGTATAATAATGTAACTTGTTGTATCATTGGATAGATCAGTTTTTTTGTGCTATAAATGGCGCGATTGCTCCTTCAAGAGCGACTCAGGGAAGGAGGACTTTGTAAGGAAAGGTCTTTTCGGCCGAAATGGCATCGATTCAAGAGAAAATTCAATCTGTGCTTTAGTTTCATGTAACGAAATCACCGATTAATGCTCTGCGAACATTTCTACGTTGTTATGAATGCAATGGCATGACAGGTTTAAAGAAAGAAGCAGCGGTGCTGATCTGCCCAGAAGTGTCAGGCCTAGTGTCAGTGAAGCAATTGTTGAACCCGTCCGGCAATCGTTTTAGAGAAATCCTTCTCAATCAACTCGTGAACTTCAAATATCTGTTGCTAAAGCTGCTGTGTGTTCGGTAACAGAAGACATGTTAAAAACACTTGGCGGGATCTAGAATACCGCTTAGACATTCTCCGAACTACCAAGGGGGGACACATGTTGAAATTGAAATTTACTGAGGTACGTGGTCTTATAAAAAATTTGTAATAGTACTTACAATGTATAACGAAAAACATGTGTCTAATTATAATAGTTTGAGCACAATAAATATTTATAATCAGGGCAAGACTTTTGGTTCACTCTGTACATCAAAACCAAAATCAGTTCCAATTTATGTCAAGTTCTAACTGTGTCTGAAACTTGATTAAATTCTGTGCGTTAGTTCTTGAGATAGAGTGCCCACAAAATTTAAGCCACATCCAGATAGACACACAGACATACAATTTCTAAAAACAGTCAAATCATTTTCAGGACCTTCTAAAACGTATACATCCGTCGAAAACTGGAAGTCGAAATTTTTCACGAATCCTTTACTTTCTTTTTGTAAAGATAGAAGAAAATAATAACAGCCGCTACCAGTTGAATTCAGACATTTTCTCCGGAGGGCAATTTTTCAGCTTCGGGGAAATGAGGGGACAGTATGAGTACGGGGGAGAAATTGCACTTTTAGACAAAACATCAAATCTTCCGGGGGCACACAGTTTAGTGTTCCATGGTGAAGTCGCCATCCCTCAAGCCACCCGCTGACTTCATCACTGTCACAGGTCACATTGTCTTTTATAGAAATTATCGCTTAATCCTTGTGATAATACTAAGTGCGCGAGTATAATGTTTGATAAATCGACGAATCGAGATCCAGTGTTGCCATATGACTGAAAGTAAGCTTTAACCTGAAAACGTGCAATACTGAAAAAATCCCCCAAGTTATTCTCAAAAATACTGATAGTTTCTAAAAATCTTCCCACTAATACTTGTACCCCAAAAAATTAATTCCCAAAAGTTTAAAAATCCCCTAATATGTCTCATATCATTGCCATCAACATTATGATAATAACAATAGGAATACAGTTACTGATATAAATCAATGTAATGCAAAATAAAAGGGGGGGGGGTGGCTGACCTTAGGACACGGTACATCTCGGGACAGCTTTATTTTTTGCCCTAAATTTTAAATTAACTCTTAACTCTTGCAGATGCAGGTAGATAGCAGCACAATCTAACTTTCAGGCATGTTTTGATTCCATTGAAGAAAGAAGACTAGAATTTATTAAGATTTTATTTTGCAAACATGTCTAGTAACTTTCATGTAAAAGTTTAATAAAATGCAAAGTGGAATTTGATTGAAAATATTTTGAAATAAAAGATAACATAATGAAATTTAAAGCTTTCTCTATAAAAGTAATGTATAATAATAGTTCTAGTGCTAAGCTTAACAGCACGACATTCTAAAATTTCATAGTGGGTATAGGATGCACTTTGGGACAGGTGGAGGTGGTACAATTTGGGACACAAAATATGCCTAGCTAACTTTTATTAGAAATATTTTAACAAAAAATATTGTGTTTAAAACATTTTTTATTTAATCTATATAACATATATTTATTAATAATTATTTCTTCTTTTAAGAAGTCATTAGGCTTATCAATGGCAAAGATTAGAAATCAGAATACAAAAATTGCAGCAATTCATGATGACAATATTCAGAAAGCTGCTGCAAAAATTTTATCAGCTGAAATGTCTTTTCAGTTTAAATGAATTTATTTTCCTGAACAAACAATTCCATGTATATTGTAATCCAATTATTGAACTTTTCAGATCTATTTTTAACTGTCCCAAGATTCCCCACTAGGTGGTAAACCTTGGGACAAAGCACAAGTTTAATAAATATATTTTTTAAATTTCTGTAATGGATATAAGATCAAAAGCTATTTAATAATGTATTAGGCAAAGGTTAAAAGAATGAATACCAGGTAAAATTTTGACAATTGATCAATATAAAAAAAATGAAAAAAGAAAAAAAAGTATCCGAAGGTGAACCACTCTCCCCTATTACACATTAATACTTCCTAGATACGGACAAGGTGCAATAATTTTTTTTATGGAAGAGAAGACTAAGCTTTTCAATAGTAAAGTTAGTCTCGAATGGTTAACTTACTTGTTCAATCACCATTTCTTGAGGTTCGTTAGCAAGTTCTTGGTGTTGGTCTACGAGGGTGGATATGTTGACTAGAAGTTCGGGTATCTCTGCATCGGGCAAGCGATAGTGATAGATGTCTTCTGGACTCAGGGTACTGACAGTGGTTGCTGGGTTCTTGCTTGTTTTGGTGGGAGCAATGCTGGTGAACCGAGCCGGTGCTTTCGTCAACTCGTCTTGTGAAGAAATCGAGTTGATGTTGTTGTCCAAAACTCTGTTCCGTGCAGGAGTCATTGATGGTGGCTGAGTGTGCTTTAGCGACGACAGAATTTTTCCTCCTGAAAGAGAAAAAAGGATATCTACAGATGATAATATAAATGATGGGTAATGATATTGTAAATGATAAATGGCAGATTATTTCCCAATCCGTTACAAAATGATACAGTTTATAAAATTAAGAGCTTATGCTAGTCGCGTGAAGAAACTCGCTAGCTAATATTAAACCACTGGTGGCACTCTTTGCAAATTTCTCATTCATCTTTAGGCTGTTTTTTTAGTCTGTAGTTGGAGGGGGTTAAACCAGGTTAAATATAATAAATATAAATCGGTCAAGTGCGAGTTTTAATCGCTCACAAAGGGTTCCGTAAGTTGACTATTTATCACTGTGATTCGCCTTATTTAAAACAAAGATCTTGTAAAAAAGTTTAAACTTGGCACTGTGCCAAGAGCGCTTCGAAAGGAGGTTGCAATGCGGCATTTTTTTCGCGTTTTTCTAGGTACTTTTTTAATTAATATCTCGGCCCATAACATACAATTTTTTTTCGAAAATCATTATTAAGTCTTTGGATGATTCCTAGTCGATAGATACCTAGAATGCACCACAACCCCCCCCCCCCACACACACACACACACACACACTAAACGCCCTCAAATTAAAGTTTGTATTAACGGGAAAATGCAATTTTCTCAAAAATATGTAACCTACACTGTTAAAAATATCGTGAAAAATTACCTCTGTTTTTAAAGGCTATCTATTTTCTGACCAATGAAAACGCTTCATGGGTGTTTATGTAGCGTTCTTATTGGTCAGAAAATAGATAGCCTTTAAAAACAGAGGTAATTTTTCACGATATTTTTAACAGTGTAGGATAATCGCTATATTCTTCCTATAAGTTTAAATAAACTTCTACTACCCCTAATTTTTTTATAATTTTAGTTTGAGTAAATTCTTAAATAGATGTGAGGGGCATATTTTTGCAGTAGATACATTTTCAACGATATCTCTGAAGAAAAAAAAAATACCTGAAATTAAAACAAATATATATATTTGAGTTCGGTGTTAGAACACACAAATTCGCAAATTATAGTCTTTAAAGATTTTATGCAGAACAGCACTTTGGAAATCCCCACTACGACCTTATTGCATTTTCTCACATATTTCAGATGTTAGCGTTAAACAAACGAATTTTTCACTGTCAAATAAACAAAGCACGAGACAGCAGGAGTTGTCTTCTGAAATTTTCAAGGGCAAGAGTTGTAAAATTTGAAAAAGCATTAAAAATAACAGAAAAGAAATAAATAAAAAATACATTTGAAATATATTTTTTTTTTGCTTTTTAGAACTGGGTGGGCTGGATTCAGACACGTTATTCAAATTTTTCCAAGTAGTGCACTTTCTAAATTACAGTATATTAAGTAATTCAGCGACATAATAGAGGGCGTTGCTGCATTTCTTTATATCCGGGTAGGAAATATGAATCTTAGAATATTAAACTAATATTTTGTCACTTCTTGTAAATGACATTGCTTTTGTTAACAAAGTCATATATATTTTTACGCTCTTCTTAACTTCGTTTTTGTCTGTAAAGATGAAATTTTGTAATAGGTTTTTCACTCACTTTATAATATGTAAGAATTATTTAAAAAATATATGTACGATGTACAGGCATCCCCCGACTTACATAAGTAATGCGTTCCGCAAACTTTTTCGTAACTTGAATTTTACGTAAGTCGAATTTCTAAACTGATTAGGTAAAATTTCACAAGAAACTGCAATATTTATTATATATACAGTGAAATACGTTTAACACGAAATGATATTGCGGTCCGGACAGTATACGATGCAATTTTGTATTCGATACTAATTTTGTAGGAATCCCCCCCCCCCCTTGCAAAAAAAAATGTATACAATTGAAAAATTTTTACAATGAAAAAAATAAGAAAATAATTTAAGGAATATAAAGTATAATTAATTATTAAAAAACCTATAAATGCAATACATATAAATGAGGATTTACTTTACATATAGGGGAGAGTGGGGTCACATGGGACAGTAGGTTTTTCTCTTTATGTATCATCATTCTAAATATTTCATCAATCACAGATTAGATGAAGCAATGGTACCCCAATCTTCAGTTGAAAAAAGTAACTAATCTACGTAAGCGTGCAATTGTATAAAGAAAAAGATTATTTCAATAATCAAAAGTAAATTTGCTTCAGATACTTTTTATGCTTTCTGTATATTAATGATTTGTTTATGCATAGGTGTAATAGTTTCCCTATTTATGGAACATTATACTGTATATTATTCCTAATTTAAACTATGCCTAAATGCAGTATTTCTGTTTATACAAGAAGTTTAATATAAAAGAAGATAGAGAGAGGAATGGGACATGCCAGCAAAGGGGGGAATGGGTCAAGTCTAATTCTTACTTTTTAATAAGATGAACATAAATTGCTAATATGCAAATATTTTTAAAGAGTAGTATATTAATTATAACATTGAAAATATATTCATTTACTTCAAAATATAAATAAATTGAACAGATGATTTCTTAATAATCATCTCTGATTAACAATCCTGAATTGTCCTTCCAGTGATGAAGACATTGGAATTTGATATAGTAGCACAGACATTTTCAACCTACAATCTTTGATATATTGTAAATATAGCTGACACTAGACTGTTTGCTTCTTATAATACATTGTTTTATTGTTGTCCCATACCTCCCTGTTAGTGTGTGTGGGGGGGTGGGGGGGACACACATTTTGAAATTTACAATTTCTTTAATTATAAAATTGTTTCTGAAAATTATGTTTCTATATTGTTCAAAGACATTAGAAAGTGTTTCATTTTGTATTCTAAAAATCGAAATTTTTGTTTTCGTGTCAAACAAAAAAGATTTTCTCATTTTTGTAAAAGTGTCCCATTCCTCCCCATCCTCTTCTATACATAAAACCTGTTTAAGACGTCTTTCCCACTTAAAAAATTTAATTTATCTGGCTAAATCTTTACTTCTCACTTTACAGATTTTCTACTTATAAAGTTTAATATTAGTGTCTGATCCTTTACAGAAGAAAACTTCTACTCTGTATATATATATATATAATAAATTTGAAATCACAAACATATGAACAAATTGGTAAAATTCTAAAAATGAACTATATATTTAAATAATTCAGAATGCATTAAATGTTCAGATGTAAATATGTTAGTTTATGTAATTTTTATTTCAGTATATTTAGTATAACAGAACTTACTTATAAAACTGGATAAATCCTTGGTAGTTTAAATCTGAAGAAAAAAACTATTATATTATAAAGTTATATGCATGTAAGTAAATATTTTGTTCTTATTTTGTCTAGATTTGTTCCATGTATAAGTTTAAACTTAGGCTTATTTCTCATCACATTCAGTGTTTTGCCCTGGATTTGTATTATATTAATTTTTTTTTTTGTCTCACTGTATCTAGATTTTTGTTCATATAAATTTTAACTCAGTGTGAACTAAAAACATCAAATGTCAACTCAATTAACTCATTTATATTTTTTTATTTTATTTTATTTAAATTACACAATTGAATAAAAACAACTGTAATTTACAGCTAGTATTTCTACAACATTTCAGGGGAAAATATTATGTGGCCTTTTTTTTAAATATAGTCCATTATAATAAGGGATTTAATATTTATGTAACTATGTTTTGAGAATTATATTCTCATATTTTAAAGGAAATAAAAAGTACTGTAGAAATAAAAATTTACTAGTATTTTAATACAATATATGAATATTTAGTATAAATAGCTTCAAATTGATATTTCTTTATTTAATTATGTAATAAACACACAATGACAATACATTAATTCAGATGTTGGAAATTTTTATTTTAACCATTATTTCTTAAATCAGGAATACTTACAGATTCTAAATTTGATCATTATTTGTGTTAATGACACCCTATGTGTAAAAAAACATTTATTTTAAAACAACAAATTTTACCTCTCCAATTTTTTTTTAAAGCACACAGATGGAGCAATGTTTCTACCAAGTTTCAGAAAAATTCATGAAGATTCTTTTTTTTTTTTTACGGGCCATTACAGCCAGCCCTTTTTTTGGTGATATTTTCAGTTTGCACATAATAAAAAGTAAAGAAATGGAAATTTACTACTGTTTTGATGTGAAATATGCATTCTTTGTACGAATAGCTTCAAATTGGTACCAGAAAGATAGAATTTGAGCCATTAGTTGTCAGGTTATGGCCATTTACAGACATTAATAAGATTCCAAGATGGCCGCCATTTGGTAAAAATTACCAATTTTCAAATGGCTATATCTCAGCCAATATTGCGAAAATTATTTTTAATTTTCAGATTTGAGGGTTTCATTACTGTGTCTGTCTATGATAAAAATTTAATAAAAATCCGTGACTATGGTGCAATACTTTTTCTTTAAATTGGTTGATTTCACGTGGAATGATCCCTCTTATAGAATGCGCGATTTATAAATTTAACATTGATGAATTCGTTTCTACAACTTCCAATCCATATTAAACGAACAGGTGAAGCCAGGAAAAAAAAATCGTTCGTTCCTCCTCCTAACATACTTGCTACGGTTGAACCCCAGATTTTTTGTTACATTTTAACTAGATTTGAGTTTGTTTTGTTAAAGATTGGATTGTATATCCCAATAAAAATATAACTCCCACTAATACATAAAACTATATTACGGTTGTGGTTTTAATCTGCATATTTTATTTATAAAATAATTATCAAAAGTATATACCAAACGTACTAGTGTATTCATAAATTAATTTTCGAAATTTATTACATAACTGCAAATTTGCGTAAGTCGCATAATACGTAAGTCGAGGAATGCCTGTACACAAGTGTGTTTTTCATGACAATACAACATTTTAATGTGTTAGAATTTAATTAGAAATTAACCCGTTTATGTCTAGCGTCTCATTTTTGGGACGCTTCGAATTTTAATAAATTTGTATAATTTTCTTCTTTATAACATGAAAATTGTATGAAATAATTATCTATAAATATCTTTGTCTGTTACCCAGAAATGACAGCAAAAGATGGATATTTATTTGCATAAATGAAGGCTTTTTTCGGTATTTATTAGATTTTTCATTTTTCAAGATAGCAAAATGTAAAAAGTTTATATGTGTTTTTTCTACCAAGGATCAAAATAAATAAGTCATAATCTTAGCTTGTAGTCTTCTTTGAAATGTATTTTTAAAATTGTGAAATTATAGGTTCAAGCCTATTTTTTATGCATTTTTGTAACGTACAAAATATAGAGCGTTACACACGAATGGGTACATATTTTAAATAGCCGTTTAGGGGACAATTATTTATGTAACGTTCTTTTCAAGATGATTATGAAACAAATTGTTTTTAAGCCTCAAATACGATTATTCTTAGTTTATTATTACTAATACTTATAATGTTATTAGTCTCTAAGAAATAAATACATATTTTTTTAGTAGTTCATAAAAATACTAATTGTAGTATATAATATACAATTTAAAAACTTATATAAATTCAGACAAAAAACATATAATAATGCATATTATACTATTACCAATACTATGCATATTCTCATATTTAGTACGTTTACATTTTGACAAATAAATAAAAAAAATTTAGCGTGATTTTTTTTAGTATTTTTCCAGTTCATTTTGCAACATTTTAAAGTGATTTTACCACCAAATTTGAGAAAACAAAAATCCAGGCACAAATGGATTAATAAATTAATTTTAAGGCATTTTTCTGTTAGCAGGCCACAGATGATAAATTGCCAAATAATCTTTATGTTTATAATTATTTACGAATTACAACAGCAATGGAGTTAATTATGCGACAAATCACGCTCTTTAAAGTAGGCCAACTGGCTGCGAAATTGCAATAAAGAAATATTTTTAACACTGAAATTTTTCAACACAAAGTTTGAAAAAACTTTTTTGTTATACATAACGATGGACAACAGTTTTTACCCGACTGAAAAGAAAGGTTATGTGTTTCACACGTATCTGTGTATGTGGATTTCTTTATACTCTCTAAACATCCCAACGGCTGGATGGATTTCAATGAATGAGGTCTTTATCAATTCGTCTTAACGGCCCGATGGTTATAGGCTAGGTTTTGTTTTTATAAATTCAAAATAGCGGCCGTAGAATACAAAATGGCGATAGAGACGAAAAAAAAATTACGCACCCTATTGAGTGGCCTATCATTGGACAGGTCTTTCAAAATGAAGACGATGTTTCATTGACTATTTTACAGTCAGAAGCTCCGTTTAAATATTACACAGCCTGGAAGCTGTGTAGGTAGGATCTCTAGCTTTACTGCAACTCTAACCATCATAAACATCTATATAGACCTCATCAAAACAGTGTTTATAGATAGGAACTAACAATTAAACACAACTTAAATGTCATCAATACAAGTAAATAAACAAATAGGTAAGTAATATAAACAAGTAATATAAAAAAAATATTTTAAGTCAATTCCTACTTAGGTCAATAAGAGACTTTTTTTTTTCTCCCATTCTTCTTTCATCTTGCGTGGCGCTTAAAATGCCTTGATCAAGAAGAGGGCTCTCTCGATTATTGAAAATTAATTAATTTAATTTAATTAATGAATTAATATTTGAAAAAACTGGATTAACATCAAGTGTCATCCACTGCAAGTTTAAAAAAAATTATTTGAGCTTGATTGGATGAATAATAAGTATTTTATTAACGACTGAAATTTTTAACAAGATATATATAGTGAGAGTGTGTGCTAATAGTAGGAATTGAAAAAAAAAATTAGTTTCACATTGATGAGAAATAATTAACTGGTTCGCGGGTTTTTTGATTTTTTAAATTCAATTGTTTATTCATGATGCTTTGAGGAGAAGCCTAGTTGCAATACAACTCCACTCCCTGTTGATGAATAATTGTGTAGCATCTTAGAGAAACTATAAAAAATTAGTATAACCGTAGTACTGTAGTTGTACTACAATAAAAACAATAATAAAGATAGAATTAAAAATGCAAGGAAGTGGCTTTATCTCAAACGGATAGAAGACGAAGCAATTAGGAGTATAGAAAAGATCAATAATTTCGGATTGGCTAATCCGAGATTAGGAGGTGGAGCTTCGTTGTAATAAACCAAGAGGTCCGAAAAGTATAGAATAAATGAAAAAATATATATTTAAATTTAAATATTGAGATAGAATAATGAGAAAGACTAGAAATATTAATGTGACAAAATTTAAGAAAGAATAAAAGGGTTTAAACTGTTTAAAATTGTCGAATAACTCGTCAGAGTCGGAATCAGCAAAAAAAAAAAAAAAAAAAAAAAAAGAAAAAAAAAAAACGTTAAATAAATCTGCCTATCCCTAAAAAAAAAGGATAATTTCATTGCCATACATTAAATATAAGACTAGTATCATTTACAAGAAGTTTTTTTTTTTAGGTAATAATAGACATTCCACCAAATAACAATTAAAAAAAAAATGCTATTCAAAATTTCTGTTATGAGTTTTAGAATTTTTGAATAAAAAATCCGTCCGATTTGCCAACATTTGTCCGTACAGGCAGCTGTCTAATGTACTTCTTTTTTCATGCATTAAAGAACATTACTTTGTGTTTTTCTCTTACCAGCCGCGGATGAAGTTGGATGAAGCATGGACGATGTATGAGTGTGCTCATCGTGGTCTGCATGAGGCCTGGCATCTTTCTTCCCGTGATGGTCGTGGCTATCGTGAGTGCTTTGGAAGGCGTCTTCTTTGTGCGCTGAAACGTCGTGGTCAGTGATGATTATGTTGCCCAATCCTAGGCTCTCGAGCAAATGCTCAAAACCTAAAAAATAAAGAAATGAAATTTAAAATTTTAAGCATGTTACGCCTGAATCAAAATTTTTAAATTAATAAGACATTTTGAGACGTTGAAAATCAGAGCGGACCAACCTCGCCGTCTGTGATTTGCTGAGAACAATGCTTTCCAAAATTGTGTATTAATTTTTGTCAAACTCTTTTGGACCAGTTCAGTTCTGCATTTGCAGAGAGAAGACAAAGTTTCTACAACAGCATAAGGTGATTAAGTTGGCAGTGCCAGAGGAGAATAAGCTTCTATAAGAGGCATAGGGTAATTAAGTTGGCAGTGCCAGAGGAGACCAAGCTTCTTCGGCAATCATAAGGGAATTAAGTCAGCAGTGCCAGAGGAGACCAAGTTTCTTCGGTAATCATAAGGTGATTAAGTTGGATGTGCCAGAGGAAATCAAGCTTTTCCAGAAAACATAGGGTAGTTAAGTTGGCAGCGCCAGAACAGGGCCAAGTCACCTGACACACTCTTGCACTGGCAACTTGATATCCAAGTAACATTGGGTCATGTATTAAACTGGTTTTATCACGTGAATAGTTTCGAAATTAATAAAATTCATTGTACAGCCATTAGATGACATGACATACATTGATTTGACACTTCAAACTCATTTTTAAAAAAATTTAGGATAGTCCACTCTGGCTCTCAACGCCTCATTTAAAATCAGGCATTTAATAAAACTAAGGTTATCTAACCAGGGATTCCCAGGTTTCAAACATACTGAATATAGATGAAAAATATTCTTTTATTATTATTATTGAAAACTCAAAAAAATGTACGTTTAAGGGTTTTTATTATTATTATTGTGTCGATGTGGGTTTGGATAAACTCTTTCGACACTTAAACAATCACATTTTTAATAAGGATAACACACAAACTATATACAGATTCGCGAAAAAGCGCAAAATAACTTTGAAACATACATATTTCCATAAAAAAATCTCTAGATGAGATACATTTCGTACACTCGCCGAAACTCTACCAAACCCGCGCAATCATGATTACATACATTCACTTCACTTCATCACTTCATGTTTGGCAAAATATCTCAGGATATTTTGCCGACAGTGGGAACAGCGCCATCTATATGCTATAAAAATAAGGGAAGGCAGTCATTTTGTTACAACCTCCCCCTCTGGTTCCGCGGACGTCCCGGTGAGGAACCAGTAACTTTTCTAGGTGGTCTGCCACGTTTCCTAATAGGTGCAATAGGCACAATGTCAGCGTCATTACACAGTTTCAAAGCTGACGTATGACATGTAGCAAGCGGTTCATTTGGATTGTCCATGCTTGCTATAACAAATGTGGTGGGTGATTTTTGAGTTAAAATAATGTATGGTCCGTCACGTTTAGGCATGAACTTTGCAGTTTTATTGCTAGAGGCTTTACTTACTGGATGTAAGTCAACCCAAACCTTGTCTCCTGGAGCAAAACAATGTCCTGATTTTCTTTTACGGTCAGCGTATTTCTTTCTTTGATCTTGCTTGGCTTCAACTTTGTCCTTAATGTCTTTGGTGAAGTTTGCAAATTTCTTGAGGTATGGTGTAATTTCAGGTACAAAGTTGTCATTGTGAATTACAGTACGAATGTCGTGTTGAACATCGTCTGTCGTTCTTAATTCTCTCCCAAATTGTAAAAATGCTGCTGTTTCTCCAGTGGTGTCACACTTAGCAATATTCATTGCAAAACGTATTGTTGGAAGTTTCTCTTCCCATGAACAGTGGTCATTCTCTACTAATATAGCCAATCTCGGCTTGAGATCTCTATTTTTTCTCTCCACAGGATTTGCCTGAGGATGATATATGGGAGTTGGGTTTTGTTTGATACCTAAAAGAAAACAAAGTTGTTGCATTACACTGCTAACAAATTGTGGTCCGTTATCACATATTATACGTCTGGGTAGACCATATCTAAGGATAACTTCTTCGAGCAACGTAGTTGCACACTGTGCTGCAGTAGCTTCTGTAAGGGCAAATAGTTCAACCCATCTTGTTGCACAGTCTTCTACTATGAATATCCATCTTTTACCATTCTTACTTTTTGGTAAAGGGCTAAAAAGATCAATTGATAGAACTTCAAATCGTTGTGAATACACTGGTGTTTGTAACAAACCGGATGGTTTTTGATTAGAAGGTTTATACCTATTACATTCAGCGCAATGTTTGACGTAATCTGCAATGTATGAACGCATTCCAGTCCAATAATATCTTTTGGATATTCTATTAAATGTACCTTCAGCACCGTAGTGACCAGCCGTAGGTGAGTCATGGTGTTCTTTTAAAATTTTCTCCCTTTCATGTGAGGGGACTACTAGTTGTGCTTCTTCAGATTCCAAAGTTGGGGAATACCTGTATAAAACTCCTTGGTTCATAATATAACCACGTTCAGTCCAGTTAGTGTAGTCTAGAGTTTTTTCTTCATCTTCGAAACTTTTAATAATTTTCTTTAATTCTTCATCTTTCATTTGTTCAGCACGTAGATTACTAGGCATTTTAGCAGGGATATCAATCATTATGGTGCAAATATCACAATCTTCTTTACTGATATGGTCACATGCAGGACGAGAAAGCATGTCAGCTATGACGTTTGCTTTACCTGGAATGTATTCTATTTTCACATTAAATTCTTGCAACTGTAAAGCCCATCTGGCAAGTCTTCCAGAAGGGGACTTTAAGCTCATGAGAGGCTGGTGGTCGGATGCCACAGTAACTTCTGTTCCGTCAATGTATCCTCTGAATTTATTAAGAGCCCAGACAACAGCAAGAGCTTCCCGTTCCGTGGTGTGATAGTTGCGTTCTGCAGGAGTCAGTAATCTACTGGCGTACTCAATCGGATGCTCTTCCGCACCTTTACCCTGGAGAAGTACTGCTCCAAGAGCATAATTGCTTGCATCGGTTCGAATGATGAAGGGTTTTGTTTCATCAGCCTGTTTCAATATTGGTGATTAAACCAGGCATTGCTTCAAGGCTTGAAATGCATTTTCTTCATCGGCACCCCAATGCCATTGCACATTCTTCTTAGTGAGGTTACTAAGCGGTCTGGATATTTCTGCAAAATCTTGTATAAAACGGCGATACCATGAACATGTCTGCAGAAACGATTGCAGTTGTTTTATATTCTTGGGAGGCGGGATCCTCACAATAGCATCAATTTTCCCAGGATCAACTTCTAGGCCATTTGGAGTTATCCAGTGTCCTAAGTACTTTACTCTGGAACATGCAAAGTTGCATTTTTCTCGATTTGCAGAAAGTCTCCATTTGTCTAATCTTTGAAAAACAGCTTCAAGATCAGATAGATGTTGTTCAAAACTTGATGATAAAATAATGAGGTCATCAAGGTAAGAGAGAATATTTACATCTGGGAGTCCGTTGCGAAAGTTATCCATCGTCCTCTGAAACGTTGCAGGAGCGTTACGGAGTCCAAAAGGCATTCTTCGAAAGCGGTATGTTCCGAGAGGGCATACAAAAGCAGTTTTATCACGATCAGGCCCATAGACACTCACCTGATGGTAGCCAGCATTCAGATCCAGAGTGGTCATGAACACGGCAGTCTTTGCCTGATGTAGAATATCGTCCATACGAGGGAGTGGATAGGTATCCGGTATAGTCACCTCATTGAGCTTCCTGTAGTCTACACATAGACGTACACTACCATTTGGCTTAGGAATGAGCACGATTGGTGCAGAATATGGAGATTCGCATTGCTCAATAATTCCTTTGGCAAGAAGATCATCAATTTCTGTTTTCAACAACTCTTTCTTTGCCGGTGATAATTTGTAAGGTGGTAATGATATAGGACGATGTTCGCTAGTGTTTATGTGATGTTCGACGACGGGTGTTGCTTCTCCCCCTGGTTGAAAGGTATTGGAAAATTTTTCAAGCAAGTCATTAAGTCTCTTTCGTTGTATTGCAGATAGGTTTTGACCTTCATTTTCTCTTAACATAATTGTGTTAGCTTTGACATTTGGTGTTGAGATTTCAGGTGTCGTTTTGAAAGGATCATCAACAAAAGGAAATTTATATCTTGGATTGTTCTGGAAATACCAACTTTGGCTTCGCATATCCAACACAATCCCCATTTTATTCAAAAAATCTATGCCTAACAATGTTCTATTTCCGGTGGCTCCGGGTAACGCAAAAATCGTTGTATTAGTTCTACGACCTTCTATTTCAATAGTGATTGTTGCTTGAAGAACATTAGTTTCTTTTCGTATGCCGTCAGCGAGCGTTATGTTTACACTGGTCTCTTCGAACGAAGTTCCTTGGTCACGGAGAAGCTTGAACAACATTTCCCCAGCAATGGAATGTGTAGCTCCGGTATCTGCGCAAGCTACCCCTGTAATACCATTTACCTTTATATACAACATAGGTGTTGCTTGTGTATTAATATAACAAGATTGGAGATGTAGGGAACTAAAATTTGCTGATTTTACTTGCGTAGATGGGGAACAATTAGGACATTTTGCTTTTACAAAACCTTGTTTCCCACAGCCATAGCAGCTTATAACTGGACGCTTATCATCGTTTACAAAGCGTGAATTCGTATATTTTGAGGTAGAAGTATTTTTGAAATTTCCAAAATGTTCGCTAGCTTCATTTTTGGTTACCTGATTTTTCCAGAATTCCTGACCATTTGAATTTTTTGACAAAACATGTTTGTGTGTTTCACGCGATTTTGAATTACTTGCTGACTGACATATATTTTCATATATGTCAAGCTTTTCGGCCAACAAGACAGTGTCATTTAGTTTGTCCCAACCATCTAAATAATGATTTTTATATTCTGGTGGGCACTTTTTTTTAATCTGATCAGCGATTATTAGTTCTGAGAGTTTTTCAAATGAATTAACTTCTATTTCGGATAACCAACCTTCAAAATAATTTCTAATTTCAAAGTAAAAATCTTTCCAAGTAGAATTCTCTCTTTTTTGATGTCGGCTAAATAATACCCTAAACTTCTCCGCTGTTAATTTAAATCTTTTTAACAAAATGTCACGAATATGTGCATAGTTTTTGAACATTTCTTCAGGCTCTCTTGCTATAAGTTTAGCAATGTCATTCGGAAGTACGGCGACTAATTGTGAGACCCAAAAATCTTTGGAGACATTTAACATTTTCATTTGACGTTCAAACATTGTCAAGAACAACGACATATTATCTTTTTCCGGATTAAATGGTGGTAGGATGTTTTTAATATCTATACGCATCTGGTCCATTTGATTTTGTGGGACAGTTGTCGCGGTATGGTTTTGAGCTTGCAGCTTAAGTTTTTCTAACTCATAAGCTCTTTCCTCTGCGATACGTTTGTCCTCAACCCTTTGTTCTTCTATGCTCTCTTGTTTTTTCCTATTTTGTTCTTCTATGCTCTCTTGTTTTTTTCTATCTTCCACGATAGCAATCAATGCCTCTTTTACAAATTGTTCATCGTCTTTAAAAAGGGCGCACTTCATAATTTTTTCACGCAAGACTACTATTTTATCATCTGCATCTACCTGAAGCTCTAATTCGGTAGCCAAATTATATAAATCGATTTTTTTCCCTTTAGAAAGAAACGCCATTTTTCCTCAAATCAGTTAAATTTATGCTTAAATTACAAAATTATATGCAATACTTGACCCATTAAATAATCAAATAACAAAATAACTACCTTCCCGCTTACAGGTAAATATGCATAAACTTTATAAAAAATTGATAATACATACAAGAAATAATTTAATACTATACTAAAATCTATCTCTAATTACACATGAGCTCATGTAAATATTAATGCAAAAATATTATAATCAGTTAATATGCAACTTTTTTTTTCTAATATAACTTACCGTATAAAACTGTCAGAAATATTTAAATCATAAATTTTAAGTATATGAAATACCATCGATAATTTGATGTGAAATAAATTTTCATTCACAAATAAATATGAAAGCAACAAAAATATCAAAATAAAGTACTTACTTACTTCTTTAAAATAAACAACATTCTAAATAATTATTGACGATTACTGAAATCACTTTTCTTTTCTAATATACTACGCTGTGCACAGTTAGAAGAAATAATCATAAAATTCACTTACTCAAATATTGCATTGAGAAAAAAAAATTACCAAAAGAAATTATATAACTCTTTCTCAGAAAATTAATCTTTCATAATACTCAAAAGAACAAAAACAAAAAAAAAACACATACATAAAACAGCATTTAAAAATAAATAAACACCAGCTGGCCAGCAATAAACAGAAAAAAAAAATTTCAACTTTTTACCGGTAACAAAACAAATAAAATAAGATTTATCTTTCTTTAGCTAATCACTTTTCGCTGATTCATATGGCGGTTTCAGATTTCTTTTAAACACACAGAATATCGGCGATAGTAGAACACTGAAAGTTATTTCGAAAACATTTTAGATCTGTCTAAAGGCTTTTCGATGATCACAAACAACAATTATGAAATAAACTGAAAGATTTTTTTTTTCACTTTTAACAGCACACTTTCGCCTTGAGAACTTTGAAGATTGAAGCATACCCCACAAATAATTATTCCATAAGGATGGCACTAATTACTTGATTTAATATCAAAAAGAATGCACACATTAGAACCGAAGTGGTTCTTTTTTCCTTTTACCATATTCTTGAAATGATGATTTCACACAATTACGAATCTAGCTGATTCTTTTTACTCATTTGCCAGGGCGGCAATACACATAGAAGGAACACATAATAGAAGGAAAACGCTTTTCTTGGTTTCTCAAACTTTAGAATTTGGAGATTCTTTTTAATCACTTACTTTGTCAGGATGACAAATACACAATTATCCACTGCCATTATTGTCCGGATGACAATATTTTGAACTTGGTATAGCGATTCCTTTTTATTTCGTTTTTGAAGAAGGAGATTTTTTCACGATGGGCGTCATTTTGTGTCGATGTGGGTTTGGATAAACTCTTTCGACACTTAAACAATCACATTTTTAATAAGGATAACACACAAACTATATACAGATTCGCGAAAAAGCGCAAAATAACTTTGAAACATACATATTTCCATAAAAAACATCTCTAGATGAGATACATTTCGTACACTCGCCGAAACTCTACCAAACCCGCGCAATCATGATTACATACATTCACTTCACTTCATCACTTCATCACTTCATGTTTGGCAAAATATCTCAGGATATTTTGCCGACAGTGGCAACAGCGCCATCTATATGCTATAAAAATAAGGGAAGGCAGTCATTTTGTTACATTATTTATTTATTTATTTAAGATCTAATACCAATAAAATTCAATTTTATATGAAAAATATCAATTACGTATTAAAATAAAGTTTTAAAATTTATTAAAAAGAGTATTTTTTCGTATTGGTCGCATGCTAGGGGTCAATAGCCAAAGGAACTGCCCAATATTTCACTAATTACAGCCGCCTTTTTAAATTTGGATTATTTCAATCTTTAAGCAAATAGTTTGATTACAAATGTGTTAAAAATTTATGCTTTATTTATATTATTTTATCTATTTATTGATGAAGTGTAAATTTAGTTATGGAAGTGTAGAAGTATTTAAATTGTTTTCAGTTCACTAATTGCAGCAGCTTTTTTTATGCTAATTATTTCAATATTAGTTCGATTATATTTCTGTTAAATTTGTGTTTTATTTATTTATTTTCGATAAATTTTTAATTTTCGTCATGGAATATTGTCCCGAAACAAATACTGAACTATTTACATTGTTTTAAGTGCAAATGGGTTAATCATCCGTAATCGGACTGCACACGATAAAGATAGATTTTTAAAAATAATAATGCTTGAAAATTATTTTTAAAAGAATAAAAAAAAAATCGGTAAATTAGGATACAGTTTTCAAGTAAATTGCACTTGAAAGTACATTTTTTTTCTCTATTCGATGGTGTAAAAATTCTAAATGTACGAGGTTTAGAAGTTAATAAACTTGAAAAAAAAAGCTATATTTATTACTCAGGTCATTGTTATTATCATTGCTACATCACAGTTACTCACGGACATGCTTTGCTTTATAATATAGACAGATAAACTAAAAACAATACACTAAAATCACACATTAAAATCAATGAATATTGTAGTCGTTTCGAGCTCTATACAAGCCCTCCATCAGAACAAATGTCAATAAAGACTAGTGTTGCCAGGTATCCCGAGTTTCAATTCTTTTAAGGCCCGTCCTGCGGATAGTCCAAGAGCTGCTAAACATTTTTGGGAAGGTATTTGAGGCGATTCAGTGGCTTTAGAGCCAAAAAGGTCATTAGGCTTGGCAGGTGGCAGGTAGACGACACGCCTCTTCTTCAGAATTTGGAAAAAGCAAAAGCAACGCCATTTTGTTGCTTTATATACTTTCTCTACGACTTAGGTTTTGTCAACGGAAATAGCTCATTTACAGAATGGTCGATTACTCCTTTGAAAAGCACGCGATTTCTCTAGGTCGTTTACTTTTTACATTAAAGGGACGGCCCCTCAAGACAACTTGTCAACATCTGGAAACCATATGTTGACAAAGGTTTTACGTTCAGTTTAAGGTGATTCTGAAAAAATACTTTTCCCCGTTCAACAACTCGAAACTTTTTGGAACTTTTTTTGTTTCATTTTTAAGTGTAAAAGTGATTTAAACGCAATTTGAATTATTGAAGTTATTTGTCATCGAATAGTTTTTTTCAGAATTTTCAGTAACATAATTTTAGTTATGAATAATACGCATATTTTTAAAGCGCCCCCCCCCCCCAAAAAAAAAACATCATTGAGCGGGGAAAAAATATACTTTTGTATATTTTTTCTTCGCTCAATGATGTAATTTTTTTTTTTAGTTAAAAAAAAGTAACAACTTTATGTAATTTTTGTAATATTTGAAAAACTTTGATGCTAATTAATAAAACAGGTCTTCTACTAAATTAAAATTACTTATAGAATAATTTATCTGTATAGATATGTAATAATATAATTCATATACATTTTAGCTAAAATAGGAGCCCATTATACGTACTTTATAAATTTATTTTTTTTTTCCTTTCACATCAAGATGGTATGTTATTTCCATTAAAATGTAAAGAATATTCTTCATTTCTACTATCCATTCATATTTTAATCCTTCCTTACAATAAAATTTTCTTTCCCACATGATCAATGAGATGTCTCCTAAAATACGCATCGTCAAATAAAATTTGTTGCAGGGAGTTAGTGTGTTAAAAAATCACTCTCACTTTAAAACAAGAAATGCGGTATGTATACTCGTATTGTGCGTTTTATCCATTAAAGTTACAATGCCTCTTTAAATACGTAATGCAAAACTGAAGCAAAAAAAAAAAAAAAAAAAAACATAACGTCTTAATTATAATATATATCAAATCAGTTTAAAGTTATTATTATTTCTAAGAAAAGGGCCAAAAATTTATGTATCACTGATTTTTGATAAAATTTAAAATGTGTGAAGGGGCGTAAAAAATAGGGTTTTAGGGAGAAAAATATTCATAACTTCGTCAATTAACAAGATATCAAATTCACTTAAATATATTATAGATCTTAATACTAATTATAACTTTTATACTGACAAGTTTTGATAGGACCAACTCTTAGCAGAAAAAAAAAAGGGGGGGGGGGTTAAGAAGAAAAAAATTCATTACTTCATTTTATTCACAAGATATCCAATCCTTAAATTTATTTACACCTTCTTAATATTATCTACCACTTTTATATTGACATGTTTTTGATAGGACCAACTCTTACAGCAAAAAGAAATTAAACAAAAATAGGGTTTGACGAAAAAATTATCGTATTAAGGTTGTACTCAAATCCAAACTCCTTATTTTCTGACTCATTTTTAAATTCATTTTTCTCTCAAACGCATTCAATGGGCAGGTTCTCTTATTCAGAAATTATAAATGGGCCGTATTGATCGATTTTAGGATAAAAGGTAGAATATATTTCAAAAAATGCTGTCAAAATGGGCATTTTAAACCGAATATCCCTAAGCGAAAGTGCTGAAAACGGAAGGAAAAAAAAAATGGTCGTACTGAGAAAATAATTGTTTGTAAACCAAGTTCTGATAATTTGAATGAAAAATAAAATACAGGTCGCTTATAAATCTCTTCAAAAAATCACGTCCGCAAGTTTCATGTTTTTACTTTTAAAAATGAGCCTAAAAATGTGTCAGAAAATTTCGAATTGTGGAGCGTGGAAAAATATTACTTTTATACCACGTTAACATGATTCTGATAAAATCAGCTCTTACATAAAAATGAAACTAAAAACTTTCAAAAGTGGCCAGATAAAATTATTAAACTGGGTTTATTAGGGTTTCGTTCATCTGACGAAACCCTATTCGTCTCGCTCCTCTGTCTGTCTGTCCGTCACAGAGCCCGTTCTCAGAAACTATACATGTTGGAGACTTGAAATTTTGAGTACTTATAGCTGAACCCCTCACATGAAACGACAAATCCTAAAATTTTTGAAAAAGTCTTAAATTTAACCCTTTGGGCTCCCACATGTGTATTTCAAACAATTCTGTCTAAGTCAGCCCCTAATAAGGTTGGAGCCATGAAATTCCTCATACTTATAGCTGAATACCTGAGACAACAAGACAAATCATAAAATTTTGAAAAAAGTTTTATATTTAACCCTTTGGGCTCCAACTTGTGTATTTTAAGCAATTTTTTTTTTTAACAGAGCCCCTAATTAAGTTAGAGACATGGAATTTTGAATTATTATAGTTAAACACATGAGCCCACACAACAAATCATAAAACGTTGAAAAAGTGTTATATTTAACCCTTTGGGTTCCAATTTGTGTATTTTCAGCAATCCTTTATAACAGAATTCCTAATCAAATTGGAGGCATGCAATTTTATATTCTAATAGCTAAAAACCTCAGATCACACGACAAATAATAAATTTCGAAAAAGTTTTATGTTTAACCCTTTGGAGTCCAGCTTGTGTATTTTAAGCAATTCATTTTAACAGAGTTCCTAAGTGAATTGGGGACTTGAAATTTTGCATACTTATAGCTGAACGCCTCAGATCCCGCGCCAAATAATAAATTTCGAAAAAGTTTTATATTTAACCCTTTGGACTCCAGCTTGTGTGCTTTAATCAATTCTTTTTAACAGAGCCCCTAATTGTATTGGAGACTTGAAATTTTGCATACTTATATCTGAAAACTTCAGATCACACGACAGATAATAAATTTCGAAAAAAGTTTCATATTTAACCCCTTGGACTCCAGCTTGTGTATTTTAAGCAATTATTTCTAACTGAGCCCATAATTAAATTGGAGATTTGAAATTTTGCATACTTATTAGCAGAACACCTGAGGCCAGGCGACCAGATCATAAAATCTTTAAAAAGTCTTACATTTAACCCTTTGAGCTCCCACATATATATTTTAAGCAATTCTTCCTAAATGAGCCCCATAATTAAGTTGAAGACACGAAATTTTGCATACTTATAGCTGAACACTTCAGATCACACGACAAATAATAAACTTCGAAAAACGCTTTGTATTTAACCCTTTGGACTCCAGCTTGTGTATTTTAAGCAATTTTTTCTAACTGAGACCATATTTAAATTGGAGATTTGAAATTTTGCATACTTATAGCAGAACACCTGAGGCCAGGCGACAAATTATAAAATCTTGAAAAAGTCTTACATTTAACCCTTTGAGCTCCCACATATATATTTTAAGCAATTCTTTCTAAATGAGACCCATAATTAAGTTGGAGACATGAAATTTTGCATATTTATAGCAGAAGACCTGAGACCACACGACAAATATCTTTTTTTTTTTTCGAAAAAGTTTTATATTTAACCCTTTGGACTCCAGCTTGTGTTTTTTAATCAATTCTTTCTAACTGAGCCCCTAATTAAATTGGAGACATGAAATTGTGCATACTTATAGCTGAACGCGTCAGATCATAAGACAAAATATGAATTTTTGAAAAAGTCTTATAATTAACCCTTTGGGCTTCAACTTCTGTATTATAAGCAATTATTTCTAACTGAGCCCTAATTAAGCTGGGGATATGAAATTTTGCATACTTATAGCTGAACACTTGTGATCACACGACAAATGATAAATTTTTCAAAAAGTCTCATATTATTGACTCTGGGCTCTAACTTGTGTTTTTTAAGAATTTTTTCTAACTTAGCCGCTAATTAAGCTACAGCGAGCTAAATTCACTTGAAGGCTCCGGGAGGGGGGGGGGAGTTCAATTTTCCCCCAAACCTCTCATCTGATATATCCTTTGGCGACCCTTCGGCCACTCTTTCATTTTATGCACAATAGCCTTTCATATTTTATTTCCACTTGGCCAGGAGGGCTTTCCTATTTTAAGTTTTATGGGTCCAATTTCCTCGACTAATATAAGTGCGAATAGGTTCTAAAACGGAGTTTTGTAGGACAGACGTTTGTTTAGAATAGAGTGCACTCCCTAGTTGCGAATTGTGGAGCTAACAGATTTTGCAAAAGGATAGTGTTTTGAAAGAAATATTAAACGAAACCCTCTGTGCGATCTCTGATCACACTTACCCACTTGTTTTTCATCTTGATTTTACTTTTGTTGGTGAAATTAGTACTTAACTTCGAAATCTACCCCGCCTGTAGGCCGAGCCGGCAGGGATTTTTTTTTTTTTTTTTTAGTATAATCAGTTTCTCAGTCAAAGTTCGGTTCAAGGGGATAGGTGGGAGGTAAGTTGTTGACAGTTAGTCCAGTGGTCACCGTATATTTAAGTCATTGTTTAATTGAATCAGTATTTTTAATGAATGCAATCATGACCTCATCTCGTCTCAACAAATTAAGTTTCCCCCTTATCTACCCTTTGCACTGTTATTTAAAAGAAAATCATTGTCGCTAAAACCTATCAGGAACTTTCCCACCCCCACTCCTCCTCAAAAATATATCCTGTCTATGAAGTAGAATTTTTAACAGTCATTTGAAACAATCTGATTCTTTATGTAGCTTAAGGTTATTCGCGACAATGCGACCGCTATCCTTTTTTGAAACTGTTGAACAATTTTCATTTAACCCATATATCTACTATGTGTTTCTTCATTTTTAAATATAACAATAGCCGTTTAAATGAAATATTTTCGTTAAATGGAATATGATTCAAGAAAGTGGTAAATTTCGATTAATCTAAAAACACTGACACTTGATTTTGATTCATAAAAGTGGCTAATACGATTAATTAGTGATTCAAAAAACCAGCCATTATTGCATTTTTTAGGTCTGGGATGGGTTTTAAACCCGACACCCCTCCCCCCCTTCACACAAACACCATTCGCCTCACTACTGATAAATACGAAATTTAATGAGTAATTTTTACAAGTTGTTCTGAAATCCATTTTCTGGCACAATTTTTAAAATCATTTTTGTCCGGAAATGTAAGAAATTAGCAAGCTTGTAATAATTGCTAAGAAACTACATAATACAACGGTTTTTCTCGCTTTTCGGTAAAAAAATTTTTTTTTCAAGAAGTGCTGTCAAAAGTGGCATTTTATACGAATTTCCGGACACGACAGGGCAGGAAAGGGAAATAACCGCCGTTCTAAAACAATAGCCGCTTATAACTCAAGAACGCACTTAATTTATTGAAGAATGAAAATATTGAATTACAAATCACTTCAGTAATCATGCCTGCAAGTATCACTTTATGTTTAAAAAACGTATCAATGTTTCGCGTTCTTCAACAGAGAAAAATATTTTTTTAAAACCTCTTTCTAGTAAATTTTTCTAATACTTCCTAACACTAAAAATTTGACTTTCTACAAGTAAAAACTAGTACTTTAATTTAAAACATTTTATTCATTCGGCCTTAAATTACTTAAAATTGCATAGTTGGAAATTAAAGTACATAGTAAATCAGATATTTAATCAAATATTATACATTTATTTACGAAGGAAAAAAAAAAGAGAGCCGATTAATCATAAGATCAGAGCACTCATTAGATATAGCAATTTGGCATTAAAGTGAAATTTGTCACAAAAACCCAGATTTTCATTCTATGTTGAACATAAAATTATTATGAAGCTAATTTGAATTAGTTCAAATATGTTGCATCAGAATATGCTCTGAATTATATATACATATATGTACATATACACTATATAGCCATTAATGACCGGCGACGGCAACTTTCAATTTTAGACATTTTGTCGAATATTTATAAATATACTTGACAGATTCTTCTGGAATTTCAGGATAAAAAATAATAGGTATGACCTCATATTTAGCAATGTCGATTTGTTAAGGGGGGGGGGGGGGGGGGGGAATTAGGGGGCCAACAAAAAATCAAAGAAAAAAATAATACTTGGGATCACCCTGTAAAATAAAATGCACGAAATGATCTACCGCTATCGAATATAAATAAACAGACATTCTGTAATATGTATATTATTTTGTGTAAGAATAGCACGTATATTAACAGAGATATAGCGATTTATTTAAAATAATTAAAAAATTCTTGCATGTTTTTTGCTTATTACATGCAGGGTTTTCAACCAAATTTAACACCGATTTCAGAAAAATTGACAAAATACAGTAGAAACAATATAGTGCAATTGGAATATAAATATATTAAATATTTTAAGAAATATGAGCAGTTGTATGAAATAATTTTTATCTGCGCATGTGCGAACGATAACAAGGATCATTTTACATAATTTAATAGTCAACTCTATCGAGCAACACTAAAAAAATCTAGTCAAATATCGTAAAAATTCAGAAAGATGATCAATCCTGAAATTCCAGAAGAATCTGTCAAGTATATTTCTAAATATTCGACAAAATGTCTAAAATTGAAAGTTGCCGGTCAATAATGGCAATATAGTGTATATGTGTGCGTGCGTGTTTGTATTTTTAAGTTCGACAATGTATGCCAATTTATGAGAGGGAAGCGATTCCAGACTATAAGAAAAGAACAACCAATCAGAATTATGGAAAGGAAATGAAGAACTATACAAAGAATGAAAACATTAAAAAACTGGCTCATCTACAGATTTTCAATTATCATTGTTAAAAATGTATACATTTTTATATAAACATTGATTAGCTTAAAATAATGGTTACACTCCGGACAATATGAATTTCAGACGTGGGATTATTAGATAGGACATTTTAAAAATCTTTTATGTCGTCGAATTTTGACAGGGACCACCTAGTGGTTAATAATGTTTCAAAATGTTTAGTAAAATATAAATGCTTTCTAAACTTTGACGTAAAAAGCAAAACATCAGTAAACATGACAATTGAAGTGATCTAGATTCAAACAGATTTTTCATTTTTCGATAACTGAATTATATTTTAAGCGATATGCGATTTTTGTGACGCTGAATTTCGTTTCAAAACACTAGCTTTGACAGCATTTTCTAAAAAATCGCAAGCCTTTATTGAAAAAGGAAAAAAAAATTCGATTTCATAGCTTCTGAATAGAAATACACCTGTCAGTCTCATGATTTTACAATCAGAAAACGATCAGCTTCTGAATAGCGTACCTATCGTGTGTACCTGTATTAACATGTACGACATTTACATTAATGTAAAAAAATGCTGTTAGATTCTTTAGCAACCTTATGGAAACATCTGAACAATTCAAGAATGTAGCTGAAGCTGAGTACCTATCAATCCAGCTTTAACAACCCAAAATGGATTTAGGAATTATGCCAGAAATTAGGCAGTTTAGCTTTGAAAACAAGCTTAAATGTCATCTCAGATAGCTAAACGCATTCGTGATTTCTAAACTATACTGAATACTGTCACATATTATTTCTAATGTCAACATCCACTTTTATAAGCACATACAAAACACAGACGATGGATAAGATATTATTAAAAAAAAATTGTCAACAGAGACTTTAAAGAGTACATTCACATATCGCTAAAACACGCTGTTTTCTTGAAATTTGCTGTTAACTTATTCGCTGCCAAAACTATAACGTAAAAAAATTCAAATTTCTTGTTGAAAGTCGTATCCCACCACAAATTCAGAAATGTAAATTTCGCTTTACTAATACAGTAAAATTTCTGCCAATAAATAAAGCAATTTTTTAATTCTAAAATAGTGGTGACAAAGTAATAAATAAATTAAAGCCACGAGTATACTCGTGGTTGGCAGCGAATAGGTTAATTGAAAATGAATGAAGAGACGTATCCGCAAAAAATCTCAATGATTACAGTGAAAAAAAAAATTCGCAAGTTTTCATACATTTTTATTAAAATTCTAAATTTTAGTTATTATTTTTTCCATTTTTCTATAAAAACACAACGCCTTTTAGAAAATAAATTTGATTTTTTAAAAGATTTTTGAGGCAGGAAAATAACTTAAAACTATTCATCAGGTAACAATCGAATGCAAACAACATTTACATTAATGTAAAAAAATGTTTTTAGATTCTTTACCACCTTATGGAAATATCTGAAGAATTGAAGAATGTAGGTAAGAAATTAATTGCCTAATTATATTTGAAATATTTATGTAGGGGAAAACGAAAATATCTTTATCGAAATAAGAAAGTAAAAAGTACGGAATCTTTGCAATTAAAATTTTAAAATGAAACAAAACCCACTTCAGACATAATTGACTAAAATAAGAAAAATAATGTTTTAAATGATTTAAAAAAAAAAGAAATTACGACCGAAATATAATTACACTTATTCACTCTTAAATACATTTAAAAATTAATTTTCTTGCGCAAAATGTACATAGTTTACTCATAATTTCTCATATATTTATTTCCCAAGTTGCCAATTATTTTTTCTGAAAATTCATCTGAACTTTAACTTTCGATTTCAAAGATATACTCATGCAGCGGCTAATAACATAAGTGATTTTTTTTTTCTTGTTTTTTCATATAGAATTTTCACTTCAAAATTTTATTAATAATTCAAATTAATTGTAATGTTGATAAAACCTGGCGATGAATAAAATGATTTTTTAAAAACACGATTCTTGAAGTCAGTAGATGGGTTGTATAAACAAACATTAATGTATAAAGTAAGTTATGTAGACAAGCCATTTTCAGTTTTCAATTTTTCTTCTAATAGATCATTATTACATCCCTAATTTTGTTCTACGGAAATCTAATATTTATTAGAAGATTGCCCCAATTATCATGAAATTCAAATATATTATTTGTGAGATACAGATAGATGCCTCTTGGTCTTGTTGACAAACAAAAATTTTCAAGAAATATAACTTTTTGCTTTCTTTTGTGTAATGTTATTGAGTTAGCTCAGCTCCTCAATAGTAAATAATAATAATAATTATTATTATTTAAAATTTAAAAAATGATTTTAGTAGGGTTTTGATTATTCATGTGAACTGGAAAACATTCTAAATTTTAAGCTTATTATCTGAATGCAATCACATTACATTACGCAACACATGTGCTTATACTACGTAAAAAAATAAATATTTTTTCACATTTTAAAAATATCCTAGCCGGCGTAGTCATCCGATTTGTTGCATTTTCCATAGCATGCTATCTCTCTCTCTCTCTCTCTCTCTCTTTTTTTTTTCCTTTTGAATGAGGAGGGGGGGGGAGGGGGGAATTTAATTCAATTCTACATTTAAAAAAGGTTCAAAATGTTATTTGGATAAATATTTCAATATAATCAAGTAATCATGCTTAGAATTTACAATATAGATTATATGAAAATTACGGAAATTATATCTTGCAAGTTACCTAATTTTGATGCAATAATAGTACAATGCCTTTATAGTAAAAGGGTATACGGGTAGTAAAATTCGATCGATCTAGATAATTTTGGATAAAAATTTAGAGAGCTTGCCACTATTGTCAAGTTAATGTTTGTTTATTTGCCTGATTCATTTAAGACTTTTCTGAAATGCAAACTTGATAGTTTCTGACACATTTTCTAATTCATTTTTGTTTGCAAACGTGTCAAATTGGCAGGTGTACTTATTTAGAAACAACGCAATCGAACAGTTTTCCTTTTCCAGAAAGAAAGAGGAATTTTTAAGATATGAAGTTAAATTTGGTGTTTTGATTCGAATTTCTAGACGTGACAGCGCAGGAAAGGGAAAAATTTGTCGTTCTGAGATGATAATAGCTTCGGCCATCTGACTGTGGTCAAGTTCTATATGTGACTAATCTTCTGCTTATGTTTTAGACAAATCTTTTATTATATACCCTGTACGTATGTTCAATCCATGCTCAAAATTTCATATTATTTATATGGTCATGATATTTACTGTTTTACATGTTATTTACATTTTAAAGAAATTCAGAAAATATTATTTCATACAGATGAATAATATGAAAAAATTTCAGCTTTTTGATAAAATCTTTAATAAATGTAGAAGTCATATTATCATGCTTTAAATAACTTTTTTAAGAAAACGTAAACTAAAAGCCATTAAATCGATTTATTTAAACAAAACAAAAATAATATTTTTTTTATCATTTCGGATAGCATTATTTTCCCCTTTCCCTCCACAAAAATGAAGTATTTTACTTGTGTTTCTGAGAAACTCAGTTAAAAGTTATAATGGCAAAATGTAGTTAATATTTTGAACACTATTTAAAAATTTAAAGTCCTGAGAGTCATTAAGACATTCGCGGATTCATGCGAATAATTGGTGTTAATTTCATCGCGCTGCTTTTCACATTCTCTAGGAATTGTGAAACAAACAAACAGGCAAATTTTTATATAAAAGGGTATAAAAAATAGTTTTTAGAAATATTTCTATAAATGCTGAAATACTAAATGAAATTCATAAGTCATACTTATCATTAACGAAAACGTGAAATTTGTTACAATTTTTATACTTTTTAAACATTATTTTATTTCAGCTCTCCAATAATAAGATAAATAACTCTATTTAGAAATTATCTTGGGTCAATCTTGATTGATGACTAATATACTGTTTAATAGTTTAATAAATATTAATTTTAAAGAAAAATAACCATATTATAACCGTATTATGGCATAAAAGTATGCACCAAATGTTACACGATGGTATGCTAAAAATATTCACTTTTTTTTTTTTTATTTCTAGTATCTTGTTCTGAACAATCTTTAAAAATAGGATAAGGAAGGTATGTGGCCATGGTCAAGGGGTATATATCAAGTTATTTTTCGTTGCGCCGAAAATCTCAATTAGCAGAAGTCCTAATGGTTTTTTCACGGTGGGGAGTGACTCGTATTTGGAGGGAGAAATTTTGCTCCGTATGTGAATGTCCATCCGATAACGACGTATTTTTTGGTCTGGTTTTTCGCGTTTATTTTGCCGTACGATCATTCATCAACAGTGTGAGTAATTAGGAATGATATATGTCTTTTGGCTCTAAAGGGAATACCTGATTTGAGGCACCCTGAAAATTTGTACAACACTTCTTTTGTAATGGCTGAATACAAAATCAAATGTCTGGCTGAAGGATCGTGGCCCAAAAGCTGTGCCAGACACGTGTCAAGTGCCATTTTTTGACTACCCCCAAAAAAAGTATTTGAGGCACGCTGAGATTGAGACACAATAATATTTATACTTAGAAAAAAATATTTTGAAAACGACAGACACTTTAGTCGGCCCAAAAACTGTGCCAGACACGTGTCAAGTGCCATTTTTTGACTACCCAAAAAAGGTATTTGAGGCACGCTGAGATTGAGGCAGAATAATATTTATGCTTAGAAAAAAATATTTTGAAAATGACAGACAATTTAGTCGGCACAAAAATTGTGCCAGACACGTGTCAAAGGCCAAATGGCACTTGACACGTGTCTGGCACAGTTTTTGGGCCACGATCCTTCAGCCAGACATTCAATTTTGTATTCAGGCATTACAAAAGAATTGTTGCACAAATTTTCAGGGTGCCTCAAATACCTACTCAAAAATGTTCAACAGCTCTCCTACTAGGACTCCAAAAGTCCGGATTTTTCAGATTGTGCAAAATATTTTAAACCCTTAAGGGGCGATGGGATATATTATGCCCCACTTATTTTTAATAATGATTTGCACCACAGAAACTTTTAACACGTTAAGCACCACGTCAGTCACCAGTGACTGACTCTGAACTTTCCGTTTAGAACGCGCCATTCACCGATGACTGACGGTCTAAAATATGATACAAACTAAAAATATATATTGTTTTAAGTAATTACTGACAATTTATTTAAAATTTACTTATTTTTTATTTATAACAGGATTATACTTTCTTAAAAATTACTTAAAACATTGTAAATTTTTCAGCTTTAGTGTCAGTCCCCGTGTTAATTAAATTTTACTTTGATAACTTTGGTGAGATAGTTGTAAAATGGCATTTCCTTATTTTGAAATAGCATTTTGTAGAAAATTCCGGTGTGAATTTAACATTGCAGAAACACAATTACTTGCCCTTGAAAAGGTTAAATTGCTTTTAGTATCAATGCTATTCGTTAGTCTGTAGTCTAGTGGAATTTTTTGCAGTAAACCTGTAAAATCACAACCTTTTCTATTATGGAAAATAGATATATGCTTTTACCGAAAGGAATCTACATGCTCAGACAAACCTGTTTAAAATGGCATATTTTTCCGGTTATTCTATTTTTACATGTTTTACTATACTTAATTCAGTAAATACTGTAAAAACGCAACCTACCTTATAATACGTAAAGCAATCATTATTTCTACGGAAAGAATACCATAAAATTATAACTGCTCAATCTCAAATCCTCCCCAAAACGGAATTTTGTTTCAGTCACTAGCGACTCCGATTTCAGATTTTACTCTCTAAGATTATTGTGTTTATTTAATACAGTTAAACCTAACTAATACGAAATCTCTATATTCAACAGAGAAAGTTTTGAACAGGTTCCGTCTCAGCCGCTGGATTTGTATCGTTACTGCTGCCGTCGGGTCGGGACCATGGATTTTACGTTTAAGATAGTATTTCGTTATAGACAGGTTCCATTTTCATAGTATTTACTGTGCTTTTCTGTCCGATATAGAAGTTACTGTTCAGCTATTTTCCACTCCCTATCCCACTTTCTTGTGATGGTGAACCCGTCAACACGAAGATATTGTTTATCAATGTTCGTAAGAAAATATACGACATTGATATATAACAGCTTCTGTCTCGAGTAGAGTTGCCAGGTGTCCCGATATGCGCGAGATATTGTCCTGATTATCAGGTGAACCGCCCCGAAATTTTCCAAAACCGCCCCGCGGTATCCCTGCGCAGGACGCCAAATGTCCCGATTTTTCAGGATGAATATAAATTCTTCTAAATTCCTTTTAGTACCATACTATCCATTAGTTTATATCGAATGAAACTTAAAAGAGTAAAACCTGTGAAAACAAAACCCGTCTATAAAGAAATATTTTTAAGATTCGCCGAAAGGAATAGCATACAAATGTACCTGCTAAAACGGAATGATTTTCCTCTCCTTGCTATTTTGTTTTTATACGTATAAACTTATGTATTTTGATTAAAAAAAACTTGTAAAATGGTACCTGTGTATAACGAAATCCTACTTGAAACGTAAAAATTTCATAGTCCTCGCGAAAGCAATACCATAGAATTAAAACTACTCAATCGGAAACCACCCCAAAACGGAATTTTGTTTGGCACCTTACGCTAGCGATATAACTTTCATACATTTTACTAAAATATTGTGTGTATTTGAGGGCTTTCCAGCATTTTCATAAAAATGCATATAAAACTAATGTTAATGTAAATTTTCTTTCACTGTTTGTTTCTAAAATACACTTCATACCCCTTTATTTGACATAAATATTAAAATACAATTCTGTTAAAAATATTTTTGTTTACAACCGATTTATGTTGTTTTGGAGAAACGGAAAAATACGGACAAACCGCTTAGAGGTTTAATACAGTAAAACGCTCTAGGACGGAATTTCACGTGACCAACTAGCAAAAGATTCCGTTTTAAACAGGTTTTTGCCTTAGAAGGTACATTTCTGTAATATTCCTTCCTTAAGGAGCATGAATATTTTACGTTATAGGTGCGTTTAGTTTTCATAGGATTTAAAGTACTTTTGTGTCCCAATTTAGAACCCGCTGCCCCGCTTTTCGTGACAATGGACCTGGCAACATGTGATGTTGAAAATAACATATCATCACATATAATTATTTATCTCCTTTTTAAAATTAAATTTCCCATTTCAAAATTTTATTTTCTCCTTTCATAATCGTAAACCGAATCAAAACCTCCTCTCCTTTCTAAAGAGAATATATCTATTTTTCCTCTCTTTTGCGCTTTAATTTTCAGTTACTTAAGTTTCCCAAGTTCACCCAAAGCCGTTAATAAAACAAATCAAAAACAAATCTGTTTCTCATCCTGAAACCTTTTACTGTGAGAGCATACTTTCCTTTGGTTAACGAATACATAAAAGAAAAAAATATTCTTTGACCATATGCTCCAGTTGTAGCAGTTATTTATACACTCAGTGTTAATTTTCAGTTTGATAGTGAATACAAATGCCTTTTCGGTCGCAAATATATACTCTGTTTATATTAAAATCGGCGCCTGGCATCTGCGTTGTTGCTTCTAAATGCATATTTCCATCAATCAGCTTTAGCATTCCTATTTGTACGTTGAAGTATTAAAACGCCAGTCAGCGGTCCTTTTGACTAATTTTTAATTCAAAGTTCCATTAAGTGATATATCTTTGGGGATATAATGGTCCAGGGTACCAAGATTTTGGCTCGACACATTGGCAACAATATCTGACAAAATATTCACTCCATCTCTGTACATCGTACTTTTAACAGCTGACTGAAAAGGTCCCTCTGTGGCACTTATATTCTTCATGTCTACAGCCAATAAAGCCATGCTGTCTTCAAATTTGCATAGTTCTTCTTTTGTACTTGTCTGTAATATTCAAGGATCTACGAACCTGTATTTCCAAAAAACGATTATTTTAAAATGCAATATTTTTATGAAATGTTTTCGCTATAGATCATGGTCTACAGTACACAACACTAAGCTCTATTGACATTTGTATCGATGAGGGTTTTCTATAGAACTCGAAACATCTACTGTATTAATTGATTTTATTATGCGATATTAGCGAGTTGTTTTTAGTTTTGTATTTTATTAAGTGGTTGGTTTTAAATAGGATAAATTAAGTAGGATATGTAGCAATGATAACAATCAGTTACATCTGCCAGTCAAACAGAAGGACATGACACGACATAGAGAAAGATTCTGTTTTCGACAAGTTTTCGTCTTAGCAGGTATATCTGTATAATATTCCTTCGGGAAGGAACATGAATACTTTCCGTTATAGGTACCGGATGTCCCAAAAATGACTGATAGATTTTAAAATTCAATAACTTGCCAACGGTGACATATTAAAAGAATTCTTGTCATCTTACATAACACTTGACAGGAGTGTTATGCAAGATGTCAGGAGTTTTTATGCTGCGATTCTCAGTTTTAGTTACAAATATCATCGATAGAGGGCGCTGCAAGCAATAACCGCTAAATTCAGGCTCGATTTTTCGGCCTCTCTCTTTTTCCATGCGAAAAAAATTAGATTAAAATGCATTGAATGGATCCCGAAAGTACCAAAAAATCGGGTCTGAACTGAGCACCTGTTGCTCTCAGCGCCATCTATTGTTTTAAATTCGAACTAAAATCAAGAATCGCAATTTAAAAAACTCCTGACATCATACATAACCCCCCTGCAAGAAATTCTTAAATATTTGTCACCGTTCGCAAATTATTGAATTTTAAAATACATCAATCATTTTTGGAACTCCCGGTAGGTGCAAATTTCATATGATTTACAGTATTTTTATGGGTACTACTTGATCATCCCGTCAATCAAAAATCTATCGCCAAACTATAATATTAAATGCCAATAATGGTTGACCGTAAATGTCACATTCACTTGACTTTAAGGAAATTACACGTGTTTACGTCATCAAGTGATTTTTATTTCGACGTTTTATTTGTATATTTATTAATGTTATACTAATTTATTTGTTCTTTCGTTATTTAAAATAAAAATTATGTCAATTTGTATAATTTGGCGAGTGGTTTGACGATTTGTATAATTTGGAGAAATTGGTCAACGGGATAACCAAGTAGTACCTTTTTATGTCCCGATTTAGAGGCTTCTGTCCCACTTTTCATGACAATGGGCCTAGAAACACTAGTGTCTGTTGACATTTGTACCGAGGAGGGGCTTCTATAGTGCTCGAAAAGTCTACTGTATTAATTAATTTTATTATGTGATATTAGCATGTTGTTTTAAGTTTTGTATTTTTTTTTTAATGCATATTTTAAATTTCTTATTAAATAGAGTATGTAGCATTGTCTGTCAATGAAGTAGAAGGACACCAAACGACGTAGAAAATAGACTTCAGTTGGTTAATGCACTCCAACAATCGACTGAATAATCTGCATTAGTGTTTTATCCCATTATGCCCCGGCTGTACTTTAAAGTACCATTAAAATAACTTGTTATAAAATTCATTTAATGCATCGATTAGTTGTAATACAGTTTAGAATGAGTTACACATGTTTTACTTTATCTTGTACCAAAAGCATTATGGGTTGCACAAAAACAAAAATAGTTTTAATTTTTTTTCTTAATCTTTTCAGCTTTCTTGACGTCGAAAGATTCGGGAAAAGTTTCAATTACAGTAAACTCCCGATTATCCGGCTCGCGACTATCCGGCCCTCCGTACTATCTGGCCTAGTAAAAATAAATGAGGAATGTTGCAAGTGACCAAGACAGGCAGGTTCTAGTCCGTGGAAAAGTGCTAACACACGACAAGAAGGAGCAAGAAGGGATTAGAGAATGCAACAGCAGAGACAGACAAGAAGGGAGGGGGAGGGGATTAAGGCTTGATAACCTGATTCATCAGTTGTGCAACGGATGTTAACAAGTGCGGATGTTATTTTCAGCTTATTCTGGTTACTTTCGACTAGTCTTTTGGTGAGCTTCGTATTTATTTATTGAAGAATAACGAAATGGGTGATAAACGAAAGAAGATTGTAGTGACTGTGGAGAAGAAACTACGAGTCAGCAGGAGGAAGCGACGCCAGCTGATATTATCTGTTTGCGTAAATAGAGGGGACATTGCGTTGTGGAAGAGGATTAACAGGCTGAAGCAGTCATTTATCAAATATTTTTTCAAAAAATAAAAATTAAGTTTTGAGTCTCATCTTATGCATAATTTTTCATATTTTAGCAACCATTTATTAATAAACAATAAAATAAGATTTACCCCTTTTTTTTACGAATTAGGCTTACGTTTTACGTTAATGTTTTGCTTATTTTGAAACTATATCTACTGTATATATTAAATTTATCTTAAAATGTGTAACATGTGTTTTTAATATAATGACAGGGGGTGGTTGCAGGAAGTGAGTAAATATTTATAGAACTCCGGCCTATCCGGCTTTTTTGTTACTTCCGCCACATTAGGCTCGATAGTCGGGAGTTTACTGTATTCCTATATTTCTATTCTAAGAGCATTATATTTTACATTTCCTAATTCTATAAAATACCAAAAAAAATTTAAATTAAAGATTTGAGTGGAGTTATAAATATTACACAAAAACCCGATAAATTCAAATTTAATTAACTAATTTTAATTGGCAAAATAATTTTAAAATTTATTAAATAATTGTGTAAATCTTCTAATGTCGTTTCAAAAAATCACGAAAAATGATGTAGAAGATGAAATTTTCATGAATTCATAGTTTGAGAAATAATTTTTGTACCCATTGCCCAGATTAAGTAATAATTTATGTTCTTTCTTTTTTTTTTTTTTACTTTTGAAGAAAAACCTTAAAAGTGCAACGCTATAATAGTAAGAGGGGTTATATTGTTTGCCTTTAATACTGCAAAAAGTAGTAAAATCATTGGGAAATACCAGACTAACTGAAGAAAAAAATCTATTAAACTAAGCTAATACATACTAAAAGTAATAAAAGTACATTTTAAAAGGCATATAAATATCTTTATTCTGATCTACATATTTTATGGCACAAAAAGCGATTTTTTCAAGATCTATATTAGAGGTCTGCACGGGCCGGAATGCCCGGGCCCGGCCCGTTTGCATTTTTACAGTTCTCGGCCCGGCCCGGCCCGGCCCGTAGAAAAATCAGTGAAAACAGGCCCGGCCCGACTAAATTTCTACAAAAAAGAAAAAAAATCCGTTTTTTCTCAACATACAATTAAGATTCTTTTAATGGATACTACATACATATTTATGGGAACATTTTATAGTATATTTTACATTACTATGATGTTCGAAAAACAGAAAACACACAATACTAAACATTAACGATTACTTACAGTGTTTTAGTCATCGTGTCTACAGACATTTCAAAATGGAAATAAGGATTCATTAAAAGATTAATGTAGTTCAGAATAAAGGATTAAAAACATGATAACTTTTGAAGCTGTATAATAAAAAGTAGATTTCTGAAAATATTTCTCTCATTTTTAAGACTTTTCTCAAATCCAAAGGGGCTACATTTCGACACATTTATGAATTCTTTTCGGAAACGCGTAAGATTGGCAGGTATTCTTATTCAGAAGCTATGTAAATGTCGTTTTTTTCATAGATAAAAGCAATATATCTTTCTGAAAATAAGGTCAAAGTTAGCGTTTTGAATCGAATTTCCGGAAGCGATAGCACAGGAAAGGAGAAAAACGTACAGTCACCTGACAGGAATCTCTGTTATCTCTGTAAGTAATTTATCAAATATGGAAAAAGTTATTCGTTTCCAAATGCCTTCAATAGGCATGCCTGTCAATTTTATGCCTTTATAGTTAAAAATTTTGTCAGAAAATGTGTCTGAAAGCTTCGCATTGTTGAGCAGTGAATATGAGAACCACCTTAAGGTATATTTCCAAAGATACTGTTAAGAGAAGTTCATTGTCACTATTAGTACTACAAAACACAATGACTGTTCTACACATCCTGAGATCGATTAAGACCAGTTCCGTCCTGGCACGAGTCTGCAGAAAAAAAATTAAATTCGGGCATCTTGTAACTGTACGATGCCGATCTCTACGATGGACATGTTGCATTTCTGTATTGATGTTGTTAAACTCGCATCGGCTCGTGACGCACATTTATACTTCTCGAGAAAATCATATTCATTGAAAATGGCTCGTATTTTATCTGCATCGCTTAAATTTTTATATCGGGCCGATAGGCCCGATTAATTTTTTTGCCAGCCCGGCCCGGCCCGTTTATTTTGTCTGACGGCCCGTCCTGGGCCGTTGAAAAAATTGTCTTAATTCTGCCGGCCCGGCCCGTTTGAAAATTCGCCTTCATTCCGCTGGCCCGGCCGGTTATGGGCCTCGGGCCAAGCCCGGGCCCGTGCAGACCTCTAATCTATATTGACGTCAATTGTTTCCGCATTTATTATTATTTTTTTTTAATGGAACAAACCGCCTTCTCTGCAAATTTGCGACAGTCTCCCAGCCTACCAGCACCCGATCGCCGCCTTTAGAATCCGCCATCCCGCTTTTCATGACAACGGATCTGGCAACACTAGTCATTGGCATTCGTACCGATAAGAACTCCTACAGAGCTCGAAACGACTATTGTATTAAGGCTGTTCTTAACTGCTCTGCTCAACAAGCGCAAAACGTTCTGATACATTTACAAGTTCATTTTTTAACGGAAAGATAAAATTGGAAAGCCTGGCCAGGGAAGCGATTTGGAATTGAACTGTTTTTTCCATTTTTTGATCAATCAATTACCCATTGAGTTACAAGCGATTTGGAATTGAACTGTTTTTTTTTCGATTTTTTTGATCAATCAATTACCCATTGAGTTATAAGCGATTTCGATCACAAGATAAACCCGTTTTTTCACCCGCTCTTGAGTGATTTTTTTATTTTCGCGCGGAAATTCGGTTCAAAACGTCCACTTTGGTACTATTTTCTGAAAGATCTATTGCGTCTGCAAAAAAAGGGAGAAAACAGCTCGATGACATAGTTTCTGAACAACACCACGAACTAGTTTCATGCATTTTCGAACAAAAATAAATTAAAACTTACCTCAGGAAGTTGCCCTTTTGGATTTGAGAACATCCTTAATTGATTTTATTACGCGATATTAGTGTGTTGTTTTTAGTTTTCTATTTTATTAAACGTCTGGTTTTAACTACGATAGATTAAATAGGATATGTTGCAATCATAACAATCAGTTACGTCTGCCAATCAGTCAAACAGAAGGGCATCAGACGGCGTAGAGAAGGGACTTCAACTGCTTAATGAACTACAACAATCGACTAAATAATCTGCATTAAACTGTGTTAATAATTCTCTGTTCTCATTGTTCGAGTTAAGTATCAATTTATATAAACTTTTTTTCTTTTGAAAAAAAACTTCAAAGGCGCTATAGGTTAATGCAACACCATAAAAGTAAACGTTATTAAATTGTTAACATTCAGTACTAAAAATAAATAATAAAATCATTGGGAAATGCCAGACTAAGTGAAGAAAAATAATTATAAATTATATTCTGATTAATTTTGCTTAAGGGGATTCGGTACTCTTTGATTTATTTATTTTTTTAGCTGAGTATTGTGTAATATTTTTTGACATATATTAAACGGTTTTATAAAGAAAAAGTCCTTCCGGCCAGTGCCGGGAGGAAGAGGTAGCTTTCATAATCCTTATTTAAAAAAAGCCAACTTATATCATGCAAACACACGAAGCTCAATTTAGTGGAAACCGAATATAGGAGATTCAATACTAATTTTTATCAATATAATGAATGAGAATTTCGCGAAATCAGTCAGCTTTATCCAAGCTGCTTTTCTTTAAAGTAACTTATATTTGGCTGCCAAATTCGGCAATTTCTTAAAGTGCCTGTCATTTTAATACTACAACATGGTGGATGAGGCTAAGCAGTGAACTTGGTCGAGACCTTAGTAATTGCTGTGCACATGCTCACTCACATCGGAATCGGTTAATATATAGGAGTGCTGTCGCATGCAAAAAATCAGATTTTTCAAAATGTCACCCACAATAGAAATTGAAACTGCTATATCTGAGCCATTTTTTAAGGTAAAGACAAACAAAAAATGCTCCTGAATCCTTATATCAAGATCTAATACTTAAGAAAGAAACCTTTTTCAATTTCTAATTTTTTTGCACCTCACTTTAAATATATATATTTTTTTTAATTTAATGGTCGCCATTTTGAAACAAGATGGCTGATGAATCTGGCCAGAGAATTTGGTCGAGGCGTTGATGTATACTATCCACATGCCTTCTTACATCGAAATAGGCGAATACGTGTGTTATCGCATGACAAATACAAGATCGTTTCAAAATGTTAGCCATGCTAGAAATTCAAAGTGCTATAAATCAACCATTTTTTAAGATATCAACAAAAGAACAAATTTTCAGAAACAAAAACTGCTCCGGAATCTTTGTATCAAGGCCAAACACATAAAAAAAAATCTTTTTCATTTTCCAATTTTTCAATACCTCATTTTGAATTTTAAATTTAATTTTTTTTAAATGGCAACCCTTTTGAAACAAGATGGCGAATGAACCTGGCCAACGAACTCGGTCGAGACATTGGTATGTACTATGTACAGACCAAGTTACATGCAAATAGGTTCATAAATACGCCTGTTATCGCGTGACAAAAATCGGGTCGTTTTAAAATGTCAGCCACAAGAGAAATTCAAAATGCTATTACTCAGCCATTTTTTTTAGATATAGACGAAAGAAAAACTGTTCCGGAATCTTTGTATTAAGGTCAAACGCATACAAAAAAAATCTTTTTCATTTTCCAATTTTTTGGTATCTCATTTAAATTTTTTAATTTTTTAATTTTTTTAAATGGCCGCCATTTTGAAACAAGATGGTGGATGAAGCTGGCCAACGAACTCGGTCGAGATATTTGTATGTACTATGTACACATCAAGGTACATCCAAATCGGTTCATAAATACGCCTGTTATTACATGAGAAAAATCAGGACGTTTCAAAATGTCAGCCACGCTAGAAATTCAAAATGCTATAACTCAGCCATTTCTTAAGATATAGACGAAACAAAAACTGCTCCCGAATCTTTTTATCAAGGTCAAACACATACAAAAAAAATCTTTTTCATTTTCCAATTTTTTGGTATCTCATTTAAATTTTTTAATTTTTTAATTTTTTTAAATGGCCGCCATTTTGAAACAAGATGGCGGATGAAGCTGGCCAACGAACTCGGTCGAGATATTTGTATGTACTATGTACACATCAAGGTACATCCAAATCGGTTCATAAATACGCCTGTTATTACATGAGAAATATCAGGACGTTTCAAAATGTCAGCCACGCTAGAAATTCAAAATGCTATAACTCAGCCATTTCTTAAGATATAGACGAAACAAAAACTGCTCCCGAATCTTTTTATCAAGGTCAAACACATAAGAAGAAAATATTTTTTCAATTTTCAATTTTTGGTACCACATTTCAAATTTAAATTTTTCTTAAAAATTTAAATGGCCGCCATTTTTAAACAAGATGGCGGGTGAAGCTGGCCAACGAACCCGGTCGAGAGATTGGTATCTACTATGTACACACCGAATTACATCCAAATCGGTTCATAAATACGCCTTTTATCGCGTGACAAAATTCAGGACGTTTCAAAATGTCAGCCACGCTAGAAATTCAAAATGCTATAACTCAGCCATTGTTTAAGATATAGACGAAACAAAAACTGCTCCGAAATCTTTGTATAAAGGTCAAATACATAAGAAAAAAATATTTTTCCTTTTTCAATTTTTTGGTACCACATTTCAAATTTTAAATTTTTTAAAAAATTTTAAATGGCCGCCATTTTGAAACAAAATGGCGGATGAAGCTGGCCAACGAACTCGGTCGAGAGATTGGTATGTACTATGTACACACCGAATTACATCCAAATCGGTTCATAAATACGCCTTTTATCGCGTGACAAAACTCAGGACGTTTGAAAATGTCAGCCACGCTAGAAATTCAAAATGCTATAACTCAGCCATTTTTTAAGATATAGACGAAACAAAAACTGCTCCGGAATTTTTGTATAAAGGTCAAATACATGAGAAAAAAATATTTTTCCATTTTTAATTTTTTGTTACCACATTTCAAGTTTAAATTTTTTTTTTAAATTTTAAATGGCCGCCATTTTGAAACAAAACGGCGGATGAAGCTGGCCAACGAACTCGGTCGAGACATTGGTATGTACTATGTACACACCGAAATCGGTTCATAATTACGGGAGTTACAGTGTGACATAGGTCAGATATATATATATATATATATATATATATCAATTTTGAACGGAGGGTGGTTTCGGGGTCTGGGGGTCATGATCGATGAAAATATACCAAAATTTTTTTAAATCGCTTTCCTCCGAACGGCTGCAATAGGTAGCTTTTTTGTAAAGAAAGCTACCTAAAATGATATAATCAAGGGAAAAAGTACGTGGTAAAATTTAGAAAATTTAATTTTTTAAACAAAAGTAAAAAAATGTTAAAAACACACTTTTCCTAAAATTTTGAACTTTTTGTAACATTAATTTTTACGTACTCAATTTATAGAAACTTTTTTAGCCCCCGGTATGCTATTTCTTTCTCCCAGCTTATTTTGTGTCGTTTCCAAAAAATAACGTATCGTTGCATAAGCAAGTCGTAGAACAAAGTAGATGCATCATTGTACTCTTAAATACTCTACAGCAATTTTTTAAACTTCTAAGCATCGTACATTTTCAATTTTTATACCGTCGTATTGGGGGAAAATAATACTTTTTAATGCAATTTGTTTGAAAATTGCATTTCCATTTATATTTGAGATATTAATGTTTTTGTAGTTTCTAGAGCCATTTGCTTAATATTGGCAACGGAAGAACTCCATTCTGTAGAAAGTAAAGGAAACATTGTTGGAAAATAGTAATTATATACTTTTGTTGCCATTATCTCATAAAAACCGAAAAAAAAGTAATTAAAATGCGTGTTATTTTGATAAAATATTAGGCGAATGATTTCTGTTAAAACATGGAGCTATTATAAACTTATATTTAATTTTAAGTATCTATATTAATGTTACAAACAAATGACGGCATATGAATCATTACATAGCCGGGTTTTTTTTCCGAGTTTCTCGCTGATTTCTTTTTGCTGGATTTGTGTATTATTCTGAGAGAGTGACGTCCTATCCATACTTTATTGTAGATGTTGTTTATGACTAGATCGTAAATGAGGAATTCTTCAGCGGATTCGGATGGACGTCGCTTTATATAAAATAAAATCTCGTGTTTTAAGTCTTAAAACTGAACTACAGTAGAGTCCCGATTATCCGAGTCCCGCTTAACCGAGTTTCCGCTTTAACCGAGTTATTTTCTTCTGGTGGACTGATGGCTTCTATTATTATGAAACAGCCATTATAAATGAAGTATTTGGCCAAAAAATGGGCATAATTAAAAAAAAAAAATATGGCCCTTTTTTTCCCCCATTCTGACCAGAAAATCAGAGTTCTAACTTTTTACGACTGCTCTTTCATCTTCACCTAACACTTAATTTATAATGGCCGTTTCATAATAATGGGGCATCAGTCCATCTGAAGAAAATTATCCATTCCAAAGGCATAAGTTTGTTTAACTCGGATAATCGGGACTCTACTGTATCTATATTACATTTTTTTTTTCCATCGGGGGCGACACTAAATTCAGAATAAATGGTCAAGTGCGAGTATTACTCGCGCACAGAGGGTTCCGTAGAATAAATATATGAATTTGTAATTGTATTATAAAAAAAAAAAAGAAAAAAAAAACGTTGCTAAAAGAATACTAAGACTTTGTAAAAAACTATACAACGTAGGGTTGGGTATAACTGTATATATTAGAAAAGTTTAAATGGGTATACCATGAAAGTTGAAAGAGATATGGAACCTAAATAATATCAAATATAGCTATTCGTATAACTCTTTTTTTAATATTATATTAATCTGTTTATGATGAACTTAATTCGGTACTGACAATAAAAGCAATGCATAGTTAAATTTCATTTGGCATTTCATAAAACTAAATTCAGCGTAGTAATAACCATTATTTCTACAGTGAAGCTAAAACAAAACCTTTATTCAAAGTTTAAATTTGGTATTGTGCTAACCGCACTTCGAAAGGAGGTCTCAAAGTTGCAACGCCGCCTTGGTCAGTGCCGCGTTTTTCCAGAGAGGTGTTTAATTAACTTTTAAAGTCACTCGAAGCGTATTGAGTGATACACTCAATGCAAACTATCGCGAATCCCACAGTATTTATGCGATTCATTCTAACTAAACCTTTCGAGGGCGGTGCCCTTAAAAAAAGGACACCTAATTTTAATTCCAAAACAGACAAACGGCACCAAGAATATTTAATTAAAATTTTCCTTTTGCCATGTACGTGAAAATAAGCAAGTTCGCATTTTCTAATAAATTCTTTTATAAATTCTGGTGTCAGTTCATTATTTCATAAGTTAATCGATAGAATTACTCCGCGCCGGAAAGGGTTAAGTAGTCACAAGACTCTTAAAGCTTCAAAATTTAAAAAAAATAATTTTTTTTAGATGTTAAATTCCTATATATTTTGAATATTTTGATATAATTGTTTCCTTGAAATTCCCATTAGAACAGAAGTTATGGCTTTTAGAATTATACCCGCTCAATAGCTGAAGCGGGGTTTCCGAAACTTTGAAGTCATTTTTCTGCAAATAGCGTTTTTTGTGCATAATGCGCAGGATACCTCAAAAACTTCTGAATATTTTTTCATGAAATTTTCAAAACATATATTTCATGTTAGTCTGTGTAAACTGAACCTAAAATTTCCTTTTTTTTCTTTTTTTGTTCAAAAAAATATTTTTTTAGGTGATTTTACTGTTGAAATTTTCAAAATTTTGTATTAGCTAAATGCAACATTGCATTAAAAATATAAAAATGCTTTAAATACAAATTTATTTAAGTTCAGGGAAATTGTTACAATCTGAAGTATAAGTAAGCACCAAAATTTTCATTCTAGTTGCAATATTTATTTTGTAATCCCGCGCGTAAACTGTTATACCAATTTTTTGTTCGACAAATGACTAACGGTTTCGAGCCCCCTATAAATACTAATTCTGTATCTTGCAATTTTTTAAATACATGAAATGAAAGAACATACTTATATCTTTCATCCCAATTAAAATTGTGTTTTAAAATCATATACATTTTAAGACATTAAATGTTGAAAATGTTCTTTTTTTCATTTTTTTCCCACTTTTTAGAATTCCAAGACCCCTTAAATTAGTATGTTTTTAACAATTTGACTTTTATTGCTTTTATACTGTTACTGGACATTACATTACACATACATATCATTAAAATTTGTTAACTAGGCATAGAGTACGCCGCCCCTGTCCTTGTGTATGTCGAAACTGGCCGTATCTTTGAGGGTAAATATCTCGGCTAATTACCGATGACTTTTTTCGAAAATCAATATCAACAATGCTTTTATACTTCTGCAACGATATGTATATCCAGCGATGCTCAACAATTTTTCTGATTGCCCGTAAATCGAAATTTGTGTATAAAAGAAAAATGCTAATTGCTCAAAAACTATGTGACCTAGGGTAATCGCTATAAATTTCCGGCAAAGTTTATATTAACGTCTACTACCTCTAATTTTTTTATAATTTTAGTTTCTGTAGATTCGGAATTAGATGGGGGGGGGGGACATATTTTTGAGCTACATTTTCGACAATAACTTTGAAAATATAATACCTAAAATTAAAAGGAATGTATTTTTGAGTTCAGCGTTACGAAAGCTTTCACAGGATACCCCACATAATATACAAAGAAAAATTTTTTTTCAAGTAGCATAATTACACGATCTACATTTTTACTAAATACATTTATGAAAGTTTATTAATCTGAAAATATGTGGGTCAATGGTCTTTATTACTTCCCCGAATTTGAACTTTCCACATTCCATAGTTTACGAGTAAAATGGCTGTGACAGACAGACGGACAGACAAAGGAGTGATCTTATAACGGTTCCGTTTTTACTTTTTAAGTACGGAACCCTAAATAGCAGAGTTCCTGTTCTCTAGTTTTAAGAAAAACCTCAAAAACGGTTTACTGCAACGCCATAAAAGCAAGAGGGATCGTATTGTTTACATTTAATGCTAAAAAAAAAAAAAAAAAAGCAGTAACAAAATTATTGAGAAATGTCACTAATAATAAAAAATAGCTAATAAATTATATTTTGATTTATTTTGTTTAACCCATTTTTGCCTAGCGTCCCGATGTTAGGATGTTGTGATTTTTCGGAAATAAATGAATATTTTTTAGATATTATTCTTTTTACATTTATTTCACACAATTTCCAAACAGAGTATTCATATTAATAGAATGAATTAAGCATTGTGTTCTATACATTGCTGTTATAATTAAACAAAGAACTGAAAAGAGGGGGGAAGCCAGGCACAAATGGATTAATGAGATTCGGTATTCTTTGAAATTTTAGGTAGATTTCGTAAGAATACCTATTGCAGTCGTTACCATAGTGCGACTTTTGAAAAGTTCCTTCATAACTTTTCATTACATGACCACAGGAACCCAAAACCACCCCCACCTAAAAAGTTTATATATACATATATATACCATTAAATAAACATTACCGACCACCAACAAAAATTGAAATTATGAATAAAATTACATTATATATATATATATATATATATATGACCATTAAATATCAATACAAATTACCATAAAAAATAAATAAATAAATAAATAAATAAAATGAGCAGAAAAAGAAAAATGGATATTTGTAGAACTTAGACAGAATCTTCAGTTCCCAAATGCCTAAAGTTCCACTAATAAAGTATGTAGTTTCATCTTCATATTAGCCATAAAAAAGCTAAAGAAGGTGAATTTAGGACTACCACACACAGAAAACTGCGAAATAAACCATTAAACACCAATTAAGTTCAAAATGAAACAAGATTAAAAATGATAGAGGAAAAAAAAATTACCAAATTAAAATCCATACTGTCATAGCATTATGACATCTTTTCTTTATATTATGATATCTTTTCATTTTTAATCTCAACAATTCATTTTGAACTATTTCCTTATTAATAATGGTATCTTATATATTTTTTAAATATATAACCACGGTAGCTAAATGTTTTTAGCAATCTTTTAAATATATGTATATATATATATATATATATATATATATAATAAATTTGAAATCACAAATATATGAAGAAATTGATAAAGTTCTAATACTAAATTTTGCCCGCCCAAACACATTGAGATGGTTAATATCTCGGCGGGGATTGCAAATGAGCAAAATCGACCCTAGGCAGTAAGAAATGGGGATGGTTAAAAATTTTGAATACCGCCTTAACATGATTCTGATAAAACCAGCTCTTACCGAAAAATGAAAGAAAATTTAAACATTTTTCGTTTATATTGCTGCCAACAATTAAAAAACACAATAAAATTCTTACCACAACAATTACTTTTCTATTGCAAGATTTCCACGTGAAAAATAAAAATCTATATATATATTGCGCTATCGTATCTCCATACATGTAAGGAGGGTTACCGTAGGGGGGGGGGCCTGTTCCGACGCCAAATGTCACCAAGTTTGTTGCCAACTTGGCGGTATATATCGCCAAATTTGGCGACCAAAATTAGTCGCCAAAAGTGACGCCAACTTGTCGATCTCTCTAATATTTCGCCAAATTCCAATAGACTTCCATTGTAAACCAATACGGTTTACTTGCTTACAGAAAATCAACAAATTGAGAAATTTTAATGCAACAAAACTAATATTGGTACTACTTTGTTATCCCGTCGACCAAAAATCTATCGCCGAAGTATAAGATTAAATGCCAATAATGGTTGATCGTAAATATCACATTCACTTGACTTTAAGCAAATTACACTTGTTTACGTCACCAAGTGATTTTTATTTCGACGTTTTAATTGTATTTTTATTAATGTTATACTAATTAATTTTTTCTTTCGTTATTTAAAATAAAAATTTAACTTTTAACTTCGAAATCTACTTGCGCCTGTAGACCGAGACGGCAGGGATATTTTATTATTATTATTTGAGTACTTTATAATACTTTGACATATTATTAAAAACTTTTATGAAGGAAAATGATTTAATGAAGAAAAAATATACATATTATTCCCGTAGTAAAATTTGGAAAGTTTATTTCTTTAAATAAATTTAATAAAATTTTAAAAGCATGATTCTTTTACAATGTTGAACTTTCTGAAACATTTATTTTAGATACTTTTCCCACAACTGTTCTCTATAATAAGACCAGATTTCCAAATAGTTACTTAGTTTAAGTGAAAATAAGTAAATTGCTATGACACATGTAAAAATACAGTAAAATGACTTTTTACTTAACGTTTTTATTCAAAAAGAATACATTATTGAAAATCCGATTTTTTAATTTTATGAAATCCGTTCAAGGATCGTCGATTAAAAAATTGAATCAATTGAAAAATATCTGTCGAAATTTCAGCATTTTCATCATACTGGCATAACACAACTGGTGAAAGTTGAATTTAACCGGTGTACTAGCGCGAATTCGCATTTTCGAAATTTCAAATAGTTATTTGAGAACATTCTTTCATAAATTTGAATTTTTTATTAACAAAATGGAATTTTTGATAAAAATAAATATCCCAGTTCGATTCCTCATTAAATTTCATGTAGGAATTATGTGTTGTATTTCATTATCACTGCAGTGTTTGTGTTTTAGTTAAAAGTATGTAGACAGCAGCACCAACATCAACACTAAGTATTCATGTGCCCGTAGATGTAAATAGTTCTCAAAATGTTAAGATTGTGGTACGTCCTTGTTTATATTGTGTAAATTAAAATCAGGGCCGAAACTAGGGGGGGGGGGCAGAGGGGTAATGTGCCCGGGCGCCAAAACGAAGGGGCACCAAATGAAGATTTTGATTGTCGATTTTTCTCACATCTATGCTTAGCACGGTATTGTTAAAATCATCCTGTCTGGCTTATGACAAAGAACGCAAAGAATCTAAAGATGATATGGCATAAGAATCCTGCATAAAGCGGGATTTTTTTAGATTCTTTTTTTTTGGGGGGGGGCGGGGGGTATCAAATCTCGTTATGAGAATTTTTAATATTGAAAGCTATTCCCAAATGCAAACTAACTACTTTTCCGATACTTTCGTGAAGTCATTTTTATTCATAAATACAAAAATTTGCATTAATATTCGTAAAAATATAAAATTTACCGATTTTGTTCAGATACCAAGAAATTAAAGAGTTTCCCATTTTCTTACACAGGCTAAAATTCATTCAGAAAATATTGTCAAAGTTAGCATAGTTCACATAAGAATCGGAGTTTAAAAGAGTCTGGAATTGGAATATGTTTTATTATTCTTTAAATCTTAGTTTGAGTTGTCTAGAAATTACGTAAATTTGCATTATTATACTTATTTTTATGATGTTTGGATCTTCAAGAATGTCGTACGGTTAATACCAGAGGCCGGAAAAACTACTTTTTACTTTCTTCTATCTTAAATGGAAGAAAGTATTGTAATCGAAATTTTTTCGACTTCCGGTTTTTGATGGATTTACACCTTTTAGGGGTCAGAGATATCAAAAAACATGTTTATACAAAATGTCTGTCTGTCCGTCCGTGCGTCCTGTCGTCGCCATTGTACCATCGAAAAGTTATGCATAGAATTGAAGCAAATTTTTTGTGCATGTTCTTGGCTATGGCCAGCAGGTCTTCCTTGAATTTGGAAATATTCCGCCGGAAGGTGGCGCTGTAATAGCGATTTTTGTGCCATTTTCATTCTCGTACCATCGAAAAGTGTGTCAAGTTATGCATAGAATTGAACAATTTTTTTTTTTTTTTTTTTTTTTTTTGTATGTTCTTGGCTATGGCCAGCAGGTCCTCCTTGAATTTGGAAATATTCCGCCGGAAGGTGGCGCTGTAATACCGATTCTTGTATAATTTTCTCGATTTTTCATATGACGGTTCGTGAAGCGACGGGGACTTCGCATCCTGTTAAGCCGGTTATTCGCAAACAGTTGTTGTACTACATAGAATAACGAAAAACTATTGATTTTAATAAATATCATGTTATAGATTAACTCTTTTTTACTCCCATTATTTGACTGAAGCAGAAATTTAAGGTGAAAATCAAAGCTGGTATAGTACTGAACTAATAATATTGAAGTATTAACATTTGTAACTACTTTCTGAAATATTAAGATGTCTGAGTTAGAAATCTAACTAGTTTATATTAGCGAACTACAACTGCTTTATCAAAAATATAGTTAACTACAACAACTTGTTTTAAAAAGTAGCGACTGCAAACTATACTTTTCAAAACTAGTCACTGCTTCGCTACTTTCCGATTTTATCAATGGATTCTAAGCTAAGGTAAACTCTGTGGAACTACAATCCGTAGGAATCAGAGTTTATAGTCCCCAACACTGTTTTCTTGACTATGTACCCTGGAGCTATAGCGTATGTCCTGTTCAGGTGGCCAATCTAACGCGGAACCAGTGGTGTTTAGTTTCCAAGCAAGCTTGGTATTCAGTTCGAATGGAAATTATTCGAAGGGATGAAAGGTTGGGTGAACCTTGACCTGCCCGGAGTCGAACTCTGCACCTGTAGCTTGGTAGTGCAACGGGCTGGCCACTAAAGCTACTGGGCTTCCTGGCAAATGATTCAAAGGCGCATTTGGGCAGTCTAGGGAGACGATTTCGCGCTTCAAGAAATTTGATGTTACAGAGTGTATCAATCATGATAGATCATACGATAAAAAAAATCATGAATTGCATAAAAGTTTTTAAAAAAACTTGTCACATTTTGAATGTACCGAAAAATTTATTTTCCTTTATTTTGTATTCAAGCATAAGAAAATTTAATTTTAAAACATAAAAAAAGGCATTGTTTTGCATTTTCTCAAGGCATTATTTTTAGAGCACTTTTTCTTGGGGAGGGGGGGGGGGGAGAGCAACAGTAACATGATAGTTGGATTTACTTCAAATGGGAAAAAGTGAAAATTCAAAAATAAGGAAACATTATATCAGTGATATATGGAGCGTTGGTTTTGAAAGTAGGGAAAGTCCATTTTATGTTTTTGCTAGATGGTTTGCATTTGAATGAGTTGGAAAATATTCGTAAGCAGTAATAGACTATTTTTATACATTTTGTGATCTTATTTAAAGTAAATTTAATCAGCAAGAATGTTTATCTGTGTTAGCTGAAAATAATATCGGTTTGCGCCCATGGACTAGCCTCACTTTCAAAAGTTGTTGAGAACGTTGATTTTCTTGGACTGGAATATAATTATAAAAACAGAAACAAAAAGGAATATTTTATTTTTATTTACTTATTTTATTCCAAAATTTCATTCTTCTTCAGAAAAGTTATAATAAAACAAATTCAATTTAATAGCAAAGAGGGGAAAAAATAAGAAAAAGAATCAGTAATAAGCCTATAGTTATATTTCTTAACCCTTAAATGCACGATTTTTTATTTTGTTTCGAAAAAAATTATATATGATTCTCTGAAAGGTTTATTACACAGGAAAAATAATGAAAAAAATCAGCGATACATTTTTCATATAAGACGTCAATCTTTTCTTCTGTTGCACATCTGCAATACAAGTAAAAACTACTGTCGTGTGGCTGTTTTAAGCTAAAATAATGCAAATTAGTAACTATTTTAATAAGTATGTCTCAAAAAACCTTATTTTATATTGTTATTTATTTTATAGAACTTAACATTTAACCCTTTAATTCCCATAATAGAATACGTTCTAGAAATTACTTAGTTCAGAGGATCTGACTTTACACTAGAAAGTTTCAATGGTTAATTTCCCTTTATTTCAATATTGAATGTCTGTTATTAATTAAAGCACATATTGCTATTTTAATTTTCGGGTGCGAATTACGTACATACGAATAAAAAAAATTCCATTCAATTCAAAATACTGTTGTTTGCATATGTGCAAAGCTGCGCACTAAAGGGTTAAAGGAGTCTGGGACAGAAAAAAATGCTATTTTAAAAAATTGCTAGTGGTTCTAAACAAAATTAGAGATTTTAGAATTAAATATCGCAACCCGCATGCTTTTATTATGATTAGATCCCGAGATATAACACGTTTTTTTGTCTTGTGATGTCGCGCGCGATCCTCTTTTTGACTTTAACTTCATTTAATCACAGAATGAATTTTTTCATGATTTATCAACTTTGAAAGGATATATCTAAAATTTCAAACATGTTATAGAGTAGATGTGCCAGTAATGGACACCCTTCAATATTTTTGGCTTCTAAAAAAAATTAGGCAATAAAAATTTAGCTTTTATTATTTTTTTCATAACTCCGCCTTGCATATTTTAATAATCTGGGTTATTGTTGACCCTCTTAAATCAAACCAATCAGAAACCAGAAAATAATGTTTCAAAATTCCGATGTTTTTCAATGAAAATCATAATGAAGATGCTAACAGCTGGCTTCATTTAATGAACTTATATATTCTTTATTTTCTTGCAAAATTTGAATGTTTTTGTTTTGGTAATAATAGAAAACTTTGAATTTTATATACTAATAGCCATTTACAAAATTTTATTTAATTTTAAGGTTTTAAGACCCGTATCCATTACTGGAACGCTTAATTACGCAATTTCCAGTAATGGACACCCCATGTAGACATTGCTAAAAATGCAATTTCAGTAATGTTCATAGTGCATAAAGTCTTTTGACTTAACTTAAAACCCAAGTAATAAAATTTTAATTTTTAAATTGCACTTAAAAGAAAGTAATAACACCAAAATTTTTATAAATAGCAGCTTTTAATTAATTTATTATGGTTAGTAAAATTTTCAATATTTTAATCAAATTAATTTTTCTGCCTTCCGTATTTTAGAGTCTGGCAATAAAACAAATCAGGAAGCAGAGAATAATGTTTAAGGGCATAGGGAAAAGAGGGACTCAATCTCTTTCCATTTAAATAAAAACATTTAAATTAGAGAAGTTGTTAAAAATATAGTATTATTTTCTATCTTAAATGTTTGCTTATTCACCTCTCACACGGAAAAAGTGTTGTAATAATAATTAAATTTATAGTAGTAATGATACTAGAAAATCTGCAGATCAGTGACCTGAAACGTCAGTTCTGCTTTTTTATTTTGAAATTATTTTTAACATTCAACCCGCAAATTTCTTTCATATTTGTAATACTAATTACTACAAGTAACATATCAAGTAGTTTCGGGGAGTTTAATTGTTAAAAATACAAAATAGTGGGAAATATACGAATCTGTGCACTAATATTCCAAAACTTTTTTTTTTCAGATTTTTTTATTACCCCTCTAAACTCTTCACTGACTCAATAACTTGATAGCTGTAACTCCCTGGCATTTAGTATTTTAAATCATCTATCTAAAACAATATCTATCTTAAAATATTGATTTTGTGATAATCACGATAATTAATATAAACAGTGAATAATTTTCGCAAATATTTGATTAACTATTTGATATCCAAATTGTTAAATTTATTTGAAAATAACTGTTTTGTTTCATTTAATTCTGGATCTAAATACAGTCATAAAAACAATTATAGGTCAGGTGGGGGAAAGCGGGCCCATGGGGTAAAGATGGGGGTACATTGGAAAATACCTATTTTCTCCTTTTAAATTAAGATATTCAGTTAATTCTTTTTTAGAGACATATATTGAGATTACGGCAAATATTTTTACTTTAGTTTTAGAAACTGGAAACAAATTTAATGTTTACAAATTACCTTGTTTATGTTCATTGCATATGGTATGTTAGTTCAAACTTCTGATGGACTTGCTTCTAAAAATCATTATTAACTGACAAAAACTATTAATTTTAGTTCAGACTCGTAGAGGAATCTAAGAAACAGATCTACATCGAAAGTTAATAATAAATTTTATAATTCTATTTATTATGAGTTGTTTTCTGAGGTGGGGTAATTTTGGGGTATGGTTAGGCTTAGCTAAGTTTTCTATGATAGGGATTTTATTATTTTTACCTCTGTATTAACTTTAGAAAATGTCTGATGCTCTATATTTTATAATAAAATGACTACCCACATATAGTAAAATAATTACTGAGGAAAAGTGGTAACGTTTTAACCAATGAAACTGTTTTGGAAAGGTTGGCTGCTGAAGAACATGACCATAAGAAAAAATTCAGTCAAGCAAATACAGAAAAGGACGTAAAAATGCAAAAGAAACTGACCACAAGGAAAAAATATACCAAGAAAAGGAAAGGAAGAACATCCAAAATTCAAAAAGCAGAGTAAATTTTAAATTAAAAGAAATGAAACAGATAATATAAAAGTAGACTTTAAAGAAATAAAGCAAGGTTCATGGGCAGAAGCAGAGTGCAGATCAAAAAGTCGATCAGCTAAATTCATCAGTCAAGTGATAAAAATTGATACATTCTATCGCATAAAGTATTTGACTAAGTCACCATTGGAGAACTATATTACACTTTTCCTGCTATTGGTGATGAAGATTGTGTAGAGTTCAGCAATATATGCTGCATACCAAGTGAACCTAATTTTAATAGCAGTTATTTCTTAAATTATATATGTAAAAATATTTCTTTGTGCATTTGTACCTTTAAATATAATTAAGACATTTATTTCAGTGTATTCTTAGTTCAAAAACAATATTTACATATTTTTATTTAAATATACACTAATTTTGGAACTATCCCCACTTTACCCCACCATGGGGTAAAGTGGGAGTATCAAAACATGCTCTTTTAAATGTATCACTGTGAGAAAACAATTGAACAAAATTGAATGTTTATGCTTCAGGTTTAATCTATATGAATCCAATGTATATAAAATGCATCAAAAGTTTTATTAAAATAAATTTAACAGTTTGGTTTTAGGGCCTTCTCTAAAAAAAGCTTAATTTTACCCCCACTTTCCTCCACCTGACCCATCTATTATTTCTTGTGGGGTGTCCATTACTGGACCGGAGGATGTCCATTACTGGACCGGAGGATGTCCATTACTGGACCGGAGGACGTCCATTACTGGACTTTTGGATGTTTGATATATTTCTGTTATTTAAAATTAAATTTGTATTCGTATTTGGAATTGAGACTATAAGAATCGTTAAATATTGTTGATAGATTAATATAATATTGAAAAAAACTGGAATATAATAATTATAACTATTAATTAAAAAATAGTTTTTAAAGAAATTCCTTAAGGGTGTCCATTACTGTTACAACTACGCTATGTATGAAAATTTCAACAGAATTGTGTCTAATATATTGTCTTCGGGATTTTTGATTTTGAGTGAGAATTGCGAAAATATGGTAATTATTGCAAAAGTCACTCACTGAAAAAATTCATTTTTCCATATTAAAATTTATTATGAACTTTATAATTAATATTTTTATAAATCCTGATGATAAATTAAAATTACACATTTTTTGTACACAACAGTGCAAAAATTATGCAAATCTGGCAAGTGGTTCAAGAGTTATATCAAAAATTAAACATGTTTAAAATTTTTTTTATTTAATTTTTTGCAAGTTTTAAAAGTTTTCAGTATTTTTCACGCGCAATATGTTTAATATATAAACACATATTTCCCCAAAAAATTTCATTCGAAAATATCTATAAATAAAAAAAAAAAAATGGGATTTTGTGATCCGAGCCCCCTTAATTTTGATAGTGAAAATTTTTAAAGTATTCATGATGAAATCCTGATTGTCCTTGTTAATAGTATACAACATAAAAAATAATTCTATTCAAAGTGCCTCATTTTCAAAATCAACGCATTTGGAATAGCGTTGACTCGATAAATCATTAGTAACACATTTATAGGGGAGAGTGGGATGGAATAGGACAGTGGGAGGGATGGGACAGTAGATTTTTCTCTTTATGTATCCTTCTAATCATTTCATCAATCATACATTAGATGAAGCAATGGTACCCCAAGTTTCAGCTGGAAAAAAGTAGCTGATCTGCATAAGCTTTCGATTGTACAAAGAAAAAGATTATTTCAAGAATCAAAAGTAAATTTGCTTCATATATTTTTATGTTTTTTTTTTTTATTATTATTAATGACTTGTTTATGCGTAGATGTAATAGTTTCCCCATTTATGGAACATTATACTGTATATTATCGCTAATTTAAACTATGCTTAAAAGCAGCATTTTTGTTTATACAAGAAGTTTAACATAAAAGAAGGTAGAGAGAGGAATGGGACATGCCAGCAAAGGGAGGAATGGGACATGCCTAATTCCTCCTTTTTAATAAGATGAATGTAAATTGCTAATATGCAAATATTTTTCGAGGGTGGTATATTAATTATAACATTATAAATAAACTCATTTACTTCAAAATGTAAATAAATTAAACTGATGAGTTTTTAATGTCATCTCTGACTGACAATCCTGAATTTTTCTTCCAGTGATGAAGGTAATGGAATCTGATATTGTAGAACAGACATTATCAACCTACAATCTTTGTTAGACTGTATATATAGCCAGCACTAGACTATCTGTGCAGTATTATACATTGTTTTATAGCTGTCCCATACTTCCCTGTTAATCGGGTGGTATGGGACACATTTTGAAATTTACAATTTCTTTATTTATGAAATTTCTTCTGCAAATTATGTTTCTATATTATTCAAGGACATTAGAAAGTGTTTCATTTTGTATTCTATATATCGAAATTTTTGTTTTTGTGTCAAACAAAGTTGATTTTTTTATTTTTGTAAAAAGTGTCCCATTCCTCCCCACTCTCCCCTACTGATATTAAAAGATATTTTTTTGTGAAGAGATTAAAAAACATAAAATTTCATTATCAACACATGGGTATTCTCTGATAAGTGTGATTTTTGGCTGCTCATTTTATGCTGATATCTGATTTTTAAGTATCTCATATTATGCTCAATTTAAATTTTTAATATTCACTGATATATTCCAGAATATTTATTAGTAGATAGTCACAAACTTGATTGAAAAATAAATATCATATGGCACTTTTTATCAAACAAAACACAAATTGTAAGGGGACAGAAGTGACATTTTTTGCAATTTTGCCGCTTTACTTAAAAAAGAACATTTTTAGAATGTTGTATGCACTATTTTCAAAGACATATCCAACCTACCATTAAATAGCTAGATACTAATTAATGCATAAATATCAATATTTAAATTAACAATGTGGACCATTGTAACGGATAATGAAGGTATGCTTACCTCCCCCCCCCCCCATTCTTTTCAATCCAGAAAGTCTTCGTTATGAACAAATAGTAAACAATGGCGACTTTTTAAGAAAAATATGTGCCCCTTTAATGAAAACAATACTGAAAATGACTGCATATTGTCATCTGGTAGAAATATGAGAAAATTCATACACCTGGACAGTAGTGACCAAAAAATGTGAGGGACACAAACTTTAAAATTATCAAAAACAAATATTACACATTTCACTCCTATAAAAATATTATCATACTCCATGAGATTCATACTTATAATTAAACCACTGGTTTTTCAAAATTATACAATAATTATCGTTCATTGATAGTTTTATGGATCAAGTTATGGGCTGAGGACAGGAGACAGTAGTGACATTTAAATTCCATTTTAAAGATTTAAAAAACAGGATTTTCACAATAGAAGTAACAGAATACAGTAGAAAAATCACAGTGAAACGTTTTAACATTAAATGATATTTATATTGCAAAGAAATGCCAAGAGGTATACTGGGAACTAAGAAATCATACTTATTTGAGAATGACCCACATGTTGGACAATTGCACCATGCAGTATTATAAATAAGACTATATTCATAAAATCACATAAAATTTCTAAATAGTACACAAACAAGAACCTTTATATGAACTTGTATAAATAAATATGACGATAAAAGCATGCTATCAACGTTTCGAACTGCATGAATCCAGCTTTCGATTCTTCTCCAACTTATTTCGTTTTTATTTTTCTGGTGTACTCACCTGTAAGACGCCGCTGCAGTTTTCCAATCATGTAATTGGTCCAGACTCAAAAAATTGTCTCTCATACAACACGCTTTCGTTTCTAGACTATTAAATCACTTCAACATGATATTTTATCGTGAGGACGAATGCAGAAGCCATTCGAAAACGTAGATATTATATTTTTATCATCATATTTATTTACACAAGTTCATGTAAAGGTTCTTGCTTTGTGTACCATTTAGCAATTTTGTGTGTTTTTATCATTACATTCTTACTTATAATAAATTTTACGTTAATTTGTAATAAGATTTAGCTTTAACTAATTTTTTTCATAAAAAGGACTTTTCCCACTTTTAAAATCATCAGCTCATATGATTAATGATTATACATACCTTCGAATGTCATCTGCCCGTTATGTCCGTATTTTGTGAAAATCTCGTGTAAAAAGAACCTGTGGTCAGATACCTGTACCGGTGGTTTAGTTCCTTCTGGTACGTGGTCATCATCGTGCTCGTGGTGATCACTGTGGTGACCTGAATGAGCTCTGGTCGACACTGCAAGGCAGCTGAGTAGCGACAGAAAAATGTATTTGTACATGACCACAGATTTAAACCTGAAAAATTAAAAAAAAAAAAAACTCTTTTACTATTTCTGACGCATTTTTTTAAAAAAAGCTCCGTATATTTATTATATTATGCTTTAATCAAAAATAATGCTAGCAATTATTTATTTATGCAATTATGAAAATTTATGCAATTTTCAAAATTTATTTATGCAATTATTATGATTATTATGCTAGCAATTATTTATGAAAAAAAGTTTTTTTTTTCATATATTATCATTAAAAAAATTCTTAGGCAATCATAATTTCGAAAATACACACAAACAAAAAACAAAAGACAAAAGAACTGAAAGATAAATTAATGTTAAACTCAGAATTGGACAAATTTGTAATTTTAATTATTTGCAATGCTATTACAATTTAATTGTATGTAATAATTATATTTAAAATTACATGTCGTGAAAAAATATTGAAGTACTGCAGCCGAAACCGCCCCCCATTCCATGATTTGACGAAATTTCTGCGTTTGAAAGTGCGTAACTATAAACAATTACATTCAATTAACTTGTAATTATATTGCGGATAACTGAGATTTAAAATTTGACCAACTCTGGTTAAACTTTACTCACGAAATTTTAATTCGCTTAAAATTTTCAATATCGCATTTATTTGGCAGTAGGGGAGAGTGAGGGCACATTTGACCATGGGTACCTTTTATCAGTCTAAATTTTGCAAACTTCTATCCTTCTAGTGGCAACACCCTTTACTCACCATTTTCCCAACTATGAACTATGCCTGTGACACACTGTTTTCTTTCATTTTGTTTATATCTCTTCGAATGAAAAAAGCAAGTTTGTTTTTATTCTTGATTTGAAATTACACAAGCCTGCAATGGTTGTGTTGTTTAACTTTTGCTAATTGAATTTTATGTATTGTTTAGAGCTGAATCGAAAAATGATCTTAATTTTTGACCATCACTTCAAGATTTTTTGCAAATCGTAAATTTCAATGGTAAAAAGTAAAAAAATTGAGAACATCTGAAAGATACAGAAAATGGTTGTGTTTCTTAATTTTTATAACTGATTTTTATACATTTTTTAGAGCTGAATTCGAAAATGACCTTCATTTTTAACTACCAAGTCAGGATTTTTGCAAATCGTAAATTTCAAAGTCAGAAAATAGCAAAGTTCTGATACTATAAAATAGATGTGACGGTTGTGTTTTTTAAATTTTGATAATTGATTTTTATGTACTTTTTAGCACTAAATTTGAAAATAACCTTCATTTTTAACCATCACGTCAGAAAGTTTCGTAAATCGTAAATTTCAAAGTTAAAAAGTAAAACTTTTCCAAAAAATCCTGATGAGATGGTAAAAAATTAAAGGTCATTTTCGGATTCAGCGCTACAAAATACGTAAGAATCAATTATCAAAATCTAAGAAATATGACACAACCCAAATTTTGCAGGCTTGAGTTATTTTTATTTTCTGCTGGTTCGTATGTAAACAGGGAATAAATCATAATTTTACTAATTTATCAGAGCAATAAAACAGCAAACATCTATTTATATGTAAAACTGGCAGTGTATTTCAACCATCAAAGCAAAAATTATAGAACAAAATATTGCACATGGCATATGGGGCACTTTTGGTCATTGAGAATGGGGCACCTTTGATAATGTTGATTATTCAGTTCATGCTTTGAACACGTCGAAAGAGTAAAAAATACCTCTATGTTCCAAGCTTCAAAACTCGTGTAATAAGTCAAAAATAAAAATCAAACTTCATTTAAATATAAAGCTCATATTTAAATTTATATTTAAAGTATAAATATATAAAATAATAAATATATAAAAATATATACTTGTAAATTAATAAATAAATATTGAAATGATAAGTTTAAAAATATAGGGGAGAGCGGGGTACAGTGGACCTAAGTACACAGTGAACCAAACCTTATGTTTTACTTTTTTTTTTTTTAACTTTTCTTTTAGGCTAATTGATAACAGCACTGGATTGATTACTTATAGCCTTCAGAATACATAGTTTGCTCAGAATGAACCTTTTTATCCTGACTGGTTGTTTTGAGCCCCTAAAAGTAAAATTTTTCCTCATCATACTTTTCTTTATTGATTAATTAAAAGTTATGGATAAATAAGATAAAACAACTTTCTTGAAAAGGTACAACACTGGCCTTTATTTAATTGAAAAGTTTATATGCTTAAAAGAAAACTTTAAATAATATTTTTATGAGTATGTATTGAACTTCAACATGGGACACAGTGGACCGCTCACTGCTGGGGTACAGTGGTCCGCAATGAATACTGCTCCTGTAATGAAGAATTTTCAAAATGTTTAATAATTGCTTATTCTTTATAAAGAAATATTGTTTTAAAATGGTTATTTAACTATAAAATAAAGTAAACAAAAAAATGACAATTTATTTAACCCTACAATGCATAAAGTAGCCATTTGGCACACTTTAAATTTCATGTTATATATTGTTCAGATTATAATGTAGCCATCTGACACTTTAGTTTTCTCCGAAACTATGGATAACATTTCACGTGTGATTTTTAAAATAAGTTTTCTTGTTCAATATCGCAGTTGTTTTTTGTTGTTGTTGTTGTTGTTGTTTTTGGGGGGAGGGGGAAGAGAAATGAAAATCATGCATTGCAGAGTTAACATATTACGAAATATTTTGTTTTGTATTTACTGCCTTTAAAAAATATAACTGTAGTCTAATAAGTAATAGATAACCTCACTGGATTGGTTATTTATAGCTTCAGAGCACATGGTTAGATCATAATGAACTATTTTATCCTGACTATTTTGAGCTTCTAATAAATTTTTCATCATCATATTTGCCTTAATGTTTGCTGATTTTTTTGTACTTAATTAATAACTTGTTTGCAATCACTCCTGTATCTTATATTGTTATTTTCAAAATATAATAAATTTTTCGATAATTCTTTAGTTTTATGTTTTTTGTTTCAAAATGCTACTTGCAAATTTGTATCATTATATTATTTTTGGAGGTAAAGGGGAAATAAAGAATTAGATTAATTATAAATACATTTATATTGTATTTTAGACAATAACTAATAGTGGACCACTGTTCCCCAGTGAGTGGACCAGTGTACCCCACTTCCGGGGCACACTGGTCCACTTTACGTGTGTATATATATATATATATATATATATTTATGTATTGGGAACTATGTTCTACGAAAATTATGAGGCATGTAGAAAGGTTTAAAGAATATTCAAAAATATTTTCAGGTAGATTGATCTCTCCGTTAAAGAGAAAAATAAATGTTAACTGCAAAAGTGGACCACTGTACCCCGGTCTCCCCTATTATAATAAGAGAAAAAAATCTTGCGCGCATGATAAAATCGGAAAGTATGCATATAAAGAGGACAATTTGGTGAAAATAAATATATAATAGAGTTATCTTTATACTAAAATCAGAATATTTGTAAAAAATATTGACTAAATTAAAAAATTAACAAAAAAAATCACTTTTTTAAAAATATTTTTAAAGTACAAACAAACAAAAAAAAATTTTAATCTTACCTTTTTCTGGCTTAAAGTTGTAGATAATACAGAAATGAATATGTGGTGAAAATTTCTTTTGATTGCTATGCATAGTTTTTTAGTGATACTGCGTGCAGTATCAAAATTAATCATTTTCGATAAACGCAACGCACAATTTAATTATCCTGTAGTCTTAATAAAACAGAAAAAATGAGTAAACTAATGGGAAATTTTTAATGCGCTTTTTTGCATATTATTCAGAAATGATTACGGAATTAAAATATGTATTAAAAATTTTTCGAAAATTTTCAGGGTTTAAAGGTATCCTACCCCCTTAAGACAGTCCAGAAGACGTTTCAACATATGATCCTACTGATTTAAATGAACTAAGAATCAATGACTATGTTTTAGTTAAATTTACAATGAATAAAACTTGCATGCATTTTATAGAAATTATTGAGGGGAAAGAAGAATTGGATTTTAGAATCAAATTTTTAACCCATCCGCTGTCATTCGCACGAGTATACTCGTGATTTTTAGTTTATTAATTACTTTGTCACCACTATTTTATAATTTAAAAAATTGCCTTATTTATTGGCAGAAATTTCGCTGTATTAGTAAAGCGAAACTTACCTTTCTGAATTTGTGGTGGCAAACGATTTTCAACAAGAAATTTGAAAATTTTTACTTTATAGTTTTGGTATAGGGTGCACCTTGGGACAGGTGGAAAGGTGAAGCAACTTGGTACACAAGATATGCCTAGCTAACTTTTATTCGAAATATTTTAACAAAAAGATATTGTGTTTAAAACACTTTTTATTTAATTTACTTAACATGAATTTATTAATAGTTATTATTTCTTCTTTTAGGAAGTCGTTAGGCTTATCAATGGAAAAGATCAGAAATTTAGAATAAAAAAAAACAAATAAATAAATAAAAAAATAAAAATCAGCAACTCGTGGTGAAAATATTCAGAAAGCTGCTGCAAAAATTTTATCAGGTGACATGTCTTTTAGGAAATCTGCTGCAATCTACAATGTTAGTACGACCACTCTGAATCGTTATGTTAGAACTTTTTTTTTAAATTGAACAGCCAAATTTTAACTTCAAGTATATATCAAAGATACAAAGTCGAAAAACATTCACCGATGATGAGGAAGGAAAGTTGGTAGACAACAATTTACAAGCTTCCAAATATCACTATGGACTAATAATTAATGAATGATTTATGAAGGATGTGCGTAACCTTGCTTACGAATATGCTTCAACAAGTAAAAAGAACATTCCTTCAAATTAGGAGCATGAAAACAAAAAACTGGAAAGGAATATCAAGGCCGAATACCAAATATCAACAGAATATTCTTTTCATACCTAAAATTCAGAAAATTTACAATTGTTATCTTTTCTTTATCAGTTTAAATAAATTTATTTTCCTGAAAAAACAATTTCATTTATATATTGTAATTAAATTATTGAACTTTTCAATCTATTTTTAACTGTCCTAAGGTGCCCCACCAAGTGGGACAAACAAACCAAGTTTAATAAAAAATAAAAAATAAATAATTTTTCTATAATGTATATAAGATCAAAAGCTATTTTATAATGTAGGCAAAGGTTATAAAATTGAATATCAGGTAAAATTTTGACAATTGATCAATATAAAAAAAAAAATGAAAAAAAGAAAGAAAAAAAATGTCCCAAGGTGATCCACTCTCCCCTACAATTGATTCATTTTGTAAACGAAATTTAACCGAAGAATTTTTATTTCGCAAGTAATTACTTCAAATTAAGTAAATACTAGATGAAATAAAAAACACTTTTAAATTACAAATGCTTTCAAATGTATACAAATATATACAAAAATTTAAAAGGATTATATATTTTTTTAATTTTAAAGTTTTTTCCTTTTTCAAATATATACAGATTTAAAAAATATATTTAATGTATACAAATTACATTTAATATGTACAAATTTAAAATTTTTGTCTTTTTCCAAATGTATAATGCTATTTACAAATACTTTTCAAAAAATTTAAAGAAAACGTATACATTTTTAAATTTATTTTTAAATTTCAAATATATGCGAATACTTAAATTTTATTACGCAAGTTTTCGCAACTATTTGGAATTAAGTAAATACTAGGACAAATAATTAATACGACAAATAAAAATATGTTAAAATATATGCAAATACTTTCAAACATTTAAAAATGTATTTGTATATACAAGATCAAAATAGTAAAAATTTGTACAAATAAAAATCTATTAAACTATAAAAAAAAAATATTTCAAACATTTAAAAAGAAAAAATATATATATTTAAAAAAAATAAAAGCTTTGTCTTTTTTTAAATACATAAATTTAAAAATATTTAAACTATACAAATTGATTTATTTTCAAATATATGCAGGTGTTTTCAAACATTTAAAACTAAAAAAAAATATATTTTTTAAATTTTTTTCATTTTTAAAGTTTAGTCTTTTTTCTAAATAGTATATTCAAATTTAAAAATTATATATATAAAATACACAAATCAAATAATTTAATCTTTTTCAATTATGAAATATGTGCAAATACTTTCAAAAATTTTAAAATAAAAAATATATCTTTTTATTTAACAATTTTGCACTTTCAAAAATTAAAAAGCAAAAAGAATCTATATTTGAATATATTCTTACATTTTAAACATATAGAAATACTTAATTTTTATTTAGCAAATTTTCGCAAGCACTTTGAATTAAGTAAATACCAGGCCAATAAATTAATAGGGCAAATAGAAGTATCTTAAAATATATACAAATACTTTCCTGTCTAAAAACAATTTCTAACCATTGTTTCTCCGACTAATAAAATTTCATTCGGAACTGTGCAAGTTTCCTCTACTATTTTCAATGACATTATTTTAATTTTTATACCAAAGAATCGGTAACAGTAGTATTTAAAGTTTAAGCGATAGTACTTCGTGCAGAGAGAGTATTTTGGCACAATCGAGAAGTTGAATATAAATAATTCATTGAACATTTTAGCATGAAAATGGGAATAACAGATAATTCGTAAACACTTAGAACATGAGTAGCAATCTTATTTTTTATCTAAAGCCGATAAAGGGGGCGATAAAGTTTATCGATTACTCAAACAAATCTACGAGAGAAGACTACAGAACAGGAGTATAAAGATACCGAAAATAAATAAATCTATAAGTTTTGAAATATGCATTTTCTGATAATTCAGAATAACCGCATACAGTGAAATCTCCCTGTGTGACCACCTCCATTAAGCGACCACCTCCCTGAACAACCATTTTTTTATGGAACGAAATTTATTCCTATAGGCTCAATGCTAGTTTTACCTCCATTCAGAGACCATCCCAGTTGAACTCCCTCCGTGAACGACCCATTTCTTTGAAGAAAATGAAACAAATTCCGTTTTTTCCTGGTCGCTTGAAGAAGGTTTTATTAGAAAAATAATTCCGGAGAGTGCATTATTCATCAAATTTCGAAACTAAGTTTAGAATTTTTTTATTATTATTATTCCGGTAACTTTTAAGTGTTTAAACCCCTTTGTGCCTTTTTAGGCAATGAATTTAACTCTGATGACAAATTAAGAATGACGGTAACTCCCCTGCTGCCAGAAAACTCTAAAAGAAATCGATAAATTAATGAAATCGTCATTATTTGTTCCCATTCAAAAAAAATTGCATTTGTTTATTGAACTTCGAAAGGAGTTGGAAATATAAGTTATAAAAGATAAAATGCAAAATCCCAACAAACGCCAATGTATTCATTTTATGAACTCTGCACTAATTAACTTATGTAATTAACTTTTGTTTTGATACTTAAATTTTCATATTTTTTCCTAATGTGAAAAATAAATTTTAGTAGCATTAATTGTTACCTTTTTTCAACAGTTAAAATCTAGATTTAAACATGACCTCCATTAAGAGACCACCTCTCGGAACGACCGATTTTTATTAGAACGGAACGTGGTCGCTTTAGGGAAGTTTTACTGTAGTTCATTTTCTAGCAGTCTGTTGGATCATTTTCTTTTCTCAAATCTTTTTTCTTTGTTTCTTTTCGTAAACTTCTCTTTCACTTAGCGCTGCTTCATTCGAGAATTAGGGTCGAATATTTACCCCGCTTTGTCTTTTAGTGTAAGAAATTTATTTGACTTTTACAGAATTTGTGTATTGTTGAAATCAAAATAGCTCTTTTTTTACTCCAGAAGTCACTGCGCGCATGATACCTTGAGAAAGTATGTATGGATTGTCATGAAATCTCGTAAAGATACTAAACAAATGTGCGTTTAAAATGATCTACTCTTAGGCCAAAATTATTTCATTAACTATATAAAAAATATATCCTTCTATATATATATATATATATATATAAAGTAACGCTTTAGAAAGGGACCAATGAAAATCTGCGTAGATACTGCGAAAAGCATCTGCCTGGTTAGAGCTTTCTGACGCTATAAGGGGAGGTTACCAAAGGGAGGGGACTCTATTCTGTCGCCAAACGTCGCCAAGTTTGACGCCAACTTGACGCTATTTCCAGTATTTCGCCAAATTTCCATAGACTCTCATTGAAATACAATACAATATGGTTTACTTGCTTGCAGAAAATCAACAATTGAGATGTTCCAATGCAACAAAAACTAATATTAGCTTATAAACAGAGCATAATTGAACTATTTATAATATTTTTAAGTACAAACAATAATCTGAGGTTGGCTAGAAAATAGGGATTGCTTTGCGATACCGAATGGAGTCGCGAAGCGATTACGCGGGGGGTTGGTGAGCGTAGCGAGCAGGGGGGCGGAGCCCCCCTAATTTTTGTAAAAAAAAAAAAAATCAAAATTTTACACTTTTAATGAATAAAAATAGTTATAACTAAAAATATTACCATTGTAAATACTTAAAAGTAGTTCATTTTAAACACATATATTTGTTTAGTATCTTTACAAAATTTCATGACAATCCATACATACTTTCTCAAGATATCAATGCGCGCAACGACTTATGGAGTAAAAAAAAGAGCTATTTTGAATTCAACTATACACAAATTCTGTAAAAGGCTAATAAATTTCTAATGGGAGCATATTACAAAGCACAATCTGTTTAATCAATATCCAAAATTTCATGTTTATAATAAAAAGATTTTGAAGATAGAGTAATTCAAAGTTTGAATTTTTTCGTTAATTTCCGTCGCGCTTAAAAGGTACAAGACCCCTTAAACGTAAAATTGACCATGATAGAAGCTTATTCTGAAGATTAGAACAAAATTCGTTCGTTGGAACAGTTTAAATTGCGTCTGAAAAGTTAGAGGAAGACAGTTATTTTCTTCATTTCTTTTCGGAGATCTCTCTTTTACTTAGAGCTGCTTTATTGGGAAATTAGGGTCGAATATTTACCCTACATTGTCTTTTAGTGTAACTAACATTTAAAAATAATAATTAAAAACTTATCACGTACAATTTTTTTAAACGTAAAATTGACCATGACAGAGGATTATTCTGAAAATTAAAACGAAATTCGTTCGTGGGAAGAGTTTAAATTGCGTCTGAAAAGTTAGAGGAAGACGTAGTTATTTTCTTCATTTCTTTTCGTAAACTTCTCTTTCACTTAGACTTTCGTTATTCGGGGGGGAAAAATCTAGTCTTATACTTATCCCATTTTGTCCCTTAATGTAACCTAGATTTAAAAAATAATAAAAAGAAAAGTGCCCAGTTAAACTGATGGCATTGAGTTCACAAGCTATTCACACTAATTGTATATTATACTCTTATTTCAAAGAATAATGCCCCTCGAAAAAAATATTAAGGGGGATTAGCCCCCTTTCCCCTCTTTATACTTAGTCAATGAGCGTCTAAATGTCGTCAGGGAAGTGCCTTATCGAAATAAACCAGTATACCAAATTTGAAGCAAATCGGATAGAAAAACCCATTTATCTAAATCAAGAAGGATATTAACCCCCCCGTTCCCCCCCTTTATATTTAACAAATGAACTTCCAAATCTAATCAGGGAAGCACCTTATCAGAATAAAATTGTATACCAAATTCGCGGCAAATCGAAAAGAAAAACCCATTTATCTAAATTAAGGGTGGTATTAGCCCCCCCCCCCCCGTTCCCACCTTTAGACTTAAACAATGACCTTCAAATCTAATCAGGGAAGCGCCTTATCAGAATTAACTTGTATACCAAATTAGAAGAAAATCTGTTAATTCTGCATTAAAAACCCATTTATCTAAGTTAAGGTGGTGTTAGCGCCCCGTTCTCCCCCTCCCCCCTTTATACTAACCAATAAACCCCCAAGACTAATCAGGGAAGTGACATAATGGAAGGTATCATAATGAACCTAGAAAAAAAATTTGAAGCAAATCGGATATTTCTATCGAGAGTTATCGCGTTACGTACATACATACGTACGTACAGTCGTGGGGAAAAAAAAGTAAACACCCCCTACTAACTCCTTAACAAATTAGACGAAAGTTACTGGTACCGAACGATTGAAAAATAAAGTCTACTTTTAAATGACGTATATAAAATTTGTTTAGGGGGCCATCTACATATTAAAACGAATCCAAACTTCATTTTATTCAATGGCAATACCCAATTTTAACGACATATTTCAGAACTTTGGTTCAAACTATGCCTAGACACCAAATTTCAAGTCATTTGAATGATAAGTTTTTGAATTATAAACATTCAAAATTGAGTGCTTCTAATGTTAAATTACATTTTCATATTTTTATTTATAACTTCTGAAATTATGATCCTAATGTTTTAATTTTTTGTATAGCAATAATACTAATGTACCCAAACATAAATACGTTGAATTTTCAATTTTTGTAATTTTCTGTTATGAATTATGAATTATGAAATTAATATTAAAAAAAACTATGAATTGCAACATACAATTTTTTTGATGGATTCAGATTTATTAAGTCCTGCTTTATGGAAATCCAAAATTTCACATTTTTCGTCCAATTAATATTCAAATTAAAAAACGGCAAAATGACAGTTTAAGGGGCCGTCCATGATAGAAGTGACTAAATATTTTGAAATTTCTTAAGCTATCCTGTAATCTAACAGGCTTAATTGACTGCTTAAGGTGCCTTGATCAAGAAGGGAGCTCTCTCGGTTAACAGTCGAGTACCAAACTTCAATTTGGATACAGCCCTTAAAATACGCTCGTTTTGAAATAATTAATTTCTCGGAAACTTGTGGTACGAATTGCATAAAAATTTGTTTTTAGACTAATTGAAGGGCGCAGAGTTCATTTATGCTGTCAGAATTGTGTACTGCTATTGAAAAAAACAAAGTTATGGTTCGTTTTAATATGTAGATGGCCCCCTAAGACAATTTTATATACATCATTTAAAAGTAGACTTTATTTCCAATCGTTCGGTACCAGTAACTTTCTTCTACGATAATTTGTTGAGGAGTTAGTAGGGGGTGTTTACTTTTTATTTTTCCACGACTGTACGTGCATACATATACAGTGTGTCCACGTATAAACTGACCGACCTTTATTTTCGCAACCGTTGGTCCTTGATGCATACTTCCAATTACAAAAATGGTCAAAATTAGGTGCAGGGTTAAGATAAAAAAAGTCTGAAGCGAAAAAACAATTTAGTGAAGAATTAAAAAATTAAATTTTTATACGGTCCCCCGGTCCTATAAGTTATATTTAGTAAAATTTTCCTGTAACACTGGCAAGTAAGGTAAAAAAAGTCCCGTTATTCTATGATTAAAATTGACCGAGTAATAGCTGTTTAAAGTTAGACTATATTTTTTGCTGCATATTAGGGGTCATTCACAAATTTAGTAGAAATATAATTTCGTCAGATATATTAAAGAAATGGTTGAGAGTAAAATTAGCATTGAAATATAAATTTGAAATCTTTAATCTTTCTGATATATTACTGCAAAATGTACAATTTGTACTGAACATTATATGAGGATAAAAATGACAGATTTTTTGTTAAATAAAAGGATGAAAAACAACAGCCTCAATTCTTTACAAAATGATACATATTTTAAAATGCTGTTAGATTACACTGTCTTTCAAATTTTGGGTTGTGGCATGTTTTTTAGCTTTTTAAAATTGATTCTTATGTATTTTTTAGCACTGAATCCGAAAATGACCTTCATTTTAAACCATCACGTCAGGAATTTTCTCAAATCGCAAATTTCAAAGTTAAAAAGCTAAAAGTTAAAATTGATCCCCCCTCCCCTCCCAACCTCATCAGACCCCCCCCCCCCCAGCTGTTTAGGTGTAAGAAACCCAGTATGAGCCAAAAAATCTAATAAATTATTGAATTAAATAAAATTGAACTGAATAAAAAAGTTTTACATATTTTATAGTATCAGATTTTTCGCTATTTTTTAACCTTGAAATTTACGATTTGCGAAAAATCTTGAGATGATGGTTAAAAGTGAAGGTAATTTTTTGATTCAGCGTTAAAAAATACATAAAATGTAATTATAAAAGTTAAAAAACACAACCATCGCAGGTTTAAGTTATCTAATCTAAAATTCTTTCTTAAATTTCTTGACGGTAATCTATCCGAATTTTGTTGTGTTATCCTCTAATATAAGTATGTATAACATGGTAAGAGTCGAAAATCATAATAATATTGCATTGTCATCGGATTTAAATCAGTATGTAAAATTTAAAATCGGTCGGACATTTGAAAGTAAGTTAAAGTTCAAATACAAATTTTAAACTGGAAACACGATCATTGCAAGTTAAATGAAACCTTATGAAAATAACATAATTTTAGTTAAAAGAAATTATAGCCTCAAATCCTTACAAAATAAAACATACGTTAAAATACAATTATTTTAACTTATCTGAAACTTTACTAATAAAAGTTAATCGTAATATTTGTACGATTTCTTTCAAAGCGCAGATACCTTGAAATAAGTTTAAGTACTTTATACACGACCCCTGAAAGCATGGTCGAAATCATCTGTTTTGATATGCAAAAAAGTGGTACAAGTCATGCATTTCAAACTCGGTCAATTTTAATGTTAGATGAATGGGACTTTTTTTTTTGTCTTACTTGTTAGTGTCACAGTAAATTTTTAGTAAATATCACTTACACTCTAAAATTGGGAGGAGTGAAAAGCTAACTCTTTGAAAGAGTGACAGGCATTTTTACTCTTTTTGGAGTGAATTTTATAAAAATACACTCCTTAAAGAGTGGAATTTTCCACTCTCTAGAAAGGAGTGAAATGTCTCACTCCTGAAAGAGTCACTTACGTATGCATTGCTTATTATCCAATCAGAGCAGCAAGGCGACGACACCCTTAAAAGATAAGAAAAATGATCACTTTTTCGTCCGCCATTTTACGAGTAACAGATTCGGATATCATTAAAATCATTCTTTATGGAATACATAAAAAAAAGGTAAGTCTTATTTAATTTTAAGCATTTATCCGTGTAGATATGTGAAACGTTAAGATTATTAGCTAAATAGTTGTATGTTGTATAGGAAAAGATTGATCGTTAGAGTGTTCAAAAGTGATTGTCTGTTATATTTCTTCATGTAGCGGTTTGAAATATAACTCTTTTAACAATTGAATACGCACTAGAGATCTGCACGGACCGGCTCGAGCCGATTTTCACTCACGGAACTCGGGCTGGGCCCGGGCCACATTTATTTCTGAAGGCTCGGGCCGGGCCTAACTTATTTTTTCTGTACAAAGCCGGGACTGGTTCATTGCGAGTCTTCACGGCCAAAATTTTCAGTCCTAATTTTGACCCAGCCCATATGAAAATCATTGTGTCAGCGTGGCCTGGTCTATTCAAAGATCAGTAAAATTAGGCCTGGCCCAAACATTTTTGCAAAAAATGCATACATTTTCAAATGGCCATTATTCTACACTTAAACATTAAAATTTATTATTTTTAAATGACACTACATTTCTGCGCTTATTAAAATATAATTAAATTAAAACATAATAAAACGTGTGAAAAAGAACCTGCCTATGACGGAACCAGTTTTAAACTCATTAACGTGTTTCCATGCATAATTAATATACTAATACACAAGAAAAGAATATATAATACATTTACACTCGCTAAGAAGGAAACTTGTCTATAAATGCATTTTTTTTTTTCTTTTCTATGCAATTCCGTCTTACTACTATAGCATTTTTCACATTTTTAATAGTTCAAAGAAAAAAAAAAATCAATGTTTTGTTGAAATTCACTCGGGCCATGCTTTTAACTTTTTTTCGTGCCGGGCTGGGCTCGGGCCAAACTTTTAAGTTTTTTACCGGTCCGGGTCGGGCCAATTTTTTTTCTACAGGCCGGGCCGGGCCGAATTTTTCTATGAGACGGGCCGGGCCCGGGCTTGGAAATTTCAGCCCGTGCAGACCTCTAATACGCGCAATAATTAGCAAATCATTAGTTCGGGAAATGTGAATTAAAAAAAATGAGTAAATATTTTATTCTTCTCTTTCAATGCTGCGTTGCAAATTTTTGCCAGAGATCAAAACAAAAAAGTTTTTATCTCTTTCGTTTGAAAGGGTGATTCACTCATAAGAGAAGTTATCTGGTTTTTCTCTCAATTCGTAGCAGACACATTCGAAAACATTAATTTGTCGTTGTATGAAATTTTTTTTTTTTTTTTTTTTTTTTGGTTTATTACTCGGATTTTGGATTATATACAGTTAAGAGTATTTATTATTCTTTCGTAATTAAATATCATACTTGATGTTTATGATATTACGAAAACGTTGGTGCAGTGAAACCTCCCTATGCGATCAACTCCATTAGGCGACCACCTCCCTGAACGACCATTTTTTCATGGAACGAAATTTATTCCCATAGGCTTAATACTAATTTTACCTCCGTTCAGAGACCATCCCAGTTGAACTCCCTCCATGAGAGACCGATTCCTTTGAAAAAAATGAAATAAACTCCGTGTTTTCCTGGTCGTTTGAAGAAGGCTTTATTAGAAAAATAATTCCGGAGAGTGCATTATTCATCAAACTTCTAAACTAAGTTTTGATTTTCTTTTATCACGGCAACTTTTAAGTGTTTTTAAGACCCTTTGTGACTTTTTAGGCAATGAATTTAACTCTGATTACAAATTAAGAATGACGGTGAATAAACTCCTCTGCCCTATTCTGTCGGAAAACTCTCATAGAAATAGATAAAGTAATGAAACCGTCATTATTTGTTCCCGTCTACAAAAAATGCATTTATTTACCGAAATTCGAAAGGACTTGGAGATAAAAATTATAAAATATAAAACTGTAAAATTAAAGCAAAGCTCACACACAATGTATTCATTTTTAAAACTCTACAGTAATTAACTTATGTAATTAACTTTTATTTTGATACTTAAATTTTTATATTTTTTCCAAATGTGAAAAATAAATTTTAGTAACATTGTTACCATTTTTAAACAATTAAAATCTAGATTAAACATGACCTCCATTAAGAGACCACCACTCGGAATGACCCAATTTTATTGGAACGGTACGTGGTCGCCTTAGGGAGGTTTTACTGTACATTCTTTTTTTTTTTAATTCTATGTAAATATTTTTCTGCGGGTTATGATTTTAAAATTTCGAGACTGAGTAACATAAAAAAAATTTAATTATAGATATTCTGCATCAGTTATTAAATTTCTTTCTATTATAAAAACATTTTCTACGTTTTTGATACACGTAATTTTTGGCGCTAAACAATATAACATGATATTTAAGCATTGGAATAAAATGTTTTTTATTTTATGCCTGTTTTGAAGTTAATGAATAAGACTGCTTTAGTATATTTTTTAAAATGCTCATATTTGCTTACATAATACAGGACTGAATATTTTTTAAAGAGATTAATAACCACTTTTTTACACTAAAATGTTTTAAAAACAATAAGAATATTTCTAATGAAATCATTTACTTTATTTTTAAGTTTCCTTTTTTTCTATTTCCGAGGTCAATCTTTTCCTATAAAACATATAAAATCTATTTTGCTCATAGTCACAAAATACAATATCTACGCGAATAAAAAATTTAAATTAAATATGGCTTATCGTGGCTTATGGCAATAACGGACGAAAATTATCAATCATGAAATGATAAAGTTAAGGAATATGTTTAAAAGGAAAAATATACATATTCCAGAGAACTCAAAATTTAGACTTCATGTTCATACTAAATAAAACAAAAGCAAATCACAGCGGATAAAAAAAATTACACATTCTTAATATTTAAATCATGCTTAGAACTTATTTAAAAAAGAAGTGAATTTATTAGCATTGCGTTTAAAATGGAAAGATTAAAAATATTTTAGAACTATAGCACTTTGCAAAAATAGCAATAATTTAAAGAAAAAGTACGGTTTTATTTTTAAAACAAAAATTAAAATGAGATCAAACATTGTTAAACATATAACATCCATCTATTAAAAAGTTATTAATAAAACTTTAAAAGTAATATCTTTATAGGGCATGCAATAAAAGCAAACACAAAGGATAAGATTCGAATAAAATATTTTAGTTTATTTCTGTCAGTAATCTAATTTAAATTCGTATGTAACTTTAACTGAATTTTTCCTTAAAAGTTCAATTAGTGTTATAAATTATGAATTAAATAAATACTGCTAATAAAGTATTTTATTACAATCTTTACCACGCTTGTATCTATTTCCATTGCATGCCGTAAAAGATGCGATTCTTTTAAAATGACCATAAAAGCAAAATAAAAAAAACACCCACTACAAAAAAAATGAACATTCACTCCTACCAGGGGTGAAAAACTCCACACCTTTAGCAAGAGTGAATAGTCACTCCTCCGAAAGAGTGATTATCCACCCCTGTTTAGAGTGGATATTCACTTTCAAGGAGTGACTATTCACTATTTCAGAGAGTCAAAAATTTCACTTTGGCTCAGAGTGAATAGTCACTCTAAAGAGGTTGGGCATATTTTGACTCTGCGATAGAGTGACTATTCACTCCGGAAGAGTGGATAGTCACTCTTCTTTATTTAGAGTGTATAGGACCGGGGGACCGTATAAAAATTTAAATTTCGTAATTTTTTAATAAATGCTTTTCTTGACCCAAATAGCTTTAAAAATAATTCTTTACCATATTTAAACCATTTTTGTAATTGGAAGTATGCATCTAGGACCAACGGTTGCGAAAATAAAGGTCGGTCAGGTTATACGTGGACACACTGTATACAGCACCGGCGGGCACATTAGCTCTCAGGCTTTAATAGCCTGTGGGCTCACAAAATCTTATGTGGAGAAAAAAAAATTAACATAAAATTGACCATGACAGAAACTTATTCTGAAGATTAGAACGAAATTCGTTCCTGGCAAAAGTTTAAATTGCTTCTGAAAAGTTAGAGACAGACATAGTTATTTTCTTCGTTTCTTTCTGTAAACTTCTCTTTCACTTAGAACTGCGTTATTGGGAAATTATAATCTAATTATTATATTTACCCAATCTTTCCTTTTAATGTAACCAACCTTTAAAAAAATGTTATGTGAAAAAAAAAATAAATAAATAACAAAGTTGACCCTAACAGAAGCTTATTCTGAAGATTAGAACGAAATTCATTTGTAGAAAGCATGTTTAAACGAAAGCATGGACAAAAGACCAGCCTGTCGTGAATACGATCTAAATAGACTTAACCTTAAATGCATGAATTTATTTTGTTTCGAAAAAATTATATATGATTCTCAGAAAGATTTATTGCACAGGAAAAATAATGAAAAAAATCAGAGATATATTTTTCGTATAATACGTGAACCTTTTCTTGTGTTGCACATCTGCAATACGAGTAAAAACTACTGTCATAACTAAAATATCACAAATTAGCAAATATTTTAATAAGTATGAATCTAAATACCTTATTTTACATACATTTTTATTTTGTTAAACTTAACCCTTAAATGCATGAATTATTCTTTTAGAATTGTGTTTTTTAGTCTTAAATTAAAGATTAGATACCAGAAATTTTAAGATGGATTTTTAACATTATTTAGTAGTATATTTTTTAATTTTTACAGAATTAATATTACTATATAAATATAGTGGTTGCTAAGAACTTAATTTTAAGTCATGCAAATATGCATCACTATGCATTTAAGGCTGTTCTCAAATCCAAAAGAGCAACTTCATGACGTAAGTTTTAATTTATTTTTGTTCAGAAATGCATGAAACTATCCGGTCTTCTTGTTCAGAAACTATGTAATAGAGCTGTTTTTTCCGGGTTTTAGCAAACGCAATAGATCTTTTAGAAAATAGTGTCAAAGTGGTCGTTTTAAACCGAATTACCGCACGAAAGAAGAAAAAGCACTCAAGAAAGGTTGAAAAACGTGTTTGTCACGTGATCAAAATCGCTTCTAACTCAATAGGTAATTTATTGATCAAAAAATGGAAAAAACAGCTCGATTCCAAATCGCTTCCATGGTCAGGCTTTCCAATTTTATATCTTTCCGTTTAATAATGAATTTGTGAATGTGTCAAAACGTTTTGCGCTTGTTAAGCAGAGCAGTTGAGAACAGCCTTAAGGGTTAAATCAGTAAAAAAAAAAAAAAACAATTTTAAGGGGCTAGAGAACATTCTTTTATGCATTCTATTCTTTTCAATACAGCAGGCTTTCTTATCTATCTAATCATGATCTATTTATTGTATTTCAGAGGGATTAGAAAACACAACTATCCACATAATTCCTTAGTCATTCCTTCTATTGTTTAGATCTGTTTAGTTTTCATAAGATTATGTGAGTAAACAAAAGAGATTACAATATGATTAAAACCCAGTAGTTGTCAACTTTATTTCGATAAATGTTGTGAAACATGTTAAGACGAAATAAGAAGGAATTGTGGAAAACTCTCAGTTTTAAATAGGTGTCGGTTTCAGCTGGACATTGCCCATTGTAGTTGCATTGTAATCTCTTCGCAGTGTCTCCTTAAAAATATAATTACAGTAAAACCTCCCTAAAGCGACCACGTTCCATTCCAATAAAAATTGGTCACTCCGAGAGGTGGTCGCTTAATGGAGGTCATGTTTAAGTCTAGATTTTAATTGTTGAAAAAAGTTAACAATTAATGTTACTAAAATTTATTTTCACATTCGGGAAAAATATGAAAATTTAAGTATCAAAACAAATTACATAAGTTAATTAGTGCAGAGTTTAAAAAATGAATACATTGACGTTTGCTTTGATTTTACGGTTTTATCTTCTATAACTTTATTGCCAAGTCCTTTCAAAGTTCTGTAAATAAATGCATTTTTTTTTTTTTTTTTTTTTTTTTTTTTTTTTTTTTTTTGACGGGAACAAATTATGACGATTTTATTAATTTACCTATTTCTTTGAGAGCTTTCTGACAGAATAGGGCAGGGGAGTTTATTGACCGTCATCCTTACTTTGTCATCAGAGTTAAGTTCATTGCCTAAAAAGTCAAAGGGATTTTTAAACACTTAAAAGTTATCGGAATAAATACAAATTCTAAACTTAGTTTGATGAATAATGCGCTCTCCGAAATTATTATTCTAATAAAACCTTCTTCAAACGACCAGGAAAAAACGGAATTTGTTTCATTTCCTTCGAAGAAATGGGTCGCTCATGGAGGGAATTCAACTGGAATGGTCTCTGAATAGAGGTAAAATTAGTATTGAGCCTATGGGAATAAATTTCGTTCCATGAAAAAAATGGTCGTTCAGAAAGGTGGTCGCACAGTGAGGTTTCACTGTATTTAAATAAATTCAGTAGTTCGCGCTTTCCAGCAAGCGTCAAACAGGCGAATTTTCGCTTATCGGGGACTCGTCAAATTAACGTATTGTAACGGAATTTAAGAACAAAATGAAATTAGGTGCGATTTTTAAGATATAATTACAAGAGTGTTTAAAAAAAAAAAAAAAAAAAAAAAAGGCTATCACGGACACCTTGCATTCAAATTTATAACACGTGGGTACATAATTTAATCAATGTTTTTTATTTAAAAACTTTTGTATACATTGTTATCTGGAGCAATTTTGCATACTTAAAATAAAGACAAACCTCATTTCGATTTCTGGGTCGAAGCACGTTTATCAAGAAACATTATCGAACACCCATTTCTATCCAATTTTATGTTAAGATTGTCAATAAATAAATAAATAAATAAAATAAATAAAAGTAAAAAAGCCGGCGCCGCCCGACCACTCACGTGAATGTCAATTCTAATCGGTAAAGTACCTTACGAGACTTGAGCTGATTTGCTTCTTGATATCGCTATCAGTCCTGTAACAGACACCGCCAAATATCGCTCAGAGACAAGTCTATCTCCTAGTAATCAGCAAGTTATCCCCACTTACCTATGACAGGGTTATTACTCTGAAATGATATTGTTTTATATAGGAGACTGCTCGCACATTTTTGTAACAATTTTGACTTTCTCTATCATTTAAACTTAAAAGGAACAAAAAAAAAAAAAAAAAAAAAGAGAGAGAGAGAGAGGCAGAAGAAAAGCTATATATGGCATCAATTTGGAACAGGATTTGATTATCGTCTGCGTCATTAAAAATATTCTTTGCTTTAAAATGTCGCTGGGAAATAAACAACGGATCGAAAGCTTTGTATTTGTGCTTTACGAAGAGAAATGCGCTTATACGAGTAAAAAAAGACGTGAAAAGCATGGTTTTAATATTTCTACACGTATAATAAGTGACATAATTTTGAAAAAAAAAGAGAGAGAAGAAAAGCTATATGACATCAATTTGGAACAGGATTTAATTATAGTCTGCATCATTAAAAATATTCTTTGTTTTAAAATGTCGCTGGAACATAAACAATGGATCGAAAGCTTTGCATTTGCGCTTTACGAAGAGAAATGCGCTTATACGAGTAAAAAAATACGTGAAAAGCTTGGTTTTAATATTTCTACACGTAAAATAAGTGACATACAGTGTAACTTCCCTGTGCGACCACCTCTCCCTGAATGACCATTTTTTCATGGAACGAAATTTATTCCCATAGGCTCAATACTAATTTTACCTCTATTCAGAGACCACCCCAGTTGAACTCCCATGAGCGACCCATTTCTGAAGAAAATTAAACAAATTCCGTTTTTTCCTGGTCGCTTGAAGAAGGTTTTATTAGAATAATAATTCCGGAGAGCGCATTATTCTTCAAACTTATAAACTAAGTTTAGAATTTGTATTTATTCCGATAACTTTTAAGTGTTTAAACCCCTTTGTGACTTTTTAGACAATGAATTTAACTCTGATGACAAAGTAAGGATGACGATCAATAAACTCCCTATTCTGTCAGAAAACTCTCAAAGAAATAGATAAATTAATGAAATCGTCATAATTTGCTCCCGTCAAAAAAAAAAAAAATTATTTATTTACTGAACTTCGAAAGGACTTGAAATAAAAGTTATAGAAGATAAAACCTTAAAATCAAAGCAAACGTCAATGTATTCATTTTTTAAACTCTGCATTAATGAACTTACTGTAATTAACTTTTGTTTGATACTTAAATTTTCATATTTTTTTCCTAATGTGAAAAATAAATTTTAGTAACATTAATTGTTACCTTTTTTAACAATTAAAATCTAGATTTAAACATGACCTCCATTAAGAGACCACCTCTCGGAGCGACCAATTCTTATTGGAACGGAACGTGGCCGCTTTAGGGAGGTTTTACTGTAATTTAAAAAAAAAAAAAAGGAAAGAAACGTCAGTTTACATTTGACTGGGGAAAAAGGTACAAAATGCATACACAACAAATAACTGTAAATAAAATTATAAAATCTGATTTAAAGCTAATCAAAAACCATAATGTTCACCACCTATTGCGAAAGATAGTTTTAACAGTAATATTTCTCAACCTAAGACCGTATACAGATTGTCGTATCAAAATTATTTGGCAGATGGAAATTACAAACATGTTGTTACAATTGATGGTGTTTGGATATATTTATCTGATTGCGATAGAAAAAGGTCGATTTACTGCTGAAAAAGAGGAGAAAACCCCCTCAAATTTTGGCTCCAAGTTTTGCTAAATGTTTTATGATTACTGCTGGATTCTCTAACAGACGAAGGCGACTGCCCAAAGCAACACCTCATCGAGATGAGGGTTGATATTCCAGGATTAGACAGAACTCGATTAATATATTAAAATTTCAATTGGTCTGCCAAATCATATCCTGGTGGAAAACACTTGCAGACCCGATTTTCCTGGTTGGCTGGTAGATTTGCCATTGTGTTTTCCTGCTCCCAATCCTACACATTTTCATATCTTTGGGTGCAGGAAAACACAATGATAAATCTACCAATCAATCACTAAAATCGGGTCTGCAGGGGGTTTTCATCAAGATATCACTTGGCAGGCCAGTTGCATTTTAATACACTAATTGAGTTCTGTCTATTCCTGGAAATTCAGCCATCAACTCGAAGAGGTGATGGTCTGTGCAGCCACCTCCCTATTTGGTCACGTGAAACTTAAAATAAAGAAAATAGAAAAAAACTCCAAAATTAAATTGGATTACTATCAGAAATATTTTAACACCTATTTCCAAAAAAGGCATTCCATTCGTTTACCAAAATAATCTTCATTGTGTTAAGTTTCGTCAGTACAAGGCTACCAGCCGTACCTCTAAATCTATTGCTATATTTTTTAGAAATAAATAAGAAGCGGGCTGAAATTCAGCAATTGAAAGCGGAATTGAGGCTATTCCATTTAAATGCATCCCACCAAAGTCCCTCGACGCGTCTCCTATGGATTGCTGTGTATTTGGACTTTTAAAACAACCCCAACCCCAGGCACCCCTAAATGTTGGATAGACTCTAGCAGATTATTGTTGATGACAGGAATAAAATCAACCTTGATATATCAATATTTAAGACTATATGAAAAATATTAATACATTGCTAAACAATGTACAATGGGATACTATACAACACATTTAAAATGTACATGACATTAAAATGCATCTCTAAATGCATCTAACCACTCTTAAATGCATCTAACGACTAAAAGCTCTTTCATCTTGGGAATCGAGATGTAATAGGACAGATCAGCTAAAGGGCTATCAGATTGAACATTTTAGAAAATAAAATTCTTATCTTTATTTCTTTTTCTAAAACCATTACAAGAATGTGTGAATACCCTCTGTAAATTCAAAAATATTTCTCTGTGTTTTCTGTTTGTTTTGTTTGTTTGTTTTGTTTGTTTGTTTTTTTCAGTGAAGTTGCAGCTATAACTTAACTGAATTTCATTGGATGTTATATACATTTCTTTTAAACCCAAATTAACATATCCGTCCACTATAATGTTTTGTTTTCTCGACTCTAGAGGTTTGTGTGTCGATGGTCAATAACTGGTCATTGGTGAAATTGTTGATGCACTCAGGTCTGCACGGTCCGGGCCGACCGGTTTCAAAAACTAAAAGTTCAGCCCGGACCGACCCGTTTGTATTTTCGTGGTTCACGGCCTGTCTCATGAACAATTTAAAAGAGGAATTCATCCAATTAAAGACATCGAAAAACGAGAAGGGTTAGGCTCGGGGCATTGAAGCCAGCGGACTACAGCAGCGGCTTCGAGATTAATGTTCCGGGCATTGGGCCAAGACGCGGTCTGTGGAAGCCCCTAATTCACAACCATATTTTCAATTTCAGAAATGATGAGGATCTCCGGCTCAGAATTAAACTCCTACAGAAATCGAAAAAGTACAAAACTATCACGTTAGGTTTCAACTTCGGATATCCTGTGCCAAAAGAATCATTTAAGGGGACCCCTATCTCCGCCATTTTAAATTCACCAACTTTATGTACCTTTTTCTCAGAAATGGTGAAAGATAGAGGTCTAGATTTTTTTACAGTAGTTAGAACAACATGATTTACGTATTTTAACAGACCATTTTCTTTCTAAGTGAAACTCAAAATTAATAATTAATTATTTATTGAAAGCCATTTTTAAATTAGCATTTTTGGAAATATTTCACTGCCTAAAATAAATAATTCTCAACAAATCATTAAATCCCTGTGTTAAAGTATACAATATTATGTTATATATAATATAAGTATTTTAAAAAAAATCCGATTTCTTAAGTCTAATAGATATTGATAAAAAAGGAACTGAAACATGAAAAATGCAAGTTTTGAGAAAAAAGTCAATGACAGATTTAAATGGCCATTACGCTGTGACGTACTCTTAGAAAAGAATGAATAATTTCAACACTTCTTTTTTATATATATAAACATATGTGACACATCGTTGGAAAGATAAAAGTTTAAACTATTTAATGATATAAAAATGAAAAAATCGATTTTTTTCTTAAATTTTGCTTTTCCGGTCCCCTTAAAAGTATTGAAATGCAAACGAGAAATTTAAAGAGAACGCTTCCATTGGTTTAACGCTCGTAATATTATATATACATATAAAATATAATTATTTTAATACATATAATATACAATTACTTAAAATACATTAAAAAACCAAAACGTTTTCAGCCATCACACGGCCGTCATCAGTGGGGATCCATCCCCATTGATGACGGCCGTGCGATGGCTGAAAATGCTTTAGAATTTTTAATGGTTTTTAATTTATTTTAAATAATATTATGTTGTATGTATGCACCTGTAAGTAATTTTGGTACATTTGTGCTTCTTAAATGGATTTTAATTATTTAATCAAAATGAATTTAGCAGTAGAACTTTTTTTTTTTTTTTTGGCCATAGGATAAGCTGAAATCGGTACGTTTTTACTTTTCCGATCTTGGTTGCAGATTTTTATTGTATGAGGTTACTTTCTATTTCGGAACCGGTTTCGAAAGGAAATGCATTCTCAAAAAAGAAGAAGAAAGAAAAAGAAAAATGCAATCAAAATTTAAAAAGTAAAAAAGTACCCAGTTAGAGGATCAACTTCAGATACCCTATGAAAAAATAGTTTTAAAATATTAAAATGCAAACGAGAATTTGAACAGAACGCTGGCATTAGTTTAATATTAGCTTGTGAGTGTCATCAGATGACTATTCGTAAGGCACTTAAGGTGGTTTTACATGCTCGATGACCTCCTTTGTCATTTAGAATATAGAATCATTTCTTCTAAAGTTGGAAAAATTATTAAAAGGTTTGGTCAGAGGCACATAGAGTCAATTTGGACTACACGCTTAATTACACGTATAATTAATTAATAATTATGTATATTTATGCATGTATTAATTACTTATTTTTTTTAACATTTTCGTTTTCAACCGAAAATGAGAAGATTACCGAAATTCGGTTTATCTTTGGTATTTATCGTTCATTTACAAAGACACACAAAAGAATTCAGCTATACAGGGCTGAAGATCGATAATTCCTGGAAGTACATTTTTCCCCCGCAGGTATGCATTTTTAAATTTATCTAATTTTGAGTGCGATCACTGCAAAAAATAAATTGTTGATTTTACAGTATTATATTGGCAGCTGGGGTGCCAGTATAATACTGTAAAATCAGCAATAATAAACCTTAAAATAAACAGTAATATACTACTAAGTAATTGGTATATGTCTGCATTTTCATTTATAAAACGGTATACTACAGTTTATTAACGGTTAATTGTTGTTAATTTTACAGCCTAATACTGTCACCCCAGCTGTCAGTATTATACTGTAAAATCAACAATTACTTTCTACAGGTGGTGTGTATAAATTTTATCGATCGCATCATGCAGGGCTTACACGGTAGAATTTGCACACATTAAGGTATATGAGAGTAATTTCTGATAAGGGATTTTTACTGAGTTGTGTACAAATGTAAGCATAAATAAGAGTAATAAGTCTTAAATTACGTCCACTAATATTTATATCACAATATATATTCCAAACGGAAAAATCAAAACATATTAAAATATTTATTTGCTTAAAAGACGTTTATACTAAAAACGATGTACAATTTCTTATCTTTTCTGATAAGGTGCTTCCTGATAGGTTTTGGAGGTTCTTTTTTTCTCATACATTTGAGATATCGAAAATGTAGGGGGCGTTATATTTTATATGTTTACTTGTTTGTATTCGATGATTTTTTCCAGTTTTCCTATGCATTGTATTTGTAATTTTTGTTATACATTCTGATAACGACTCAGTGAAGGAGTTAAAACATGTCAATATAGATTTTTAGATGCGTTCGTAATTATATAAATATACGTAGCACCTATAGTCATCGTTCGGTCCGTCTGTCTGTCCGTCCGCATATAACAGAGCAAAAACTACTCAACCGAATGGTCTGAAATTTTAAATATATGATTGTTATAACATTTTGTCGAGTCATTTCAAATTTTATGAAAATCGGATGTATAGTTTAATGACAGGGACAGTCCAAAGTTATCCGTTGCATTACGGCCAAGGGGTAAAAATAAGTGCATTTTAATGATGTTACAGCCTTTCGAACTGAATGAAATGGATATGTACAGTCGTGGAAAAAAAAAAAGTAAACACCCCCTACTAACTCCTCAACAAATTATCGTAGACAAAAATTACTGGTACCGAACGATTGGAAATAAAGTCTGCCTTTAAATGATGTACATAAAATTTTCTTAGGGGGTCATCTACATATTAAAACGATTACAAACTTCATTTTTTTTCAATGGCAATATCCAATTTTAACGAGATATTTCAAATCTTCGGTTCAAACTATGCCTAGACACCAAATTTCAAGTCATTTGAATGATAAGTTTTTGAATTATAAACATTCAAAATTTAGTGCTTCTAATGTTAAATTACATTTACATATTTTTATTTATATCTCCCGAAATTACGCTCCTAATGTGCTAATTTTTTTTTGTAGTAATAATACTAATATACCCAAACATAAATAAGCTGAATTTGCAATTTTTTTAAATTTATGATATGAATTATGAATTATGAAATTAATATCCGAAAAAATTATGAATTGCAACCTACAATTTTTTTGATGGATTTAGATTTATTAAGTCCTGCTTTATGGAAATTCAAAAATTTCACATTTTTCTTCCAAGTAGTTTTCAAATTATGCTTAAAAAACGGCAAAATTATGGTTTAAGGGGCCGTCTATGATGGAAGTGAGTAGACATTTTGAAATTTATTCTGCTGTCCTGTAATCTAACACGCTTCATTGTCTCCTTGAGTGACGCTTAAGGTGCCTTGATCAAGAAAGGGGCTCTCTTCATTAACAATCCAGTACGGAACTTCAATTTGGATACAGCCCTTAAAATACGCTCGTTTTAAAATGATTAATTTCTCGAAAACTTATGGTACGAATTGCATAAAAATTCGATTTTAGGCTAATTGAAAGGTGTAGAGTTCATTTATGCTGTCAGAATTGTGTACTGCTATTGAAAAAAAACAAAGTTATGGTTCGTTTTAATATGTAGATGGCCCCCTAAACAAATTTTATACACATCATTTAAAAGTAGACTTTATTTCCAATCATTCGGTACCAGTTACTTTCTTCTACGATAATTTGTTGATGAGTTGGTAGGGGGTGTTTACTTTTTTTTTTCCACAACTGTACTTATGAAGAGCACTAAAATATACATTCAGTGCAATATGCAGTGCAAAAAATATTTATGAAACTAATTATGGTACGAACGCACCTCATTTGCCACGCTTGACGTATAATTTCCAACTTGTTAATATACTTTTAATGTGTTTTTAGTAACGTCTTTTAAGCAAATAAATATTTTTAAATAAATGTTTTGACTTTCTCGTTTGGAATAAATATTGTAATACGTTGCTTTTATGTTGGCATATCACATTCCATTCTAGGAAAAAATGAAAATTTTAAATAAGTTTCTGTTAGTGTTGGGAAGTGTTTCATAATTTACACGTCATTTTTTGCTCATTTTTCTTTGACTCAAAAAAAAGTTGATGTCGCTCATTAAGTTTATTTTCCTCAATATGTGGCATAAAATGCTAATGAACTGACATTCCGTAAGGCCATTTGAGTGACAGCGCCAAACAGTCTACCAGTCCACTAAACATAGAGTTCAATTAAATAACTATTGAAAGTTAATGAACTTATATTGTGGATGATCAAAATGTCCTTTTTCAAGAGCTACGATGGCCTGCTCATTCAAAGGACAAGGCTGAGGGGTGGAAAACGGGATGTTGAGGACTTTTAATTTATGCAGTAAGCATTATTTAACTTCATTAAAAGTTCAGAAGGCCTCAACATTGCCGACTCAACTTTTTCCATTTGTTTCTTTTTAGCTCACGGGCTATCAAAGCCTTAGAGTTAATGTACCCGCAGGTACTGTATGTACGTAATGCAATAACTCTTGATAGAAATAGCGGATTTGCTTCAAATTTTGTATATACATTGGTTCATTCTGATAAGGCGCTTCCCCGATTAGTTTGGGGGTTCATTGGTTAAATATAAAGGGGGGAAAGGGGGCTATCCCCCCTTAATTTAGATAAATAAAATAAACATCCATATAAAATAAAAATGTAACGTGCATAATATGAAAGAATATGGGGAATACTGAATGCTAGCGTATCATAGACCATGCAAATTTAGAATAGCTTTATTTATTTGTTTTTGAAAATGACTCTAGGTGAGTCGAAACATGTCGTCAAAATAAATGTATTTTTACTGGATTTAAAGTTTTAATTTACACCTTTTAGCATTTGAAATTAATATAGGTTAGTTTACTTTTAATTTGATGTATGATTTGTTGTAAATACACTATTAAAATTGGGACATTCGTTTATGTCCTGTATAATTTTGGGACAATGGACCTAAAAACCATTACTTTGTAACATAGGGTACGGCAGTCTTAAAGAGCTCCGCATTGAAATTCATGTCAAAAAGGGCTCCGCGAATCAAAAAGATTGGGAACTGCACTAGACAAATAGGTGTGCATTTCCCCGTGTAAAGACCTAAAATTAAGGGGGCTGGTCACTCAGCTTCCGATTTCCCCTCACTAATGTAAAGTCTGTGGGCATTTGATTCATTAATATATTTAAAATATCTCCTCGGGAAATTAATATTTTTAACTTGTATTTTTGTGTACACTTCCTAAAAGATGTCCCTTTTTTTCTTAATTCTCAAAATATTTCTAAAGTATAGACTTAATTTTGTAGGAAGTGTTCAAATCTTACTCACAGTTCGCCCGCTTTTAACACATAAAATATTAAATTCAACATAGATTTTAGAAGTATTTTGAAAACTAAGAGATATCCTTTAAGAAGAGTACAGAGAAAAAGATGTTAAAAATATGAATTTCCCGAGAAGATATTTATAATGGTTGTAGTTGGTTGGTTGTATTTATGTCGGCCAATTATCAACACGAGGGATATAGGCCCTAAGGGGGGGAGTGCCCTTCGTGGGGGTCTTTCTAAGGGAACCTAACCCGTATTAACGCTTGGAGAACCAAGGTTCGAAGAAAACCACGAAAACTCCGAACGATTAGGCCGACGGGCGCGATTGGGATCGAACCCAGCACCTCCCGTCTACCAGCTTCGAGAGCAGAACCTCTCGGCCACTGGTGGGGCCGATTATATTTATAATATACGAATGGATCGAAAGTCCATAGTCTTAACATTACGGAGGAGAATTCCGAAGCTGAGTGACCAGCCCCCTTGATGCAATTAAACTTTAATTTCCCCTCGCACGTATCAGGATCAGTAAACCTTCAAGGACAATTCTCAAATTTCGTAAACAGTGATACTTTACATAAAACGACGAATCTCCCTTCCCACATGTAATATGCTAAGGATAAGCATATATTAATAATTCCATAGCAGGTGTTGTAGGTGTGTCGTCTCCAAGCTGTAGGAAGAATCCAACACCATCAGTTTTTAAATGGCTATAGTAGTAATCTTCACCACTTTTAATTTTCAATTTTTTAAGCTGTAGGTTAATTTTCGTAAACCTAGTAAAGCCATTTGAAACTTTTTTCAAGAAAAAAGATAGGGTAAATTGGGCGAAGATACCGTTGTTTTTGATTTTATTGTTTTAAAAATCGCCTGTTGCTTTCATTTGTTATTCATTGATTTCTTATTGAAGTTTGCACCCTTATGTATCATTTAAAACCTTATTTCATTTTACAGATATTACAAAAAGAATCAAAAATTTTGTTTTTGTAAACCCTTGCATTTCGGCATCTTACCCATATACCTATGGGTAAGATGGCCAACTATCTAGGGGTAAGATGCCTTGTAGAGTTTCAATGTAAACAATAATTTTTGTGAAGCAGTATAAAACATAATGGGACGAATAAAAATAACTTTAATATTTTAGACATACTAAAGTTCTTACTTAACATACTTACTTAACCCATTTATGCTTAACGTCCCATTTTTGGGACGTTTCAAATTTTAATGCATTTGTATAATCTTCTTCTTCTTTATAACATGAAAATTGCATGAAATCATTATTTATAAATGTCTTTATCTATAAACGAGAGATGACAGCACAAGGTGGATATTTATTTGCTTAAATTAAGGCTTTTTTCGGTGTTTATAGATTTTAAATTTTTCAAGAGGGCGAAATGTAAAAAGTAAGTTTATTTGTATTTTTTCTATCATGGACCCAAAATCGCAAGTTATAATCTTAGCTTGTGGACTTTTTTGAAATACGTATTTTTTTTAATTGCGAAATTAAATATTCAAGCCTATTTTTTATGCATTTTTGTAATGTACAAAATATAGGGTTCTAGGCACATATGGGCACATATTTTTGTTAGAAATTTAGGAGAGGGTTATTTATGCAATCTCCTTTCGAAGATATTTATGAAATAAATTGTTATTAAGTCTGCAATATGATTATTCTTATTTTATTATTAATAATAGTTATAACGTTATTAGTCTCTGCAAAGAAATAAATATATATATTTTTTTGTAGTTCATTAAAATACTAATTATAGTACATAATATACAATTTAAAAACATTTTAAATATAAATATAGGAAAAATATATAATTATGCATAGTATTCTACTAGAAATACTCATATTTAGTTCTTTTACATTTTATCAAATAAATACAAAAAAAATTAAGCTTATTTTTTTTTAGTATTTTTCCAGTTCATTTTGCAACATTTTAAAGTGATTTTACCAAAAAATTTGAGAAAACAAAAATTCAGGCACAAATGGGTTAATATTAGGAAATTACAAAAATATGAATGTAGCAAACGTTGTCAATTTAATAAAAGGACAAACTAATATTTGAAAAAAAGAAGTTATTCTCTACTTAACATTTAAAAGAATTATGGCTCTTAAGTACGCCTATTTTTAAACATTATAATAAGTTTAAATACGATAAAGCCACGGTGATTAAGTGCTTTAGAGATGCAACGAATAGTAGTTTGGCCGAATAACCGAATACCGAATATTCGGCCAAGTTACAGCCGAATATTCGGCCTATTCGGTCGCCGAATAATGAACTTATTTTTGCCTAAAAACAAAATATAGTATGCACTATATGCACAATTCTTGTATATTTCACAATTAAAATATATTGTTTTCTTTAAAAAAATTATTTATATACAAATTGTTAATTTTTGAAAGCATTATTTTACTCTGAAAAAATATTCGGCTATGTTCGGCCTAAAAATTGCCTCAGTAATATAATTCAGCCAAAAAAAAGAAATTCTTAGCAAAAGTTCCTCATCAGGTACTGTCTAGTTACATTTTAATAGATATTATGTGTATTGTTGTTACATTTTAAAATAATGACAAAATTTTAAAAGTACTAGGAATCATAAGTTTCAGCTTTCAGATGAAATAAAGTAAAAAAGAAAAATAATAAATCTTAATGCCTTAAGAAAAACCATTCATTGAAAGGATGAAAGGAATATCCTCTAAAATATTGGAAAGAGATCATTGTAGACTTTATAAAGCTCACAATTAAAAAAAAAAAATTATCATTATTATTATCATTATTTTTTTTTTCTTTGCTGTCAGCAGATAGCACTATTAAGAAGTGTATAGTGAATGTTTTCAGATTCAGAGGAAGGAAATATCTGTAAGGAAAAGCAAATTATATTCATTGTATTTAACAGTATCTGATGCTCTAACATACCAAAGATCAATAAATGATTTAATTGTTGCAGGTAAAAAAATCGTTACACATTTTAATCATTCGCCATTAGCAAGTTCAAGATTAACTGATATACAAATTAATGAGTTAAAAATTCCTAAGAAGAAATTAGTTCAAAGTGTGGCAACACGCTGGAATAGCACCTATTATATGTTGGAGAGATTACTGGAACAAAAAAATGCACTTTCGCTACATGCAACTAAATTTGGGGAAATAAATTATCTGACAACAAACCAGTGGGCTATTTTAGAAAAATTGCTTAATCTATTACAACCATTTGAAGAAATAACAAAACAAATTGCCTCATCGAGATCATTAATTTCTGAAGTTATCCCAATAGTTACAGCATTAAAATCATATTTATCTAAATCTAGAGATTTTTTTTGGTGTAGGCACCATCAAAGACACTCTTCTACAAAATTTGGAGAAACCTTTTGCATTGATTCAAGACAATGAACACTATTCCATCGCAATGGTTTTGGACCCCAGATTTAAAGGGTTCTTTTTCAACAAAGATGAAGCAAAGGATGTAGGAGTAAAGTCCAAATTAACTGCTTTAGTAAGACTAAGAAAGGCTAGCATGAAACCAGTAACAGAATGTGAACAAAATATTTCCAACATAACCATTCCATCCTCAAAAGTTCCAAATTCTTTGTGGGCAAGCTTTAATGAAATTGCAAGCCAATCGCAGAGTGAAGCTCTATAGAGAGTTCCTTTCAATGTGAAGAAGTAAAAGAAATTAGTAATTTTCTTTCCCAGCCACTACTAGAAAGACAATAGTGTCCTTTGGAGTAGTGGGCGAAAAATTCATAAGACTTTCCAAACTTTTCACAATTAGCCAAAAAGTACCTTTCTGCACCAGGAAGTACCATATATAGTGAGAGATTATTTTCAGAAGCAGGTAGCATTTACGAAAAAAAAAAAAAAGAAATAGACTATCACCTGAGAAGGCTGAATTATTAATATTTCTGCATCACAATCTACGTTTATTGAAAACATTTTAACTGTTTTTTGAAGCAAATATAAACAGTACAATGCTATTCTTGAAAAATATATGTAAAACGTAAATGCGTACTTATTAAAAGAATTTAGTACTTACATTTCTTTCATTATTTAATAAGAAATAGTAACACACTTAAAAAAATCACTTAAATTATATTTAACTTTTAAGCGTATTTTACTTAAAAGAAATCCTTAAGTATTACAACATATACGACTTAAATATCTTATAAAAATATAGTTCAAACTATAATTATTGAAGTCACATTCACCTTGATAATTTCACCTTATTTAAATATCTTATACATATAATGCATCTATAGCTAATCAATTTTCCATTTATGTTCTTTATAGGTATAATTCAAAATATTATTGAAAGAAATATTTTTTTATGTAACAAGGAATAAATGTTAAACTTCCCATTATGATAAAAAAAAAAAAAAATTGAATTTGCTTGTATAGCTGTATTAAAACAATTTTGAATAGATTAATTTTAAATTTAACAGATAATGTTAGCTTATTACAAATTAAAAAGTTATACTGTGTAAATATAAAAACATTTGTTACAGTATTATTCGGCCAAGGCCGAATAATGGACTTGATATTCGGCCGAAGCCGAATATTCGGCAGACAGGCCGAATGGGCCGAATATTCGTTGCATCTCTACTTTAGAGTGCAGATTTTTTGTTGGTGTTTTCATATGCCCCCCCTTTGCTCTTTTCAGCTATAAATCAGATCTGCCACAGACTGCACATTTGTTTAGGCACTTTGAGCAACTTTTATATAACCAACAGTTTCACTGAATGCATTGGATCCAATCACATTTTTTAAAGGTTTTATTGCAGTCTGATAAGGACACTCTTTCCGATTCTCATTCACTTTAAAAAAAAAAATCCTCATCTTCTGAATCTTGGTAGGAAACTTAATCCGTTATCTTTTCAAAGCAGATCAAATAGCGTGTTTTTAGAGTCTGCTGTGTCTTGATGGAGTTTGGGGGGCGTAACTCGTAAGGGGCAGAAGACCCTAGTTATCTAAAACTATGTTATATACTACCGATATTTACACTTATTAAAATTATTTATAACTGCATTTAACATCAAATTTTTTAAAATGATTAAAATTAATAATTATTAAACAATTATTTATAAGGCCAATAAAGTTTATTTATAAGGCAGAATACATATAGAAAACTTTCAAATTATGTTCACTTTAGATTTTAATATTTCTTTGTCATTTTAAACATTTAGAAAATTTATAATTTTAACTAATGATTTTTTTAATCAGTTGATTAAAATCACGATTTAATCACTGATTTAAATTATTAATAGATTATTAAAATTGTTGACAAGTTAGTTAATATACAAGAGTAATTTAAACAATGAAGAAACAACCAGGCATATGACTGCAACGGAAAATAACCGGCATCTTACCCCAAGGGAAAAAAACCCGGCATCTTACCCCCAAAATTTTCGCCGACTCACCCCAAAGTACTGGGTAAGACGCCGGTGCCACCCACTGACGTGAAGAAGCAGGAATCGGCGACCATTTATACTTTGCAGATACCAGTACTCTCTAGAAACATCAGATTTATTTCTCTGGTGTTTAAACTAAGACTTATATAGGCAAATAAAGAAGTTGCGTAAAAAAAATTTTTGACACTTACTAGAAGTGTTTTGACGAAATAGCAATAAAAAAAGTACCACTTATTTTTTTTTTTTTTAAGAACGCAAACGGAAATTAAAATATCATAAGGGAACCCTCTTCCTTACAACTGAGCGGCGTTTCCCTACAGCGCCTGCGCATATGAAAACTACGTGATTAGGCATCTTGTACAACATGGCATCTCACCTCAAGTCTTGCTCCTGCTTTCAGAGCACGTATTTTTGCGCCTAATGAGGGAAGACTAACAAGGAGAGGGCCAAATTTGGTAATCACAGATTTTGATTATTTTAATATATGTTGTAAGGCAGAGACCCCTTAGTCTCAGATTCAACGGATGTTATACAACGCTCCTTAGTTCTTGAGAAACAAGGGGTGGGTCTAATATTATAATACAACTTAAATACTCACTTTGTAACAAAAAGACAGCATTGGTCGTAGCTCAGTTGATGGACGTTTGCTCGTTGTTCCGCGGACTCTGGTTCGATACCGGAACGCGCTGAATTTGTTTTTCTCATTTTTTTTGTTTTATAAATATACTTGTACTCATAATTTAATAATCTCACTGTGAATTAAATATTATAATATTGTATATAAATTATGATTTTAACCTATTTATTTTTGTACCTGTAACTAAATAATTGTATAAAACATAAAACTGTTATTGTTTTTTTAAATCACTTTTTAAAATATATTTCATTTATTCTTTATCGATGCAATGATATTGAACAATTGTGTCAATTCGTGATTATAAAGAAACATCATTTATGTATTACCTTAAAAAGGGAAGTCAATACGATGATAATATTACTCTTTTTTAAAGTAACAAGCATAATTACATTAAAAATTAGCATCACAATTAAAGTACAACCTTTTTTGCATATTAAATATTTTTAAATTTTTAATGCATATGCTTGCGCTTTGAATTATTTTGCTTACCCCTTTATCTTCTTTCTGGTTTTATTTTTATTTTACTTGAATATTGTTTTATTTTATCATAATAACTAGAGGGAGCCACAACAAATTTTGTAACGATTTTGGAATTTTTCTTATTCAATAATGAGCTATTTTTTAAATATCTTTAAATGATTAGAAATAATGGCTTAAAAATAAAAAATGCTAAATTTAAATATTGAACATTATATTAAATGTACGATATTAAAATTTTTAACCGAGATTATTAAACTATAATTACAAGTATATTTATAAGACAAAAAATGAGAAAAACAAATTTAGTGCGTCCGGGTGCAGTCCGCCGAACAACGACCAAACGCCGTACCCACTGATCTACGACCAGCGGTGTCCTTTTGTTACTAAGTAAGTATTTAAGTTGTATTATAATATTAGACACACCCCCCCCCGCCCCCCCAAATCCCGTTTCTCAAGAACTAAGGGACGTTGTATAAAATCCGTTGAACCTGACACTAAGGAGTCTCTATCCTACAACATATATTAAAATAATCAAAATCTGTGATTACCAAGTTTGGCCCTCTCCTTTGTAAGTTCTTTCGGAAAGCCTCACGCATTTCTAAATTTTATGGTGTTTTAACCCTTAAATGCCTGATTTTTCAAAAATCATTTCAAAAATGTTTTTCGGCTTTCATTTTTTAAATAAATCATGGAAAAAATACTTTTAAAAAATCATATTTTATTTCAAGTATGGTTTACGGCTAAAACATAGTTTGTTACTAATCGGCAATACTGGTCTTTAACTGATAAAATAATTTTCCTTGAAAAAATTCTATAATATTAAACACGCAAGAATTTTAAGAATTATGATAAGAAATAAATTTTACTTGCTCACTACAGAACAAAATAGGGTATTTCGCAAGCTTCCAAATAAAACAAAAAGAACATGTAGCAACAATTGAAAAAATAAATCTACCTTTATTCTTAAATAGCTCAAGTGTTGCCATCTACATGTTGAAAATACATTTAATAATATTTTCAGAATGTATTTTATTGGCAACATTAGGCATTATAGCTTCAATATTATTCTAATAGTATTTTAGAATCCTAAATTGGGTATGTTGCCGAAAGGCAACACACGGCATTTTTAAAGAGATTCTTTTTGCCCTTATCGTATTACTCCAGCTTTTTCATCCTTAATTATGAAAATTTAATTATTTTAACCGACCGCAATTGATTGAATAATGAATATTCTGAACGCTACCATAGGATCGACATTAACACTGAATCATCCAGAGGTATAATACCTAACAAATTTAATAGGCTGCCTGCAGGGTCACCGTTATGACCTATTGGTGAAGCGGGGGCGGTAGAAGCCTTAAAATTGTCAAATCAATTATTGGCATTTGCCAACTGTTTCTATTAACAGAAAATGTATTACAGCAAAACCTGTTAAAACATAACCTATCTATAACGGAAACGCGCCTACCGTAACCGACAAGCTTTCACTGTCCGAAGGGTTAGCAATACAGAATTTTACTTGCTAAGACGGAAGACTGAATATTTCTACCCTGGTGATTCAGTTTTCTTAAAGGGTCTAAAAAGACGCTTAAAGCTTCAAAATTTTCGAAATTTTAATTATTTTAGATCTTAAACTCCTATCTTTTCTGAACATTTTGATATAGTAATTGTTTCCTTGAAATTTCCATTAGAACGGAAGTTATGGCTTTTAGAATTATACCCGCTCAATGGCTGAAGTAGCGTTCCCGAAATTTTGAAGTCATTTTTCTCCAAATGACGTTTTTGGGCATAACCTTCTGAGTATTTTTTCATGAAATTTTCAAAACAAAAATTTATGTTTGTATAAAGTGAATCTAAAATTTCATTTTTATTGTTCAAAAACATATTTTTTTAGGGGATTACATTGTTGAAATTTTCAAAATTTTGTATTAGCTAAATACAAATTTGCATTGAAAATATAAAAATGATTTAAATACAAATTTATTTAGATTCAGGGTAATTACTATAGTCTGAAGTACAATAATGCACGAAAAAATTCATTCTAGTTGCAAAATTTATTTTGTAATCCTGCGCGTAAGCTGTTAGGGGCATCCCACACTGAGACGACAAGCGACATGAAGTCGAAACATGTAGCTCATAAACCGGTCGAAACAAAGAACGAAGTTGTTTCAAACCTGTTTTAAACCAGTTTTTCCAGCGAATTCAAGCGACATGTCTTATGTGTCGCCTTAGTGTGGGATGCGCCTACCAATTGTCTGCCTGACAGCATCTGACAGTTTAGAGCGCCCTATAAATACTAATTCTGCCTCTTGCAATTTTTTAAATACATGAAATGAAAGAATATACTCATATCTTTCATCCCAATAAAAATTGTCTTTTTAAATCATACACATTTTAAGCTATGAAATGTTGAAAATGGTCTTTTTCTTTTTTTCCCGTTTTAAGAGTTCTTACTGTATTTTTCTTTCTTTTTTTTTATAAAAACATTTAACAAGTTTGCCAACTAAAGTTTAAAGAAATGTATCAGCTTTGGAGGGGGGGGGGGGACACCTTAGAGTGGGTGCTGGCTGTCCATTGAAAAGAGCATTTTTTGTAACAGTAACCTTTTTAAAAGCAAATTGAATAGTCTAAATTATGTGACCTTTACCATGAGTAGCCACACCTCGAGCCAAACACCTGTTCTGTGCTAAATTCCACATCCCACATTTAGATTTGGTATCAGCTCTTAATATTTCTTTGATATCATACGACAATTTAATTATTTTGGCATAATTAGTCATAATGCGATAGCACAGTTGAACTCCACGTGCCGTTGAACATAATTATTTTGTATTTTATCTTTATGTTATATTATTTATATGCGAATATAATTTACAGTTTATATGTGGATATAGATTAGAAATAATGTTAAAGCTAAGCGGTAATGTAAAGAAGTGTTAAAACTGACGAAAATATCGAGAAAAATGAAAAAAAAAATAATGGCAGTTTAAATTAAAGTTTTACAGCAAAAATTAAAGGCACACAAACTCACAGACAAACATTTTGTAAAAATATATTTTTCCGGATCTCTGACCCCTAAAACATGTAAATCCGTCGAAAACCGGAATTTAAAAATTTTCACGAATCCAATACTGTCTTCTGTTAAAGATAGAAGAAAGTAAAAATACGAGTAAATATCCTTTAAAAAGAGTACAAAGAAAAAAAAAAGAGTTAAAAACAATTATTTCCCGAGGAGATATTTTAAATATACAGATACATTCTACGCCCATAGACTTCACAATTAGGGAGGGGAATTCGGAAATTGACTGATTAACAGCCTAAGCCTTCGGAATGCGTCATTTTCTTCTTATGGACATAGTTTTTTTTTTTTTTCTTTTTTCATTAGAAATTCATTGCCAATGATTGTAAGATGAAAGAGCAGTCGGAAAAATTAAGAACTACGATTTTCTTGTCAGAATGGGAAAAAAAAATAAATGGTAATTTTTTTTTCAGTAACTCGGTTAAGCGGGACTCTGACAATCGGAACTCTACTGAAAGTCATAACTATCATTCCAGATCTATATTCCATTTATATTTATTCCAGCTATACTCCAGTTTTGTTCCAATTTTACAATTTATTTTTTTTACATTTAATCGAGATTAAATCCTTATTATTTCATTTATTATTTGGTATCTTCCTTTAAAACGTGCTTTTGATTATAAATATTTTTTATTTATTAACCAGCTATCCAGCTATAGCCAGCTGTCATTTCAGCGTATTTCGTTTCACTAGCTTTGAGATTAATAAATGAGATTTTTTTTAATCAAATTTCGAGAGCGTTATAATTCAGTTATTTATGTACTAATGATGTTCTCTGACAAGAGAACTGCGCCCGATCCCGTGAGTTCTAGAAGCGCACCTGACGAAGGTTGAAGATGTTATATATAATGTAGCATATACTATGGTACTAATTAACATGTTACGATGGATTTAGCAATACTTGTAGAAGATCATCATTGCTTGTAGAAGAAAATTCTAGCACCTCATTTAGGTTGAAAAATGTAGCAATCCTTTCGCTACAATATCTGCTAATTTACACACGCAAAAATAGGATAATTGATTGGTTATAAGTAAGTTGAGATAAACGTGTCAGCCAGTAATGTTTTACTTACAGCGATCCGAGTAAGCTCATATTTAGGTAGTCATCTAGCCAAGAATAAATTATAAGTAAAAAAATATTTTAATGAAAAGTTATTATAATGTACTAAAAAGGAAAAGAAAAGGGGGTCTAATGTTACTTTTTTATCAGCTTTTTTTTTTTTTTAGTAAAATAGATATACAATTTTAAATCCAGCTTCGTGCAAGAAAAACAAGTCGGAAAATATACGTCAAACGTGGCAAATGAGGTGCCTTCGTACTATAACCAGTTTTATAAATAGTCAGTTCTTGGTGCCATAACTGTTGCACACTTATGCAAAAATGTCTGAATACAAAATTTATTACGATTATGTACATTAAAATTCAGTGATACGGAAATAATAGGATACCATTTTAAGTAGGACAACATCACCATGGCAACCTAGAATCATTAGCTATCATGGGATATCACTAAATTAATTACATATAACAGAATTTAATAGAATGAAGAAAACTTTTATTATATCCTTTTAAGTTTTGATTGGATTTTCATAAAATTTAAAATGTCTCGACACAATTCTGCAACAATTCTATATATTAAATTTCAAACCATTGGTTGGGTAGTTTTTGCGCTGTTCTATGCGGACAAACAGACGGACGAACGGACTATAAGTGTTACGTATTTATATAATTACGAACTCACCTAAGAACGATCAACGTTCTCGTGGGGATTGAACCCACATCTATTCACACAATACGCGGAACTGAAAGATGGCACATTTACCAACCATGCTGCGGTTCAATCCAAGAACATCAGCTTGTTTCTGCAGCAGTCAATGACATGTACAGTCGTGGGAGAAAAAAAAGTAAACACCCCCTACTAACTCCTCAAAAAATTATCGTAGAAGAAAGTTACTGGTACCGAACGATTGTAAATAAAATCTATTTTTAAATGATGTATATAAAATTTGCTTAGGGGGGGGGGGGGGGCATCTACATATTAAAATGAGTCATAACTTTGTTTTTTTCAATAGCAGTACACAATTATGACAGCATAAATGAACTCTACACCCTTCAATTAGCCTAAAATCGAATTTTTATGCAATTCGTACCATAAGTTTCCGAGAAATTAATCATTTTAAAACGAGCGTATTTTAAGGGCTGTATCCAAATTGAAGTTCCGTACTGGATTGTTAATGAAGAGAGTCCCTTTCTTGATCAAGGCACCTTAAGCGTCACTCAAGGAGACAATGAAGCGTGTTAGATTACAGTACAGCAGAATAAATTTCAAAATGTCTACTCACTTCCATCATAGACGGCCCCTTAAACCATAATTTTGCCGTTTTTTAAGCATAATTTGAAAACTACTTGGAAAAAAAAAATGTGAAATTTTGGATTTCCATAAAGCAGGACTTAATAAATCGAAATCCATCAAAAATACTGTAGGTTGCAATTCATAATTTTTTCGAATATTAATTTCATAATTCATGTCATAAAATTATAAAAATTGCAAATTCAATGTATTTGTGTTTCGGTATATTAGTATTATTGCTACACAAAAAAATTAACACATTAGAAGCATAATTTCAGGCGATATTAATAAAAATATGAAAATGTAATTTAACATTAGAAGCACTATATTTTGAATGTTTATAATTCAAAAACTTTTCATTCAAATGACTTGAAATTTCGTGTCTAAGCATAGTTTGAACCGAAGATTTGAAATATCTCGTTAAAATTGAATATTGCCACTGAAAAAAATGAAGTTTGGATTCGTTTTAATATGTAGATGGCCCCCTAAACAAATTTTATATGCATCATTTAAAAGTAGACATTATTTCCAATCGTTCGGTACCAGTAACTTTCGTCTACGATAATTTGTTGAGGAGTTAGTAGGGGGGGTTTACTTTTTTTTTTTCCACGACTGTACGTACCCTTCTTTAACAAATGTTTTTGCTCGCTAAGGAATGGCAGAGGCAAATTTCCAATACTCATTTTACTGAATATTGGATTGTCATCGGAAATACGTCACACTACCAAAAATTAGACCAATAATCACAGGAATTGTTTAAATTGGATTGCAAGATTGGAGTCGGAACAGACAGAAAAAGCTAGATAAAAGATTGTAATAAAAAGCAGAAATGGGCTCTCTAAACCCAGTGGATGTTTCCGAAAAACAACGGACTGGCCATAAGTAGACGAAAACTCTATATTCCAGTCTTTACATAGTTATGCAGGACATTCTTCCAAAAACATAATACATTACGAAATTCTTCAAATAAAATTAGATCTTAGGTAAATAATTAAATTAAATTCATGCAATTCAGCGATTAAACTATGTTCGCTGACGTTGCAAAAGATATAATAACAGACAGGGCCTTCGCAAAGACTTTTTATTCAGGGGGAAGGGGCGAGAGGACCTTAAATTGCCAATTCAAATTTCAGCATTTGCCAACTGATTGAGAAGCAAAAATAAATAGTTCTCGAAGTTTTCCAACTAGTTTTATAATTTTGACAAGAACCACAATTAGAAAATGTAATATAATTCTTATTTGTAAGAAGTTTAATAATATTCCCAATCCCGGGCGCAGAATCGGCGCAACGCTGCGACGCACGTCGCAGACTCTTGAGAAGGCCTGCAGACTATTTTTCAACTGTTAAAATTTATAAAAAAAAAAGTTTGTTAGAAATTATTTGCCATGTGCCATAATAATACGATCTACGCCACATGCGATTGACGAAGCTCCGATTCCCTTTAAAATATAAATAATTCCCGGAGAAAACTCTAGACACGCGATCGTGAAACGCCCATTATTAAATGAGTCAATCATCTTAGGGGTGATTTCTTTAGAAATTAAAAAAAAATCGGTCATTAGTCCGAAAATTCGGACGTAAATATCACGAATTTCGATAAATGTTCGCCGAAAAAACAATTTCGTCAATCGTTTGCAGTTAAAATAGCCCATTTCGTCAAAGGATCGGTAAAAAAAACGTGAATTTCGTCAAAAGAACGTGACGAAAAAACAAAATTTTGTCATAAGATCAAGAAGGAAACGTCAATTTCGTCAAAGACTGGCAGAAAAAAGCGACTTCTGTCAAATGATCGCGGAAAAAACAAGAACTTCGTCAAAGAGCTACGGAAAAATAGCAACTTTCGTCAAAGGATTGCAGAAAAACGCAAATTTCGTCAAAGGATCGCAGAAAGAACGTGGATTTTATCGAAGGATCGCTATAAAAATGAGATTTTCGTCAAAAGATCGTGGAAAATAGGCGAATTTCGTCAAAAGGTGGTGAAATTTTGGTCATAAGATCGAAAAAAAAAGGCCCATTTCATCAAAGGGCTTCGGAAAAATAGCAACTTTCCACAAACGATGGCACGAAAACGCGAGTTTCGTCAAATGATCGGGAAAAAAGGTTAATTTTGACAAATGATCGCGGAAAAAGCGTGAATTCTGTCAAAGGATTGCAGAAAAGCGCGAATTTCGTGAAAAGATCGCGGAAGAAACGCGAATTTCGTCGAAAAACCGCGGGAAAAAAGCGAATTTCGTGTAAAGATCACTAAAAAACATGAATTTCGCTAAAAGATCGCGAAAAAACACGCATATCGTCAAAAGATAGCGGAGAAACCGCAAATTTTTTTCAAAGGATCGGCGGAAAAAACGCTAATCTAGTCAAAAGATCGCGAAAAAAACGTGAACAACGTCGAAAGATTGCGAAAAAACGCGAACATCGTCGAAAGATCGCGATAAAAAAAGGCAGACATTGCCGAAAGATCGCAATAAAAAAAAGGCTGGACATTCTGTAAAGATCGCGAAAAAACGCTCATTTCGTCAAATGATCGAGGAAAAAAAGGTGAATTCCGTCAAAGATTCGTGGAAAAATTTGCTGCAACATTGATGTTTTTACAAGATTTTTTTACAGCTGAGTGGCAGGTTTTAGTTAGCCATGTTTTGAGTGAAAGCATGTTAAATTTTGAATTGCGCAACTAGCTGAGATTAGTAAATAAAACATTGCATTAGAATTACTTATAGTATTTGCATGAATTACTCAAATTTGATTTTCTAAGAATTTCACTCTGCTCCAATAACAGCTTTTATTGCTAAAAAATTAGATTTTTGCTGCTACAAAAATGGATTTTACTGCTACAAAATTAGATTTTTGCTGCTTCAAAGTGGCTTTAGTGCACTTTCATCCCTGTATTATCACATCTATATATTATTTTTGATATTATCACATTGTATCAATCTTTTCAAAAATTTTAGAAATTGGTGTTCATATGTTATTTTGACTGATCTTCTGTTTTCAAACTTCACAGAAATTTTGACAAATTTTATGAAAGCTTTTTCTGAAAGCGTGTTAAAAATTTTGAGGACAAAGGTAAATTATTTCAAAAAGTACTTTCATTTTATGTTAATCACAAATACTGGGGTGGGGGAGTGCACGAGGGATTGGAAAGAGGGCGTTTGTCTTTAAGTTCTGCAGACTGTTTTTAAAGTTTCTACTTGTGTTGCAGACTGCAGAAAAAAATTCTGCTGCTGGGTTCCCAATTAAATTTGTAACTTTTACCAAGTCTATCAGAAATAGAAAGTGTATTATAGTTTTTATTAACCTTTAACTGATGTCACAGAAAATGTCACATAACTAGTGTGAAGCGGTCTGTGAGACCGCTCCATCGAAATTTGAATAAAAACAGGGATTAATTCATAGGATGTTGTTTTTGTACTAAACTTTTTGTACAGGAGTGTTGTAATTAAAATTCCCCTATTCACAAATCTCTGTTGTTAGTACTAAAGTTCCAAACGAAACAAAATTTCAGTAGTGTTTGTAGATAAACTGAAATTTGCAAGTTAAACTATGAAAACTGAAAAAAGACCCAGTCTGTGAGACAGGTAACATCAGTTAAAGATTAACCTTTAACTGATGTCACGCGGTCTCCCAGACCCCGCGACTCCCAGCTGTAAACACTTTTACAGCTTTTTACTTTTCTGTACTGAAGTAAAATAATATGAATAAAATACTTTTTTCATGCAATTTAATTCACATGCTCCTAAGAGAAGTACAACGATATTGTTAGGACAAAATTTAAGTAAATTCAACCATTTGAGTTTTTTTTTTTTTTTTATTATTCATTTTATTCGAGGGGTCTGAGAGAGCGGATCACATCAGTTGTGTGACAAATTTTAGTCACATCAGTTAAAGGTTAAACAAATTTGCCAACTAAGTTTGTAAATTTGCCCCGTGTAACAGCATTCGCGAACGTTTGTGCGGGACCCCACCCTTCCCTAGCGAGGGCCCTGAGAATAGATGATAACACAAAAATCTGGGTTCCGATCTCGTGCAAGAGCAATTAACGAAAGCGCGCAAAGCTACATAATTCCATAATTAGCACCGTACGTTAAAGGATCTACACTAATGTAAAGCCGAGAAAAGAGCCTGTGGAAGTAACAAAACTGCGTAATACGGCTCCCAAAAATCACGGAGAGAAAAGTTCTAGACGCCTCTCCTAAGAACTGGCCTAAAAAGAGAACGTTTAAATCGAATGCATTGGAGAGAAAAAAAATTAAAGCCATCGAATCAAAAATTGTGCATAGGAAAATGGGAAAAAGAGGGAAAAAAATTATGACGCGTAAAAATACGGGGAAATTTTTTAGAAATATTAAATAAATATACAGTAGAACCCCGCTAATCCGAATTAATTGGGACCGGTGCCAGTTCGGAATACAAAAAATTCGGATTACCCGAAATTCCGATAAAAATAGAAAAGAAAAAGATGCGCGCTGTAGAAAATGTAAATTATAAAAGTACTCAGTGGTATAGTGAATACCTTGTAATCCGGCACGACTTTCGAAAAAAAATAGTATTCCTGTCTAATCATTCCCGGTGTTTATAATAATCCAGTGGAACTTCAGAATGAGGAATTACGTATCGACCCATTGCAAACGGTTCAAAATCGCGAATCTATAAATAGCTCAGTCACCACGTCGACAAGGGGTGAAGAAAAAACATTCCTGTAGATAATTTGCGAAATAAAACTGTTGAAAGGAAAAATAAATTTTTATCATCAGAATTAAGTACATTTTGCATTTTAGAAAAGAATTTTATAGTGACTGGCAAACAAGCAGATATTCGAGATTTTTTTAAGATGGCTTCTACGAATAGACCTACAGTGCACGTTTTCATTTTATATTCGTGTACAATGTTCTACTTTTTAAATATTTTTTATTCTGTTTTTTTAATCTGTTGAAGTATAATTTTCGAAAATAAAATCGGTTCGGATTAACCGGAATTTTGGTTCAGCGGGATTCGGACTAGGGGGATTCTACTGTATATACAATCCTATTGTTCGATATTATAAAAAGAAAGTGTTGATGAAAAATTAAATAAAGATTAGAAAAAAAAAATGTTTCCTAACGTGTTACTAATGTTGGGGAAAATTTATTTACAACCAACTTAACAATAAAATGCAAATAAAAGAAATAACCAGACAAGAATACAAGGATTAATTGAGATTCATACTCTAAATATTTTGGAAACATCAAGGTCCTTCAAGGTTGTTATGTTCTACCAGTCTGTACTACCTACGAATTCAAAAACTATGATGAATCTCTACAGAATCATCTCTTGACCTTGGTAATAGGCGTAACCAAGCGGAATGTGTTAGACCGATTAAAAAAAGGCCTACAAACAAAGGAAAGTGTAGAAGTTCTAATTTGCCGCTTTCTAATTTTTTTTTCTTCTTCTAGACGCGGGCGTAGGTGCGAAATACCCAATAGAATTTCCCGTCTTACAAATGTGTCTAGGAGGTATAGGAGAGGGTAGTACACAGTGAGACGGAAAATATCACTTAACGTATGGCGACGATTTTTATTCTTTTGAAAAAAAATTTTGCTACATGTTTAAGATACACAATTACGCTACACATTAATGTATAAATGGTTTTTAAAAAGTTTTTTATAAAAGCACAGAAGCATCATAACGGAGTATCGGAAATTGTCTCTGTATGTAACACAATGTATATATTTTCATAAATTATACATTTTTACACTATCAATAATTTTCTGCAGTTTATGATTTCTAATTAATAATTCTAGATTTTCAAAATATTAAAAATATAAGCCTCGGTTGGACAATGGCAGACCTTGGGCTACCTTTATGCAAATTTTCAGCCTCTTACGTTTAGTAGATTTCCCTAGCCATCGCACGCCCACACAGAAAGAAAGATAAGCCTTTTTTACCCGACTGCCAAGAAGGGTTATGTGTTTCACGCGTATCTGGGTATGTGGATTTCTTTCTACCCTCGAAACATCCAAAGTGCTGCACGGGTTTTAATGAATGAGGTCTCTATCGATTCGTTTTAACCGTCCGATGGTTATAGACTAGGTTTTGTTTTTATAAATTCAAAATGGCAGCCGTAAAATACAAAATGGCGGTAGAGACGAAAAAAAATTACGCACCCTATTGAGTAGCCTATCATTGGATAGGTCTTTCAAAATGAAGATGTTTCATTGACTATTTTACAGTCAGAAGTTCCGTTTAAATACTACACAACCTGGAAGTTGTGTAGGTAGGATCTCTAGCTTTACTGGAACTCTAACCTTCGTAGACATCTATAGGCCTCATCAAAACAGTATTTATAAATAAGAACTAACAATTAAACACTACTTAAAAGTCCTCAATACAAGTAAATAATTTTTAAAAAAAAGTAATATAAAAAATAGTTTCACATTGAGGAGAAATAACTAGTTCACTTTTTACGCAGTCGGGTTTTTCGAAATTTAATTTTTACTTGTTTAATAAATAACTTTTTTAACATCATAACCACATAGTAATGTACACAGTGAGACACGTCTCACTGTGTACCACAACTGGGTGTCTCACTGTATACTTTTGTTACGTTGTGACAAAATGGATGCCATATCTGTTTCATCATCAATTTCATCGCTTTGAATGCTCGTGTCGTTTCGTCGAAATAGTCTATCATTAGATATAGCTATGTTTGGTTAAGTAAATATATGCCCTAATGAAGGAAATAAACGCTAAAATGTTTATGTAACTTTAACCCCAGTAAAATAAAGAATTACTATTTTGATGGTCGAGTAACCGAAGTGCCGAAACTACATCCACGTGTTGCATAAGATGAGGTGGTTATGTGTGAGTGCCAGCTTGGAGAAAAAGGTATAACTATATGTAAAAATGACTGATGTCTCACTGTGTACAACTCTTCCCTGCTAACAGTGTCAAAAAAAAACAAATTTAAACAAGAAAGAAAAGTCATGCATCTACACTGGTCAACAAATTTGAACTTTTGCTCTGTCCCAAATCAGAAATTAGTTGTTTTTAATGCGGTTTTTTTGCGCTGATTTCGAGTCTAGTTGTAGATTTACTCAAGCAGGTTTTGTTTCTGAGATATTTGCAGAGTTGCGAATTTATGCAAATTTAGTAAATTTTATACAATTATATGCAAATTTAAGGTATAAAGCAATATCAGACTGGTTTTTTTACGTAATTTTAAATGCGTTATTTTTAAATCGTGACGTCATTTTCTGTTCGAAAGTTTTAAAAAAGTTAACAGTCTGGTCTTTTAAATATATAGATTGTTCACAGAATTCTCAACCGACGGCGATACTGAGTTAATTTATCATGCTATATGGGGCATTCTCACAATCTTTCGACTTTTGGGGGGGAAAAATATGGCGAAATTAAACTTGATAAAATAACATTTTAATCTGATAGACGAATACCTTAACGATTCAAAATAAAGAAAAAATGGTCAGCAGCGAAATTTCTTTTATTTAATTGAGGTTTAAGTTAAACTTGCGAGTTTAATTTTCCTTACCATTTTACCCCTGTAACTTTTTATTTTCTTCTAAATTTTTACTTATAATGAATTTGCATAGTACCCACAAGACATTCAAATAAGAAATAATACAAATGTAGTACTTTCAATACAGAATTTTTGTATAACATAGTCTTAAAGGGGTGTTAAAGAAGGGACGGTAAGGTAAAAAAGGGGGATGGTATTGGAAAAAAGGGACGAAATGGTAAAAAAAGGGACGGTAAGGATGAAACGGTAAGGAAAATTACCACCTATTTTTAGGGAAATCATGTTAAGACTAAGTGAGAGCCACGATGTTCATTGATTTTTAGAAATAGCTATTTACATTGGATTAAATTTTTAAAAAATAATAATTTACCTCGAAAAGTGCAGGAATAAACCTTGGGGACGATGAGACTACCAATAAAGCCACGATGCTTGAAATGATATTTAAATGCTGATTTAAATTCTACAGTAAATTTCCTGCCAAAGAATTTAGACATTATTTCTCTAGTATACTTCTGCATGAGAAAAAACTTGAAAAAATTCTGTGGCTACATATGAAATGATTTTCTGTATAATTTTAGAAGAGGGATGGTAAAGAATCTAAAACCCAGGGACAGAGTTTAAAAAATAATAACAACCCTAAAAATGTGTGCAGGTTAATTTTTTGCTACATATTTATATTAAACATTAGTTCCAGTTTCAGAAAAAAATTACATCGAATTATTTTTAGTGAAACAATTTTATACAGACAGCTCCAAACTTAAAAATAAGCATCAGGGACACAGGACGGTATAGGAGTTTTCCAGGTGTTTGGACCCCCAACATCGTCCAAAACTTATTTATCTCGTTAATATTGTTGTGCAATCATGCAATGGGATGTTCCCCAGTATATAAAATTAAAAAAAACACAAAAAAGTGAATTAAAATAAAAATTATTATTCAGGGACATGAAAGTCAAAAGATTGTGAGAATGTCCCATATCATTTGAGCAGTTTCGCATCGTTATGCCTAAAACAAATTTCATAAATTTTGTTAAATTAAAAGATTTGATTTTCAACGATGTATTTTTTTACAAAGGTGAGTTCGTATACTTTACAATTTGGATTTGGAAAATTGACACTATTTATGAGAAGTAGGTACGTCATTCCCTGTTTATTGCAGATGTTGAAAAATTACTTTAATATTTTTTTTTATCTAACTTTTTAAAATTTGTTTTGCATGCTTAAAATGATGTATTCTAACATCTGAGTAAACAAATCGGAATTTTTGATTCACAAAGGGTTAATAGTGCTTGAAAGTACAGTAGGAGCATGAAAAATTAACCTTTAACTGATGTTACCCGTCTCACAACCACAGTTTTTTCCATTTTTATAGTTAAACTTGTAGCTTTTGGTTTAATTACAAATACCAAAACTTTGATCCTTTTGGAATTTTAATACTATCACCAGAGACTTTTGAACAGATGAATTTTAATTATAAGAGTCCTGTACAAAAAGTTAAGTACAAAAACACTATTCTATGAGTTAATCTCGCATTTTACTCATCTTCGACGGACGGTCCGACAGACCGCTTCACAGTAGTTATGTGACAATTTCTGTCACATCAGTTAAAGGTTAAGATATGTAGTAAAAAAACAAGTATATGTACTCGCGGTTTTATGCATTCCATAATAAAGGTTTTTTTTTTTTTTATCATTTAGCTTTTGAACATTTTAACTCGTTCACACCATTAATCACATGCATCCATCAACACTCGTTTTTGCTCTTTAAGGCTGATCTCAAATCCAAAAGGGTCAACTTTCTGACATAAGTATTAATTCATTTTTGTTCGGAAACGCATAAAATTAGAAGGTGTTGTTATTCAGAAGCTATGTAATAGAGCTGTTTTTTTTTCCGTTTTCTTGTAAACGCAATAGATCTTTCAGAAAATATTGTCAAAATTGGCATTTTGAACTGAACTTCCGAGTGAAAGAAGAAAATCCACTCAGTAAGGGGGAGAAAAATGCCGTGTCACGTGATCAAAATCGCTAATAACTCAATAGGTAATTAATTGATCAAAAAATGGAAAAAACAGTTCGATTCCAAATCGCTTCCATGGCCAGGCTTTCCAATTTTATACCTTTCCGTTAAAAAATGAATTTGTAAATGTGTCAAAACGTTTTGCGCTTGTTGAGCAGAGCAGTTAAGAACAGCCTTTAAGTGATCGATTTATCAAATCTACCAGTCACTATCTGCTTCAAAAATTACGTAACTTCCTGTAAAATCACTTTTCCAACAATAAGAGCTTCAACGCAGAGACGGCAACTTGCTGCATTTCATAGAATTCCCCTACAGTCTGGGACCTGGGACCAGCAATAAATACAATTTTCCAAGCAGCTGAAATACGGAAATTTATTATAGGGGAGAGTGGCTCACCTTGGGACATGGTACATTTCGGGACAGCTTTATTTTTTGCCCTAAATTTTAAATTAACTCTTAAATCTTCCAGATGCAGATAGATAGCAGCAGAATCAAACTTTCAGACATGTTTTGTTTTCTATGATGAAGCAGGCAAGAATATATTAAGATTTTTATTTTGCAAACATGTCTAGTAACTTTTATGTAAAAGTTTGATAAGTTGCAAAGTGGAATTGGATTGAAAATATTTTGAAATTAATTGCAATATAATGAAATTTAAAGCTTTCTCTATAAAACTGATGTATAATAATAGTTCTAGTGCTAAGCATATCAGCATGACATTCTAAAATTGTACAGTGGGTATAGGGTGCACCTTGAGACAAGTGGAGGTGCTACACCTCGGGATACAAGATATGCTTAATTAACTTTCATTCGAAATATTTTAACAAAAAGATATTGTGTTTAAAACATTTTTTTATTTATTCTACATAACATGTATTTATTAATAATTATTATTTCCTCTTTTAAGAAGTCATTTGGCTTATCAATGGGAAAGATTAGAAATTTAGAATACAAAAAAAAATGCAGCAATTAGTGCTGACAATATTCAGAAAGCTGTTGCAAAAATTTTATCAGCTGAAATGTTTTTCAAATTAAATAAATTTCTTTTCCTGAACAAACAATTCCATATATATAGTGTAATAAAATTATTGAACTTTTCACATCTACTTTTAACTGTCCCAAGATACCCCATCAGGTGGTACACCTTCGGACAAAGCACAAGTGTAATAAATATATATTTTTTTAAATTCTATAATGGATATAAGATCAAAAGCTATTTAATGTAGGCAAAAGGTTATAAAATTGAATACCAGGTAAAATTTTGACAATTGATCAATCTAAAAAAAAATGAAATAAACGCAATAAATTAAAAAAAATTAAAAACCCGACTGCGTAAAAAGCGGACTAATTAATTATTTCTCATCAATGTGAAACTATTTTTTATATTACTTACTTTTTTATTTACTTGTATTGATGACTTTTAAGTTGTGTTTAATTGTTAGTTCATATCTATAAACGCTGTTTTGATAAGGCCTATTAAGGATAGAGTTGCAGTAAAGCTAGACATCCTACCTACACAACTTCCAGGTTGCGTAATTTTTAAACAGAGCTTCTGACTGTAAAATAGTCAATGAAACATTGTCTTCATTTTGAAAGACCTATCCAATGATATGCCACTCAATAGGGTGCGTAAAAAAAATTTCGTCTCTACCGTTATTTTTTATTTTACGGCCTCTATTTTGAATTTATAAAAACAAAACCTAGCCTATAACCATTGGACTGTTAAGACGAATCGATAAAAACCTCATTCATTAAAATCCATCCAGCCGTTGGGATGTTTCGAGGGTATAAAGAAATCTACATACCCAGATACGCGGGAAACACATAACCCTTCTTGGCAGTCGGGTAAAAAGAAAGAAAAAAGTGTCCCAAGGTAATCCACTCACCCCTACTTTAAAGTATTATACAGGGCGTACCTGAATGCATGCACCAAACTGTAATAGAAGACAAAGTGCATATAAAGAAGTAATTTGGGTATAGCACTGTGGGGTTGGAATTGAAAAGTGTCGGCGAACAACAAGAAATTCGGAGGAAATAAAAACAGGCGTTTTATTGACATAACTGTTACAGTAATTGCTCAAATGTGCCGCCTCCCACATCGATACAAGCCTGGCAGCAGGGCCGAAAGTATGATGGGGGGGGGGGAGCAGAGAGGGCATGTGCCCCGGGCGCCAGAACGAAAGGGCGCCAAATGAGGATTTTGTGTGTCGATTTTTATCACATCTATGCTAGATATAGATACACGGTATCGTTAAAGTCATCCTGTCTGGCGTATGATAAAGCATAGAAGAATCTAAAGATGATATGGCATAAGGATCCTTTATAAAGCGGAATTTCTTTCTATTATTTTCGATTCCGATTTCAATATTTTAATCAATCAATATTTGACAAAGCCAAGGGCGAATCCAGCTCACCATTTAGACGGGGTGGAGTCATTTCCTTTTTTGGGTGGGAGGGGATCACATCTCGTTATGAGAATTTTTTATATTGAAAGCTATTCCCTAATCCAAACTAACTACTTCTCTGATACTTTCGCGAAGTCATTTTCATTCGTAAATACAAAAAATTTTCATTAACCTTTAACTGATGTCACAGAAATTGTCACCTAACTAGTGTGAAGTGGTCTGTGAGACCGCTAAATCGAAAGATGAATAAAAGCCGCGATTAACTCATAGGATGGTGTTTTGTACTAAACTTTTTGTACAGGAGTGTTATAATTAAAATTCACCTATTCAAAAGTCTCTGGTTTTAGTATTAAAGCTCCAAACGAAACAAAATTTCAGTAGTGTTTGTAGATAAACTGAAATTTGCAGGTTAAACTATGAAAATTGAAAAGCACACCGGTCTGCGAGACCGGTAGCATCAGTTAAAGGTTAATATTCGTAAAAATATAAAATTTACCGATTTTGTTCAGATACCAAGAAATTAAAGAGTTTCCCATTTTCTTATAAAGGCAAGTCAAAGTCAGCATTTTTAGCCAAGTTTTACGAGTTGACAGCCACAGAAATGTCGTCTCGTCGCAAGGGAACAATTGGCTGTCACTTTCGGAAATTCAGTTTAAAAAATCTAACAATTGTCAACGATTAAGCATGGCAAAAATTTGTATTCAATTTTAGAGGTAACTAAACCGTACACATTGGCAGCTATGTGATTTTATTAGTGTTATGAAAATTGCAGGTGTAGCCTCTTCTTTCTGCTCAAAGTATTAAATAGTTTTTTTTTTTTTCCCAATCGAACTCATGCCTTTGGAATGGATCATTTTCTTCTGATGGACTGATGGCTTCCATTATTATGAAACAGTCGTTATAAGTGAAATGTTAGGTAAAAATGAAAGAGCAGCCGTAAAAAATTAGAACTTTGATTTTCTGGTCAGAATGGGGAAAAAATGCCCATAATATATTTTTTTTAATTATGGCCATTTTCTTTTCAAATGCAAATTAATTTACCACAAGCATAAATTTTAGTAAGACAATACTAATAACGTCGCACGATTTTTGATATTCGATCTGTAGTCTGAGCAATTAAAGGTCAAAGCTCTAATGCAAATCTTATGAGTAATTAGAATTTAAAAAAAAAAAAATCGTGCACGAAATTTTTAAATAAATTGTAACTCACAGTGTTCACATAAGAATGAAACGTTATTAATTTCAATAATGCAAAACAGTGGGATTAAATTGAGTAACAAACAAAAATAATACTTGCAAAATGTATAGTTTTAATTGTTGGCAAATAAAAGCAAAAAATAGCAACAAACAAAACTGAAAAAACCTGCTTGCAAATATTGTTGTGATATAATAAAACCCCTTTTTCTATCAATGCTTAACACAATACGAAAATATGTATTGTAATTGCTACTGCAATCGGAGCATTACTGCCAAAAGTAACAAACGAGTTATTTGTGCTTTTAATAATATCGTTTATAAAATTTATGCAGTAGCTTTTTTTTTCTTTTTAAAGTTGTTCAATTACTTATAAAGTGATATTTAATATTTTGAAGAGAAAACGATTAATCATTTTTGATATGGAATTCAATGATAAAATACCAGCTTCAATTAATATTGAAAACGAGGGTTTCAATTTAAAAAAAATTTTGGGCCATGGGCGTTTGAAGAATAGAGAAATCAAAAATAGCTGTGAAAATTGCTGAAAAAAAAAATGTTATCGAAGTCGGTATTTGGCGTACTTTGGACTTTTCGCCATCCAAATACTTTACAACTGATTTCTGCTAAACGTGTATCTTCTTTGGATGCTTTATTTTTATTACACCGGTATTTACAACCACATTGAAGGATAAACTGTTAGAAAAGTAACATAATATTAAGCTTTATGTAGCAATACGATGAATGAGAAACGTTTTGGATACCTTTCCATATTTACACAGACGAAAACTTTTCTATCTTGATTTAAAAGCAAATAATATTCTGTTAAGTGACAGTCAGAAAGCTGTTGTTTGTGACTTTGGATATCTGACTAAAGATAAATGGGCATGTGGCGTCACGAAGTAGCAGTGCCCAAGTAAAAATGTACTTCTCAACTCTATGCAGGCAGTCAGTAACGATTCTTGCAGAACTAGTGTATTATTTTCCTACACATAATATGATGTATTGTAATAATTATGTGAAAATTAAGAGCAAAGGATCTACAAATCTAGGAAACTATCAGCAATTTAGCTCGAAGTTTTGAGCAGAAACGGAACAAGCCAATTTGTTGACAAACATGCACATTATCTATCTATCCAGTAAATCATTGCGGTTCATCTCGTCTTTAGGGACCACCAGAAGCGTAGATTCATGAAGTATGCTCGAAGATTATAGTTTCGATGTCTGGCGTATTGGAATGTTAGCATTCGAAATTTTATACACATGAGCTTCTTAAAAGAAATGAATAAATTGCTATGCACTTTGACTGGCTGGATTTTTATAGTCCATTCTATGTTACAGCAGATTTTAATGAAAGAACAATTTTTTAAATTGATGAAATGAGAATTTGGTATTTAAGAAGCTGGTAAAAAAATAGACGAATCTTAAACTTTATCAAATTCTACTCACACATGATACTGGAAAACGACCGAAAGTTCAACACATCCTGTCCCATCGCTTGCTGGGTAGTTTTTTGGAATACGTATATTGAAACCAGCAATATCTGGAAACAAGCTTTGTGTAGGGGAAACTAAGGATACTTGACCCAATTGTTAGTTTCGGATTGTTAATTATTTTTTTACATTACTTATGGGTATGTAAATGCAGTATATATATAATTAATGAAGTATTACACAATATTTATTATTATTATTCCGAAGTATTAGTTATAAAAGGTAGTAAAATATGAATATTCAAAACTTTCAATTTGGGTCAAGTATCCCAATGTATAGGGATACTGGACCCAAGTCATAGATTTGGGAGTAGGATTTAAAATAATAAACAAAACACTTTTACATAAGAACAAAATTGACATTAAGGTTAATAATTTCGTATTTTTGTCAAACACAATTAATACTTTTAATTTTTAGTACATAGGCCTAACATTAACATACCCAGTTTAAATTTTTATTGTAGAAAGTTCAAAATATTAGCAGTCTGAAAATTCATTCTGTGCCTAAACAAGTTCCAGAATAAGAAAATAATAATTTATTCAACTCCAAATGTAAAGTCATATTTAACCCCTTCGGGACCATGGGTGCACATATGTATCCTCAAAAGATGCTTAAAGCACTTGTTTTTGATACCACTAAAAATGGTGAGTAAAATGTGCCTTATTTAATTAAGGCATTTTCTTGATTGATAAACTAAATTTAATTATTTGGCAAAAAGTAGTGTCAACCGAATAAAATTTATATAAAAATTTATATACTGGTCCCGAACGGGTTAAACACAAAACTTGTAATTCTATCAAAAACTCAGGTGGATGAAGAATAGCTTCGATTTGGTGAGGATCAACTTATGATATATCACTCATTTCAAACCATTTAAATTGCTTCATCGATTCTTCATGCAAACTGAATAGTAAGGCTGTCAGAAGTAATTTCAAAAACCTTTCCAACAAATCTTCTTGTACTCAGTTTCTCGCAATATTTGACAAGAACCCAGTCATTTACTTATAATATTTAAATTTATATGTTTAATATTAAAATATTTTTAATTCATAAATAAAACATGCTAAATGCATTTGAATAGTACTAATCCTAATCTTGGGTCAAGTATCCCTAGTTGCATATTTACTACATATCCCTAAATTGCAGCCATTTGCTAATAAGTAGATTAATATTATTATACATGTTATTGTAGCTAAAAACATGTACAAAACAAATGACCAATTAAAAAAGTCTTACCTTTAAGCAAAAAAATTATAGCATCAGCGTTTACAGCACAAAAAAATTACTTTTGGAGCATGAAAATATATTTTGTCCGATAGTTTAAAAACTTACGGAATGATTCAGTTGCTATTTTCAACATATGGTCAGCTAACTGAAAGAAAGGATGTGATGCCACTTCCAACTTACAAAACTTTTCCAATTCTGAGAAAAAGGCCTTGAGTCAAGTATCCCTATGGGTCAAGTATCACAAGTTCCCCCTACCTCGAAGTCAGTCATATCATTGAGAAATATAAATCTGATTTAGTAATTTAGAGTTTAGGTGAAAAAGTCACATTCAACTGTCCTGTAATTGTCTACTACCGAAGTGATCGAAAGGATAAATTCTTTTGTCACCAGTCCACTTCTTTGTTTTATATGAAGTTATGAGAACTGGTAAAGATTCGAAACAAAGCGATAGTGACGTAAAAATCGATTATCATACTGAAAAAATTGAAAATGAAACATCAGAGATGAACAATTCAGATTATACAGGGTGTGTGTAAAATCATGGGACAAACTTTAAGGTGAGGTGTAGGGGACATCACAAGGGTTCAGATTTGCATAGCAACCCCATGGTCGGAACGTAAATGCTTTCTTGGCGCGGTAGTGACGCCAACAAGCACAAAAAAGATAGGACACGAACAGGGAGAGAAAACATGACTATTATTCTTAATGCTGCAAAAATGCCGGAACAATGCTGAGGAACTTGTTGCACGCATCGTGGCAGCTACTGGGGAAGTCCGGGATACTCCCAGTATTTTTGAGAACATTAAATTTTCCATGCACCGGAGAAGCGCATCACGGCCCGGGGTCGTTATTTCGGACACCTATTTTGATGACTATCATTGTCTCTTTAATGGTCTTTTTTATTAGTTTTTTGCCGTACTAAGGATAATAAACATGTTTTCTCCTCTTATTCGTGTCCTGTCTTTCTTGTGTTTTGTGTCGTCACTACCGCACCAGGAAAGCGTTTTCGACCATGCGTTGCGATGAAAATCTGAATCCGTGTAATGTCCCCTATCTCCCTTAAAGTTTGTCCCATTATTTTAGACTCACCCTGTATTTGTGTCCACTTAATATTTGGCTCAGAGGCAGAATCCAGTTCGTTTTGGGTTTCAATCCTCGGCTCCAACTATTTTTCAGATGTAGAAATTAAAAATAATATCGAATAGGATGAAAATGAACTAGAATTTGATGAAATATCCAGTTTTGGATTTGAAGCTCTTTTTATCGACATTTCTTTAGCTGATAAAAATTAAAGTGAATTGACTTTGCAGTCTTTCAACAAAGAGTCTCACATCACAAGTGTGTCCGATGCATTGCTGTAAAACGAACGACATGCTAAACATTCTGTAATATATTCTGGTTTAAGATTAAAAAAAACGCGATAGTGACGTAAAAGTCAATAATCACACTAACAAAACTAAAAATGAAACATCAGAAATGAACAATTCAGATTATTTTTGTTTCCACTTAATCTTCGGCTCAAAGACAAAATCCAGTTCGTTTTGATTTTCAATCCTCGGTTCCAAGTACTTTTTGGAACATTGAAAATAATTTCGAATCTGAGAAAAATGAACTAGAATTTGATGAAATACCCAGTTTTGGATTCGAAACACTTTTTGGCGACGTTTCTTAGCTGATAAAAATGACAACGAATAAATTAACCTCGCAGTCTTTCAATAAAGAGTCTCAGAATAGGGAGTCCAATGTATCGCCGTAAAACGAAGAACAAACTAAACATTCTGAAATATCCCCAGTTTCTGGATCATTTCATACGAAATTTGAAAGCAAGACCCCCAAATTTTAGAGATTTCTCCTTCTAAAGTGCCATCAAAGAATGCATATGAATTGAAAAAGAAAAAAACACAACAAAACTGTTATGAGAAAAATTGTTCAAATGAGGAATTTAAAGTGTTAATTTTTTACATACTATTAATAAAAACCATTCCAATAAATCTTGTTATTTAACCCCTTGGGGACGAGCGACACGCATACGTGCCGGAAGTAGGCCTAAGAATCCTCGTTTATCCTCACCAGTAAAATTTTACTGTAAAATTTGCCTAATTTAATCCGAGCATTTTCCCGATTTCAATAGGCACAAACTTCTGTTTTTTAAAACCGGTAGCAAAGTAATAAACATTTCGCAAAAGGCTCCCGTCGCGAAGGGGTTATGTTTGAAATCTCCTTACCAAGTAACTGACTTGTCCACAAATAACAAATATAAATGATGGGTTTATATTGTAAAAAGTAGCGGTCTGCGAGACAGTTAAAAATTAAAAGTATCTATTAACAACTATCTATAACAACTCTGCGTGTATGTAAAATCTGCCAAAAAAATTAATTTTTTTATTACACTAATCAACAAATTTTAACATTTTTTTCTGTATCTGGCTCGTAAATAGGTGCATTTGACAAATTTTAGGGTGCTAAATTCAATGGAATAATCAGATTCTTTCAATCGTATCACATTTATTAGATACAGGGCAGTTACATAAAAGCAAAAGGAAAATAGTTGACAAAAATTGACCGTTTGAAATACAAACAAAACATAATATTTATCAGTAGAAAAGTTTTCTTCATTACTTAACATGAACTATGAACTAATACGAGCACGAAACTGTTGCACAAAAGCCCATAATGTTAATATTAACAATTTTATTTTTCAAAACAGGATGATGTCTTTCTTAATGACCGTTCTGAATATTTTAATAGTTACTTTTTACATCAGAATGCATCCAAATAAAGGTTTTAACATGCATAGTCATTCATTTCCCTATTATTTAACCAAAAAATGTAAATTATAATTAACTTCTCCACGTATTTTACCATGTATGAAAACATTAAATTCTAAAATTTTGTAAAACCCTGACGTGATAGAAAATTTCTGATAGTAGATTCGGTTTAAATATGCACAAATACATGAAAAATGTTTATTACAAATCAGATAAAAAAATGACTTGACTAGTGTTATTGTTTTAATTTATATATCTATATATATATATATTCCAATTGCTATTGTTTTTTTCTAAAGGCATGCTTGCGCTGACATCTGCTTGCCATAGAAAAGAAATACTCTTTAAGTTCAGTTTAATAGACGAGCCAAGTTTTAACAGCTGTAACCAGCAGCTGTCTTTTACATCAAAATCGCTCAAAATGTTCTTTAATTATCCTAAGTCTCTTTGCAAATTTAATAAAATTATAATTCCAGATCATGATGTAATCACGAATTTTAGTATATGTAAGTACGAGTATTAGTATGTTAAAGCCCTATTCAACTGTCAAAAGAATAAAAAACTACAGAAATGTATCATTTCCTAATATGCTCTCCGAAATAAGGTTTACATATAGTCTTTTTTCCGCTTTTTCTGATCATTGCGATTCATTTTGACATAAACATATTTCCCCCTGTCTAAAATGGCATCTTTTCAAATAGGTAAGCATCTGGTATTATTTTTCATCATCCGAATATATTAGATTAATCAGATATATTATTTCTGCCTACAGAAGTCAGGGGTAAAATTTTCGAAAACTCAAAAACTTTATGTCAAACGTAAATAAAATTGACTTTCTCACTATAGAGGCCTTGGATTAAAAAAAAAAAAAAAAAAACTTGGTGTAATTCAGGCTTCAGAAAGTGATATTTGTTACCAAATGATATAAACGCTATATGAAAACAAACCTGATGAACTCTTATGCTTGTTTATATACATACAGTAGAACCCCGCTAATCCGAACTAATTGGGACAGGTGCTAGTTCGGATTACCCGAAATTCTGATAAAAATAGAAAAGAAAAAGATGCGTGCTATAAAAAATGTAAGCGATAAGTACTAACAAGGAAGGTCTCCTTACTGGGCATACTCAGAATATTTTGAAAAAAATACCAATTAAACTACTTATGTATGTAATAAAGGAGTCAAATTTAGCGGCGGAATTACAGTATAAAGCCTGTAAAAAAAATAAATCGAGTATTTGGCGCGAAAAGACGAAAGCGTCACGCGATTTGGCAAGCAGTACTTTTCCTCGCTAAAAGCAAACGATTTTAATGCACGTGAAAATTGTTTGTTGATTTTTAGAATGCGTGTAAAAAGTATTTAATGAATTTAAACAAACAATGAGAGAGTTTAATAAATTCCCTTTTTTCGTATTACATATTTATGTTTCTTGTTATTTAATTTTATTACTTTAAAAAACAATTTCATATATAAAAAATACTTTTATATATTTAAACGAATTCCAAAATAAAGGCAAGATTCATTTAGCAGTTATTCATTTCAATATCAAAGAATTCGTCGTTTCCATAGCAACAAAATTGAACCGACAGTGCTCAATGACTTAATTTTGAGATATTGAAACAATTTTAATTTGTTTTAATTTTGTTTCAATTCATAAAATTTGATCTTTCATTGAACTTTCATTATAAATATATATATATCACAAAACTATAGTTAAATCAAACTAAAACTGACAAGACTAAAGTTATTTACATTAAATTTATTTAAATAAGTTCAATAGGAAACATTTTTATCTTAAGAGTATTCGACATAAAAAAAGCATTTTTCGAAATTTCATTTCATCGCCAACCGATGATAAATCGCCAAATAAGCGGAATTTTCATTATTTTTTTACGTACGTTCTATCGAATTTCCGCCAAAAAAAATTTTTATAAACATATATACCAACATGAGAAGAACACGCTGTAATTTTTTCAGATTTTTCTGAATATGCCCGTATGCAGACCTTCCTTGTCAGTAGTATAGTAAACATCCTGTAATCCGGCATATTAATAGGTCCAGCATGCTGGATAATCCGGCACGACTTTCGGAAAAAATAGTATCCTTGTTTAATCACTCTCGATGTGTATAGTAATTCAATGGAACTTCAGAATGAGGAATTACCCAACAACCCATTACAAACGGTTCAAAATCGCGAATGTATAAATAGCTCAATCACCACGTCGCCAAAGAGCGAAGAAAAAAACATTTCTGTAGATAATTTTCGAAATCAAACTGTTGAAAGAAAAAATAAACTTTTATCATCTGAATTAAATACTTTTTGCATTTTAGAACAGAATTTTATAGTGGCTGGCAAACAAACAGATATTAGAAAATTTTTAAAGATGGCTTCTACGAGTAGGCCTACAGTGCACGTTTTCATTTTATATTCGTATACAATGTTCTACTTTTACATTATTTTTTTATTTTTTTTTTTAATCTGTTCGAGTATATTTTTTAAAATAAAATCGGTTCGAATTAACCGGAATTTCGGATCAGCGGGGTTCGGATTAGTGGGGTTCTACTGTATTATCTGGGTGTCTTAGAATGGACTGACTCATTTTATAACTCAATAACATGCAAATGGTGACAGCTTTAAAAAAAAACTCATGCAGGAGGGTTATGCAAGATGTCAGAAGTTATTTTTTACTGCGCTTCTCAATTTTAGAAATTAAAAAAAATTGCAGTGAAAATTAATAAAAGTTCAATTTAATTGCCTGCTGTTGCCACCGTCAAAATGAAGTCAGCGTTACGCGCGGGCACGTTTGTCCTTTATAATATAGATATTCCAATCAAAGGAAATTAACGTTTTCAACAAATACCAAATCCGTGACTTTTTTTTTTTTTTTTTTTTTTTCAGCTAACACGGATAACCCGGAAACTTCGTATTGAATTTCCATGAAAACAAGACCACAAAAAATATGAAATATGACTGATGGGTTTAAAAATATTCGTAAAATGTTTTTTTATGAATATTTTTACTATTTAATATCCAGCAATAATAAGAAGTCGTAAATTGTACATCAAACGTGGAAAATGAGGTGCGTTCGTACTATAACTCGTTTTATAAATATTCAGATCTTGGTGCAATAGCTGTTGCGCTCTTATGCAAAAAAGCATGAATACAAAATTTATTACGATTCCATCTATCACATTCAGTAATACGAAAATAATAGGACTTCGTCATCATGGCAGCCTAGAATCATTACCTATCATGGGATATCATTGAATTAATGGTGATAGGATTTAATAGAATGAAGAAAACTTTTATTAAATCTTTAAGTTTTGATTCGATTTTCAGGCAATTTTAAAGACTCGCCAAAATACTGCAACGATTACATGCATTAAATTTCAAACCATTCGGTTGGGTAGTTTTTGCGCTATTATATGCAGACAGACGGACCCAGACGACCATTTCTCAAAGCGGAGTTGTTAAACCAGAAAGGGTTAAAATTTAGAAGTAGTTTACGCGTAATTAACTTTTACTGTTGCTAGCGGTGTAAGACAACTGCTTTTTTTTTAATTTCTGTAGTCTAACATGTAACTTTCAGTTCAAATACAAATACAGTAGAACCTCGATTATCCGAGGTAATTGGGGCCTACCATCTTTCGGAAAATCGAAATTTTCGGATAATCGAAAATGCTTCCATTTTAAGATTAAGAATGAAATATATGCAATATTTCTTATTATGTTAACTAGTGCTTAATAAAAATAAAGCAATAGCAAAATAGAAAAAAGAATAAATTACCTAAATTTTAATTTTGAAATTAAGTACCTTTTACATGTATCACAAGGATTTGAAACAATGTTTTTCTTGTCGCAGTTTCGTTTGCTTTTGCTTTGAAGCCCTATCACTAGGGGCGCGCCAGAGGTGTTGGCGCTTGCGGGCAAAAAATTAACTTGCGCCCTCCAAAGAAGTATCTTTTTATAAAAACATATCAGCGATTAGAAATGAAATATTAAAAAATATATTAATTATAAGTTTATATATGTATATAAAGAAATTATAAAACGAATATCTAAAAGAAAAAATACATAAAGGGAAAGTACAAAGATTAGAAAATAAAACAATTTATGTCGTGTATGAAAAAAAAAATCCACAACCATATTTCAGATTTCATAAAGTGACTTCAAGCTGATTTACAGCTAAATGAGTAGTTAAAATATTCCGCTGATAAACAGAAAAGAAAAAGAATATTTCTCATGCTATAGTAAAAATCAGTAGCTTCATTGTTCATGATTAACATTCATAACGTCATTGATTATTAAGTTTAGACTACTATTTAAACATGGCACATAAAATGCACGAAAACTTGAAACTAAAATTCCTCTTTTTTAAGTATATTTTTTGCCGCGCATATTAGATCCATCCTCGTATCCCCGAGTTTTCGTATTCATGTCTAAATAAAAATGTTTTCAATAAAACAGTTAAAAATAGCATATCTGAAATAATGTCCTCTGTGGAATCTAAAATTAGATGGAATGCTAACAAGTGCTCAAGTTTTTTGTAATGTTTCAATTTAAAATGTCACGTTAATTACGTTCTGAATTTAAATTGATTAATGTATCACATTTATTTTAAAGATTAATAACATTTAAGTGATTCTAAGTAATTTATTTATATGAGGCAAATATATAAAACATAATTAAAATTTGAAGAATTTTAATAAAATTTAAAAATATGTATTTTTAAATATTTTTTCCTCGCTTGAAATGCATGGCGCCTGTGTGCGCCGCACACATTCCACAATAGGTCGGCGCGCCCCTGCCTATCACGGAATTTTTTAATATTATTAGTTCACCAGTATCACAGTCTTTCTCCTGCTCCAGCCATGCCAAACCTTTTGCAAGACATTCAAAAGCTTCAGAATTGGTAATTTGTTCGTTTTTTATCTTCCACTCCGCAAGTTACGGGAGCTCGAGTTAAATTCAAAGGAGCACTAAGAAAAGGGATAGAAAATATTTATATGTACTCGTAGTTCAGAAAGGACCGCTTGAACACAAGGAATGGACCGTATTCTCCCATTCGGTTCGAGGCTATAAAAATTTCCATTTTACCAATTGCGACATCACACGAATACTGCTTATTGTACTTACCGCGTGCAACGATTACAGACAATTTCGTTTACACTTAAAAGAATATCAGTAGTTTAGCATTTATTTCCAGTTTATAATCCATAAAGAAATGCACCCTATTCTTCGTTTCTGTTCGAGGCTATAAAAATCACCATTTTATCAATTGTAATGTCACAAGAATACGATCCATATAATAGTTTAAAAAAAAAAAAAAAAAAAAAAAAAAACTTTCAAAATGGATTTTACACACAAGGAATGTGATAGTAGAAAAAAGAAAAGCTTTAAAAATGGATCTCGGTTAACCGAGAGTTTCGGTTAAAAGAAATTCAGATAAAAGAGGTTCTACTGTACGAGTGAAATTTTGCTTGGCGCCCTAGAACTATCGCTAAATACTTCTGAATAGGTTAATTTTATTTCTAAAAAATCCTGTTCATAAATAAATGTTAGTACAGAAACAGCATCCCGTAAATTAATCGAGGCTTTTATTCATCTTTCATCCAAGGGGCCTATATCCCTCGTGTAGATAATTGGCCGTCAAAAATCAACCCAAAATCAACCCAACCCATCCAAGCGGTGTCAGAGATCGTTGACAGAAGTTATGCGACAATTTCCGTTATGGTAGTTAAGGGTTAATATTATATACATATGTTGTAGACATGCATTTTTACACGCTTATTTAACTCAACCATGTACGTAAAGATGGAATTTTGCATACGATTTTTATCACACTTTCTGATAGGCTAGAATTATTCAAATTATGCACAAAGGCGTGTTTACGATGACAATATAACATTTTAATATTTGTACAACTTAATTATAAATTAATTCATTAATTTTAACCGTTTGTGACTCAACTCCGATTTGAAAAATATTTACTCAAAATTAAAACAATTTGGAATATAAAACTGAAATAAAAAAGAAAAGTACCCAGTTAAACTGATGGTATTGAGCTCACAGGCTATTCACACTAATTGTATATTATACTCTTATTTCAAAGAATAATGCTCCTCGAAAAATAAATTAAGGGGGCGGATTAGCTTCCCTCATTTCCCCTCTTTATACTTAACCAATGAGCATCGAAATGTCATCAGGGAAGCGCCTTAACGAAATAAACCGCTATACCAAATTTGAAGCAAATCGGATAGAAAAACCCATTTATCTAAATTAAGGGAGCTATTAGCCCCCGTTCCCTCCCTCTTTTATATTTAACCAGTGAACTTCCAAATCCAATCGGGAAAGCGCCTTTTCAGGAGCCGGTATAGGAAATATGAAGCAAGTGGGATAGAAAAACCCATTTATCTAAATTAGGTGGGGGGTCCCCCTTAACGGTGGGGGGGTCCCGTTCTCCCCTTTAGACTTAAAAAATGAACCTTCCAATTGAATAAGGGAAGCGTCTTATCAGAATTATCCGGTATACCAAATTTGAAGAGAATCTGATATTCTGCATGAAAAACCTTATCTTAAGGGAGTAAGCCCCCATTCCCCCTTTATACTTAACCAATGAACCCCCAAAACTAATCAGGGAAGCGCGTTATCAGAATGAACCTAGAAAAAAAATTTGAAGCAAATAGTATATTTCTATCAAGAGTGAACGCGTTACGTACATACGTACAGTACATACATACATACATACATACATACATACAGAACCGGCGGGCATTTTAGCTCCCAGGCTTTGATAACCTGTGAGCAAAAAATTATTATTGACTGAAAGGTACTTTTTTCGCGCATACAATAAACAGAAAATGTCATTCTTCTCATACATATTAACAATTTTCTAATACAAAACTATAAAGTATACGAAATTACCTTTGTAAAAAAAAAAAAAAAAAAAGTTATTTTGGGACGTCTCCGGCTATTTTAATTATAAAAAAAATTATGAAGTTCATTTTAGCGATAACGATGTGAAATCTTTCAAATGATAAACAAACTTCGGCATGAAAAATTAACTCCGTAATCTACTGAGAATTCTAAGAGTAATTTGTTGGGAAATAGGAACAATAAATTATACCGTATTTTAAAGCCCACAGTATAAGTAACATTGACTTTTGGGTATAGTGCATATCTGCATACCGGTGATACAAAGAAATTAATGCATTTTTAACTTAGCCAATCACAGAGGATCCATCGGCCTATATTTTCTGTAATTCGTACAAATGTATGAGAGTTTAAACTACAATGGATTTAATTATGTGCCCATAAAAGATCGCTGTGAAACGGCAACAATGAAACAATTTAAAGGTTAAAAAGTACGAAATAAATTATAGATAAAAAAATGAACAATAATATTTTTTAAATATGCTTTTATCAGTTTATAGTTTAAGGGGACATACGACCCTTTAACCCTTTGAATGGTAAGTAATTGTTTTTCTGTAATGTCTAATTCATACCGGAATTTGTAAAAAGATTTATTGCAAAATAAGGAAAAGCAATTTTACGTCTTTTTTCCATCAAAGTTAGGAAAGTAAAATTTCATAATTTTTTTCTGGTGCAAATCTTCATTAATCGTAGGTGGGATAAAATATATCCCACCGCCCCTCAAGGGGTTACACAGTTGAAAAATTTGATTTCGCAGAAAAAATTATTTGAAATGCACTCATTTTTGCACTAATCACCTGTTTTGTTGTTAATACTATAATATGTTATCCATGCAATATAATATATAATTTGCATTAAACACTGTATAATTAATTGATAATAATTATTCCTTAATGTATGCTTTTTTAAATTAATGATAATGTATATAGCTTGCGCGCATCTCTCTATTCTAAAAAAAAAGTAACTACCGCTGTCACCGCCGCCGCCGGTTTTGAATTTTTTGTGATCGGAGGTCTTTCTTCGTTAATATTAAGAAAAATAATGCATACAAAAATATGGAAATCGGTAGTATTATACAGAAATGTTTGATAAACACGCTGATGCAGACAGTTTTCAAATCGAAGAATTATTTTAAGAGATATTTAATGCTAAAGTTGGACAAAATCGTTCCACTAAAAAAGTTTTATAGGAGCAAAAACTATACATCGGAATTTAATAATTTTTAGATCATTTTATACGTTATAATTTCCCGGTGTGCAGAATTCATTTATTTTATTAATTTGATTCATTTTTCGAGGTTTCATTTCTATTTTAAATTCAAATTTTCAGCATTTCGAGAGATATTTTTTACTTATTTTAGAAAACTAGGGGGCTCGGCCCCCTACGAGCTACGCTCGCCAACCCCCGTCCAGACACCGCAGGCTCTAAATGCACGCTAATTCGATAGGCTTTAAAAAGATTTCGAAAGATTGAATTATAATTTAAAAAACAGTGGCGATCTCCCTATAAAAGAATTTCTATTCATTTCTCTTTGATTGGGGAATTTTAACGCCAAATCCGCTGTGGTACTACTTGATTATCCCGTCGACCAATTTCGCCAAATTATATAAATCGCCAAACCACTCGCCAAATTATACAAATTGACATAATTTTTATTTTAAATAACGAAAGAACAAATAAATTCGTACAACATTAATAAAAATACAAATAAAACGTCGAAATAAAAATAACTTGATGACGTAGACACGTGTAACAACATTTCAAAATAAGCTAATATAAAAGGAATTAAGTAAACAGAGTCTTTGTCTCCTGGTATCTCTCTATTCTAAAAAAAAGTAACTACCGCTGTCACCGCCGCCGCCGCCGCCGCCGCCGGTTTTGAATTTTCTGTGACTGGAGGTCTTTCTTCGTTAATATTAAGAAAAATAATGCATACAAAAATATAAAAATCGGTGGTTTTATACAGAAATGTTTGATAAACACGCTGAAGCAGACAGTTTTCAAATCGAAGAATTATTTTAAGAGATATTCAATACTAAAGTTGGACAAAATCGTTCCACTAAAAAAGTTTTATAGCAGCAAAAACTATACATGGCAGTGTAATCATTTTTAGATCATTTTATGCGTTAGAATTTGCTGGAGTGCAGATTGCATTAATTTTTTTATTTTGACTCATTTTTTGAGGTTTTATTTCTATTTTAAATTCAAATTTTCAGCATTTCTAGAGATATTTTTTACAGATTTCAGAAAGTGATACTAATTTAAACTGTTGCCAACTGTATAAACAGAGGAAGCAATAATGTTTGCTTCAAAAAAAAATATTTATGCGTGTAAATAAATTAAAAATTTATTTACACGTGACATTCATAAACAGAAAATAAACATTTGGAATTAGAATTAAATAATTATGTGCAAAAAGCAGGAACTTATTAAAAATTACGTCATAAAAACTATAATTACACATGAATTTTAAGTGAGAAAGGAATTTGTAAAATAATAAATTTATTAACATGCGTTAGACGTATTAAATAGGAGAAATTACGTCATATTTACGTCACATTACAGTTATTACATAAAATGAACGCAAAATAATATTGCAAAACGGTTTAAATTTAAATATTGCGCTAGACATTTATTTGATATTTTGAGAGGATACTTTTCAACTGGTATTTTCAAGTGAATATTTAACAGAGAAAGAATAGCTTGGTAAAAATTACGTCAGATTAAAAACGATTAATTTAAAATGTCTCATTTAAAAGAACTTTCTTTTCGCTTTGTTAAAAAATACCAGGATACAAAGACTCTGTTTACTTAATTCCTTTTATATTAGCTTATTTTGAAATGCTGTTACATGTGTATACGTCATCAAGTTATTTTTATTTCGACGTTTTATTTGTATTTTTATTAATGCTGTACTAATTTATTTGTTCTTTCGTTATTTAAAATAAAAAATTATGTCAATTTGTATAATTTGGCGAGTGGTTTGGCGATTTATATAATTTGGCGAAATGGGTCGACGGGATAATCAAGTAGTACCGCAGCGGATTTGGCGTTAAAATCCCCCAATCAAAGAGATATGAATAGAAATCCGTTTATAGGGAGTTCGCCACTGTTTTTTAAATTATAATTCAATCTTTCGAAATCTTTTTAAAGCCGCTCAAATTAGCGTGCATTTAGAGTGCGGTGTCTGGACGGGGGTTGGCGAGCGTAGCTCGTAGGGGGCCGAGCCCCCTAGTTTTTTAACAAAGCGAAAAGAAAGTTCTTTTAAATGAGACATTTTAAATTAATCGTTTTTAATCTGACGTAATTTTTACCAAGCTATTCTTTCTCTTTTGAATAATCGCGTGAAAGTACTTTTGTTAGCAATGAAATATTATTTGCGATTTCTTAACAAAAATAGTTGAAAATATCCTCTCAAAATATTAAATAAATGTCTAGCGCAATTTCTAAATTTAAACTTTTTTGCAATATTATTTTGTGTTCATTTTATGTAATAACTATAATGTGACGTAAATATGACGTAATTTCTCCTAAGACTTCTAACGCACGTTAATGAATTTATTATTTTACAATATCCTTTCTCTTTTAAAATTCACGTGTATACTTTTTATGACGTAATTTTCAATAAGTTCCTGCTTTTTATACATAATTATTTAATCCTAATTTGAAAGTTTTTTTCCTGTTTATAATAGTCACGTGTAAATAAATTTTCAATTTGAAGCAAACATTATTGCTTGTGCTTTTTATACAGTTGGCAACAGTTTAAATTAGTACAATTTTCTGAAATCTGTAAAAAATATCTCTCGAAATGCTGAAAATTTGAATTTAAAATAGAAATAAAACCTGAAAGAATGAGTCAAAATAAAAAAATTAATGCAATCTGCATTCCGGCAAATTCTAACGCATAAAATGATCTAAAAATGATTACACTGCCATGTATAGTTTTTGCTGCTATAAAGCTTTTTTAGTGGAACGATTTTGTCCAACTTTAGCATTAAATATCTCTTAAAATAATTCTTCGATTTGAAAACTGTCTGCATCAGCGTGTTTATCAAACATTTCTGTATAAAACCACTGTTTTTCATATTTTTGTATGCATTATTTTTCTCAATATTAACGAAGAAAGACCTCCGGTCATAAAAAATTCAAAACCGGCGGCGGCGGTGACAGCGGTAGTTACTTTTTTTTAGAATAGAGAGATTGTACTAATTTAACCTGTTGCCAACTGTATAAACAACGGAAACAATGTTTGCTTCACATTAAAAATTTATTTACACGTGACTATTATAAACAGAAAAGATACTTTCAAATTAAAATTAAATAATTGCGTATAAAAAGCAGGAACTTATTGAAAATTACGTCAGAAAAAGTATACACGTGAATTTTAAAAGAGAAAGGATATTGTAAAATAATAAATTCATTAACATGGGTTAGAAGTCTTAAATAGGAGAAATTATGTCATATTTACGTCACATTACAGTTATTACATAAAATGAACACAAAATATTGCAAAACAGTTTAAATTTAGAAATTGCGCTAGACATTTATTTGATATTTTGAGAGGATCTTTTCAACTATTTTTGTTAGGAAAGCGCAAATAATATTTCATTTCTAACAAAAGTATTTTCACGTGAATATTTAAAAGAGAAAGAATAGCTTGGTCAAAATTACATCAGATTAAAAACGATTAATTTAAAATGTCTCATTTAAAAGAACTTTCTTTTCGCTTTGTTAAAAAATACCGGGAGACAAAGACTGTTTACTTAATTCCTTTTATATTAGCTTATTTTGAAATGTTGTTACACGTGTCTACGTCATCAAGTTATTTTTATTTCGACGTTTTATTTGTATTTTTATTAATGTTGTACTAATTTATTTGTTCTTTCGTTATTTAAAATAAAAATTATGTCAATTTGTATAATTTGGCAAGTAGTTTGGCGATTTATATAATTTGGCGAAATGGGTCGACGGTATAATCAAGTAGTACCGCAGCGTATTTGGCGTTAAAATTCCCCAATCAAAGAGAAATGAATAGAAACCCGTTTATAGGGAGATCGCCACTGTTTTTTAAATTATAATTCAATCTTTCGAAATCTTTTTAAAGCCGATCAAATTAGCGTGCATTTAGAGTCTGCGGTGTCTGGACGGGGGTTGACGAGCGTAGCTCGTAGGGGGCCGAGCCCCCTAGTGATTTAAAAATATCTATACCCTCTAGAACTTTGAAACTTTTAATATAAATTTAAGAATATTATGAAAATAAAATGGGCTAAAATCTAATGAATAAACAAAAAATTTCTAAAGTTTTATTGATTTTCAAAATAAAAATATGGAAATTTTGATAATTTTTGCCACTCGAATACCCATACATTCAATAATTTCTGTTAAATTTCTTAGATTTTTAGTTCAATTTGAAGAAAATGATCAAGAAAAAATAAATATAAAGTTTCGAATCATTACCTTTAATATATTTGGAGTTATCGTGTGCCCCAAAAAGAAATATATATATATATATCGATAAATTTATTTAAACATAAATGTTTCACTTGAAACAGACAAAGGTTAATTTCAATTTTTTACTACAACGAGCGCAATTTTACGAATATTTTGATGCAGTTTGTGGCAAATTGTTCAGAAAAACATTAGCTGTCAAATGAATTAAAAAACAAAAAATCGATTTTTTAAAGATTTTAAGGGTCGTATGTCCCCTTAATATTAATTCATTTACAATTATACTTTGAGAAATCGATATAGAAATTGTAAAAAGATAATTTAAATAATTTTTGGGTTTTTTTTTTTCCTTGTTGCCCTATCTTAAAAAAGAAACAGAAGAAAAATTATATATTTTTTAACAAATTCACTTGCTTGCGCTTTTTATTAAGAGTAAAGAAAATCAACAAATTTACCTATAATCGAGTTCGGTGCCAAATTATTGTATAGTAGAAGAATTTTTTTTTCTTTTTTTTTAGGGGGGGGGGGGCGATATAGACGTGATATTTTAGAAGAACATTGAATGCCTGTAAAAGAGTGGGTTTTTTTAAAACTATTTTTACATTCATGCTTATTTAAAAATATCTTTGAAAATTAGACTTACCAGGATAATGACAATTCCACAAGATAACAAATATTTCGTGTTAAACGCTTTACTTTAAAGGGCTGCCTGTGTTATAAAATAGCTCCAGACGTTAGAAATATCACAACGTCAAAAAAATTTTGAACTAAATCAATGCCTGCACAAATGCTACCACAACAGAGGGCATGATGGCCAAAGCAGGATATAGCAATAATTAATTAAATACTGATGACGTTTTCCACTTCATTTAACGATGTTGCCTTCTTGGTATAAAAACGACCGGCAGTTCAATAAATTCACGTGAACTGCTGGAAATTCAATTCAGTCGAACTGTGGAGTAACCCATGCGTCACTTCCCATTGAAATAATAAAAGCAAATGGTTTATCAAAGTTTTTTTTTTTTAAGAGAAATAAAATATTTGCCATCTGCCAACCTTCCATTAATCTTCCGTAATATCTAGATTAATTTGACCCAGGTTAACCACTTTCGAACCAGAAAATTTATTTCTTGAATCTTTATTTAATTCAAGGTTTCTGCGTGAAACGTATTTAATTTCATTTCTTCAAAAAGTTTCTGGTTTGAAAGGTATTGAACCAGGGTTAAATTAACGCAAGTATTACGGAAGATTAGTTTGAGGTTGGCACCTATGTATTTCCTTAACCCATTAAGGACCTACCTTCTTATACTTAACACAAATGAAATAAAATTTTATTTTATATATATTAATGACTAATTAAGAGAAAAAAGTGATATTACAAAGTTTTATGTGAAATATGATATGTTTTGAAAACGCAACGTCGAATGCACAAATCAACTACATTTTTGCCATATGAAAAGCTTTAATGCATTTACTATGTAGCAGTACATTTACTACACATAGCTATAGTTTGACAGCTACAATATCTGTATCTTGAATTGCTGAATTCTATTTCATTCTTTAAGTGCATCTATAATATAAACATAATCCAAAATGTATCAAAACAAATTTTAAAACTTTCCGTTCTATTTCATTCATATTTCTGATTTTTTACAACTCGAATCGATTAACAATTTCTTCTTTTTTCTTAAAAATAAAAGTCATATATACAATATGTGCTAAAAATTTGTTGAAAGAAATATTAATTAAAAAAAAAATCTCAAACAAGCCTGTCTCAGCCTGTGGAACACATTTGAGAAAAACGTGCTAAAAATGGATTTTTTTTTTTTTTTTTTAATCTTTAATTTTGTTCGTTATTATCATCAAAATGTTAGAAATATATTATTTAAAAAAAGAATTAAACGAAATAACTACTATATTCAATATTTTCACATTTATGGGAAATGTTAATGGATTACAGCAATTTTTGCTCATATTATAGCAAATTAAATCAAATGATATAATTTTCAAGATAAATATGTATAATAAACTAATACAACAATATTATTATTTATATCAACTGTCATGAATTCCATGTCCATTTTAAATTGCGAAAAATTTATATCTCTGCCTGTCAAACATGTGGTTTGAATGAAATTTGGAAAGAATTTCAAAATTACAAAAATCCGACAAATGGCGCGAAACTGCGGGAAAGTATCGCAATCTATTGGGAAAATGGTAAATTACATATTATGCATTGGACGAACTGAGTTCGAGCTTCACGGAATTGAAACACCAATTTTTCTCTTGCCCGAACCCAGGTCGGGTACTCCAAAATTGGTGAATTTGCGTTGCCCGAATTGAGTTCGGGCGTACAGGCAAAGGGTTAAACGCAACGTTAGTGTTTAATGATTAAAAGTAATTTTTTTTTAATATTTTTATAAGCGTAAGCATATTTTGAAATAAAGGTTAATGGCCATATGGACGAAACAAACTTTATTACACTCTTTATTTAAGTCAACTTTGTTTTGTATAAAATGAAATTTTCTAATGTATTAATATGTTTATAAAAAATTATATACAAAGTTGTTTACAATGGCAAAACAACATTTTAATATGTTTACGACTGAATTATAAATTAATTACTTAATTCTCGTTAGCCCTTCACAGGTGATAAATCACACAATACTCTTTATTGTTACAATTGCACGTTACACCAACAATGGATTTAATGATGCGTCTAACCACGCCCGTCAAAATAAGCCAACTGGCAGTGAAACTGCAACAATAAAATACTGTAAAGACTAAAAAAGTAAAAAATAAATATAAAAAAAGAGTTTATATATAAATACACACACAGAGAGAGAGAGAGGGAGAGATAGAGAGATAGATTTTAATCAATTAATACCATTATATTAATTAAACGATTATATGTTAAGAAATCAATTTAGACATACTAAAATCACTAATTTAACACAATTATCCCAACTGGTAAATAAATCTTACGAGTTTTAATTTTCCAACTGAGGGAAAATATGTCCAGGTCAGGATTTGAATCAGGGAACTTTTGCCTTAAGCTGCTAATGCTCTGCCAACTGAACTATCCTGAGCAAATCTGGCGGGCACCATTCCACTCTCACAAGCTTTTTGATAATGACATCTGGTCTGTGTTAATTTAAACACAATTATTTTACATGATTTATTTACCAATTAGAATAATTGTGTTAAATTAGTGAAGCGTAATTTCGTATTCAGCATTTTTTTTTTTACCTGCGATTTATTCTGTTGAATTGTTTCAGACAACAAACCAGACGTCATTATGGAAAAGGTTGTTTGAGTGAATGGTGCCCGCCAGATTTGCTCAGGATAGTTCAGTTGATAGAGCATTGGCAGCTTAAGGCAAAAGATCCCTGGATCAATTCTTGGCCTGGACACTTTTTCAATCAGCTGCGGAAAATTGTAACTCGCATACCTAAAAAGATAGTTTAATTAGGGGGTTTTTTTTCCTATCTTAAAAAAAAAAATCCCTGCCTGCTCGGCCTACAGGCACAGACCAACAAAAACTAAATCAAGATTATAGATAAATCCAGTTTAACAATTTTATCTGGCCTCCTTTGAAGAGTTTTCAATTTCATTTTTCTGCAACAGCTGGTTTTATCAGAATCATATTAACCTTTAACTGATGTCGCAGAAATTGTCACACAACTAGTGTGAAGCGGTCTGTGAGACCGCTGCAACGAAAGATGAATAAAAGGCATGTTTAACTCATAGGATGGTGTTTTTGTACTAAACTTTTTTGTACAGGGCTGTTATAATTAAAATTCACCTATTCAAAAGTCTCTGGTGATAGTACTAAAGTTTTAAATGGAACAAAATTTCGGTAGTGTTTGTAGTTAAACTGAAAATTGCAAGTGAAACTATAAAAATTGAAAAAAGCCGCGGTCTGAGAGACTGATAACATCAGTTAAAGGTTAATACGATTTTTTTTCTTCTACCCCCCCCCCCCCCCCCTCGTTATTTATTTATTTATTTGGATTGGCTGTAAGCCTTGGTCCTATTAAAAACGTGTCAGTATGAAAGTTGTAGATAATATTAACAAGATTTATAATAAATTTAAGCGGATTCGCTATCTTGTGAATTGACGAAGATGTATTTTTTTCTTCTTCACCCCCTTTTTCCGTTTTTAATACAGTAACCCCTTATCATTCGCGAGGGTTAGGTTCGCGGAAACATCCGCGAATGCCAAAATCGCGAATGTTAAGATTATCTTCCATTGCATAAAAGGGGGTTAGGTTTTAATTTTTTTTTTTAATGGAAAAGAGCAATTGCAGTTCAAAAAGTATATTTGTTACGCATTACATTAAAGGTACTTGCTTTAACCCTTCACTGCACGATTTTTTCTATTTTTATTAAAAAAAATTATTTGAAATCTACATATCGGTCTAATAATGGGAAAAATAGTTTAAAAAATTAAATTTGAAAATTTTAGCTAAAATTTGATATTTTATGGCGTGTACCCTATGTACACAATTCGGGTTTTAAAATATTGTATTGCTATATTTTACAACTAAATGAGCTTAAATTAATTAATTTTATCTGCTTAACACTCTGCAACTTTTTTTTATATTAATATTCTTAAGTATTCAGTAAAAATAATGAAAGTAAATTTTACCTTAATAGGTTGATTGATTTTGTTTCCGAAGAACAAATTCTAATTTTTTGTCAAATGCAGCCAGCCATCTGACATGGACAAAATAGGTGTTATTCCATTCTTTGGACTGTTCTTGATCAGGGATAGAGATCATATTGGCCAAATTCATGGCACATAATAAGAATTACAGTGTTTTTAGGTATGTGCCAGATACGGCACGTAGTGCAGTGAAGGGTTAAATAAATTTGAATAATTATAAACATATTGCCCAAAGTTAGTTGATTTGCTGATTGATGGCGATAAAAAATTTAGTAATGTGCGATTGTTTGATAAAACAGATCTTTTTGTTTATAAATTTCCATGTAAGGAAATGTTGCGGCTTCGATTTCTATTTTAAGTTTAAGACTCCTCACCAGTGAAGAATCTCATTCAATTGCTTTTGCAAGAAGTTGTTGCTGATGTTTTAAAATTTCCCCGACTATTTTTGCAGAAAATATTTCACCTTCAGTAAAAATTTCGAATTTTAGAAAATTGGAAAAAATCTACATAAAGATAAAGAAAATTACTGATCCTCAACACAAGGACTGAAGTTCTCGCAACTTAAAGAGCCTACACTAGTCACTCAAAAAGACCCGGATGATAATGTTAATCCTATGGGAAAGTTATTTTCAAATATCTCGCTTGAATTTTGATATTTTCCATTTTTTTTTTTTTTTTTTTTTTTTTTTTGCATAGGATAGCTGAGGACGATCTGCAAACTGGGCCAGTTTTTACTTTTTTGATTTTGGTTAGTTTTTTTAAATTAGGATAGTTTCAATTTCAGAACCGGTTCAAACCGGTTCCGAAAGTAAAAGTAATTTTTTTTTTTTAAATATATGAAACCAAAATCAAAAAAGTAAAAACTAGCCCGGTTGTAGATCGTCCTCAGCTATACTATGCAAAAAAAAATCCTTCGAAAATATCAAAATCCAAGCGAGATATTTGAAAATAACTTCCTCATAGGATTAGCATTATCATCCGGGTCTTTTTGAGTGACTAGTGTAGGCTCTTAAGCCATACAGTAATACAGTAGGCTGTACAGATAGGTGTGTTCGGTGTCACATAGTTCATAGAATTGGTAAAACAAAATGAAGTTACTTTGTAAAGAATATTCTTAACCTTTAACCCCTTGGGGACGAGTGACCGGTATTCGTGCCGCATAAGGTGCTCAGAATAGGGTATTATTCTCACCAATAAAATTTTAATGTAAATTTTGTCTTATTTAATCCGAGCATTTTCCCGATTCAACTAGGCAAAAATTTCTGTTTTAAAAAACCGGTGATAAAAGACAAAAATTCCGTAAAAGACGCTCGTCCCGAAGGGGTTAACTGATGTTACCGGTCTCACAGACCGGTGATTTGTTTCAATTTTCATAGTTTAACTTGCAAATTTCAGTTTATCTACAAACACTACTGAAATTTTGTTTCGTTTGGAACTTTAGTACTATCACCAGAGACTTTTGAATAGGTGAATTTTAATTACAACACTCCTGTTCAAAAAGTTTAGTACAAAAACAACATCCTATGAGTTAATAGCGGCTTTTATTCATCTTTCGATGGAGCGGTCTCACAAACCGCTTCACACTAGTTATGTGACAATTTCTGTCACATCAGTTAAAGGTTAAGCCATACAGTAGGCTATACAGTAGATAGGTGTCCTGTGTCACATAGTTCATAGAACTGGTAAAACAAAATGAAATTACTTTGTAAAAAATATTCTTAATAAAGCAAAATTCGCGAATAACCAAGTTCAGTATTCGCGAATGTTGAAATGTTCTGCATTTTCAATTTCGCGAATAATTAAAACTCGCGAATGTTAAGGGATTACTGTATTTTGAAAACTTCATTTGAATAGGTACATAATTGTTAGTTTTCATATAAAAAAGATTTTCAGTAATGTTAGTGTCCAATCTAAAAACATAATGAATCTATAGAGTTTAAATTCATTTTTTAACGGAAAGGTATAAAATGGGAAAGCCTGGCCCCGGAAGCGATTTGGAATTTAACTGTTTTTTACATTTTTTGATCAATCCATTACCTATTGAGTTATAAGGAATTTTGATCACGTGACAAAAACTTTTTTCACCCACTTTTCAGTCTCTTTCTTCCCTCGTGTGGAAATTCGGTTCAAAACGCCCACTTTGATACTACTTTCTGAAAGATCTATTGCGTTTGCAAAAAAATTGAAAAAAAAAACAGCTCAATGGCATAGTTTCTGAACAACATCTCCTGCTAGTTTCATGTATTTTCGGACAAAAATAAATTAAAACTTATGTCAGAAAGTTGTCCTTTTGGATTTGAGAACACCCTTAAGAAAAAAATGGCTTTCACCTATATTGTGTAGTGTAACCCGAGAAAAACAAGTTGGATCCCCTAGTTGTAATAAAAGTTATTTATTCAACAAAAGTCCCATACACTTTGAAGTTGTTAACAACATCCAGGGCCGAAAGTAGGGGGCGGGGGGGGGCAGAGGGGGCATGTGCTCCGGGCGACAGAACGAAGGGGTGCCAAATGAAGGATTATACCTTTGGAATGGATCATTTTCTTCTGATGGACTGATGGCTTCCATTATTATGAAACAGCCATTATAAATGAAGTGTTAAGTGAAGATGAAAGAGAAGTCGTAAAATGTTAGAACTCTGATTTTCTAATCAGAATGGGGGGCGGGGGATGGCCATAATTTAAAAAAAAAATCTGGCCATTTTTTTTTCCATTCTGACTAGAAAATCAGAGCTCTAACTTTTTACGACTGCTCTTTCATCTTCACCTAACGCTTCATTTATAATGGCAGTTTCATAATAATGGAAGCCATCAGTCCATCAGAAGAAAATAACTCGGTTAAAGCGGAAACTCGGTTAAGCGGGACTCTACTGTATATTACATTTTAAAAATGAGCTTTAGACTTTTTTTGTTGGTGTTCAGAGGGGGGTCATGACCCCGTGACCTCCCCCTTGGATCCGCCATTGTAGATTACGTAGTTCAGTATTACATATTTTTAATTTTAAAATAAGTCGGCTATTAGAAAATTAGTAAAATTCTCTTTGTAAATATACTTTGCGGAAGAGGAAGGGAGTGGGGGCGCCAAAATACATTGTTTGCCCCGGGTGCAAAAAAGGCTAGTTTCGGCCCTGAAACATGATAACAACTCTGTTGTTATCAACAATAAATCTGGCGATAGATGGTATCAAAAACATCGCTTGAATAACATTTTTTTTATTATTATTATTATTCTTTATAAATAATATACGTTCTTCCTTTTTAATAATGCATCACTTAGTTTCGTCATTCCATTTCATCTCGATAACAAAAATCCACCCAAAGACCGAGTTAAGAAAGTTATGAATCCCCCCCCCCCTTCTCTTTTAAAAATTCTGAAAAGCAAACAAAATTGGGAAATATCAAAAGAAAACATTTACCAATGAATGGTGTTCCTGTTGCTTTAACTCGCTGAAAAGCTTTGAAATTCAGATTTTATCAAAATAAATCACTTCAGTTTTGACGTGAGTTTCGAAATGTGGACATTGACTTTTCTCTCCTGAATACAAATACTGAACATGCTTTCGACACTAAAATACTTTTAAAACAACGCAACTACACTCTAAAAAATAAATGTGTAAATTTACACACAAAAACAGGTATATCGATGATACAAAAACGATTTGTCTATATGTGTAAATTGCCAAAATACACGCCTAATGTGTAATTTTTAAAATACACATTTTAATGTGTAATTTGATGATAAGTCCATATGTGTAAATTAGGTGATAAGTCTTGAAATACACACTTTAATGTGTAAATTTTACAGGAATACACATATTTCTGTGTAATATTCTTACACACATATCTGTGTAATATTCTGTTTTTACACATATTTTTATGTAATATGCAAAATATACATATCTCTGTATAATGTACAAAATACACATATTTCTGTGTAATATACTTACACACATATCTGTGTAATATTCTGTCTTTACACATATTTTTATGTAATATGCAAAATATACATATCTCTGTATAATGTACAAAATACACATATTTTTGTGTAATATACAAAATACACAGATATGTGTGTTATATTCTTTTATTACACATATTTTCTGCGTAATATACAAAACGCAGATTTTATTTTATTACTCAAAATATGCAGATTTTTGTGTACATAGTGTTATCTTTATACTTTGGTATGTGTAAATTGCGAATTAAATGTTTTTATGATAGTAAAAAAAAAATTACATGAAAAACAAACTCATAGGGTTGATGTGTTTGTTCTTTCTAGTAAGTAAAAAGTGTATAACCAGGAACCGACTAATATATATTTTACACATTCTTATTTAACTCAAAATGTTTTTTGTACGTAAAAATGGAATTTCGCAATCGATTTTTAACCCACTTCGTTTTACTCTAGAGCAGCCATACTCAACCTTTTTTTCTTGCGGGCCGCAAATATAAGTTTCAGACTTTAGGCGGGCCGCAAATATAACTTTCAGACTTTAGGCCGGGCCGGAAACGGAAGTTCCTGAGTTTATGCGGGTCGCAACGCACATATAACTAGTAATATGAAAATTTTGTTTTAAAAGTCAATTCCTACTTAGGTCATCAAAGAAAAATTTAATATAATCCCTTAAGCTAATATTAGTTTTTATTGCATTAAAATATCTCAATTGGTTGATTTTCTATAAGCAAGTAGGTCTACAATGGAACTCTATGGGAATTTGGCGAAATATTAGAGATATCGCCAAGTTGGCGTCACTTTTGGCGACTCATTTTGGACGCCAAATTTGGCGATATATCGCCAAGTTGGCGACAAACTTGGCGATATTTAGCGACAGAACAGGGTCCCCCCTATGGTAACCCCCCTTATAGATATGAAGATGCATTGAATGCTTCAATAACCAATGGCCGCCATTTTGTCTCCCATGTAAAACTAAAATTAATTAATTAAAACTTAATTAATGAATTAATATTTGAAAAAACTGTATTAACATCAATTGTCATCCAGTACAAGTTTAAAAAAATTTATTTCAACTCGATAGGACGAATAATAAGTATTTTGTTAACGATTGAAAATTTGAACAAGATATATATATAAATAAATAAATATAGGGAGAGTGTGAACTAATAGTAGGAATTGAATGAAAAACGTTTAAAAAAACAGTAATTAACAGCAACAAAAAACAGTAGCAACATAAAAAACAGTAATAACATAAGTAATCTAACGATGAAATATAACAATTATTATCACTAGGGTTGAACGTTTGTCACAGAACAAAAAACACCAGAAAAATTTAACACCACTCTTTCCAAATAATAAAGTTCATAGTAGATTTCTATTGCAAATGCTTTAGAAATAGGCCGCAAAGAATTCTGTTTGAAATTAGTACTGTTCAAGGTTTTCGGTGCCAATTGTTTTCGGGATAAAAATTCAACTCTAAAAAGTAGTATTAGCTATTCCGTGTTCTGCTGAATGAAAAAAAGTCCTTCCGGCCAGTGCCGGGAGCAATAGGTAGCTTTCATATTCCTTATTTTTAAAAAGCAACCTTATATTATTCAAACACACGAAGCTCAATTTAGTGGAAACCGATTATAGGAGATTTAATACTAATTTTTATCAATACTAAATCATTATGAATGAGAATTTCGCGAAATTAGTCAGCTGTATCCAAGCTGCTTTTATTTAAAGTAACTTATATTTGGTTGCCAAATTCGGCGATATCTTGAAGTTCCTGCCATTTTAAGACAACATAGTGGATGAAGCTAACGAGTGAACTTGGTCGAGACCTTAGTAATTCCTATGCACATGCTCACTCACTTCGGAATCGGTTGATATACACGAGTGCTGTTGAAGGCAAAAAATCGCATTTTTCAAAATGTCACCCACATTACAAATTGAAACTGCTATATCTGAGCCATTTTTTAAGATAAAGACAAAACAAAAAGTGCTCCGGAATCCTTATATCATGGTCAAATACTTAAGAAAGAAACCTTTTTCAATTTCTAATTTTTTTTGCACCTCACTTTAAATATAATTTTTTATTTAATTTAATGGCCTCCATTTTGACACAAGATGGCTGATGAAGCTGGCTAGCAAACTTGGTCGAGACTACTATCCACATGCCTTCTTACATCGAAATAGGTTAATATATACGCGTGTTATCACGTGACAAATATCAGATCGTTTCAAAATGTCAGCCATGCTAGAAATTCAAAGTGCTATAATTCAACCATTTTTTAAGATATATACGAAACAAAAACTGCTCCGGAATCTTTGTATCAACGTCAAATACATAAAAAAAATCTTTTTTCATTTTTCAATTTTTTGATAACTTATTTTAAATTTTAAATTAATTTTTTTTAAATGGCAGCTCTTTTGAAACAAGATGGCGATTGAAGCTGGCCAACGAACTCGGTCGGACATTGGTATGGACTATGTACACACCAAGTTACATCCAAATCGGTTCATAAATACGCCTTTTATCACGTGACAAAAATTAGGTCGTTTCAAAATGTCAGCCACAATAGACATTTAAAATGCTATAACTCAGCCATTTTTAGGTAGCTTTCATTACAAAAAGCTACCTATTGCAGCCGTTCGGAGGAAAGCGATTTCAAAAAAATTTTGGTATATTTTCATCGATCATGATCCCCAGACCCCGAAACCAACCTTCGTTCAAAAGTTGATATATAACTTCGTGTATACATAGTGCATACCAATGCCTCGGCCGAGTTCGTTGGCCAGCTTCATCCGCCATCTTGTTTCAAAATGGCGGCCATTTAAATTTTTTTTTAATTTAAAATTTGAAATGTGGTACAAGAAAATTGAAAATTGGAAAATATTTTTTTCCTATGTATTTGACCTTGATACAAGGATTCCGGAGCATTTTTTGTTTTGTCTATATCTTAAAAAATGGCTGAGTTATAGCACTTTGAATTTCTAGCGTGGCTGACATTTTGAAACGACCTGATTTTTGTCAAGCGATAACAGGCGTATTTATGAACCGATTTGGATGTACCTTGGTGTATACATAATACCCACCAATGTCTCGACCGAGTTCGTTCGCCAGCTTCATTCGCCATCTTGTTTCAAAATGACGGCCATTTAAGTTTTTTTTAATTTAAAATGAGGTTCCAAAAAATTGGAAAATGAAAAAGATATTTTTGCATGTGTTTGACCTTAATACAAAGATTCCGGAACAGTTTTTGTTTCATCTATATCTAAAAAAATGGCTGAGTTATAGTATTTTGAATTTCTATTGTGACTGACATTTTGAAACGACCTGATTTTTGTCCCGCGATAACAGGCGTATTTATGAACCGATTTGTATGTAACTTGGTGTAACTTGGTAACATAGTGCATACCAATGTCTCGACCGAGTTCGTTGGCCAGCTTCATTTGCCATCTTGTTTCAAAATAGCTGCCATTTAAAAAAAAATTTAATTTTAAATTTTAAATGAGTTATCAAAAAAATTGAAAAATGAAAAAGATTTTTTTTTATGTGTTTGACCTTGATACAAAGATTCCGGAGCAGATTTTGTTTCGTATATATCTTTGAAAATGGTTGAATTATAGCACTTTGAATTTCTAGCATAGCTGACATTTTGAAATGTTCTGATATTTGTCACGTGATAGCACGCGTATTTATTAACCTATTTCGATGTAAGAAGGCATGTGGATAGTATATCGTAATGTCTCGACCAAGTTCGCTGCCCAGCTTCATCAGCCATCATTTCAAAATGGAGGCCGTTAAATTAAATAAAAAAATATATTTAAAGTGAGGTGCAAAAAAATTAGAAATTAAAAAAGTTTTGTTCTTTTGAAAAGTTTTAAAAAGATTGTTTCTTTCTTAAGTATTTGACCATGATATAAGGATTCCGGAGCATTCTTTGCTTTGTCTTTTTCTTAAAAAATGACTCAGATATAGCAGTTTCAATTTCTAATGTGGGTGACATTTTGAAAAATCTGATTTTTTGCCTGCGACAGCACTTGTATATATCAACCGATTCCGATGTGAGTGAGCTTGTGCACAGGAATTACTAAGGTCCCGACCACGTTCACTCGTTAGCCTCATCCACCATGTTGTCTTAAAATAGCAGGAACTTCAAGATATCGCTGAATTTGGCAACCAAATATAAGTTATTTTAAATAAAAGCAGCTTGGATAAAGCTGACTAATTTCGGGAAATTCCAATTCATAATGATTTAGTATTGATAAAAATTAGTATTGAATCTCCTATAATCGGTTTCCACTAAATTGAGCTTCGTGTGTTTGAATAATATAAGCTTGCTTTTTAAAAATAAGGAATATGAAAGCTACCTCTTTTTCCCGGCAATCCCGGAAGGACTGTTTTAGATATAGATGAAACAAAAACTGTTCCGGAATCTTTGTATTAAGGTCAAACACATACAAAAAAAATCTTTTTCATTTTCCAATTTTTTGGTATCACATTTTAAATTAATTTTTTTTTTAAATGGCCGCCATTTTGAAACAAGATGGCGGATGAAGCTGGCGAACGAACTCGGTCGAGACATTGGTACGTATTATGTATACACCAAGGTACATTCAAATCGGTTCATAAATACGCCTGTTATCGCGTGACAAAAATCAGGTCGTTTGAAAATGTCAGCCATGCTATAAATTCAAAGTCCTATAACTCATCCATTTTTTAAGATATAGACGAAACAAAAACTGCTCCGGAATCTTTGTATCAAGATGAAACACATAAGAAAAAAATATTTTTCAATTTTCAATTTTTTGGTACCACATTTCAAATTTTAATTTTTTTTAAAAATTTAAACGGCCGCCATTTTGAAACAAGATGGTGAATGAAGATGGCCAGCGTTCTCGGTCGAGGCATTGGTATGCACTATGTATACACGAAGTTACATCCAAATCGGTTCATAAATACGAGATTTACAGTGCGACAAATATCAGATATATATATATATATATATATACCTCAACTTTTGAACGGAGGGTGGTTTCGGGGTCTGGGTGTCATGATCGATGAAAATATACCAAAATTTTTTGAAATCTCTTTCCTCCGAACGGCTGCAATAGGTAGGTTTTTGTAAGGAAAGCTACCTAAAATCAACTGTAGAAATAATATAGTGCAAAATTAATTTGGAATGATGTTTGATTATTGTTGAAGATTAAGAAATTTGTACATCAATGTAGGATAGATTGGACTACATGCAAAAAGAGCTTTTGACTAAAGAAACGGTTTTTAACACAATTTTCAGTTAAAATTTATCCTCTTACATGGGGCATTCTCACAATCTTTCGACTTTTGGGGGGAAAAATCTGGCGAAATTAAACTTGATAAAATAACATTTTAATCTGATAGACGAATGCCTTAAGGATTCAAAATAAAGAAAAAATGGTCAGCAGCGAATTTTTTTTTTATTTATTTAACTGAGGATTAAGTTAAACTTCCCAGTTTAATTTTTCTTACCATTTTAGCCCTATAACTTTTTATTTTCTTCTAAATTTTTTACTTATAATTAATTTGCACAGTACCCACATGACATTCAAATAAGAAATAATAACAATGTAGTACTTTTAAAACAGAATTTTTGTATAACATTGTCTTAAAGGGGTGTTAAAGAAGGGACGGTAAGGTTAAAAAAGGGGGGATGGTATTGGAAAAAACAGACGAAATGGTAAAAAAAAAAAAGGGACGGTAAGGATGGGATGGTAAGGAGAATTACCACCTATTTTTAGGAAATTCATGTTAAGACTAAGTGATAGCTACAATGTTCATTGAACCTTGGGGACGGTGAGACTACCCATAAAGCCACGATGCTTGAAATTGATATTTAAATGCCGATTTAAATTCTACAGTAAATTTTCTGCCAAAGAATTTTAGACATTCTTTCTCTAGCACACTTCTGCATGAGAAAAAACTTGAAAAAAATTCTGTGGCTGCATCCAAAATGATTTTCTGTATAATTTTAGAAGAGGGATGGTAAGGAATCCAAGACCCAGTTACAGAGTTTAAAAAATAATAACAACCCTAAAAATCTGTGCAGCTTAATTTTTAGCTACATATTTATATAGAACAATAGTTCCAGTTTCAGAAAAAAATTACATCGAATTATTTTTATTGAAACAATTTTATCCAGACAGCTCCAAACTTAAAAATCAGCATCAGGGACACGGGACGGTATAGGAGTTTTTCCAGGTGTTTGGACCCCCAACATCGTCCAAAACTTATTTATCTCGTTAATATTGTTATGCAATCATGCGATGGGATGTTCCCCAGTATATGAAATAAAAAAAAAATCACAAAAAGTGTATTAAATAAAAAATTATTATTCAGGGACATGAAAGTCAAAAGATTGTGAGGATGTCCCATATATAAATATCTTCCCATGAAAATATATAAAACAATGCTGGAGATCATAAATACTTTTTTATGCGCATCTCAATTAATTGTATAAATATGGATTAATGATTACGTGCCTCGGGCCGCATATAAAATGTCGCCGGTTCACATGAGCCCCGCGGAGCGCAGGTTGAGTATGGCTGTTCTAGAGTCTAGAATTATACAAAATATGTGGTCGTGGAAAAAAAAAAAATAAACACCCCTTACTAACTCTGCAACATATTATTGCAGAAGAAATTTACTGGTACCAAATAATTGGAAATAAAGTCTACTTTTAAATGATGTGTATAAAATTGGCTTAGGGAGGGGGAGGGGGGAACATCTACATATCAAACGAACCCAAAGTTTCTTTTTTTTTTTCAACAGTAATACTAAATTTTGACACCATAAATTCATTCTACATCCTTCAATTAGTCTAAATACAAATTGTCATGAAATTCGTACGATTAGTTTCCGAGAAATTATTCATTCATTCAATTCCTATAATTAGTTCACACTCTCCCTATATTTATTTATTTATGCATCTTGTTCAAATTTTCAATCATTAATAAAATACTTATTATTCATCCTATCAAGTTGAAATAAATTTTTTTAAACTTGTACTGGATGACAATTGATGTTAATACAGTTTTTTCAAATATTAATTCATTAATTAAATTTTAATTAATTTTAGTTTTATAGCTGAGACAAAATGACGGCCATTGGTTATTGAACAGCATTGAATGCATCTTAATATCTATAAGGGGAGTTACCATAGCGGGGACCCTGTTCTGTCACCAAATACCGCCAAGTTTGTCGTCAACTTGGCGCTATCTCTAATATTTCGCCAAATTCCCATAGACTTCCATTGTAAACCTACTTGCTTATAGAAAATCAACAAATTGAGATATTTTAATGCAACAAAAACTAATATTGGCTTAAGGGATTATATTATATTAATTTTTTCTTTGATGACCTAAGTAGGAATTGACTTTAAAAACAAAATTTTTGTATTACTTGTTTTAAAATTAGCCTGTTCTAGGGAATGTATCCAAATTGAAGTTTGGAACTCCATTGTTGAAATGCTACAGAATGACTATGTCACTTCTATTAACGTATAATTTCTTGCGAATAGGGCCATTTCACTCGCTTAATATGTTTCGACTATTGCCTGCCCAAATATTTCAATACAATGAGTAAAATATATTTTTTCAAATTATGCTTTTCTGCACATCATATACGACCCCTTAAACCACCATTTTGCCGTTTTTAATGATAATTCAAAAACTACTTGAAATAAACATTTGAAATTGAGAATTCTCATAAAGGAGGACATAATAAGTATAAATCTATCAAAAAAGTTGTAAGTTACAATTCATATATTTTTTTTCGAATATTAATTTCACAATTCATAATATAAATCTTTTAAATAACAAATTCAACTTATTTATGTTTAGGTTTTTAGTATTATTTACAACTACTCTCAAAATTATCGCATTAGGAATATAATTTCAGGAGATATTAATAAAAATATGAAAATGTAATTTAACATTAGAAGCTGTAAAGTTTGAATGTTTATAATTCAAAAACTTATCATTCATATGACTAGAAATTTCGTTTCTAGGCATAGTTTGAACCAAAGATTTAAAATATAGTATCAAAATTGAGAGTTGCCATTCAAAACACAAAGTTTGGTCATGTTTTGATTTGTAGATGCCCCCTAAGCAAATTTTATGTACATTATTTAAAAGTAAACCTTATTTCCAATCGATTGGTACCAATAACTTTCTTCTACTATAATTAGTTGTAGAGTTAGTAGGGGGTGTTTACTTTTTTCTCCCCACGTCTGTACTTGACGCTGCACAATTTGGACTGCAGTTACTAGTTCATAACGGTATCATCGATTGCGTGGGCTAGGCACCCTGTTTTTTCCAGAAATTTTCGAGATTTTATCACATTTCATACAAAATAAGGTACATATCGTTACATTTTCATTGCAATATTTTAATTTCATCACAAAATTATTATCGTCAACCCGAGTTCAGTTAGGACTGTCTTTGTGCTTAAACAAAACAATGGATTTGCAAACCCATGTACAGTCGTGGGGAGAAAAAAAAAACAATGTAACAAATTACAACGACCATTTGGAAAATGATTTTTTTGAAGACTAAAATTTAAGACATAAAAAATCGCACTGAGTTGATCATACATTACGTACGCCATGAATTAAACATTAATCGTGTTATTATACGTGCAAATTGCAAGATTTCCTGAAACTTACGTATTATCCAAGCATTTCATTGGCTGTTCGGGAAAAGGCTTTTCCATCGTCAGATTCCCAAGAAATCTGACGACCCACTTTAAATGAAATTTATTTCTTAAACTTCTAAACATCCCACAATATTACTTTTTACACCGTCGTATAGAGAAAAAAAATGTACTTTTAAATCCAATTTGTTTGAAAGCTGTACCTCAATTTGTTTCTGAGTTATTATTTTTTTTTTGTAGTTTTATTACTTTTTTGTCATAGTGGCAACACTCTGTTGTCCATCTCTGTTGAAAGTAATGGGAAAATACATTACTGTATAGACCAATCAGAAAACTAATAAAATGCGGATTAAACCAATTAAAAGCTTCAGATATGCTTTTTATTTACTACCCTGACGAGGACAATAACCATTTTTCCAAATGGTTAAAAAAAAAAGTAAACACCCCTTACTAACTCTGCAAAAAATTATCGTAGAAGAAAGTGACTTGTACCATACGAATGGTAATAAAGTCTACTTTTAATTGATGTACATAAATTTGCTTAGGGGACCATCTACATATTAAAACGAACCATAACTTTGTTTTTTTTCATTAGCACTACACAATTCTGACAGCATAAATGACCTCTACACCTGTCAATTAGCCTAAACACAAATTTGTATGTAATTCGTACGATAAATTTCCGAGAAATTAATTATTTTAAAACGAGCCTATTTTAGGGGTTGTATCCAAATTGAAGTTCGGTACTCGACTATGTATCGTGAGAGCCCTCTTCTTGATCAAGGCAATTTAAGCGCCACTCAAGCAGTCATTGAAGACTGCTAGATTACAGGCTAGCATAAGAAATTTCAAAATATCTTATATCATAGACGGCTACTTAAACCATCATTTTGCCGTTTTTTTAAAGCATAATTTGAAAACTACTTGGAAGAAAAATGTGAATTTTTGGATTTCCATAAAGCAAGACTTAATAAATCTAAATCCACCAAAAAATTGTAGGTTTCAATTCATATTTTTTTCGAATATTAATTTCATAATTCATATCATAAAATTATAAAAATTGCAAATTCAACGTATTTGTTTTTGGATATTTCAGTATTATTGCTACACAAATAATTAGCACATTAAGCGTATAATTTCAGGAGATATTAATAAAAATATGAAAATGCAATTTAACATTAGAAGCACTAAATTTTGAATGTTCATTATTCAAAAACTTATTATTCAAATGACTTGAAATTTGGTATCTAGGCATAGTTTGAACCGAAGATTTGAAATATCTTGTTAAAATTGGGTATTTCCATTGGAAAAAATGAAGTTTGGGTTCGTCCTGATAAGTAGATGCCCCCCCCCCCCCCCCCAAGCAAATTTTATATACATCATTTAAGAGTAGGCTTTATTTTCAATCGTTCGGTACCAGTAACTTTTTTCTACGATAATTTGTTGAGGAGTTAGTAGGTGGGTGTTCCTACTTTTTTTTTTTTTCCACGACTGTACCAGTTCTATTACATTTTTAGCTCGTCTTGATGCCTCAACAATCCTCTGAGTTTGTCAGATGAATATTTCAACAACCTGCACATATTTTAAGGACATTATTATTAGGGATGCACCAGATATGAATTTTTATCGGATACAGAATTAGAGATCTGCACGGCCGGGCTCGGGCCTATTTTCATTCACGGTACTCGGGCCTGGCCTGGTTTCAATTTTTTCGGGTCGGGCCCGGACCATACTTTTTTCTGAAGGCTCTGGCCGAGCCGGTTTCGGGCCTTACCTTTTTCCTGAAGGATCGGTCCGGGCCTAACTTATTTTTTCGGTACAGAGCCGGGACTGGTTTCATTCATAGTCTTCACGGCCCAAAATTTTTTGTCCTAGTTTTGACTCATCCCGTATGAAAATCATTGTCTCGGCATGGCCTGGTCTATTCAAAGGTCAGTAAATGTAGGTCGGACCCAAAAATTTTTGCATAAAATGCATACATTTTTAAATTGCCATTATTCTACAATTAAACATTATACCATTTATTCTTTTTAAAGAATAATATATTTCTGCGCTTATTAAAATATAGCTAAATTAAAATATAGTAAAATGGGTGATAAAGAGCCTTCCTATGACAGAATCCTGTTTTGAATTGAAAAACGTCTTGATTCATGCAAAATTAATATACTAATGCCTAAGAAAAGAATATATAATACATTTACACTTGCTAGGAAAAGGGAACTTATCTATAACGCATTTTTTAACCATTTGGAAAAATGGTTATTGTTCTCGTCAGGATGGGAAATCAAAAGCATATCTGAAGGTTTTCATTGGTTTAATCTGCAATTTATTCGTTTTCTGATTGGTCTATACAGTAATCTGTATTTTCCTTTAATTTCAACAACCATGGGCACTTTCTGTTGCCACTATGACAAAAAAGTAATAAAAACTACAAAAAAAATTAATAACTCAGAAACAAATTGAGATACAGCTTTCAAACAAATTGCATTTAAAAGTAGATTTTTTTTCTCTATCCGACGGTGTAAAAAGTAATATTGTCGGATGTTTAGAAGTTTAAGAATGAAATTTCATTGAAAATGGGCCCTCAGATTTCTTGGAAATCTGACGATGGAAAAGCCTTTTCCCGAACAGCCAATGAAATGCTTAGATATTTACGTAAGTTTCAGGTGGATAATACTTAAGTTTCATGAAATCTGACGGTTCGCAGGCGATATTTTTGGCTTGCAATTTTTACGTGTCATAACACTATTAATGTTTAATTGATGGCGTACGTAATGTATGATCAACTCCGTGCGATTTTTTATGTCTTAAATTTTAGTCTTAAAAAAAAATCGTTTTCCAAATGGTCGTTGTAATTTGATAAATTGCTTTTTTTTTCTTCTTCTTTTCTATTCATTTCCATTTTAGAAAATTATACTGTATAGCATTTTTTAGATTTTTAACACTTCAATACATGGAATATGGATTAACAATATTAATGATAACTGAAATATTTACATAGAGGAAATAGAGATTCATTAAAATATATATATATATATATATCGCAGCCTGCAGCACTTCTATATAAATGAAGATTATAAACATGAAAAGAAAAGTTAAGATACATATTTATGGCTAGAACGCCTTGTTCGAGACAATTTTTTTTAACCGGCGTAAAAAATCAATGTTTTGTAGAAATTCACTCGGACCAAAATTTAGCTGCTATTCCGGGCCGGGACAATAATTTTTTCCCTCGGGACTGGCCGAACTTTTCCCTTTTTTCACCGGGTCGGGCCAATATATATTTGTACGGGCCGAGCCGGGTTCGGGCCGAAAATTTAATTTTTGTATCGGGCCGAACCGAGTCAAATTTTTTTTCTATGAGTCGGGCCGGTCCCGGGCCTGGAAATTTCGGCCCGTGCAGACCTCTATTCCGAATATCCGGCACAAAATTTTACCGAATATTCGGTATCCGGCCGAATACTTTCTCGTTTTCAATTTCAATAGTAATATTTCTAATTTTATGATTGCTTTATGAAGAACTACTTTATTTTATATATAATTTTATGTCATTCCAATATTAATAATTGATTTAAATTTATTTATTATGTTTAAGTTGCTCAAAAGCAAATGCGTTGTAGTAATTCAATATTGAAATTTAACCTTTAACTGATGTAACAAAAATTGTCACATAACTACCGTGAAGCGGTCTGTGAGACTGCTCCATCGAAAGATGAATAAAAGGCGCAATTAACTCACAGGATGATGTTTTCGTACTAAACTTTTTGTATGGGACTGTCATAATTAAAATTGACCTATTGAAAAGTCTCTGGTGATAGTATTAAAGTTCAAACAAAACAAAATATCGGTAAGTGTTTGTAGTTAAACTGAAAGTTACATGTTAAATTGTAAAAATTCAAAAAAGCAGCGGTCTGTGAGACCGTTATAACATCAGTTAAAAGTTAATGATGTTTAGTCTTCAGCCTATTCTATTATACATAGTAGTTTTTTCTTATATTTAGGGTCATTGTAGATAAAAAGATGAACACTTTTTTCGTTTTTTTTTTCTTACTGATAATTCTAGTTTATTTACTAATAACTAAACATCTTAATGAAATAGCTTTATCTTTTCCTACATACATGTTAATATTTAATTTTCCTATGACAAATGTTTTCTAACAGAATTTAAATAGAGAAGCTCCTCATTGCAATCTTGTTTTTGTAGAAACAAGGGTAATGACGCTCAGATGAGCAATCCCGCTCATCCAATATCTCTAAACAGAATAGAATTGAAAAAACGTGCGATCGGTATTAGCACCTAGCGAAGTTCATTGTAATTTCCCAGTAAGGATATAGTGACCATCGGAAGGAAAATATATTTGTGTCCTCGCGTTATTAGTTTGCAGTTGTTTTATTATAAAATTCTATGACATCTAACTGGAAGGTAAGTGTACACTCGTATTTTCAAATATTAATTTACTCATTATGTCTACAAAATATATACATTTAGCTGTACTTTCATGCTTTTATTTATTTTTGTAGTGCGTTGTTACGCCAATTATAATGCATTAAAACCCAACATGGCGATAACAGGTAGTGGCGCTCGCGTGGAATTCCAGAAGAAATGTTGCCAGTGGGCAACTTTTTTTAAATTCAAATTTATTAACACCACTTTTTTGAAATGGTAAAATTCCCCTGTTTTCGCCTTAATTAATATGTCATTAAACAAGGAGAAATTTACGATTTCAAAAAAGTGGTAAAAATCAAAAAACCTAAATTTAAAAAAAGTAGCCCACTATATGTGTAACACAATATGTGTAAAGTGGTCGCAAAAAATCTGCAGTGGTGTGAACAGCCCACACAACTACATATGTGACTTTTGTCTTACTTAAATGTTGTATTCAAACTCTGAGCGCCATTACCCTACCATGTCGGGCATTACCGCTCAATTGATGGTTATTTAAATAAAACGATAAAAAAAATTCCTTAAACTTTTATGCAAATCAGTTGATTGCAAACTGCTCCTTATGCTTTGGAGTTATACTTCGTTAATAAAATATTGATTTTTTTGTCTAAATTTGACTAGCTATTCATGTTTTCCCTTAAGTGAGCGCCATCCCCCTACTTTCCTTTAATTTTTCAAAAATGTTCCTAGAGAGTTTGAATTTTGAAGTTTCCGGGTTTTGGCGAGATTTTTTGGAAATTTCGTTCCTGGATCTTAGAATAGAGTACAACCATCATCTATTATACTTTCACGGGCGCCGGTAGAACAAAATTCAGGAAAAAGCAAGGTTTTAAAAACAAAAGTTACCAAAGTCCGGAATCCAGACGGTGATTTTTTTTTTTTTTTTTTTTTTTTTTTTATGAACATAAATTTAAATAAGCTAAACTAAAAATTTTATTATCTAAACTCCATATGTAAGACAATTTTTAGCTATATTGATGCAAAATATATAATACAGCAGTAACAAATAAATACTAAAATATAAAAGTAATCTGCTGTCTCATTTTCAAAATGGAGAATCGAAAGGTTTTTATTTTTATTATTTTTTTTTATTAACATAAATTTGAAATAAGCTGAACTAAAAGTTTTATCATCTAAATTCCACGTGTAAGACAATTTTTAAATATATTAATGCAAAATATATAATACAGAAGTAACAAATAAATACTAAAATATAAAAGTAATCTTCTGCGGTCTCATTTTCAAAATGGGGAATTGAAAGGGGTTTTTTTTTTTTTTTTTTTTTTTTTTTTTTTTTTTTTTTTTTTACTTGACTGCCAAGAAGGGTTATGTGTTTCACGAGTATATGTATATGTGGATTTCTTTATACCCTCGAAACAGCCCAACGGCTGGATGGATTTTAACGAATGAGGTCTCTATCGATTCGTCTTAACTGTCCGATGGTTATAGGCTAGGTTTTATTTTTATAAATTCAAAATGGCGGCCGTAAAATACAAAATGGCGGTAGAGGCGAAAAAAATTTTACGCACCATACTGAGTGGCATATCATTGGATAGGTCTTTCAAAATGAAGACGATGTTTCATTGACTATTTTACAGTCAGAAGCTCCGTTCAAATATTATACAACCTGGAAGTTGTGTAAGTAGGATCTCTAGCTTTACTGCAACTCTAACCATCATAGACATCTATCGGCCTCATCAAAGCAGTGTTCAAAGATAGGAACTAACAATTAAACACAACTTAAAAGTCATCAATACAAGTAAATAAAAAAATAGGTAAGTAATATTAAAAATAGTTTCACATTGATGAGAAATAATTAATGAGTTCGCTTTTTATGCAGTCGGGTTTTTTGATTTTTTTAAATTTAATTACCTTTTTTTTTCCTTCTCTTGTCAGGAGGGGGTGGAGGAGGAGGGCGAGAGCTCGGTGTTTAAGATAGTTTTTAAATACATGCACGCAAAAGGGAGATTAAAACTAAATATTTACTTTTGTGTTAATTAGAAAACACCTTTTTCATTATGAATTTGAGAAAAAAAAGTTTAAAATTTCCAGCACTGCATGCAGTAGTCTAATGTTCCTAATTACTATTTTCAAAATTATGTTTTTAATCCTTAGAAATATTATTTTCAATTCCGAAATACTATTCAGTATCAATACTTGCATTACGATTTTTAAATATTGCTTTCCTGGCTATTTTTATTAAAAGTAACTAATTAAAGTATCAAGACCAAACAATGATTTTCTAAAACATTTGCTCTATTAATTTTCGGAATTTTTTTCAAAATAACGAACAAGTTTAGTCCCATAGCACAACAACAATTACAATTCAAATGAACACAAACTTACGTGACATGCTTTTTATATTACTATACTAACCGGTATAGCAACCCGATGTGTTGCATGTTAATTGCATGGGATCTTTCAATTTTTTGGTGGGAATGGAATCTAATTTTATTAAACGCTTAAAAAAACCATAATATTAATTTTATTAAATACTAAATTTTAAGTAATAAATCTTATTTATAATATGGGTGAAAAGTTTATTCAATAAAAATGCACATTGTCACTGCTTCATTTGTAAAAAAGATTGCGTTCTTTTAAGATTTGATTTTTTATTTCAGAGTTGCTGAAATGAAAATGAAATCAGTTTGACGAACTTATCCAAAGAAATTTGAGATTAATGAATTTGAAAAAAAAAAACTTACAAATATGAAATTTTTCTCGCTCAATCATTCTTTTTTCAGTTGTCCTGTGAAAAGTTTAAATCGCTATTTTTAAGAATAAATTAGTTGAAAATTAGAGCTTTCTTTAATACAGAGCAATAATTCTTAGTTATATGCAGCTTTTAAATTTATTTTTGTTTAGCTTCCTTGGTTAAATTTAAAAGAAAAAACTAAGATCTAATAATTTACAGATGACAATTTGTCGACACTTTTTCTTTTCAGAATAAGCTGATTTAGAAAGATTGGATGTGCATAGGTCATATTTTTATTTCTGCAAATTTTCCTCAAATGTAATTTAATCAAGGCATTTTATCACCATCTATTTTTATTGAAATAAAAAATCATTTCAATTTAAAGGAAAATAAGGCGCCAAAATAAATAAATAAATACAAATTCGTATCATTTTCCTTTGGAGTAATTTAGTTGCCAGTATTACAGAAATGTCATTAAAAACGACAAAAAAAAAAGTTAATATCTCGAATATTAATTTAAATTTTAAGAGTTATACATTTTCGGATCCATACGAATAACTGACGTCAGTTGTACCGTACAAAATTCAGTATTGTAGGAGTAGTAGCTATGAAATACAAACAGACAATCAGATTTTAATACAATAGATTGACTTTTTTATTGATAAAAAAACCTTACCTTTTTGCTAAGAGCTTGAGAAAAAAGTCAAGAAGTCCCAGCAAAACATGCAATTGCTTTTGGTTTTTTACAAACCCAATCAAACACACACAGTTTTAGAAAAGTACGTCCAAAGTTTCTAAAAAAGTATTATTTACGTAATAAACTGTAGCCTTGTCGTCGCGATAACAATGTCCACTGGGATGAAAATTTACAATTTACTTTTTTTTTTCCCAACAGCAGATTTTCCCCCTCGCTAAACACTTCATCATCACCACTTTATCGTTGTCGATTTACATAAAATATTCAAAGCGAATAAATCTAAATTACTAGTTACAATTTTCAAAATTCTATTTTTATCCTTAAAAATTTGATTTCAATGCTGAGATACGAATCAGTATCGATATTTTCAATGCGATTTTTAAATATTGCTTTTCTAATTATTTTTGTTGTTAAAAGTCAATAATTAAACTATCAAGATCAAAGTAAACAAAATTTTCGGATAAATTTGCTCAATGAATTTAATTTTAAAAAATTAAATGAAGAACAGATTTAGTCCCTTGGCACTACAAGGAATCACAATTCAAATAAACAGTAAACACTTAAACTTACGTGACATGCTTTTACATTATTATATTAATATTTTTATTGATTAAAAAACTAAATAAAAACCCTTACCTTTGCACTAGCAGTTTGAGAAAAAAGTCCAAAAGTTCCAGCGCAACATGCAGTTGCTTTTAGCTTTTTGCAGACCCAATCAAGCAAACACTATTTTAGATGTCCAAAGTTTCTAAAAGCATTATTTACACAATAAACTTTAGCCTTGCCGTCGTGATAACAAGATAACAATGTCCACTGGGGAGAAAATCTACAATTTACTTTTTTTTATTTTCTACCAGACGCAATTTCCCCACTCGTTAAACACTTCACCACCAGTGATCTACTTTATCTTTGTTTATTTACATAAATAAATTACATAAGGCGAATGAATCACAGGTAGCACAAACTTGGTCAAACTGGCACCTAACCGCGACAAACTGTTGATATGCTCATTTTCACTCGTTGTGTGTTGTGTTGGTGTGGAGGAAAAAGTTGACAACAAAAATAAAGGTTGCCGCCTTTTCGATGTTGGTTGGCGGGATTTACAGGGGCACGTGAGCTGGAACAAGTGTTGAATGAATGAATTTTTTTTCTCTTTTTATGAAGGTAAAACATGCAGGTTAATTTTATTGAAAAACTGTCGTTTAATCCGGAGTTGTTTTGCGTGTTTAACTCAGTTAACAAGAAAAAAAAAAGAGTTTGAAAATAGACTATGTTGTAATGTCTTTGGAGATTATATCTAGAATACAAACTTGTAAAAATTACAAAGTTGTAAAAAAGATTTTTATCTAATCAATCATACTCGGAAGCTTTTCGATGACTGCTTTTCAAGTCAAATAATCTTAACCCTTTATCGGGTGTAACGCGACTCCACGTTGGTTTTCTATGACAGAAAATCTCATGTAGGGTGCCACTATTTTCGAATAGTAGTTTTTTGTTGTTAAATGAAGCTATTTGCTATTTCTAGTCGGAAATGGGGGTATTCAAAGCACAAAAGACTTGGTTGGTATGCAACAGGTTACGCTAACAAAATCCGAAGCTCAGACGGTTAAGTAACTTTATTCTTTCTAGACTTTAAAAATTTTAAAAGTTAAAGAGAATATAATCTAGAATTTAAAAGTTATCAAAATACAATCAACATATTTAAAAGCCTTTCGATTATTGTTTTGTACTGCCTAGAAAGAATCGGAGTAACTTAATTCCTTCTAGATTTTAGATATATAGATAGAATTTAAAGGATATCTTAATCTAGAGTATAGTTGCGTCGTTTTTAAGTTGAATAATTAGTCACTGATAAAATTAAATATATTTTCAATTAGAAATGTGACTTTTTCTCTTTTTAAATCTTTTGATGATTGCTTTTTTAATTCTATTACTAATCTTAACGCTTTGCACTCTTTTGTTGAACATAACTCGACTGGACATCGGTTTTCTACCACAGAAACTCCTATGTTGAGAAACACTATTTTAGAATAGTAATTTTCATTTTATTCAATTGTAAATTTTTGTCATTAAATAAAAATTATATTTCTGTTTGAAAATAGTGGTTCTCAAAATACAAGAGACTCGGTCGCGCTAATTAAATTCGTAGGGCAGTAGGTTAAAAATCTTTATTTTATTTCGAGACTTAAGGCGGTATTCAAAAAAATATTTTTCCATGCTCAACGACTCGAAATTTTCAGACACGTTTTCAGACTCATTTTTAAAGGTGAAAACATGAAACTTGCTGACGGGATTTTTGAAGAGATGTATAAGCGGCCGTGTGTTTTCATTTTTCGCTCAGTTAATTAGAACTTGATTTATAAACAATTATTTTCTCAGTATGACCCTTTTTTCGTTCCTAGCTCTCTCGCTTCGGGGAAATTCGGTTCAAAACGCCAATTTTGACAGCATTTTTTTGCAATATATTCTATCTTTATCAAAAAAGCGACAAGCACGGCACATTATATAGTTTCTGAATAAGAGAATATGCCTATTGGATGCATTTCAAAAGAAATGTGAATTTAAAAATGAGTCAGAAAATAAACAGTTTGGATTTGAGTACACCCTTAACTGATGATAACTAGACTTCCCTTATCTGATGGCAGCGGTCTCACAGACAACTTTAACTAAACACCCTACTGATATTTTTTTTTTTTTTTTTCGTTCTGAACTCTAGTACTATTGCCAGAGACTTGAATACAGGAATTTTCAGTATAATAGTCTGCACAAAAAGTTTAGTGCAGAAACACCGTCCAAATAAGCTAATCGAGCCTTTTTTAGATGCGTTCGTAATTATATAAATACGTAGCACCTATAGTCGTCGTTCAGTCCGTATGTCTGTCTGTCCGTCCACATATAAGAGTGCAAAAACTACCCAACTGAATCGTCCGAAATTTAAAATATATAATTGTTGCATAATTTTGTCGAGTCATTTCAAATTTTATGAAAATTGGATGTATATTTTAATGACAGGGGCAGTCAAAATTTTTCCGTTATGACGGCCAATGGGAAAAAAATTATTTCAAGTGCATTTTAATGATGTTACAGCCTTTCGAACAGAATGAAATGGATATGCACTTATGAAGTGCACTAAAATATAGATTCAGTACCATATGCAGTGCAAAAAATATTTATAAAACTAGTTATAGTACGAACGCACCTCATTTGCCACGTTTGACGTGCAATTTCCAACAGTAGTTATCTCACAATTCCTGGTTGCTAGTCGCTCAGCTTCCGAATTCCCATCGCTGGTGCTAAGTCTATGGGCGTGTGATGCATTCATATATTTAAAATATCTCCTCAGGAAATCAATATTTTAAACTTATTTTTACTGTGTCCTCTTCTTTAAAGATGTCTCTTTTTACCCGACTACGGCAAAGCCAAAGGAGGGTTATGATTTTGACAGGCTATGTATGTATGTATGTATGTATGTATGTATGTATGTATGTTCATCTGTTCCCTCGTAACTTCTAAACCACTAATCAGAATTCGACAAATGACATATCATTAGAAGCGTCTTAATTGTCCGCTGGTTATAGGCTATATAGATTTTCACCAAATTCAATGTGGCGCCTTCTAGCGGACAAAATATACAGAGTAAAAAAATAAAGTTAAGCTAGATATGCCGTGTTTGGTATCATTTTAAAGCGCTTCACTTCAAAACCATAGAGGGTTTGTTTATAAGTGCCTTGGATCATAATAAGTTGCTTAAAAATCCACATGACAGTCAATCGTTAGCAGAATTAGATAGATTAAGAAATCTTCCTAGGTCATCTTAATACATGAAACCTTCAATCTACATTACACATTTACACATTACACTAACGACCTCATCCACTAATCGGTCCATTACCCATTTGCTGCCATCGACGGATATGTGCGTCACTACTACCAAATACTGGAAGCGTCATACGTCAAAAAATAAAGTTAAGATAAATATGCCGTGTTTGGTATCATTCAAAAGCGCTTTACTTGTACATTTTGAATATATCTATATATTACTAGCATTTGCTTGTGACTTTACCTGTATTCATGGGGTACTTTTATACTTTTTCAGCGTAGTTTTTTGTCGTAGTTGGGTTTTAGTTTTTTTACTTTATCTTGTTTCTTTAGTTCTCAAAATATTTCTAAAATATGGCATTAATTTAATATTTCATGTACTAAAAGCTGACGAACTGTAAGATTTTAAAATTTCACACAAAATTAAGTAGATAGTTAAGGAATATTTTGACAACTAAGGAAAAAAGAGATATCCTTTAAGAAGAGTACACAGAAAAAAGTTTAAAATATTGATTTCCTGAGGAGATATTTTTAATATGCGAATGCATCACACGCCCATAGCCATAGACTTAGCATTAGCGAGGGGAATTCGGAAGCTGAGTGACTAGCAGCAGTAGTAGGAAAACAACAGTTCTGGCTCAGGAGAGTGGAAGGGACGGGTGGACCGTTCAACCTCCACCCAGGATATCATCGCAGCACGCAGGTGCCTCATCCTCGTACCGCCTCCGGTGCCCAACCCTCGTCCGTCCACCAACCGCGCCGCCTCCGAAAACCGATTTAGTCGCTCCCTAGCGGGAAAAATGACGCTTTTAGAGTATTTTCCTACTGTAACATGAAGTGTGAACGTTAGATTGACTAGATTATCATAGATAACATTTGCATTTGAATTTTGAACAACCTTTACCTTATTGAGTATTATTAATTAAGCAAAACAATGGAAAATAGCAATTTTTAAGGAAAAAAGCTGATTTCTGTAGATTTTTTCCAACTACAAGATCAGAATATCAACTTAAATAAAGAAAGCTAAACATATATTTGAATTTTGAATTATTAACACCTTAATGAGTATTATTAATTGAGCAAAACAATGGAAAATAACAATTTTAAGGAAAAAAGCTGATTTCTTTAGATTTTTTTCGACTATAAAATGAGAATATCATCTTAAAAGGAAAATTTAAACATACATTTTAGTTTTTGAATAACCCATTATTTTTATGAATTTTTATAATTGAACAAATAACAAAGAATAATATCGAATTTTTAAAGAAAAAAGACGAATTTTATTAACTTTTATACTAGTTTGAGATTTTATCATACTTTTAAGTGCTAGCTATGTAGAATGAATTTTAACCCTTGAACAAGGCACACTTCAGGAAATACTCATTACTAAACAAAATAAATTTATTTTAATCTAATCAATAACTTAAAATCTCACATTTAAAAAAAATATTTTCACGAAAACACATAAAAGTACGATTTTTTAATCTAATTTTCCTAATTTCTAGCAGATTGAATAGGATTTTTTCGATGAGACTAGTATAAGAACATAATTCCAGCTCCCATTCACTACACGCCACCCCTCGCACTCCACAAATTTGGGGGATCGCAACAATAGAGTTTTGACGTCACAAAGGCATATCAGAAAATGTTTCCATCCAAGAAAAATATCAATTTTTAAGGTTCTTTTCAAATGTTAACATGAAACATATAAACTTATATTTTAGTTTTGAACAATCATTACCTTAATGAATATTAATAATTAAGCAGAACAATGGAAAATATCAATTTTTAAGAGAAAAGCTGATTTCTTATGAATTTTTCAACTGTAACACGGGGATATCAACTTCTAAGAGAAGAGTTAAACTTGTATTTTAGTTTTAACAACACAAACTTAATAAACATCATTAATTAAACAAAAAAAAAATATCAGTTTTCAATAAAAAGATGAATTTTTACGCAAATTTTCAACTTTGAAATACATTTGTTTATATATTGTTACACGATACTAATTATATTGTTAAACTTTACCTATCTTTAAAAGCTTGATTATCTTTATATAGTGTTCATATTTATATCTATTCACATCATGACTACTACATTTGAGACCAATGGTATAAATTTCTTTTTTATGTTGGAAACTGGAAATGAATAAAATTGTTTTATGCATTCGAGATCATTTGATCATTGTTGCATTCGAGATTTTGAGCATATATCTGAATTTTGAATGAACAACACCTTAATGGATATTAATAATTAAGCAAAACAATGGAAAATATCAATTTTTAAGGAAAAAGACTGACCTCTTTAGATTTTTTTCAATTATAAGATCAGAATATGAATGAACAACACCTTAATGGATATTAATAATTAAGCAAAACAATGGAAAATATCAATTTTTAAGGAAAAAGACTGACCTCTTTAGATTTTTTTCAATTATAAGATCAGAATATGTACTTAAAAGAGAAAAGTTACGAGGATTTCAACTTAAAAGGGAAATTTAAATATTTATTTTAGTTTTTGAACAACTATTACTGTGATGTAATGCATCTGGCAACAGTTTTAAAAGAACTTATCGGGAACTCTGGGTTCGAGGCTAGCTTTTGTGTTTGTGGATATTCTAAGCTTGTAACTACGCTGTACATATCGCGCGCTTGAGTTCTTATACATTAAAGTAGTTTAAAGATCTTCCGAGTTATTAATTAGTTATAATACATGGTGGCAGTGTTTATTGAAAAAGAAAAATGTATCAAATACCTGCGCCAGAACAATTTTCCTTTCGCCCTGACGACTGGCAAAAATGGATCGACAGATTCGAACGTTTCAGATCTGCATCAGGTTTGAAAACGAAACAACCGGAAGAACAGGTAAACTCTTTAGTTTATTTAATGGGCTCTCAAGCCGAAGAAATATTGTCATCTTTTAATTTAAGTGCAGACGATATTAAAGATTTTGATATTGTAAAGAATAAATTTGAAACGCATTTTATTCCTACACGTAATGTTATATACGAAAGATATAAATTCTACACGAGAACACAAGAAGAAGGTGAATCGGTGGAACAGTTTATCACATCGTTATATACATTAGTGCAAACTTGTGAATTTCCTACCTCTTTTCAGGAAGAAATGATTAGAGATAGAATTGTTTGCGGTATTCGCGATAAGAAGGTTTCTGAAAATCTGCAACTAGATATGAAACTTACACTCGAAAAAGCGATTACAACAGCTCGTCAGGCTGAAACAATTAAAAGTCAACAACAAGTCCTGAGTAGTGATACTACGTCTTTTAAGGTAGCTAACAGAGTAGCGATACCACAGAATAAGAAATACAAACAAAATAAAAAATTTGATTCTTTCAATTCGGATAAGAACAAAGAAGTATGTTTTTGGTGTGGAAAACAAAACAAACATACGAAATCGGAATGCCCTGCGCGTAAAGCGATTTGTAACCGGTGCAAGAAGGTTGGTCATTATGCTAAAGTTTGTAAATCAAAAATGCAGGTTAACGAAGTTGAAAAAACAAAATCGACGAATTCTTCTGATTTTTTAGGTTACATAATGAATACTTCAGATAAAAACAACCCTGTTAGAATATCGGATAACCGTTGGAATGCTAAAGTATTGATTGAAAAGACTCCTCTAGAATTTAAGATCGATACAGGAGCGGATGTGACGGTCGTTCCTAAGGCTATTTATGATTCGAAATTAAACCATATAAAATTAAAGGGATCAAGTAAAGTCATTTGCGGTCCAGATGGGAAAAATCTGAAGATAGCTGGGATAATTCGAGTTAAATTAAAGAACAAAAGTTTTAGTTTTGAAGATGATGTGTATGTAATAAATAATTTACAACACCCATTGCTAAGCTGTACAGCTAGTGAGAATTTGAATCTCATCCAGAGAATATTTGAATTGAAATCAAAACTGGATCCTGTCAAGAAATTTCCAAAATTATTTAGCGGAATTGGAAAGGTTGAGAAACCGTATCAAATAAAATTAAAGAATGATGCTAAGCCTTATGCAATTTCTGTACCACGGCGAGTTCCATTAGCTTTAAGGGGTAAATTAAAAAATTTGTTAGATGAAATGACAAGGAATGAAATTATTGAACCAGTAGACGAAGCCACAGAATGGTGTGCGCCTATGGTTATTGTTCCAAAAAAGTCAGGTGATATAAGAATTTGTGTTGATTTATCAGTTCTGAATGAGAACATTGAAAGAGAATATTTCCCCATGGCCTCAGTTGACTATACTTTAAGTCAATTTAGTAATGCTAAAGTGTTTAGTATTATTGATGCAAATGCAGGTTTTTGGCAAATAAGTCTCGATCCAGCTTCTGCAAAGTTAACTACTTTTATTACACCTTTTGGAAGATTTATGTTCAATCGTTTACCGTTTGGAATTAAGACAGCTCCGGAAGTGTTCCAAAAAAGAATTCGCGAAACTATTCAAGAAGGTCCTGGTATAGTGGGTCTTATGGATGAATTTGTAATTTTTGGTTCTACTGAGGAAGAACACAATAAACGTCTAAATGAAATTCTTTCAAAACTTCAAGCGGCTGGGTGGGCTTTGAACGCTGAAAAATGCCAGTTTGCAAAAGATTCCATACATTTTCTTGGTCATATAATTTCTGAAAAGGGAATAAAACCTGATCCGGAGAAAACAAAAGCTATTTCCAGAATTCCAACGCCTAGGAATGTGACGGAATTAAAAAGATTTTTAGGAATGGCTGGATTTTTGAATAAATTCATTCCCAATTTTGCTGATGTTGCAAAACCTCTTTACGAGTTAATGAAGAATAATGTTGAATGGATTTGGGGAAAATCTCAAATAATGGCATTTGAAGATATCAAGCAGAAACTTTGCCATACTCCTGAATTAGCATTATATGATCCAAAGAAAGAAACCTTTATATCAGCCGATGCATCATCTTACGGCCTTGGTTCAGTTTTGTGTCAAAAGGATAATGGTCATTTACGTCCAGTTTTCTATGCATCGCGGACATTGTCCGATACAGAGAAAAGGTACGCACAAATAGAGAAAGAAGCGTTAGCTATTGTATGGGCTTGTGAAAGGTTTCATGATTTTATTGTTGGCCTACAAGTTCACATAGAAACGGATCATAAACCTCTCGTACCCATTTTAATGTCAAAACCGTTAGACAATCTAACTCCTAGACTCCAACGTATGAAACTGCGAATGATGAGATATTCCTATACCATCAAATATACTCCAGGGAAAAAGCTTGTCATTGCAGATGCGTTATCCAGAAGCCCTTTACCGGAAAATGGAAAGGAAGAATTAACCGAAGAAATAACTGCTTATGTGCAGATGATTATAGAAAATTTTCCTTCTTCAGATTCTAGATTGGCTGAAATATGGGCATTGCAAAAAGAAGACTCAGTTTGCAAATTACTGATTAAATTTTCAAGAGATGGTTGGCCAGGGAAAAATGAAGTGCCAGAAGAATGTTTAAAATACTGGGAACATCGGCATTCAATTTCTACACAAAATGATTTGTTGATGAAAGATGCGAGAATTATTATACCTTTGAAATTACGTGAAGAAATATTAAATAGAATACATGATGGTCACCTTGGGATAACAAAGTGCAGAGCTAGAGCTCGTGAGTCTGTTTGGTGGCCGGGATTATCGTCAGAAATTGAGAATTTAGTCTCAAACTGTCAGAAGTGTATTCAGCAACAAAAATATTTCAAAGAGCCTTTACTCCCATCAGAATTCCCAAACAGACCTTGGCAAATAGTCGGAGCTGACCTTCTCAAAGTTAGTGGTAAATGGTATCTTATAATGCGGATTACTATTCTAGATATATTGAGGTGGCAAAATTAGATCATCTTACTTCCGAGGCAGTCGTTAATCACATGAAATCCATTTTTGCACGTCACGGTATTCCTGAAGTGGTGAGAAGTGACAATGGTACCCAGTTTTCGCAAAGAATTGTAGATTCTAAATACAAAAAATTTGCCAACCTTTATAAGTTCTCCATTATAACATCCAGTCCGAAACATGCTCAAAGCAACGGTTTCATAGAGTCGATGGTGAAAAATTTTAAGTTACATTACTTGAAGGCGGAAAATGATGATCCATATCTTATGCTACTTGCGCTAAGATCAACCCCACTAGAAAATGTGTTTAGTCCAGCAGAACTCTTGATGGGAAGACGCTTACGAACGCCTATTCCTATAGTGAATGATAAGTTAAAGCCTAAAGTATTAGACGAGAAATCCTTATTCAAAAAGGAACAGGAAAGGATCGAGAAGCAAAAGTATTACTTCAATCGCCATCATCGAGTTAGACAACTACCAGAATTAGACGTCGGTCAGCAAGTATGGATCTCCGACATGAGGACGTATGGAAAGGTAAAAAGTGCTCATGAAGCTCCTAGGTCATACATGGTTGAAACTCCTCGAGGTATCCTAAGAAGGAATCGTATATATCTGCATCCTTCTACTGTTCCAAAATCCTTCAGATGGGAGGATAACGACACCCCAGTGAAAGAGAACGCCGTTCCTGAGGATACATCCGAGAAAGACAGCTCCCAGGATACAACATCTATGAATGATCCTGTTAGCATCACCTATTCTCCTAATGCTGCAGTTCCAGAGACTAAGCAGGCCAGTCCATTTAAGACTCGTAGCGGCAGAACTGTTCGTGCTCCTTCAAGGCTTATTGAAGAGGACTTTTAAAGGGGGAGATGTGATGTAATGCATCTGGCAACAGTTTTAAAAGAACTTATCGGGAACTCTGGGTTCGAGGCTAGCTTTTGTGTTTGTGGATATTCTAAGCTTGTAACTACGCTGTACATATCGCGCGCTTGAGTTCTTATACATTAAAGTAGTTTAAAGATCTTCCGAGTTATTAATTAGTTATAATACAATTACCTTAATAAATTTTAATAATTTAACAAATAAAAAAGCAAAATATTTTTTTAAGGAAAAAAGACAAATTAAAACAAATTTGATTAACTTTTACATTGGTTTGAGCTTTTATCATACTTTTAGATTCTAGCTATGTAGAATTTTAACCATTGAACGATGTACACTTCAAGAAATACTCGTTACTAAATAAAATAAATTAATTTTATTATAATCAATAACTGAAAATTTCACATTTAAAAAATATTTTCTTGAATGTACATATAAAATGCCAGTTTACAAACTAATATCCTTATTTTTATTACATTTAACTGGGTTTTTCTACATTCAAACTTTATTTTTATAAACAAAGCATTATTTAATCAAATTCAGTACTTTCTGATTTAATGAAATTCAAAGATTTTTCACTTTTTAAACCAATCCTATGAGTTAAAAAACAAGAGAAAACAAGAGTTAAAAAGCATCTCCAGTGGCGAAGCCTGTGGTCTTCGATAGATTCGGCGATGACTAGAGAAAAATTAAGACAACATAAAACCTTTTAATTTTATGCAAGCATATTTTTAAATGCTTTTTTCTTTTTCTGTTTCCCCCTTTTTTCGTATATTTCAATATTTAGTGTCGCCATCTGTCGCTTTTCAAATGAGGCGCTAAACTGGATTGGATTGATACTTGCTACACAAGGATTCGCTCAGATTTCCGAATCTGGTCTTGCTTGCGCACGCATATTCTCAGCCCCTCACAACCAATCAGGCTACGGAAGTATTTCCCAGTTTCCGAGAAATAGCGCTGCTTGTCATCGTTAGTTTTATCAAAGCCTTCTCAAGACTATCAAGCCAGACACGATTTCATTCCCCCACATATGTGACGTAACGACCCGGGGCTGGCGCCAATGCCGAGATTTTGAAACTTGTATCTGGTTGTTTAGAATTACAATGTAACGTATGCACGTGTTGTTTACTTAACTAACAGAACATATTCTTTTGAAGGTAAGTTTTATTTTCAAATTAACTACTTATATTTTATTAGTACTAGCTCTATTTTTTGTGTTCAGAATATCTTTTATTTTTAACTTCTTTAAAATAAATTAACTATTAAATCCCAGTATCGTATTGTCAACAATCCCGTGTACGTGTTTCAAAACAAAACGATATTATTGTACTTCTGTTTCATTTCAAAAACAGCAGTAATTTAAAGTGGCAAAAATCACTAAATCGTATCGAGACTTATATCATTCCCTGTCTATCGTAATTTGCTAAAAATTGGTGCTTGAATGGTGTGAATCGGTGAATTATCACAAAAGTTATTAATAAAGTTTTCATTGTTTAATTATATTCTTTATAAATATGTAAAAATAGCTTCATTTTAATATGTGCCAGAGCTAGACATCTCTGTTCGGGCCAACACATTTCTCCTTATAATTTGGAAGCTATACGGCCAATTCAGTTTGAAATTTTAATGTCCTATGCGACATATTTTTCTACCTCAACTATTATATTTTCAATTGGAAATTTTAATTAGTTCTTTTAATTTAAACAAATTAATAAAAAAAAAAACTTTAAAATTATTATTACTCAGAAATTTACCACTGAAAACTGATGAAATTTTGTATACAGTAAGTACAGCATAGATATTATTAGTTTAAACTTTACCTTTCTTGCTATTCAATAATTTCGCTTAAAACTTCTGATTTTATTTACTCGGAAATACTGGCACCAGATAGCTGAAATTTATGTCAGACTGAGTTTCTTGGATACTAATCATGCTAAAACATTTTCAGCCAAAAGTCTTAATTACAAGCTTAATTATTATGTAATTTATAACTTGTCACACCTTCCTCTCTTTTTAATTTGTTCTGTTTTCTCTCATTAGAGTGACTTTTAATGATCGACTTTTATTAGAAAACACTGGTCGTGAGAATAATATAACTCTGATTATTCTGTAGGCAGAATTGATTGGGCTTTAATTTGATACCAAAATTTATGTATTCTTATAGATATTTTCATACTTAAAAATTTAAATGTACTAGAAACTTTCATCATAATTTCTATGGATGCATAACATTGTTATCTTGTTTATTTCTTTTAAAGCCCGATCAATATACATACTAATTTATTGGTGTTTTTTAATCTTAAACTCTTAATAAAAATTCATTTTATAATATTTGTTACACAGTGCATGCTTATACATGACAATTACGGATATGGGAATGATGTGTCTGAATCTCTTTATTTTTACAATGACTGTAAACAATTTATTCCCCCCCCCCCCTTCCGAATTCTCAAAAATTTTGTGTGTTTTTATATAACTTTTAACGTTTAATTAAAAATAACAATAAATAAAATTATTGTTACATAATTATAAATTTACTTTTCTGTGTAGTCAGGATCCAACTTTGTTTATCTAGGTCCTCGGAGCAAGCACCATTCTGGGACCCCCTTTTATCTATCGGTAGAAATTATTCGCGAATAATGCATAAGTGGTTAGTGCTAAACTTCATACGTATTGTATGCATGCATAAATTTCGTACCAGGTACTATTTACATTTGTATACAGGGTATCACAAAAAGATGGTCACAACTTTATGAAAAAATATTAGTAGAATAATAGTAGAAAAAATCATGGATTTGTTGCAAAGGAGTATTTGTTTGCAAACTTTTATTTGTTTTTCTATTTATGTTATAAGGTGTCTAAAAAAAATACCCCCAATTGGTCCATAATAAATGATTTCAACTTGACTCGTTATGAGGAAAACGTGTATTAAGAATTTCTTTTGAAAACAATGTAATACTAAGTTGTTATAATAAAATTTAAATCATTAGTTTTCTAATGATATATAGTACAAAGTCCAAAATCTTAATTCTTGAATATCTGAACAAAATAAATATATGTTAAGAATATTTCAATTCCAATTGATGAAAGTGTTTTCTTTCTTTCTTTTGTTCTCACCAGGTTTCAGTACACTTTTTAAAAACTGTATTCCTTGTACCTTGCATAATATCTTAAAATAATACAAAAATTAAGAAAATAATAATTTTCTGTTTCATGACCTTGTTTTGTTTTATTATGAGAGCTTTGTGTTTTTTCAATTTAATCGATTTTATGTGAAAATTACCCACTTCTGCTAAGTAAAGTTTACAGTAAGAAAAATTTATCTGTGTTGTTACCTAATTTCATGCACTCTGTAGTTTTACTATTTATTTATATTAAATTTATTATACTCCTTTGCATGTTTCAAATCACTAAATATTTAATAGGATATTTATTGTATAATTTCAAGCCACAATGAATAATAAAAATAGCATACAACTTGAATTTGTTTTCATTTAACAATCATTTTTCATCCACTTTAATTTAATTTTAAATGTGGGTTTTGATTGACAGAATATTGGTATTTATTTGTTTATTTTTGAAAATGAAATAATTGAAAGCAAAGTAATTCTCTCTATGTGTTTAAAACTACATATATATGTTTATATATATATTATATACATATTTGTAGATTTTGCTTATATATATTTATTAATGTCTTGTTTTAGAATATATAGAAAATAGATAATTGATATTTTTGTAAATTTCAAAGTAGAATAAATAATGAAAACTATTCACTAAATTAAATTTAATACTTCGATTTTTTTTTCATTAACCAATCATTTTTCTTTAATGTAACTTTAATTAAGTGCACATTTTGACTGACACAGTGATATTATTTCATAATTTTTGTTTTTGTGTTATCGTTATTATTATTGTTTCGAATGATCGAAATTGATTAAAAAGCACTTAATTAGGGTCTTTAAACTATACGTTTTTATTTTTTTCCCATATGTTGTGATAATAAGTTGGTATATAGAGGAAAGAATTAATATGTTTTAAATAACGCATGTGCTCTTCACGGCTGATCTAAGCCCCGCGTCGTGACGTCACGAAACCTCGTGTTTGGCTTGTAGTCTTGAGGCGGCTTTGGTTTTATTGAATCCATTCTTGGGGCTTTCAGAGGAAAATAGCATGCATTTCGTTATTACGCTTATGCCCTTTTTGAGATATTCTAGAGGAAATCTAGTATTTTGTTAAGTACAGTAGAACCTCTTTCAACTCTTTTAACCGAATCTTTCGGTTAACCGAAATCCATTTTTAAAACTTTTTTTTTTTTTTTTTTTTTTTTTTTTTTTTTTTTTTTTTTTTTTTTTTTTACTATCACATTCTTTGCGTGCAAAATCCATTTTGAAAGCTTTTTTTTTTTTTTTTTTACTATTATATTCCTTCTGTGCAAACGGTCCTTTTCGAACTACGAGCACATATAATTATTTTTGATGGCCTTTCTTAGAGTTCCTTTGAATTTATCTTGAGTTCCCAGCAGCGGTGCGGAACGAAGAAAACGGACAAATTAGCAATTCTGAAGCTTTTGAATGTTTTACAAAAGATTTGGCATGGCTGGATCAGCAGAAAGACTGTGATACTGGTGAACTAATAATATTAAAAAACTCCGTGATAGGGCTTCAAAGCAAAGGCAATCAAAACTACGACAAACAAAACATTTGTTCAAACCCTTGTGATATATGTGAAAGGTACTTAATTTCAAAATTAAAATTCAGGTAATTTATTTTTGTTTCTATTTTGCTATTGCTTTATTTTTATTAAGCACTTGTTACCATGATAAGAAATATTGCAAATATTTCTCCTTAATCTTAAAATGGAAGCATTCTCGATTATCCCGAAATTTCGATTTTCCGAAAGATAATCGGCCCTAATTACTTCGGATAATCGAGGTTCTACTGTACTACAAAGTACGATATTTTATTCTTTAATTATGCTATTAAATTAAAACGATGAATAATTTAAGGATTTTTGCTCTTGTATAGGTTAAATAGCATAAATAGATTGATTGAACAATTTAATAATTATTGTTTCATAATTAAATTGTGTTCTCAAAATTGTCACGTTTAATGTACTGTGGATACATTAATGCGACAATTTTACGAATTAGGCATTTACTATTCCTATTTTTTCCCCTTCCGGTCAGAATTATTTTTCAATTTTTGGAAAAAATCATTTTACGTTAATAATACTAAAAATAGCTATCACAAGCGATATAATCAAGCAGGACGGTCGTTCTGCCAAGCCAAGCTGAAAAACAAAATGCTAACCTCGCCGAACAAACAAACGCCAATAATAAAACGCAAGACACCGTAACTGCTTATTATACTCAAGACAGCTTCTCCATGTTAAATCGACCAAACATGCCAGCGTAAAATTTTCCATATCAAAAGAACCAATCATCGCAGAAAAATAAAACCAAAACCAGAAGGACCTAATGGAAAAGATCTTCAATTTGAGACCAAATGCATCCCCATAAATTAATTATAAACAGAGATATAGATTTTTTAAAATAACGTCGAGATACTGAAAATGACAAATTTATTTTCTTCGTCACAACTTATGCTTCAATCGAGGTAGAGACTTAAATAATGGACATAAAAAAGTAAGGATTGCATTTTTGGACAGATATTTACTCAATCTACGTGCTTTTATAAAATTCAGCTTTAAAAACACAAATTTTCTATTCTTAATTAGCGAAAAACTGTTAATTAATTCTAAAGTTTATAAATTATGCCAAACAGCGATAAACCCGCCAAACCATTTTAGAAGTCTTTTACTATTCTTTTATATTATCCTTTTGCATTGATTTCATCGAAGAAAACTATGGCCGAGATCCAGATAGATTTTTCGCTGTTAGCGAAATGAGTTTGACCAATCAGAAGCCAGAATGTTTGAGAATTTTTGCTGTTTCTGGATCCCGACCTATGTCATAAAAGTTTTGAGTCATTTTCTTAGTGCCATGGATGAAGTGCAATGTTTACAGAAATCTAGGCTGGGATCCAGATAGATTTTTCGCTGTTAGCGAAACGAGATTCACCAATAAATAGCCTGCATTGCTGCAAAAAGCGAAAAGTTCGCAAAAGTGCAAGCTTCTGATTGATGAATCTCGTTTCGGTAACAGCGAAAAATCTATCTAGATTGCGGCCAATTATGTTGAACACAATTTTGCATTTCCACATCCAGGAAGGGTATTGATGTCATAACAACAGTACAGCGCCTAGAAGATACAGTGTGGAAAACGGCTATTCCTATAATGCTTTAAAAAGTGCTAAAAACTTGTATCCCATAAATCTCCAACAATCCTCAGCGGCAATATGCTGATACGAGCGCCATCTCGTAACTCTTTTCAATATAAACACTGTGTTTTCAGAAATTATAGAATGTTAAATGTCGGAAACTATAAATAGAAGATGTTTTGGTCTGTTATAAGCTAATTTAGTTAAGGAATGGCGTGAAATAGGTTAAAGAGTCTCTTTTAGAATGACTATCATTTTAAATCACTACGATGGTGCTACGATCGACATCTTGTTATTCAGCATCGTTGTACATTTATAGGATTCAATTATTTTAGCACTATTTTGTAGCCATTTTCCACACTGTATCTTCTAGGCGCAGTAACAACAGTGCATATTCGAAACTATTTAAGGCATTGATTCTAAACTCCTTTGCTATACATTTCAATATTAAAGAAGTTGTTGTTTCAATAGTTTTAGCACTTTTCTCTATTGCTCACTCTAAAACACAAATATCGAAATTTAACCAACAGCGCTCAGAAACTATAGCGCCTAGAATATATAGTGTTGAAATCGGCTAACCCTGTAATACTTAAAAAAGCGCTAAAATTTTGTATCCCTTAAATGTGCAATGATACTGCTGCAATATGCAGATCGCAGCGACATCTGCAGGATATTTTCTACAACTGCAAGAAATTGATAGTCTATATAATGTAATAATAGTAATACGAAAATCCCGCAGATGTCGCTGCGATCGGCACTTGAAATTTTAGCAGTATCGTCGCACATTTAAGGGATGCAAATTTTTAGAACTGTTTGGATAGCATATTTCCACACTAGGTATTCTAGGCGCTGTATCAGAAACAACACCATAACAGAGAGCCTTTATACATAAGAGTGGTGATATATGCACAGGAGGCATGCTCATTTCAAGTTTTTGTCGAAAGTACGGCAATCCGCTTTCTTGAATAGAGGATATTCAATCTACGTTATGATCACATGGTCAAGGAAAGAACGTCTAGCGTAAAGAAGGGAAGGCTCCGCCTACGTAATGTAAATCCCCGCTAGCCAATGAAACAGCTCATGGGAGAAAGCAGTAGTACACTGTTAAAAATATCGTGAAAAATTACCTCTGTTTTTAAAGGCTTTACGTTTGTATTATGACCAATGAGAACGCTTCATAGGCGTTTATATAGCGTTCTCATTGGTCAAAAAATAGAGAACCTTTAAGAACAGAGGTAATTTTTCACGATATTTTTAACAGTGTAGTTTCCTGATTTTCTTCTTATCAGTCAGAAATTCTTTGGGTAAATTACCGGTACCACGTGACTTTTTCAGCCTCGAACCCATATTTGGAATATCCTCTATTAGAAGATACGCGCATGGACGATCTCTATTAGTCTAGGGAAATAATTCAACATGCATTAGCCTGACGATAATGGCATGCTCACAACGAACTTTAACTATTTGTTTTTATCACTTTTACCAATAAACATTTATTGGCCGCATGTCACTACTTCTTTATAGAGACACACTTGTTCCTAATTAGATCGCGGCCTTAATGTATCAAAATACGGAGCTTGCTTTCTGTACTATTCCTGAGCTCAGTTATAGCGGCTAGAAATATAGGCCGGGATCCAGGTACATTTTTGCAAACAGCGAAAAGTTAGCAAAAATTCTGGCTTCTGATTGGTCAATCTCGTTACGATAACAGAGAAAAATCTACCTAGATCACGGTCATAGCGTGGAAACAGGCTATTCCAGTAATGCTTTAAAAAGTGCTAAAAATTGAATCCCATAAATATTGAAAAATACTGAATGGCAAATGTCGATAAGAGCAACATTTTCTAGATCTTCTCTGAGCGAAACGTTTTCTTTTGAAATAGTTACGTTGGAAGTACCATATGTAGCTCTAATCAACATTCGTCGTTTAGCCTCGTTCAACATTTATGGGATACAATTTTTTAGCACCTTTTTAATAAGCCGATTTTTAAACTATATCTTCTAGAAACTATAGCTCCGTTATAGCGTCTAGATTATATGTTGTAGAAATCGACTATCCCAGAAATACTTAAAAAAGCGCGGAAGTATTGAATCCCTTAAATGTACAACGATGTCGAATTCCAAACAGTCATTTGCATCGACATCTGCAGGATATTTTTTAAAGAAGAAAGAGACATGTGTAATGTACCGCTACAGCGTCTAGAATACACAATGTGGAAATTTGCTATTCAAGAACCGCTAAGAAGTGTATCCCTTAAATGTGCACTGACGCTGAAATCCAGGGAGATGATCGCAGCGACACCTGCGATATATTTTCAAATTTCAAAGTAAACATGGTATTATTACAGCGGGTTTGACGCCAAGCACACAGATCAGATGTATGTTAATAAAACGTAAAAAAAAAAATATATATATATATTACAGCGTCTAGACCAAATTGTCTTGGAGTTTTGTGAAATATCCTGCAGATATCGCTGTGATCGACTGATTGGATTTCCACACTATATATTCTAGACGCTGTAGCACCGCAGTAGCCTGTCTTTTTCGTTTGCCTCGAAGTAGATATGGATGACGTCATTTGAAGCTGTTCCTAAAGTGTTGCCAGCTCATCACGTCACACGGAGTTGATTACCTGTACACGGCAATGGACACAAAAAAATTGGCGCACTGCTTTGTACTAATCATCGTGTAAAGATGATCCAACTCCGTGTGACTTTTAAACGTCATGAACTGGCCTATTATGTCATTGGTCACGCTAACACACTCCCCCTTGCGTCCGCCATATATAGCGGCATCTTGCACTGGAGACTGCTAAATGGGCTGCTATCGGTCAAAATCAAGAGAGAAAAGGGCAGAAGAGGGGGAAAGAACTCGTTTTTTTTGGTATGTAGTTTTTCACACGGGAAGATTGACATGTCTGCTCCTCTCCTTTCATATCTTCATGATGGTGAAATAAACCAACGCCCCCTAGATATTTGCGAAAGTCTTGACACGCGTCACGAAAATATCACACAAAGCAGGCAAAGCAAAGGAACAAAATCATTCATTGGCTCGTGGATATGAACGAGCCAATGAATGATTTTTCTTCTTTGTTTTGCCTGCTTTGTGTGATATTTTCCTGACGCGTGCCAAGGCTTACTCGAATATTTAAAGGGCGTTTAATAGGCCGGGATCAAGATATATTTTACGCTATTAGCGAGATGAGATTGATCAATCAGAAGCCTTCATTTTTGAAAACTTTTTTATGTTTGCTGTAAACACCGAAAAGCCTGCAAGGATGGAGCCTACTGATTGGTCAATCTAATTTTACTAACAGAGAAAAATTTATCTGTATCCCGGACATTAACTTTGGTTGGTTGAGACGATTTTGAATAAAATCAAATCAGAAAGCCAGTGTTTTTAACTTTTCTGGTTAGTTTAATCGAAATCTTCCCCGTCTATTACAGAAAACTGAGTTACTGTACTTTGGACAAAAACTTGAATATGAGTACACGACTTGTGCATATGTCACCACTCTTACATATAAATGTACTCTGTTATGAGCATAATTATAAGCGCAGCTGGTTAAATTTGAGTATCTGGGTATTAGAGAAAGCAATTGTGGCCCACCGTGGCTGAGTGGATAAGACACCACGCCGCTAATTGCTTGAGAGTGTAGGTGGGGGCGGGTTCAAATCCCGCCGTGATCCCCACGTGATCTGATATATATGTGTTTAATAAAACAAACAAGCAAGCAATAGTGAAAGGTACAGTTGCCATGGAAACAACGACTTCTTTAATTCGTATAGAAAATGAATGAATAGTTGTAAATGACTTAAGTTTAAAATGTAGGCAAATGCTCTGAAAATATCAATGGCTCCCCTCTAGTATTTTACAAAAGTAATTTAATATATTCACATGATGTATAAAGTTGATGCAACTCTTAGCTAATGAAAATATTGCGACAAGACTTATGTAGGTAGATCTTTTCAATGATTAATTCAGAATTCTAAGAACAAAACGAAATTCTTAATCGCTCTTTCTCCCCCCCTCCCCCACCCCTCAAAAAAGAAATACGATAGAAAGATATAATTATTTGGATAACTTCAGTATTTCTGTGATCTTCAGTCAGAGTTTAGAAAAGGTGTCTGGATATTAAAAAAACATAAAACAAATTTGACGAATGATAAGACTATAGATTTCAGGCAATTTTTAACTGGAAAAAATTTAATTCTAATGTTTATGCGGCTTTAATAATAGACTATTAAAGATAATCAATTTACGGGAATTTTTATACGAAATTATATTCTCACATTTATGCAAATAGGTATGGATAAACAGACTTGAGTAAAATTACATATTTATTCTTTCTTCTCTATAACACGATCTAAATGAAGATGTACAGTTTATATCTTTAAATTTTTAGATTATTTTTTATCAAAAATGTTTCCTCATCATGTCTAGAATTGCTAGATTTGCTTCTTTAGACAGATCTTCGATTCTTTAGATGCCTGCGGGGCTTCATTCTCGGATTATCCGTAGGTATTTGTAAAGGTAAATTTATTTTGCAAAATCGTCAGCAAAAAAAAGTTCGGACAAACAATTAACTGACAGACTAACTGTAAATATATATTTTATTTTGACTCTATTTGATTTTTACTAAATTTTCATCCTTCATAGAAAATTTTAAGAAGACATAAATTGAGAAAGACTGATACTTTGAAAGAAGGAATTGACTTTCCTTACTTTTAAATTATTAATTACTCTAAAAAATGAATGATAGGTAAACAAAATGTATACTATTGTGTTTGTTCCCTGCTGATAAAGGCTATACAAGGACTAATTTTAGCGAGTAGAATTATTTCAATTATATATAATCTGTTTTTAAAAAAGGACTGATATCTACTAAAAAACAACTTTTCAAAAGTAAAAAAACAAGCCAAGCAAAAAAAAAAAAAAAAAAAAAGGGGGGGTGGGAAAGTTGTGGCTAAAAAATAGTGTGATATCAAATTTCCAAGCTTATATTATGGTACTTATTTAACATTTTTTATTAAAAATTTACTATACGTAAGTCGAGTACCTAAGTATGCGTTGATAGAAAGCCTTTTCTCCTTTACTAAATACATCATAACGTGTTTCTGAAAATTAATTTTTTTTAATTATGCATGATGGGCTTGGCGGCCATCTTTCCATATTTTACACAAATTTCTAAGCAGACAAGCTCGTAATATGTTTGTATTATTAAGAATTTTGAACTTCTAGTTTTGGCTACAGACAGATAAATTAAGATTGTCTTTTATTTTGAGAAAAACAAATTGATTTTTACTTCTTTAACTAATTAATTAACCCCTCCGAAAAAAAAGAATCATAAGATGAAACCTGAAGTTTCTTCAACTTTATTTTAAGACACAAATTTCTAGGCACTTATTTTCATAAATTAAAAGCATAAAATGTTTACTTTAGCTGCAATTTCGAATTTCCGATCTTAACAATGTACTTGTGTGCTTAGAAATTTGTGTAAAATATGGAAAGATGGCCGCCAAGCCCATCATGCATAATTTAAAAAAAATTAATTTTCAGAAACACGTTATGATGTATTTAGTAAAGGAGAAAAGGCTTTCTATCAACGCATACTTAGGTACTCGACTTACGTATAGTAAATTTTTAATAAAAAATGTTAAATAAGTACCATAATATAAGCTTGGAAATTTGATATCACACTATTTTTTAGCCACAACTTTCCCACCCCCCCTTTTTTTTTTTTTTTTTTTTTTTGCTTGGCTTGTTTTTTTACTTTTGAAAAGTTGTTTTTTAGTAGATAAGGGTTTACTGAAATTTAACGACTAGTTATTTTGCGTACTATTCATATGGCAATAGAAAAAAAATGGAAATTTTTAAAAGTTTGAAAAATGTCGGCTTTGAAAAGAATTCATACTTATAAAAAAATCCACCAAACTGAAGATCGTATGAATAATCTTTTTTTTTTATTCATTGAAAAAGAAATGTTGGAGCTAATGAAAAAGAAGAAAAATTTTTCTTGTTCTTGAGAAGTTTGCCACAAAAACGGAATATGGGATGGATTACAAATGAAGTGTCAGTATAAAAAAACAGCCGCAGATTGTAATATTTATGTTCATTTAAAGGAGATAAAATAATTGTTAAGCTTATGGGGTTTTTTTAATTAATTACAAATTTAAAATAAACAGAAAATGTGAAATGATTTTGATGGTAATGGATATGGTGCTAGAAGGTTGCGAACTAGCGATGATCATCAGGAAATCTCACGCTTCGCCACTGAGCACCTCCTATAATTGTATAGCTTTGGATGAAACGAGATGAATTAGCAGCATACTAAAATTTAAATACAAGCAAAAAAGTTATTAAATAATTGCTTAACGCGTAACTTTCCCTCAAAATGAAAAATAAATGAATTCTTGAAACCTCTAAACTTACTAAGTAAAAAAAACTAATAATTCGTCCTTGAACAGATTTGAACCGTCAACCCCATGGTTAACAGTCATGTGCGCTATCCAATTGCGCTCCAAGGGCATCGAAGATTTCTGAATTATTGCAATACTTATCTACATCAAACTCGATTCTACCAATCTCACGAGTTAAAAAACAAGAGTGCCTCCTATAGCTATTTTATAGCTTTGAGTGAAACGAGACGAATTTTTCATACTGTTTGCGTTATATGAAGACGTCAGCTTATATTCGATAGTTTAACTAAAATGATTCTTTATCAGAGGAGGATCCAAGTCAATCTCACTTAAAGGATATGAAATTAGCTATACCCAAACAAGAAGCACATGCTTCGAACATTGCAACACAACCGCTTCACCAGAACAACTAAAATCCTCTTTTTCTTGCAATCAATGCGAAAAATCCTATTCCAAAAAGAATGCATTAACCAGGCATCAAATATTCCATTTGGAGAAAAAACCCTTTGCATGTGAAATATGATCAAAGACATTCATTAGTAGTGAGAAAACGACAGTACGGGCTCAGTAGGCGGGACCGTGGACCGTCCCGCCTCCGGTGCCTCCTCCAGTCCCTCCGCTACCACAGCACTTCCCTCTAGCGGGAAAAATAATTTTCTGCTATAACATGAAGGGTGAACATCCCTCTATTCAATTATCATCAATAGATTTCTTATAGACAATTGATTATTTCAATATTTATATTAAAATACTTTCTCATTTTAATTAATGAGTATTATTGATTAAGCAAAACGATGGAAAATAACAATTTTTAAGGAAAAAAGCTGATTTCTGTAGGTTTTTTTCAACTACAAGATCAGAATATCAACTTAAATGGAGAAAGTTAAACATATATTTGAATTTTTAATGATTAACATCTTAATGAGTATTATTAATTAAACAAAACAATTAAAAATAACGATTTTTAAGGAAAAAAGCTGATTTCTTTAAATTTTTCCAGCTATAAGATAAGAATAACAACTTAAAAGATAAAAGTGAATCATATATATTTGAATTTTGAACAGCCATCACCTTAATGAGTATTATTAATTAAGCAAAATAATGAAAAATATCAATTTTTAATGAAAAAAAAACAGATTTCTTTAGATTTTTTTCAACTATATAAAACACAGTTTCCAAACAAAATTGCATTTGAAAGTACACTTTTTCTCCTATTTGACGGGGTGAAAATTGAAAATGTACAATGTTTAGAAGTTTAAAAAATTGCAGTAAAAGGGAAATTTAATCGAATGGTGTTGCCAACGTCAAAATAACGTCAACATTGCGCTCGGACACATTTATCCTTTATAGTAAAGGGTGATGCAAAATAATTGGGAGAAAATGCTTCAATCCTTACATTTAAGATAACATCAAATGAAAAAAAAATACATTAGTCAAAACATAAATTACATTTGCTATCCTCTATTCAAAATTTTCTGTTAATTAGGTCATTTCAATTTTACATGCAGATTTCCACTTTCAGAAATGTCATTTTTTAACACTTTCCAACAAAGTTGAAAAGTGTTTGTGGCTTCGGTTTGTCTGTCCGTCTGTCCACGTTCTAACTCCCGTAAATATACTCAGATTTTCATGCAATTGATAAACCTTATTTAGGATCTCCTAACCATGTTTGGTATTGCATGTGAAGTATGTGGGATTAATAGTTCATTTACAGGGCCACGCAAAAGAATTCCTTTACATTATGGTATATGGGGAAAAATCGCTTCCAGAGTATTTTAATGACATTACGCTGTTTCAAATCTATTTAAACTGATCTAAATCACTGAATTTCACTACAAGATGATTACGATAGAATAGGGCATTCATAGCATTTGTCGTTCATTCACAGGGACACACAAAAGAAAACGGTTACAGTACTGCCTTTGAGTAATAATTTCTGGAAGTGCGTTTTCAATTTCGACATGCGCTTTTAAACTTAACTGTTTTTGCATTTACTCGTTGTATATAAATTCTATACCTCATATACAGGGCTGCACAAAAGAATTCACGCACCATTCTCCTCATTAGCAGAAATTGCTGAAGGGGAATTTTCAACTAAAGTATATATGTATTTCTTAACTGAACTAAATTTTGGCATGCATGTAGTTAATAGGTACAAATTTATATATCCTATACAGTGCTGCTACAAGAATTCAGATAATTTTCCGATTTTAGATGGGAACAGCTGAAATTGGGTGTTTCAATGTGTTATTCGTTTCCACAGGGTTGAATTAGACATAATATTTTAACTTATTAAATGGTGCAGTTTTGTTACATTATTTTGAATGCGTTGGAAAGTATTTCATAATCTACGCTTGACGCATGATTTTTCTTTCTTGTTTTATTGCATTTTGGTCACAATAACTGCATTTTGTAGTTGTATAAAGCTTAAAGTATAGCAAATAACTGAAGGCCCGTCGCGCTTAATGTTATTTAATTAAGATAGAAAACCTGTTGAAAGATGACAAGATGTACAAATTTGTAACTTCTGTTACTGGACAAAAAGATGCAATTATCATATAAGAACAAGCAGCCAAACAATTTTTTTTACCATTGCATTTAAAACATGTCCTTAGCCAAGTTAATGCTGCATATTGACGAAAATGTGTTTAAAGAGAATGAATAAAAGAATGACCATGTAACCTATGTTACCAAATTACAAAGTTTAAGTTAAAACTTTTTCAAAATTATTTAAAAAATTATACTAGAACAAAATGGGTATTTAGTGATTGTGTGGCCACTTATTGAGTAAATAAATCTATGGATAGAATTCAAAATGATCAAAATAGAAAAAAATGAGAAACTAATTACCACTTGTAACAAAGGTTACACGAGGTAACAGAAATTACAAAAAGTAACAGAAAAGTTACCAACACCAACTTAATTTAGTGATTTTGTTCTCCTTATATATTAGGAATGGTGTTTATAATTTATTGCAAAAACATTTTTTTAAATTAAATAAATAAATAGCTACTTTTGAAGAATAGCATCTGTAATCTATGTTATTTAGTAACAGGGGTTACATAATGTGACCTCTGTTGCCAAAACCAAATTAAAATTACCAAAATGAACTTAATTTAATGATTTTGTTATCCTGATAATCTTAGAAATGATGTTTTATGTTTACTGCAACAAAAGTTTTCTTAATTAAATGATTTTAGCTAATTTTGAAGATTAACATATGTATCTGGAACAGAAATTACATTCAGAAAGAAAAAAATATATTCCGAGAACACATTTTATTTAGTTTACCTATCAGTCTAATTATTTGAAAGTGGTACCAAATGCGAATTGATTTTACTTGTCACCATTCTAAAATCACAACATAAAGGTGGTGAATAATTGGTAACAGAGGTTACATAGAGAACTAGTATGTTGCGGCCATCACAAAACTTTCTTCATCACATATAAATCACGTCAATTGAATCATTTAAATGGTACAAGAAATTACATCAATTTAGCACCAATTCAAATCAAAGTATATCTGAATTTAAAGTTTGATAAAAATTCAGGGGCGTCGCCATGGGGGGGTATGGGGGGGGAGCCTCCCCCCCCCAATATATGTGAAGTTGGGAAATTTGAGCCTAGAGTTGGGAAATTCTAGATTTGAGGCATTTTCTTTTTTTAAAGTAATAGTAAAAAAAATGCGAAATTTTTATTGTTTTGGTGATTATTTTGAGTATTGCAACAGCAAACAAGTTAAATTATCAAAAGAAATACAAAAAGAAATCGGCCACACTCAATCTATCATTGTATTTTTCCGTTCTACAAAAATATTGTACATCTACTAGACCTAAATTTCTCTACTCCTGTCCATCAATAACTGACTAACCAGTTCCTTTATTTCGTCCAAAACTTTGTTCCTTTCTCATTAATTTCACCCTACGTCCCCTTCTCCTCCCAAAAGAGAATCCAGCTATTTTAATCCAAAGGGATTTCAGCTTCTTTTGAAAATTGGAGATCACTTGTAGCACAACAGAAAGGAATGTAATAACCTACTTGAAACACAGCTATGGGCAAGAAGATTTGATGAGTTTTCACAACTTTTTTGACTAATTTTGCGATTTTTGGACAATATTTTACTCATTCTCGTGTTTTTTTAGCGCAAAAATTAGTTAACCCTTCGCTGTCAAGTAAAAAGCGTTATATGAGCAAATGCGGATATAAGAAGTCGTTAGTTTAGATAAATTTGTCACATTTTACTTTTATTTGTGTGCGGAAATATATATCAGTCCTGTTCTTTTATATTCATATGTGTTTATAAAATTTTAAACCAAAAGTGCAGTGTTCTGTGTTTAAAGCTGTTCTAAAAAGTTACTATAAATCTCAGCACGAAGAAGCCCTTCATAATAGGAAAAGAGTTTTCGTGCAAGATTTTTGAGCATCAAAAAATCCATTCAAGGATGGAAAAGGTAAAAAATGGACGATTTTAATTTGGAACAGAAATATGACCGTGAAAGCAGTCCATCAACTCAAGAAAAAATCGACATGCACTGTAACACTGACACGTTGCACTTGAATAAAATTTTGAAGAAATAAAGATTTCCTTACAGACAAGCTCACAAACAATTATGAATATTAGGATGTGACTGGAGAAGCTGAGTTCCGAAAGCACCGTAGGAAAACGGTTTTACCAAAGGCACTAGATAAAAATAATAGCACAGCAATGGACATTGATCCACATAAGTTTTACAGTAAAGAATTATGAGAAATACAAGAAAATTTCGGGAATTTAGTAATGGGCTTAAATAACAATGTTCCCTATATCAAGAGAATATTGCAGCAATGCATTCCATATTTAAATTACAATTGTGCAAGGGAAAAGTTAATGTTTCCACCTGGATATGAGAAACCGGATGTACATGACTTGCAGAGTCAAATAGAAATAAACCAAATCCCAACTCACTTAACAAACTTTTTACTCATGCCATGAAGTTCAAAGACTATTTGGGTCACGCCGTCAAACTACATACTCGTACCTTAACATTCACAGCATCTTATCTTTATGGCGTTGCATCTAATGAAAGAATCTTTAGTCAAATAAAAATTTAAAAAATATATATTGCAAGCTACAATGAGGTATCACAGAATTGACAGCCTAATGCTTTTAAAATATGAAAGTGAAATAGAGAATTTTATTAAACTAAGCGATGTTATTAACACGTGGGCTTCTTTGAAGACCACAAGAATTAATATTAAGTGAAAACTAGTCGGATGTGCCAATCCCAAAATTTTCTTCTACTCCATACATGATAATGCCTCAAAATTTGCAATCACAGTGCCAAAATTAAATGAAAATTCTTTGCTTATAATAACAAACTCTAAAGGTATAGATTTGTTGAATTGTGTGCATTTAGAAAGGAGATATAAGCATAGCATTTTTCAAACAAATCATTGGATTTTGGCTCCCAGCCTCTTAGATGTCTGCAGCCAAAATTCCTTACTCAAAGTGCACAAAAGCGATAGCTTTGGACAGTATAGACCCAAGCCTAATAAGGATCTATTTATGTGGAAGTGCTATCGTGGAATTATGATAATTTATGTGGAATATGAAGTTTGACTAAATTCCGTGCATTAGTTTTTGAGATACAGTTATCGCAATATCGTGAAAAATGCTGCATAGCAGCGCCACCTACTATATGATATACATAAAAAGCTAATCTGCATCAAATTATGTCAAGGTTTAACAGAATATGACGTTTGATCAAATTCCGTGCAATAGTTTGAGATATATTTATCGCTAAAATCATGTAAATCGTGAAAAATGCCGCATAGCAGTGCCACCTGTTGGACGATTTACAGCAAAAACAAATCAGCACCAATTTTTATCAAGGTACAGTCAAACCCCGTTAACACGAACTGTTTCCGATTGCCTCGTTTAGTTGTACGTAATGTAGTTAAGTTCCGATAACACGAACTACTTTTAATACGAACAAAAAAAGTTTCCCCTTGAGTGTTCACGTTAACGAGGTTGGACTGTATAAGTGAATCTCTAAAGTTTTATTAAATTTCGTGCATTAGTTCTTGTGTTAGAGCGCCCACAAAATTTGTATCACATATAGACAGACAGATATTTTTTAAAAACAGTCGAATCGTGTTCAGGACTTACTAAAACGTATAAATCAGTCTAAAACCGGAAGTCGAATTTTTTCACGAATTCAATACTTTCTTCTTGTAAAGATAAAAGAAAGTAAAAAGCGTATTTATTTTTTTAGTAAATAAACCCATAATTAGAATTTTTATGTTTTCAGTTTTAGAATTTTCCTTTGGAAAGGAATTTTTTATGCAAAAGTATCATTATAATTATTACACACGTTGCGCATATCATTTTAGTCGAAAATTGGAGCAATTTGTTTCAAGTTGGGAAATTTTCGAATTCTCCCCCCCGAAAAAATATCTGTGGCTACGCCCCTGTAAAAATTCGAGCATTAGTTCTTGAGATAGAGCTACAGCGGAAATTCTGAAAAATGTAGCATAGCAGTGCCACCTGTTGAGCGATTTACATTAAAACATAAACAGCATTAAGTGATATAAAGGTATACCTGAACCTGAAGTTTGATGAAAATTCGTGCCTTAATTGTTGAGGTAGTGCTATAGTGGAAATTCTGAAAAATGCAGCATAGCAGCGCCACCTGTTGAGCGTTTGCACCAAAACATAAACAGCACCAATTCATATCAAGGTATACCTGAATCTAAAGTTTGTTGAAAATCCAAGCATTAGTTCTTGAGATAGAGCTATTGCTGAAATCACAAAAAATGCAGCATAGTAGCGCCACCTGTAGAGCGATTTACATCAAAATGTTTAAAGTGTCAATTCATATCTAGGTATACCTGAATCTGAAGTTTGTTAAAAATCCAAGCGTTAGTTCTTGAGATATAGCTAATGCGGAAATCGCAAAAAATGCAGCATAGCAGCGCCACCTGTTCAGCAATTTACACCAAAATGTATAAAACATCAATTCATGTCAAGGACTAACTGAATCGGAAGTTTGATGAAAATTTGTGCTTTAGTTCTTGAGATAGAGCTATAACGAAAACTGTGAGAAATGCAACATAACAGCGCAACCTATTGAACGATTTACAACAAAAATTAATCAGCAACAACTTATGTCAACGTCTAAGTGAATCTGAAGTTTCAAGAAAATCCATGCATCAGCTTTTGAGATTGAGTTATTGCGGTAATCCGGGAAAACGCAGCATAGCAGCGTCACCTGTTGAGAGATTTACAACTAAACATAAACAGCACCAATTCATATCAAAGTACATCCGAATTTGAAGTTTGATGAGAATTCGTGCATTAGTTCTTGAGATAGAACTATAGCGGAAATTTTGAAAAATGTAGCATAGCAGCGCCGCCTGTTGAGAGATTTACACCAAAACTTAAACAGCACTAATTGATATCAAGGTATACCTGAATCTGAAGTTTGATGAAAATCCGTGCATTAGTTCTAGAGATTGAGATATTGCGGTAATTTTGAAAAATTCTGCATAGCAGCATCACCTGTTGAGCGATTTACACCAAAACATAAACAGCACTAATCCATATCCAGGTATACCTGAATCTGAAGTTTGTTGAAAATCCAAGCATTAGTTCTTGAGATAGAGCTATTGCGGAAATCGCAAAAAGGGCAGCATAGCAGAGCCACCTGTTGAGCGATTTATACCAAAATGTATAAACGTCAATTCATGTCAAGGAGTAACTGAATATGAAGTTTGATGAAAATCCGTGCATTAGTTTTGGAGATTGAGCTATTGTGGAAATCGTGAAAAATGCAGCATAGCAGTGCCACATGTTAAGCGATTTACACCAAAAACTAATCACCACCAATTTCCATCAGGGACTAACTTAATCTAAATTTTTATTAAATTCCGTGCATTAGTTCTTGAGATAGAGTGCCCACAAAATTTGTGTCACATACACACAGATAGACAAACAGACAGAGAGACAGTCAGAGAGGTAGACAGAGTCATATACTCACAGACAGACATTTTGTAAAAACATGTTTTTCGGGTTCTCTGACCCCTAAAACGTGTAAATCAGTCGAAAGCCGGAATTCGAAAATATCCACCCGAAAAAACACAAATTTGTCCACTATATCTGATATTCATAACAATATTCTAAATAATTATTGTCACCTACTTGCTTACTTATAAACATCATTTTTGTTGTGTGGTTCACTTTTTTGGCATGAATAGAAATAAATTATATGTGTAACAGACGTTACATAACAAATTTCAAAACCCTGGGACACCCACTTTTATTAAAAAGTGGGTGTCCCAGGGTTTTGAAATTTGTGCCTAGTAACAAAGCACTAACAAAACATAGACTTTAAGAATTAATTTGTGTGATATTCTAATTATTATAGTATGTTCTATCATAAAAAAAAAAAAAATGCTTGTACATGAAAATAAAAATGTTTTAATATTATTTGCACTCGAAGATTTTTTTCATTCGTATTACCAGCAACTCGAAGCGATTTTAGTTATATCTTATTATATTTTAAATTCTTTATGAATACAAATGTTATAATATATATATAAAAAAAAAAAATTAAAATTATTACATTTTGTAATCGTCCAAAGTGTGATACCTCTCGAAGCAATTGCCAATATGTAATCTTGGCTTTTCTACACAGGTATCACAAAATTATTTGCATTGTCTCCGTAGCGGAGCCCTCGAGTTTGAAGACAAATTTTAAATGGCTCCGCTCCAGAGTCCTCGAGTGCAAAGGGTTAAATAAACAATATCTTTTAAGGAAATTTTATCCTGGGAAAGTCCAAAAAGTACGGGATGAATTTTTAAATATTTTTTGTTCAGTAAATAAAGTCTTAAACATACTCAATGTAATTTTAATGAACAAATAAGATATATTAAAAGTGGTAATGACAGTGAGTAAAAACACTAAACCTTTCAAGTAAAATATTCTTGATTTTCTGGACATGAAATCTGCGTGTAAAATTAAAACGACCCAATTAAACACCTGAAAGCATGAAAACAGTCTTTCGAGTGAAAAAAGAAAATTAATAAAGTTAAATCAGAAATTTAAAATATTAGAAATAAAATAACATATTAGATATAAGGAGGAAAAAAAGAATCTTTCTATCCAAATCGTTTAAGTTTTTGTAAATCTCGTTTAACTCTATTCATTAAAATGATAGGGATTTCTTTGATATCTTATTGAAAAAATAATAATCAAATATAATCAATCTTAAATAATGCATGGATTTCCCAGCTACCATGTAACAAATCAACATTTCCAAAGCTTCTTTTATATCAACAGTTGAATTCAAATTACATCTGGTTTTCAAAACCAACTTCATTATACTCCGTAATCAATTACACTTGACGCGGAAAGGAATTTTATTTGATATAAACAATTATCAGAAGATGGCCTTAAATATTTTTTTTTTCTAGGGAAGATTAAAGGCGGGGCTTTAGGGGGCGGAGGGGGTTCTCTAATGAAAAGTGAAGGTTTTCCCGTCTTCATGTGCTTTTGAGGGCGTTAAAGTAATTGTTCTATTTTCACCTATATCAACACTGGCATTGGAGCTTGTTTTGGCACAGATCGAAATATAGCCTGTGGACAATTTCGTCATGATGTTATGCCCGGAATGAATTATTAATACAAGATATTAACATGATTTTTTTTTCTTAATTCCTAGTGCTTACGACGATGTCCTCACCAGCTGTTATGACGGGCAAGGTTACGGAAGACTGTTGTTATTCCGCCTCATCTCTCGACTTCGAAATGCGGCACATTTTTTTTTTTCAAGGTAAAAAAAAAAACGCGATCTACTTCTTATCACCCTGAATTTTCAAGTGATTCTTTATCGGACTTTCGGGTAAGTCCAGGTAAAAGGTGGTGGTAAATTGAGGAAAAGGCAAGGCGACATATCGGTGTTATTTGCCAGAGGGAAGGGAGGAGTTGGGAAAAAAAAATAATTCTTACTTTTCATGAAACTTTATTGAGTAAAAAAGAAAACAAAATGTTTGTAGACTATGGGCGTTAATGATAACAGTAGATGATATGTGAACACTATCAATTATCGACTTTAACCCTCTGAGTGTTTTGAGGGCGTTTCTGCAATTTCATAAAAATGCTGATAAAACTAATGTTAATTTAATTTTTCTTTCCCTGGTTGTTTCTAATATACACTTCATGCCCCTCTATTTGACATGCACCTTAAAATACAATTCTGTTAAAATTATTTTTGTCTACAACCGATTTAAGTTGTTTTAGGGAAACGGAAACATACGGGCAAACCGCTTAAAGTGTTAAAGCAAGGGCGCCATTTGGGGGCGGCTAAAGGAGACAGTTGACTGCTCCAAAGCAAAAAAATAATACTTTGGAGGGTGGGAGAGGTGGAGCTGGAGCCCGGAATTGTATTTTTTAACTGATGTTATCGGTCTCACAGACCGCTGCTTTTTTCAATTTTTATAGTTTAACTTGTAACTTTCAGTTTAACTACAAACACTACCGAAATTTTGTTTCGTTTAAAACTTTAGTACTATCACCAGAGACTTTTGAATAGGTGAATTTTAATTATAACAGTCCTGTACAAAAATTAAGTACAAAAACACCACCCTATGAGCGCCTTTTATTCATCTTTCGAAGGAGCGGTCTGACAGACCGCTTCACAGTAATGTGATAATTTCTGTCACATCAGTTAAAGATTGTTTTTGTCAGTTTAGATTTGTTTTTTACTAAATGAATAGAACGCGTGTTAAGAGTCTTATTAACCCTTAACTGATGTTATCGGTCTCACAGACCGGTGCTTTTTTTCAATGGACTTTATTCCAAATCTGGGTTCGACGTTGAAAAAAGTCACGTGATACCGGTAATTTATCCAAAGAACTTCTAACTGATAAGAAGGGAGGCTACTACTGCTTTCCGAATGAACTGTTTCACTGGCTGGCGAGGGTTTTTCATTACGTCTACGGAGCCTTCCCTTCTTTACGCTAGAAGTTTTTACCTTGACCACGTGATCAGAACGTAGATGGAATATACTCCTTTTTTATAGATTAACTTGTAACTTTCAGTTTAACTACAAACACTACCGAAATTTTGTTTCGTTTAAAACTTTAGTACTATCACCAGAGACTTTTGAATAGGTGAATTTTAATTATAAAAGTCCTGTACAAAAAGTTAAGTACAAAAACACCATCCTATGAGCGCCTTTTATTCATCTGTCGAAGAAGCGGTCTGACAGACCGCTTCACAGTAGTTATGTGATAATTTCTGTCACATCAGTTAAAGGTTGTTTTTGTCAGTTTAGATTTGTTTATTACTAAATGAATAGAACGAGTGTTAACTCTAGATCTACCGGGAATTTTATTCAAGTTTTAATAAAACGTTCTACACCAGAATTTTTATTTAAAACTATTTAACTTATTTATTTACCTTATTTTTGTCTGGTTTATATACTTAGTTTATTTTAAAGAAATTTCTGGTTTGAATGAATATTTTGTATGTACCTGTCGGGTCCAATGGACCCGTCTGGTAGACGGAGGGTTAAGAGTCTTATTAACCCTTAACTGATGTTATCGGTCTCACAGACCGCTGCTTTTTACAATTTTTATAGTTTAACTTGTAACTTTCAGTTTAACTACAAATACTACCGAAATTTTGTTTCGTTTAAAACTTTAGTATTATCACCAAGAGACATTTGAATAACGGAAATTTAATTATAACAGTCCTGTACAAAAAGTTAAGCACAAAAACACCATCCTATGAGCGCCTTTTATTCATCTTTCGATGGAGCGGTCTCACAGACCGCTTCACAGTAGTTATGTGACAATTTCTGTCACATCAGTTAAAGGTTATTTTTGTCAGTTTAGATTTGTTTTTTACTAAATGAATAGAACGAGTGTTATGAGTCTTATTAACCCTTAACTGCTGTTAGCGGTCTCACAGACCGCTACTTTTTTCAATTTTTACAGTTTAACTTGCAATTTTTACTTTAATTATATAGAAACCGGTGAAAATTTGTTTCGTTTGGAACCCTGTCGCTAGAGACTTCTGGATAGATTAATTTTAATAATTAAAATTAAGGGCTTAATTTGCGCCGAAGCCAACTGGAGCCCAGCTCCGGTACTTCTGTGGTTTTAGTAAATATTTAAATATTGGCCGTAATTCACCGGAACTCATAAATATAGGGCTCCGGAGCCCAGTGGAATAGCGCTTCCAAAAAACCGAAGCCTAAATTACCCTTTCCTTTCCAAGTTTCTCCATTCTTTTTTTATCAAAACACTTAGAGTAGGTGAGGGTAAAGATACGCATGGGGCAAAGATACGCACTGGCTGATTTAATATGAAGAAACATTTCTACAATCATGATCGCTGGGTGGTAGTTTGGTCTCAAGTGTAGTAGTTATGTGTTCAAACCTTGTGAAAAAAATAGCACTCCGTGCCAAGAAAATGGGGTAAGTTTAAATTTTCTCATTTTGATCTAATATTTTTTTTAATTTTCACTTTATTGTTTAGCTGACAATACTTCGAATTTTTACAAATCCAAAAATTCAGTGGAGAATGGAAGCTCTATAGCTTCTAAATGCCGTATAGTTTACCTCGATTGCATTTGTTTAAATTTGTCAGTAGCCGGTTAAGTAAAATACTGCAAAATGGGGTAAAAGTACGCATCCATCTTGGGGCAAAGATACGCACAAGTTTAAGATTCGGGGCCTTGTCCTACCGTTTTAGCTAGATGCAAAGCTTTCCACAATTACGTTGTGGAAAGTTTTATTTTTTATATTTTGTATAAAATGTAATAGCCGCTTAACTAATATAAGCTAGTTAACTACCTTTTCTAGTTAAGTTTTTTTTTTTTTAATTTAGAACTTAGGTATCTACCTATCTACTTTTAAAAATCAATATTCTTGTTTCATAAAACGATTTTGTTTTAAGTCTTAGCCCTTAACTCCTGTTATCTGTCTCACAGACCTCTGCTATATTCAGTTTTCATAGTTTAACTTGTAATTTTCAATTTAATTATTGATGTTAGTTTAATTTTGATTCGTTTAGAAAATTAGTAGTATCGCTAAAGACTTCTAATTGAGGATAATTTTTATTATAATAGGCCTTTACATACAATTTAGCGCAAAAACAGTATTTATGAGTCACTTAACCCTTTTATTCATTCTACGATCAAGGGTTCTTTGGGACCGCTCACAGTATTTATGCAACAATTTTTGTCACAGAGAGGTTAACTGCTATTTGCAATCTCACAAACCGCTGTTTTTTTTTTCCTTTTTTTCTCATGGTTTAACTTACAGTTTTCAGTAACTATAAATACTAGTGAAATTTACTAATGCTTTTGCATAACTCATTCGTTTTATTGGAAATGGGACAAAAACACACAGTAATTGGGCAAAAATACGCACTGCGTATCTTTGCCACACGACTGCGTACTTTTACCCCAACAGATGGGGCAAAGATACGCAGAGCAATGTTTTTTAAAAATTGTAATTTCTTGCAGAATTATAATTTGACAAAATGTCGGTTGATGGCGACACTTGCCTAAGGTTCTAATCTAACATTTTAATCACTCATTACACAAGTTTAGATCAATGTGTGCGTTAAAACTCAAAATGTATGGAAAGTGCGTATCTTTACCCCCACCTGCTCTGTATCTTATTTCAAGATATTTCAAGAGTTAAAATCTTATTTAGGACGTGTCTGCTTCACTTAGACTTTAACACTTAAAATATAAAATTATGTATATATTTTTTATTTCAAGAGTTAAAATCTTATTTAGAACGTGTCTGCTTCACTTAGATTTTAACACTTAAAATATAAAAATATGTATATATTTTATATTTTAAGACTTAAAATATTATTTAAAACGTATCTGCTTCACTTAGATTTTAACACTTAAAGTATAAAAATATGTATATATTTTATATTTCAAGAGTTAAAATCTTATTTTGAACGTGTCTGTTCACTTAGATTTTAACACTTTAAATATAAAATTATGTATATATATATTTTTTTTTTTCAAGAGTTAAAATCTTATTTAAAACGTGCTTGCTTCATTTAGATTTTAACACTTAAAATATATATTTTATAATTTAAGACTTAAAATCTTACTTAAAACGTGTCTGCTTCACTTAGATTTTAACACTTAAAATACAAAATTATGTATATATTTTATATATTTTATATTTCAAGAGTTAAAATCTTATTTAGAACGTATCTCCTTCACTTAAACACTTAAAATATAAACTTGTGTAGGGAAAAGTAGGGTAATGACGGTCAGAAGGATAATCCCGCTCACCAAATATCTCTAAACAGAATAGAATTGAAAACATGCAACCGGTACCGGCACCTAGCGAACTTCATCCTAAGTTCCCAGTAAGGATTTAGTGCCCGTCGAGAGGAAAGTATTTTTGTGTCCTCACGTTATTAGTTTGAAGTTGTTTTATTATAAAATTCTACCACATTTAACTTGAAGGTTAGTGTACACTCTTATTTTCAAATGTTAATTTACTCATTATGTCTACAAAATATATACATTTAGCTGTACTTTCATGCTTTTATTTATTTTTGTAGTGCGTTGTTACGCCAATTATAATGGAATAAAACCCAACATGGCGATAACAGGTAATGGCGCTTGCGTGGAATTCCAGAAGAAATGTTGCCAGTGGGCAACTTTTTTTAAATTCAGGTTTGTTGATTGACACCACTTTTTTGAAATCGTAAAATTTCCCCGTTTTCGCCTTTATTAATATTAGTCCAGGCAATAGAGACCGTATAGGGGCTCTACCTAGCAAAATTAATGGAAGTTCTGGAAATTGGTTTACTTTATGTTTTTTGGGTCGCTGAATCCGAATTTGTAACTTCCCACCAAAATTTCCCCCCGGCAATCCCCCCAAATTTTGGTAAAATGCCCCCAAAAAAGGTTTTTATTAAAAAAATCTATTTTTTTTTTTAATTGTTTTAGAGAAAAAGCGTCTAGAAATTCAGAAAGTAGACAAAATTTGCAACAAATCAGATGTATGACATTATGACTTAGGTTGAAGGGGAAGGGGGGATCTGCCTCGGAACATGCGTCGCGGTGCTGCGTGGACTAAATTGTGCAATCCCACTTAACCACTCACACGTTTGCATTCACCCTCCCATCTCCCCTCCGAACTTTCTCTATAAGGTTTACTTTAAGTTTTTTAGGTCGCTGAAATCAAATTTTTAACTCCCCCCAAAATCCCCCCCCCAAAAAAATAGTTGTTTTTAACTTGAATTTCTTATTGTTTTGGGGGGAAAGCATTACAAAATTCAGAAACTAGACAAAATTTGCAACAAATAGGATATATGACATTATGACGCAGGATAAACGGGGAGAGAGGGGGCTTCCTCGGTACATTCCCGCGTGCTTTTCTCAAAAACCAAATTATAAAAAAAAAAAAAAAAATCAATTTTTTGGGGCGTTGCCGGGTGAAATTTTGGTGGGAAGTTACAAATTCGGATTCAGCGACCCAAAAACATAAAGTGAGTCGAAATCCAGAACTAATATTAATTTTGCCAGGTAAAATCCCCTATTGCCTGGACTTCATAACTTAGTGCACGTAGCGCCGCAGTGCATGTTCCGAGGCAGCCCCCTCTCTCCCCGTTCATCCTACGTCATAATGCCATATATCCTATTTGTTGCAAATTTTGTCTAGTTTCTGAATTTCGTAATGCTTTTCCCCTAAAACAATAAGAAATTTAAGTTAAAAACAACTATTTTGGGGGGTTTTCGGGGGGATGGGATTTTGGGGAGAAGTTCAAAATTCGGATTCAGCGACCCAAGAAACTTAAAGTAAACTCCGAAAGTTCGGAGTTGAGATGGGAGGGCGAATGTAAACGTGTGAGTGGTTAAGTGGAATTGCGCAACTTAATCCACTCAGCACCGCGGCGCATGTTCCGATGCAGATCCTCCCTTCCCCTTCATCCTAAGTCATAATGTCATATATCTAATTTGTTGTAAATTTTGTCTACTTTCTGAATTTCTAGATACTTTTTCCCTAAAACAATAAAAAATTGTTTTTTTAATAAAAACCTTTTTGGGGGGCATTGTTCCAAAATTTGGGGGTGGGGGGTTGCCGGGAGAAATTTTGGTGGAAAGTTACAAATTCAAATTCAGCGACCCAAAAAACATAAAGTAAGCCAATTTCCAGAACTTCCATTAATTTTGCCAAGTAAAATCCCCTATTGCCTGGACTATATGTCATTAAACAAGGAGAATTTTACAATTTCAAAAAAGTGGTGAAAATCAAAAAACCTAAATATAAAAAATGTAGCCCACTATATGTCTAACACAATATGTGTAAAGTGGCTGTAAAAAGTCTGCAGTAGTGTGAACAGCCCGCACAACTACATATGTGACTTTTGTCTTACTTAAATGTTGTATTCAAACTTGAGCGCAATTACCCTACCATGTCGGGCATTACCGCTCAATCGGTGGTCATTTAAATAAAACGATAAAAAAAAAATCCTAAAACTTTTATGAAAACTAGTTGATTGCAAACTGTTCCTTATGCTTTGGCGTTATACTTCGTTAATAAAATACTGATTTTTTGTCTAAATTTGACTAGCTATTCATGTTTTGCCTTAAGTGAGCGCCATTTCCCTACTTTCCCCTATATATTTTATATTTTAAGAGTTGAAATCTGGTTTAGAACGTGTCTGCTTCACTTAGATTTTAACACGTAAAATATAAATATATGTATATATTTTATATTTATTTACGGCTTCACTTATATTTTAGCACTTAAAATATAAAAAATATGTATATATTTTATATTTATTTACGGCTTCACTTATATTTTAGCACTTAAAATATAAAATTGTGCATATATTTTACATTTCAAGAGTTAAAATCTTATTTAGAACGTGCCTGCTTCATTTAGATTTTAACACTTACAATATAAAAATATGTATATATTTTATATTTTAAGACTTAAAATCTTATTTAAAACGTGTCTGCTTCACTTAGATTTTGAATACTTAAAATATAAAATTATGTATAGGGGCCGTTCAAATATTACATAAGCACCTAAGGGAGGGGGGGGAGGGGGTTAGCGATTTGCTTATTTTTGCTGACAAGGGGGGCAGGGGGGGTTGAATGATGCTTACGTAAGACATTTTCAGAATCTCTAACTTGTAAAAAAAAAAAAAAAATATATATATATATATAATTTCAAATTGAAAGAAAGAAATAGCAAAAGAATATTAAACTTGAAGTTCTGATGTCAGCTATTTTGACCGCACAAGGAAAACATAAACGATCTCTTGTATCTAGAGGTGACTGCTCATGTTTGATGCACGAGGGCTTATTATCTCTGAGAACTTACTACTATTTCCAATTGTGAGAATAGAATAGAATAGAATGGACCGATGCGATATGTTGTATTGTGACAATATGAGTTTTCCGGGAAAGCTTCCAAAACGTAAGTAAAATTCCATCTTTTTTGTTTCCACCCCTCCTCTGTCAAGTGGTTGAACCCCAAAACCATTGTGACCGACTGCTCTACTGTCTGGTGTCTCGTGAGTTTTGAAAACCTCTCAGTAGAGATCTGCACGGGCCGGGCTGGGTTCGGGCCTTACTTTTTTCCTGGGGTATCAGGCCGGGTCGGGCCCATTTTTTCTGTACAGAGCCGGGACTGGTTTCATTCCAAGCCTTCAAGGCCCAAAATTTTCAGTCCTAGTTTTGACACAGCCCGTATGAAAATTATGTCTCGGCGTGGCCTCATCCATTCAAAGGTCAGTAAAATTAGGCCAGGCCCAAAAATTTTTGAAAAAAAATGAACACATTTTTAAATCGCTATTATTCTACAATTAAACATTCAAATTTATTCTTTTTAAAGAATAGTAGATTTCTACGCTTATTAAAATATACCTAATTGAAAATATAATAAAACATGTGAGAAAGAACCTACCTATGACGAAATCCTGTTATAAACTGAAAAACGTGTTGATCCATACAAAATTAATATACTAATACGTAAGAATAGGATATACTATAATACATTTACAATTTGCTAAGAAGGGCACTTGTCTATAATGGATTTTTTTTTCTTTTTTATGCAATTCCGTTTCAGAAGATTTTACTGAATAGCATTTTTCAGATTTTTAGCATTTCAATACATGGAATATGGATTAACGAAATTAATGATAACGGATTCATTTACATACAAGAAATAGGGATTCGTTAAAAAAATAAATGATGCAGCCTGCGCCACTTCTATAAAAATGGAGATTATAAACATAAAAAAATAGTTAAGACATATACTTTTGGTCAGAACTCCTCGTCCTCGTACAAGACAAATCTTTAACCAAATCGACATAAAAATCAATGTTTTGTAGAAATTCAATCGGGCCGGGCTCGGGCCGAGATTTTAACTTTTTTATCGGACCGGGCCAATAATTTTTTGTACGGACCGGGCCGGCTGAATTTTTTTCTCTGAGTCGGACCGGGCCCGGGCCTGGAAATTTCGGCCCGTGAAGACCTCTACCACTCAGTACTGTAGTGTAGTGGTGTTTAAAATAAATAAAATCAGAAATATTGTATAAAAAACTTTTTTAAAGTTTCAAAAAGTCTGCATCAGATAAACCTTTGAAGGATATTCAATGTAAAACTAATGATGTGTGGCAGCAGTACAAAAAGTCTTCTAAAACTGACAAAGAGTTAGAGGTATTGGTGCTAAAAAGAATTGAGGACGAACTACGTAAGGCAACCAAAAAGAAATCAGTCTTCCTTGATTATTTTATAAAGGTAATTATAATCAATTCATTCTTAAAATTTTAAATATATTTTATCATAACTTTAAGTTTACATAATTACTTGGAAAAATTGGAAAAAAGATAGATAAAATGACCGTGTAGCCTTGGCGAAACGTGGTCAGTATGGGAATAAATAAAGACCAAAGAAACGTCAAAAAACGAGTTATTACTTTTTAAATATGGCGTAGCCAAGCTAAACCTTATTTTTTCTTTCCAAATAACTCAAAAATTAATGCATCCATGGGGGAAAAAAATTAAAAAATATGTTAGTTTTGTAGCAGATAGCCTTCTAACTGTTTTCAAAGTTTGAACATTACTAAAAATGAAATGTAATCCAATTGAATTGTAACCAATGTATCTCAAATTCAAAAACAGATAAATAAGGTTTCCAGTGATCTAAAAAAAAAGAAAAACAATCCTTAAAAAAGAAACGACAAAATGCTGAATACCAAAGAAAACACCGAACCACCAAACGAACAAAGCTTGGAGAAATCTGCCATGATAATCCAGACATTAAAAAAAAAATAGCTTTGAGGGAATCAGTAGGAAAACCAAGTTTAAACAACCATTACTGCTTAAGGCAAAAGCAGACATAGCTATTATTGGAAGCGCTGCAGATGCAAAAAGAAGAAGCGAGTCCGAAGTGTCAAAACTCTCGATGACTTGACTGCAGAACTGAAAAAGGTTGGTTTTGCAGTAAGCAGGAGTAGAACATATCTTCGTTTGCTTCCAAAAAATTCCTCAACCATCGAGGCTCGAAGACATGTCACCACAGTGCCGATAAAACTTTCTTGGATTCTGGCTGATTATCACCGTTCTCACATTGATACCCAATTTGCTGTAACATCCATCCACTATTTAGAAACTTTAGCTTCAATTCTTGGACCCATGCAAGTGTTTCTTCTTTCACAGGATGACAAAGCGCGTGTACCTTTGGAAATTACAGCAGCCAATAAACAGGCTCCGATACTGATGCATATGGAGTATCGTGTATCCTTAAGCGACCACGACTGGGTCATCACTGAACGCCACAAACTTATCCCATGTGTTTACGCTGGTATTGTGAATGTAATTGCCCCTGGCATGGCAGGTCAAAGTAAAGCCATAGGTTATTCTGGTCCAACGTTTATAGCTATAAGAAGTGGGAAACACAGTTCTTCTACAGCAAATACTCATGCTCAGGATTTTGAAACTCTATTAATACTCAAAGACTTTGAAAGATTAGTGAAAACAGGAGAGGGTTTCGTCAAACCTGTAATCATAGTTACGGTTGATGGAGGTCCAGACGAGAATCCCCGCTACCAGAAAGTTATATCGTTTGCTATTAACCATTTCAAAAGCATGATTTGGATGGAATTTTCATAGCGTGCAATGCTCCTGGAAGAAGTGCATATAATTGAGTAGAAAGGCGAATGACACCACTCAGTCGAGAACTGTCTTGTCTTATACACCCTCATGACCATTATGGTTCCCATCTCGATGAGGACGGTCGCACTACTGATAAAGAAATGGAGCAAAATAACTTGGCCTATGCTGGTAAAACTCTCGCAGATATCTGAAACTCATTAAACATTGACAGTTATCCTGTTACTGCCACATATGTTGATTCAGGCGAACCAGAGTCTCTTGGTTATGACTTGGATTGGTATTCGAAGCTCGTACAAGAAAGTCAATTCTTGCTGCAAATTGTAAAATGCGAAGAAAAGAATTGTTGCTCTCCTGCACGTAGTGGATTATTTCGTATATTAAAAGGACGATTCATTCCTCCTCCAATTAAAATGATACAATCGTCAAATGACATCATTACAAGTGAAGAGGGGGAATTTATAGATTTAAGTCTTCTTCTGGCCTTAAATCTGAATATTACAGAAAAGGGATTTTTAAAGATGCTGTATGATTATTTTTGCCCTTCCATAAAGTTGCAATTATCCGCAAGGACTTGTGGAAGTTGTGGCCAGTATCATGCATCTCAGAAGTCAGCAAACAGACACAAAAAAATTCAACAGAGTGAAAAAAGTGAGAAGGCATGCCTTATACGACCATTGAGAATTGCTGCTCGTCGAGCAAATGAACTTATGTGCTTCGTAAAATTCGTGGAAGATATGGAAGATGTTGAGTGGATCAATAAAGATGAAGTTGATAAAGATTGCATCCGAAAAGTAAGCGATGAAGATAACCAAGTAAAACTGGAAACCAATATCATAACAGATATGGAAAAATGGCTTGAGCAGCCGTGGTCAGCATCGGAATAGATATTGGCATGTTCAAATTTAAATTTTTCAAATGGCTAAGTTCTTCTAAAATTGTGATCTAAGAAATTTTCTTAAATAGAATTGTAAGGAAATAAAACAAGCGTTTATTATTATTTTTTTAAGTCGAGTAGAGTTTTTTAATTTGTATTGTGTCCTAATTTTTTTAAGTGGGGGGGGGGGGCGGTTGCAATTTGCTTACGTAATTATTAAGGGGGGGTTCGCGATTTGCTTATTTTTGCTGACAAGAGAAGGGGGAGGGGGGGGCCAAAAATTGTCAAAAACATGCTATTTGAACAGCCCCATATATTTTTTATTTCAAGAGTTAAAATCTTATTTAGAACGAGTCTGCTTCACTTAGATTATAACATTTAAGATATAAAAATATGTATATATTTTATATTTCAAGAATTAAAATCATATTTAGAACGTGTCTGCTTCACTTAGATTTTAACACTTAAAATATAAAAATGTGTATATATTTTATAATCTAAGCCTTAAAATCTTATTTAAAACGTGTCTACTTCACTTAGATTTTAACACTTAAAATATGAAATTATGTATATATTTTTTATTTCAAGAGTTAAAATCTTACGAGGGTGGTTCAATAATTATTGTCCCTAGTGTATATAAAATATTTGTACTGCGATGGTGGATGTAGAATATCGAAGCCTTTGTTTTAAATCCCTATATCTTCAATTTCAGAACCGTAGCTGCTATATTAACATAGTTTTGGAGGGAGGTGTGAAGTTTTGGAGACATATTTTTGAGGGAGTTTTTTAGGAGGGGTGTGGGGGTGAAACGTTGGTTTGGAACTTATGAGGCTACATTTGTGACAGTGAATAAGATGTGGCTGCATCACTATGATCCCGAGTCCAAACGACAATAGTTACGTCTCATCCACTTTCAAAAATCTTGCTCCATAAGATAAAAATCAGCGTTTCACCTCCCACCCCACCCCCCTTTCACCCCTCCCTGCAAAACTATGTGAACATAGCAGCTATGGTTCTAAAATTAAGCATACAGGCATCTAAGACATTAGGCTTCGATATTCCTTAACCTTTAACTGATGTCACAGAAATTGTCACATAACTAGTGTGAAGTGGTCTGTGATACCGCTGCAACGAAAGATGAATAAAAGGCACGATTAACTCATAGGATGGTGTTTTTGTACTAAACTTTTTGCACAGGACTGTTATAATTAAAATTCACCTATGCAAATGTCTCTGGTGATAGTACTAAAGTTCCAAACGGAACAAAATTTCTGTAGCGTTTGTAGTTAAATTGAAAATTGCAAGTTAAACTATAAAAATTGAAAAAAGCCGCGGTCTGAGAGACCGGTAACATCAGTTAAAGGTTAACCCGGGAGATCTCGCTACATGAGATTTTCTCACACCGTCGTATTTTTTAAGGTTCTTATTTAAACCATTTTTCATTTTAATTAAAATTTTAAAATGTTATTTCAATTATTTTACCTATTTGTGAGTAAAAATACTAAGCCAAGTAAAAAAAAAAATTATATTAAGCAAATGTAAAGTAAAAGAAAAGCAATTGGGCACCGTGAGAGAAATTCTCACTAGCGAGTTCTCCCGGGTTAACAACTATCGCATTACAAATATTTTATGTACACTAGGGACAATAATTATTGAACCACCCACGTATATAGAAAGTGTCTGCTTCCCTTGGATTTTAACACTTAAGATGTAAAAAAATATATATATTTTATATTTCAAGAGTTAAAATCTTACTTAGAATGTGTCTGCTTTACTTAGATTGTAACACTTAAAATAAAAACTTATGTAGGGGAAACTAGGGTAATGACTCTTAGAAGGGCAGTCCCGCTCACCCAATATCACTAAACAGAATAGAATTGAAAATGTGTGATCGGTACCGGCACCTAGCGAACTTCATCGTAAGTTCCCAGTAAGGATATACTGACCGTCGGAAGGAAATTATTTTCGTGTCCTCACATTATTAGTTTGCAGTTGTTTTATTATAAAATTCTACAACATCTATCTTGAAGGTAAGTGTACACTCTTATTTTCAAACATTAATTTACTCATTATGACTACAAAATATATACGTTTAGCTGTACTTTCATGCTTTTATTTATTTTTGTAATGCATTTTTATGTCAATTATAACCCTTTTAAGACCCGGTGTACTTGTAAACAAAGATAATCATGCCTGTAGAAAGTAAAACATGGACTGCAACCGCTACCTGTTGATAAAAAATGATATTTACTCTATCTGCAAACCAGAACGACCGTTCGATTCGAGTTTTTATTATAAACGAGTCAGAAACAAACAATTAAATGAATGTCTAACCCGCACGATCGTGCGGGTTGGGTCTTAAAGGGATAATGCATTAAAACCCAACATGGCGATAACGGGTAATGGCACTCGCGTGGAATTGCAGAAGTGTTGCCACGCCAGTGAGCAACTTTTTAAAATTCAAATTTATTGATTAATACCACTTTTTTGAAATGGTAAAATTCCCCTGTTTTCGCCTTAATTAATATGTCATTAAACAAGGAGAATTTTACGATTTCGAAAAAGTGGTGAAAAAAAAAACCTAAATTTAAAAAAAAGTAGCCCACTATATGTGTAACATAATATGTGTGCACAATATGTGTAAAGTGGTCGCAAAAAGTCTGCAGTGGTGTGAACAGCCCACACAACTACATAATGTGACTTTGTCTTAAATGTTGTATTCAAACTCTGAGCGCAATTACCCTACCATGTCGGGTACCATTACCGCACAATCGATGGTTATTTAAATAAAACAATAAAAAAAATTCCTCAAACTTTTAAGCAAATTAGTTGATTGCTAACTGTACTTTATGCTTTGGAGTTATACTTCGTTAATAAAATATTGATTTTCTTTTTTTTTTTTTTTTTTTTTTTTGTATTCTGTCTAAATTTGACTAGCTATTCATGCTTTCCCTAAAGTGAGCGCCATTCCCCTACTTTCCCTTACATATTTTTTTATTTCAAGAGTTAAAATCTTATTTAGAACGTATCTGCTTCACTTACATAATAACAAAATATAAAATTATGCATATATTTTTTATTTCAAGAGTTAAAATCTTATTTAAAACGTGCCAGCTTCATTTAGCTTTTAACAAAATATAAAAATGTGTATATATTTTATATTTTAAGACTTAAAATCTTATTTAAAACGTGTCTGCTTCACTTAAATTTTAACACTTAAAATATAAAATTGTGTATATGGGAGATCGGGGGAATGGCGTCACCCCGCCTAGTTTAAAAACTAATGGCAGTTTGAGATAGTGAATGTGCCTGCACTATAGCGGCCAACAATAGAAACAGTGCCTAGAGTGAGAGGGATTTTGTTCTACGCCGTTCGCTAGTTCGAGTGAAAAATTTAGTTTTCATATAGTTGTTTCTTTTTTGGAGCTTCAGTAGAGGTAAACACCTTTTATTGTAACATTGGGTACTTAAGATAATATTACCCGTAATCTACATGCATTCGCCGACATTTTTATGCAATTTGTTGAACAAGTTCGATTCTTCTTTCGGCTTTGCTAGGGAATTTCCGTTGTATTGTCCTCTCGGTGTAATGCCGCCACCATGGCAAAGAGTGATGTTTCCAATTTGCGTTTTTCCAATTGTAGGCTTAGCACATTAATAAATCTAGTTTAAGGAACATTGTAATTATTCATTATTCTGCTAAATTACATTGCTTTCTAAACATTTTCAGTAGGTTATGAGTTTCCTAGTATCCATTAGTATTTATTAGGTCATTAAAGATTGCCGTCATTACCCCGATACAGTGCGGAATTACCCCAGTATCCTGGGTTATCCCGCCACTGTATAGAGATTGAAAGAATTTTTTTATGTGTGCTTACTTTACAGTTATGATTACGGTTAATGTATACAGATACTACAGATCATGATTCAGCTTTAGAATTTTTACTATTAAAAAATAAACTTTTTCTTTTTAAGGTGAAAAAAATTAAATTCCCTTAAGGTGTCGTCATTCCCCCGGTCTCCGCTATATTTTATATTTCAAGACTTAAACTCGTATTTAAAACGTTTTTGCTTCACTTAGATTTTAAAACTTAAAATATAACATTGTGTATATATTTTATATTTTAAGAGTTAAAATCTTATTTAGAACGTGTCTGATTTTAACACTTAAAATAAAAAATTGTGTATATATTTTATATTTCAAGAGTTAAAATCTTATTTAGGACGTGTCTGCTTCACTTAAATTTTAACACTTAAAATATAAAATTGTGTATATATTTTATATTTTAAGACATAAAATCTTATTTAAAACCTGTCCGCTTCACTTAGATTTTAACACTTAAAATATAAAAATATGTATATATTTTAGAAACATTTTGTCAAACAGAAAAGAAAGAAATATCCTTTAAGAAGACCATACAGATAACAGCGGGAGAAATTTTTAGTTTTCCAAGAAGAAATTTGAAAAATTCAATTGCATTCCAAATTCATAGGTTTAAGATTAGAGAGGGTAATTTGAGCTCTGATTGATCAGGAGTCTTAAAGCAAGGGCGCCACTTGAGGGAGGCTAGGGGCGCAATTCCCCTGTCCCAAGGAATTTGATATTTTAGAGTGTGTCAGTCATCATAACACAACTAAAGCTAAAAATATATTTAAAATTTCTCAAAAGCTGAAATACCTTGTCATATTTGATTAAAATAGAAACAATAGCATTAAATAAGCATTTTAAGCACAGAAATGAATAATTATTAATAATATTTGCTAAAACCTTGTTATTGTAATATTGTCAAAATGAGATAGTTTCTCATTAGTGAATACTTCGGTTAATTAAAAAAATATACAAGAATAAAACTGCATCATTTGCTTGTCAGATATGCCAAATAAGATCAAAAGAAACATTGGCTCCCTCTAAAAAAACAACGCCCCCTCCCTCTGCAAAAAAAATTGAAATAGTGTCTCTATTCTAGCGGCGACAGCACTTTTATGCTCAGTCCAACACTGTAAATTAAAATGTCTGAAATTCAGTCACTTAAGTGTCTGAAACGGAGTGTTCAATTTTCAGACATTTTAAAATGTCTGAATTTTTTCAGACACTTTTTGCGACTGAATTTCAGACACTTGAAACGTCTGAATCGCAGACATTTTTTGTAAGCATTTTATGTAGCCATGTTTGACCACGCTGAATACTGGGAAAATATCTGGCCGTTGTCCTGCCCCCTCTACCCCCATACCGCCTGATTTTCTGGTGCTCCCAATTTTAGTATGCAATTTTCATAAAGCTGATAATTTAAATCTTTTACGACATTGTACTAATTATAATGAGTATTTTGTTTCAGGAGTAGAATAAGATTAAAAAGAAAAAATATTTATCTAAATATTAGATTTTTTAAAATTTTGTTTTTAATCTTACTTTACTTTAAAAGTTCAAAATATTGATTATAATCAGTACAATTTCGAAACAGATTTAAAATATAAGCTTCGCAAATATTGCACATGAAATTTGGGGGAACTAAAATCGTAAGAGAACGGGGCACTGCCCATGCTTTAATCAAGGAGTCCTTTTGCAAAATATGCAACCCTGCAGTATTGTTAGCTAAATACAGATGCCCGGTATTCGGGAGTATCCGTTATGGAGGTTAATGGACATTCCCGAATAGCGGATACTTCGATTTAGCGAATACTTTTTTGATCCGCAAGGCATACATATTTGTATTATTTTTACCTCACAAAAGCAGGCATCTCCGATTATCCGACAAATTTCGCGGTCCCGAAGTGTCCGCTATTAAGTGTTTTTAAGGTATATGGATATATATATATATATATATATATATTTTTATCTTGTCCTACTCTAAAAGTTCAAAATATTTATCATAGTCGGTGGAATGTCGAAAGAGATTTAAAAAATCCCGTGTACGCGAAAATGGGCAAGAAAATCCCCCTCCCGTCCCGCCCCCCCCCCCAAAAAGGAAAATTCATATAATTCAAAAATTAGATTTTGCCCCATAGGCAATTTTACATATGCATCAGATGATAATCACAATAGCTATATAACCATGAGTAAATAATAAAATAGTAAATAAATATTCTATTTTAATAGCATTGAGAAAAAAAAAATTACTTCTAATTTCAAAACTTAGCCATTTTTGAAGTACATATAAATAAAATAGTTAAGTCATTTTAAGTAGTAAACATGTGTAATATATTTTTTTTCTTTTTAAATATGTAGTAATTTGCCATTGTTTAGTTAAAAGTAAACACCAGTTTGGTATCTAATTTTATATATCATTCTTCGGAATATGTATATAATTTTCTTTAAACATATTCCGTATTCAATTTAAAATTTTCACCCGCTATTGCTTAAAAATTTATATCATTATTCTTTTTTATGGAACAACACGATATAAGTCATATTTAATTTATTTTATTTTTTATTCCTGTAAAATTTGTATCCTTTGAATATGAGCTAAATAGATTTTATATATTTGATAAGAAAATATTGATCTAAGAAATAGAAAAAAACAAAACAAAACAAAACAAAAAAAAAACAGAAGAAAATAGAAAGTAAAAAGAAAAATACATCAGGCAGTATACGTACTATTCTTAATTGTTTGAAAAACGTTTTGAACATAAAAAAGCAGTTATTAAATGGCTTAAAAATATATTTAATACTGTATCATATAAGTAAATACGAACTTTTAAAAATATAAGGCAGTTTTATACATAAACTTCATATCAAGGCATAAACAACTCTTTATTTATGTCTAAATTATCATGTGTAATTTTTTTTAGTGCCAACAATTACTTGTACCAGAACCGTTGCAAATTCGATTGCAGTAAAAGGAAATTTAATAATTATTTCTCGCATTACTCAATTTTAAAAATTTTAAATCATGAACAAAATATCGCAAAAAAAAATGCTTGCATATAAATTACAAAAATTAATATACCAATTTAAAAAACACAAAAAATATTAATTAAACTTTATAATTATACTGCTAAACAGCAACGTAAACTGCAAAATATGAATAAAATGTTTCTCCGTTTGTTTAATGTTTCGAAAATTTTACTGGATGATATAAAAAATTCATATTATTTTTAGAAATTTGGTAAATGTTAAATCTGAAACATTGGATATCAAAATTTACGATTTTCAATAATAAATTAAAAAATCAATAAGAATAAATCTTTATAAAGTTTCAGTTCCGTGATTAAAAACTGCAATATATACAGTCAAATTTCACAATATTAATGCTTTTTTTCAATCTGAAAACTTTTCCTAATATCATAATAATATGAATCATCATATTTAGCTCCAAAATAATAATAACAAAAAATAAAATAAATGCCTGATGTCATATACTACAAGCGTTTATAGCCAGTAAACAGTAAAAAACAAACATAGAATAAACACAGTTACAAATGGCTTCAATTTAATGTTTTTATCTCTGATAAATGAAGCGATGAATCATTCAACTTTTCAAACCTATGTTGCAAGTTTTGTTTTTGAGCAAAGACAAATTATAATCATTTCACATCACCCTATCGAAAATGAAGATTAAACTATCACTCATTCGTTTATTTACAAATGTCAAGCAAATAGAATTACAGCATTGCTATTTAATTTTCAAAACAATTATATTCCATTCCGTTACATTAAGAAGGCATATAACAGACGACCGTTAGTGAAATCAAAAATTTAGCATTAAACTACAGAAAAGAGATAAATTTTTATAAACGATTTCACTCATATTCAAAGGTACAAAAATCTATCGGAATAAAATATTAGAATTAAATATGACTTACTCGTTCGTTCTATAAATACCCAGATTAACACATATCCTTTTAATCCAAGCAATGGCGGCGGTGAAAATTTAATTCTTTCTGTTCTTATCTCATGAAGGTGCTGTAGATCAAGGTTATTTCTAATAACCTTGGCTGTAGATGACACGCGCGGAAATCAGCGTTCTGATTGGCTGTTAAGAATAGTACCAAAGATGATGTTTAACTATCGCTTGGAGCGTATCGTCTTAAAATCAGACGGTTGTTGGATAATTTACACATGTTTCTCGGTTCGTTTATAGCATGATCATAGTAAGACATTTATGTGTCTTAAATTTAGACGTCTGTTATGTCTGAATTTTCAGATTCAGACACTTAAGTGACTGAAATTCTTTTTCAGTCACATATGTGTCTAAATTTAAGACGCCTCTATTTGCAGTGAACATGTGTTCAGGAGAGGGGGGAAATAAATTCAAATCCCGCTCGGCCCAAAGAAAAAAGGGTTGGGTTGATTTTTGTCGGCCGATGATCATCTCGAGCGATATGGGCCCTGGGGGTCTTTCTAAGGGAACCTAACCCGTATTTACGCATGGAAATCCATGGTTTCGAAGAAAACCACGAAAACTCCGAAACGGTTAGGCCGGCGGGCGCGATTGGGTTCGAACCCAGCCCCTCCCGTCTACCAGCTTCGAGAGCAGAACCTCTCAGCCACTGGTGGGGCCCCAAAGAAAAAAGAATGGCCCGGCCAGAAAGAATGAAGATCAGGCCCGACTTGGTTTCAGGCCAAGCTCGAGCCCATGCAGGTTTCTCAGACTGCGTTTAGAAAGGAAAAATGCTCCCTCTCAGTCCAAAGCAATAAAATGTGGTTTTTAACGAATGGGTGAGAAATTCAAGAATGAAAAGGAGACAAAAAGATTAGATCAAACTTGTGAGGAAACATCTTCCTCTTGCAGGATGTCCAGCAGTTTCCTTGTAAAGGCATTAAAGATGAAAAACACCACGTGACCCCAAGAAAAGACGCCGACACGGAAAGTAATTCAATGACACGTCTATCTGGACCTTAAAGCTTCAGATAGACTATCATTCTACTTGCGGTCATTCGCGGTCTTTTTGTTCTGGACCAGCCGGCGCGGCGCTTTTTTCTGGTTAGGCAGCGTTTTTCATCTTTTATGACTTTACGAGTAATGTTCAGGATGTCTTGCAAAGAGGGGAGAGCTTCTTTCAAGTACGATCTTATCTTATCTCATGACCCATTGTTGATCCTCTCATCCTTTTATTAAAAACTGGAAATGGGATTAGAAAAAAATGGTTTTATTACTTTAGCAGGACACCGAGCCAATTTTGCTTTCTGAACGCAGCCTTTATGGGTGAATATCACAAAATGTGAGATTTTGAAAACAAAAAGTTTGAAAATTTAAATCGTTTCAAAGCTTCTGATTTTTTTTTTAATGTTGGCTGAACAGTTGAATAAAGGAGTTTATATGAACAATTGTTAATGTTTGAAGAGCTTAAGTTCATTTTTATGTAACTATAATTATGTGTCATTTTCTTGGCATATGTATGCCAGGATAATGACAATTTAATTCTAAAACATTTTTCACATTCTTGTTTTTTAGATTTGACATTTTAATTTTGTTTTAAAGAACATGTTTCCTCTACAAATTCAGTGTAACGTTCAGTTTTATTTCTAATTTATAGAAGCCAGGAAAATGACATAATAAAAGTCTACTCAATTTTTACAAAGCCTTTAAACACATTATTTTCAAAGAATAATCTAATCGATCTTGCTGGTAGCAATGATTTTACTATTTCTGACTTGAACTATGTGAAGAACAAAGAGAATTTTTCTGCAGCACCATCTTTATATCTCATAAAGTACTAAAATGAGTAGACTAGGAAAATGACATTCATTTTCAGTGACAATCCTATTTTAATTATGGAAAATTATTTGTAAAATACAGAACATGTTACTTTCCTCATATATGTGTTATATAAGGTATAATTAAGAATTAGAAATTTAAAAAAAACTAGAGAAAGATATTTGTACAATATAGCAGAAAGCTTTTTACTTTGCACACATCACAGTGTGACATGCCAGGAAAATGACAATCTGAAAATTTAAGTCTTTTAATTGCTTTATTTTTGTGTTATCGTGAATATAATATATCTTGAAAATATTTCTAAGAATATTTTTTATTAGAATGTAAAAAAGAAAAATGCATTATATAACATTAAATAGAAATTTTATTGTGCGGGCTGCAATTTTCGTATTTTGTGATATTGACCCTTATACCCTGTATACAGAGGCTTCCAGAAGACACCCTACTCCCTCAAGTGTCTTATAGTCCAGATATCAGATTGTTAAAATACAACATTAAATTAAACTAAATAATAAAGATATCTCTTTTTTCAGTGCATCAATGCGTAACTGCCATTCTTACAAGAATACAGGGTGATTCAGCTCGTCGGTGACAAACTTTAAGGATCGATAGAGCACACCTAGACGAACATTTTTGAATAGGGAATGTAGGGTCCCTGACGCGATGGTAAGGCGCTAGGCGCTTTCGAAAATTTGGGTGCCGAAATTCGAAACGTCATAAAAACTAGGGAAATGGTTAGATTTTCTTGCTTGTTGCGTCGAAATGATTCTGTTTGTTTAGACTTTCTTCAGTACCAATTTGATAAGCGTATCTCTTAAAACATGGATAGGGGGCGCTGCAGACTTTGGAGAGCTAGACAACAACTTTAAGCCCGTTATTTTGATAATTTAACACATGCTCGCCAAAGTTTATACTCTAACTTAAAGTTTGAACCCAAAAGTAGAGCCCTGCAAAAAGCGTAAGAGCCGGAATAAAATGTCAAAGTACAGGGTGGTCGAAACTCGAAGGCTCCTAGGAGATAAACAAACAGATTTCTTGACTTATGGCATGCATTTTCATGATTCTGTTTGCTGGGGCTCTCTGAAACTCAGTTGAACGGTACAAAAAGAAACATCGATAGGGGGCGCTTTGGGCAAAAAACATAATTCGTTGACATTTCGGACGCTAACTGGAAACGGGGCGCTACGATCAGTTAGAAACAAAACAAGAGAGTAATTTACTTATCATAAGAAGCTATTAAAACTGCAGTTTGTTTGTTTTTTTTAACAAACATAGCTGGTTTCAATCATGCACAATGCGCGCAATAAAATTTACATAAGGTGCTTTTTGCTGATTTATGCAAAAGATATCGTACCATATCGATATGCAAAAGATACGTAATGCGTAGACGACAACGCGAGATGACGTAGTTGTATGCGCAGACACGTCTTTTGAACGTGCGGTACCTACTTAAGCTTCGGGTTACTTGTCTGCAGATCGGTAGTAGGATGGAACGGTACACAAACTCTGAATTGGCTGACATGCATTTGGCGTATGGCGCTGCTGGTTGTAATGGACGAGCCGCTCAGCGGTTGTACGCCGAGCGTTACCCCAACAGGCAAATCCCCTGCCATGCCTTCTTCGCTCGAGTACACCAGAGGTTGTCCACAACGGGATCTTTCGACGGAGGCAGGCCTGAACGGGAGCGATCAGTGAGCACCCCCGACAACGAAGAGGCTGTGCTTAACCTGGTTGAGGACAACCCAGGTCTTAGCACGAGAGATGTCGCCAGACATGTTGGCATTTCGCAAGCAACTGCGTGGCGCATCTTACGTTCCCGGAATCTGCACCCCTACCACATCCAGCGGGTGCAGTTGCTCAGAGAGCAGGATTTTGGCCCTCGAGTGGAATTCTCAAGATGGTACTTGGCGATGAGATCCAGGGATCCCCGTTTTGTAAACAGCATTTTGTTTACGGACGAGTCCACCTTCAGCCGGGAGGGAATGTGGAACGCCCACAACAGTCATGTGTGGTGTGATGAAAATCCACATGAAACCAGAAGCCGAGCAGCCCAGGAGCGTTTCTCAGTAAATGTGTGGGCCGGCATTCTGGGGGATTGCCTCATTGGCCCTTATTTGTTACCTGAACGGCTGACAGGTGGAAATTACCTGATTTTCCTGGATCAAGTGCTGCCGCAGCTTCTGGATGAGGCGCACGTACCCGAAGGTTCGCGTCGCCAGATGTGGTTCCAGCACGATGGAGCTCCGGCCCATTACACGAACGACGTGCGTCTCCATCTAAACGCAAGGTATGGCCAGCGGTGGATCGGGCGTGGGGGTCCAGTTCACTGGCCTGCCCGATCACCAGACCTCACCTGCTTGGATTTCTTCCTTTGGGGTTACCTGAAGGCCGAGGTATACCATACACCTGTCAGCAGTGCTGAAGAACTTGTGGCGCGCATTGTGGCAGCTGCAGGGCAGATCAGAGATACTCCTGGCATTGTTGGAAACACACACTCCTCAATGCGACGGAGGTGCGAAGCCTGCATCATGGCCCAAGGTCGAAATTTCGAGCATCTTCTGTAGTGTTATTTTTTGTAAATAAATTTCCAGTATCATTGATGTTTTTGGTCTAAATTTATTCAGAAGTGTTGAGCAGAGGTAGAAAATGTGTTTTCATTATTACTAACTGATCGTAGCGCCCCGTTTCCAGTTAGCGTCCGAAATGTCAACGAATTATGTTTTTTGCCCAAAGCGCCCCCTATCGATGTTTCTTTTTGTACCGTTCAACTGAGTTTCAGAGAGCCCCAGCAAACAGAATCATGAAAATGCATGCCATAAGTCAAGAAATCTGTTTGTTTATCTCTTAGGAGCCTTCGAGTTTCGACCACCCTGTACTTTGACATTTTATTCCGGCTCTTACGCTTTTTGCAGGGCTCTACTTTTGGGTTCAAACTTTAAGTTAGAGTATAAACTTTGGCGAGCATGTGTTAAATTATCAAAATAACGGGCTTAAAGTTGTTGTCTAGCTCTCCAAAGTCTGCAGCGCCCCCTATCCATGTTTTAAGAGATACGCTTATCAAATTGGTACTGAAGAAAGTCTAAACAAACAGAATCATTTCGACGCAACAAGCAAGAAAATCTAACCATTTCCCTAGTTTTTATGACGTTTCGAATTTCGGCACCCAAATTTTCGAAAGCGCCTAGCGCCTTACCATCGCGTCAGGGACCCTACATTCCCTATTCAAAAATGTTCGTCTAGGTGTGCTCTATCGATCCTTAAAGTTTGTCACCGACGAGCTGAATCACCCTGTATAATGATTTAAAGACATGATGAATATATGAAATATTTTTTTTGTTATTTGTGATAAGGGGCATTTCATCATTTATGAACATCCTTTGTCAGTTTGATCATGAAACTCAAGGTGAACTTCTCAAGAAAATCGGGTGTGGATTTCAAGGGCACAACTATGTATTTTACCCTTTACTATTAATCAGCCTTGATTTTGAAAATTTTTCTTCATTTCAGGGAAACAAATTAAATGTGAAACGCAATAATAATCTTCAAAAAGTACAAAAGTCGATTTCTCAAAGAAAACAGTGCGACAGATGAAGAAATCGAAATTTAATATTTCACTAATCTTTCTAAATAGTCTAAAATTTCTCTGTACGATTAGATTATACAATGTTGTAGTCTCTGTAGTGTCGATTTTCAGTACAACTCTTCCTGCAAAACATCATTTTCAAAAAAGAGTTCTGCATATCAATAGCGCTGGAGGCGCAACAGATAGCAAAATTTGTCGAATCTATATGAAGCGTGGTTAGTTATGGTGAGAGAAATTTTCGATTGATTCTTTTAAAAAAGGGAGAAGGGGCAAAATTCTTGCTTTGTTTGTGTCAGTAATAACAGTAATTTGCTAGTAATCCTTTGCATAAGAAATGATAACATTTCCAGTGAATTTTCTTCCATCATGTTGATAACAAACCAAAAACAGATAACACTTATAATGTGTAAAGTATAACCTCTTCAGTTCCGAAGCTAAAATAATAATACAAATGCTAATTCATGGGTTTTTTCCAAACAAAATGACATCGTAAATGACAGAAAAAATATCTTTTCTGAAATGGATCCTTTAGGTGCTTAGTAATTTAGGTTCAAAAATATGGATCTAAATCTGAAACCCCTCCCTTAAAAACATCAATTTAATAACCATTAACCTAAATTAACGCAATCACAAATTTAAGAGATTTAAACAAGGAAATAATCAACAAATCCTCAAAATTTTTTGTTGAAAAATATTTAAGTTAAATATAAAAATCTCTCATTTTCTTCGTCATACTGTCTTTTGCGCAATTTTAGGCATTTTGCAAACTCACATGAAAATAACATTTATGTGGGAATCAGCTTAGATGCTGCCATTTATTCGTCTGCTTTGAACGCAAAAAACATCCAGCTATTAAGAAGTGATGAGAAAATGTAAAAAAAATCGGACAGTTTAGTTTTTATAAGGAAAAGACAGAGGTCCCCGTATGGGGACCCGGGGACCGAAGAGGTTAACTCTTTATGATTCTGAAAATAAGAGCACTGCTGATTGAAATAAATGAAATCTTTGCCAGTAAAGAATGTTTCGAATAAAAATTAACAAATAATTAATTCCCTTCGGCATAATATAAGGACGCCTGTTAGAGATGAGTTCGGGCTATTTTTCGGGAACTCGAACCTGAAAGAATTTGTGTCGTCTGAGTCCGATATCGATAATACGTAGTAGAATATTGCTAATAACATTCAAAAATTCTTCCAACTAAATTTTCTCGTTTGGCAGAAATGTAGTTATGCTAAGAGAAATTTTCGATTGATTCGTGTTAAAAAGGGAGAAACATTTGTAAAATTGTTGCTTTGTTTGTTTCAATGATAACAGTAATTTGCTAGCAATCCTTTGCTTAAGAAATATAAGATTTCCTGTGAATTTTCTTCCATCATGCTGATTTCAAAACCATAAAGAGATAACGTTTGTAATGTAAGAAGTTTAAGATAATTTGTTATGATTCTGAAAATATAAAAGCATTGTTGAATGAAATAAATGAAATCTCTGCCAGTAAAGAATATTTCGAATAAAAATTCAAAAATAATAAATTCCCTCTGGCATAATATAAGGGCATCTCTTAGAGATGAGTTCAGGCTATTTTTAGAGAGCTCGAGACAAAAATTGAAAGATTTTGTGTCGTCAGAGTCCGATGTCGATAGTACGCAGTAGAATATTGCTAATAACATTCAAAAATCCTTCCAACTAAATTTTCTCGGTTGGCAGAAACGTAGTTATGCTAAGAGAAATTTTCGATTGATTCGTGTTAAAAAGTGAGAAGCGTTTGTAAAATTGTTGCTTTGTTTGTTTCAATGATAACAGTAATTTGCTAGCAATCCTTTGCTTAAGAAATGATAAGATTTCCTGTGAATTTTCTTCCATCATGCTGATTTCAAAACCATAAAGAGATAACGTTTGTAATGTAAGAAGTTTAAGATAACTTGTTATGATTCTGAAAATAAGAGCATTGCTGATTGAAATAAATGAAATCTCTGCCAGTAAAGAATATTTCGAATAAAAATTTAAAATAATTAATTCCCTCTGCGCATAATATAAGGGCGTTTGTTAGAGATGAGTTCGAGCTATTTTTCGAGAGCTCGAGCCTGAACGATTTTGTGTCGTCAGAGTCCGATATCGAGAATACGCAGTAGAATATTTGATTTGATTTGATAGCCTAAGAGGGGTTGCTCAGACTACGACCTAGTCTGTAGAGTATATTATTCCTGCTGGTCACCTTTATTAAGGTTTTTAAAAAAAGAAAAATTACAATGTTCAGCCGGAGCTGTAGGAGCGGGTTATGAAATAAGCCTGGTCAAGAAAAAATAGTGATTCCAATCTATGGTCAAAGACCAGGTCGCCTATGGGAAAAAATATTAACTGTCTCATAGTTTAAAATCCATTGGAGATTGATTCAATAGTAGTTTTCGGGCATTACAAGTTACTCTTAAGTTATACACTAATAGATACCATAAACACTGTGTCTACATGAAGACACCAGTGATATCAATCACACCGATGACACTTCTACATGATATGAACACACACCTGTTGAAATAAATAACACCGATGCTCACATGTCGTACACACACGGATGACCAAAACATTACATGATGGATGCTGGAAGATAAAAGACAATGACTTGTTGATATATATGACTATAGTAACATTTAAAAAATCTTTCAAGACTGATTTTCTCGGTTGGCAGGAATAAGAAAAAGTCACAATTCAAAATATCATCAGGGCTTGACTAATGCAGGGACGTGCGGGGCAGCTGCCCTGGGGCCCCATGCGAATAATCAGAATTTTCATTAAAAGAGGCCAAATGGTTAAAATTGGCCAAAAATGATTAAAATTCATATATTTTCAAAGATTTTTAGGAAGGCAGTGCTGTCCCCCTTCCCCTCTCTGCTTCCCGTGCTTTCTCCTCCATGCAAAAAAAAAAACGAATTATACCATTAAGAAAACTAATGATTAAAATTGTATTATAACGAACTACAAGGAAAGTCTCCTTACTGGGCATACTCAGAATATTTTGAAAAAAAAATACTAATTAAAGTACCTCTATATGTAATAAAGGATCAGTCAAATTTAGCGGCGGAATTACAGTAGAATGTCTGTAAAAAAAAAAAAATACTTTCGAGTATTTGACGCGGAAAGACAAAAGCATCACACGATAGTAGTACTTTTCCTCGCCAAAAGCAAACGATTTTAATGCACCTGAAAATTGCTTGTTAATTGATTTTTAGAATGCGTGTAAATAGTAGTATTTAATGAATTTAAACTTAAACAATGAGAGATTTTAATAAATACATTTTTGTATTACATATTTATGTTGCTTGTTTATTTAATTTTATTACTTTAAAAACAATTTCATATATAAAAAAATATTTTCATATATTTAAGCGTATTCCAAAATAAAGACAAGGTGAAGAATGCTGCTGTTATTCATTTCATTTTCAATATCAAACAAGTCGCTGTTTCCATAGCAACAAAATTGAATGGATAGTGCTCAATTGGACTTAAATTTGAGATTAAAACAATTTTAATTAATTTAAATTTTGTTTTAATTCATAAAATTTGACACTTAACTTTCATTATAAATATATATATGTGACAAAACTATAGTTAAATCAAACTAAAACTGACAAAACTAAAGTTATCTACGTTAAATTTATTTAAACAAGTTCATAATGAAACATTTTTATCTTAAAGAGTATTTTACATAAAAAAGTATTTTTTAAAATTTTATTCCATCGCCAACCGGTGATAAATCGCCAAATATCAAAATTTTCATTATTTTTTTACGGACGCTTTATCAAGTTTCCGCCGAAATTTTTTTTATAAACATGTCTACCCTCATGAGTAGAACATGCTATAATTTTTTCTGAGTATGCTCGAATGGAGACCTTCCTTGTTAGTATTCTATTGTTTTCAAAAGAAATCTTTATTGACGTTTTCCTCGTAACAAGACAAATTAAAACTATTTATGACAATCATTTGGGGGCATTTTTCCTTAGACATCTTACAACATACGTAGATAAGCAAAAAAAAAAAATGTTTTCAAATACTTCTGTCAACCAATCCATGATACTTTTATCCTATTAATTTTTTTTTTTTTTTAAGTTTTGACCCTCTTTTTGAGATACCCTGTATACAGTTGTGAACAGTGCCTGATACGAAATTTATACATACATACAATATGTATGAAGTTTAGTACTAGCCACTTCCACATTATTCGGGAACAATTTCTATAAATAGATAGAACCCCCCCCCCCCCCTAAAATAATACTTTCCCCATGGACCTTGATATTATTACACAATTACGGCAGAAAAAAAAATGATTTCTGTTTTCCAGTAATTCTGGAAAAGAATTTCAAAAACAAAGGGTGGATAGACAAAGGATATCCCTCAGCTTCTTCATGTTACTAACTCTGACCGTATAATGGCTTCAGGATCACAATATTTTTCCTTACAATTCAATAACAAATCAATTCCTTTTCAAACTGAATTTAAAGTACAGTAGAACCTCTTTTATCCGAAACTCTTTTAACCGAAATCCATTTTTAAAGCTTTTCTTTTCTTTTCTTTTCTTTTCTTTTCTTTTCTTTTTTTTTTTTTTTTTTTACTACGAGATTCCTTGTGTACAAAATCCATTTTCAAAGCTTTTTTTCTTTTTTAACTATCATATTCCTTGTGTGCGAGCGGTCCTTTCCGAACTACGAGTACATATAAATATTTTCGATCTCCTTTCTTAGAGCTCCTTTGAATTTAACTTGAGCTCCCGTAAGCTGCGGAGAGGAACGAAGAAAATTAACAAATTAGCAATTCTGGAGCTTTTGAATGTTTTGCAAAAGGTTTGGCATGCCTATAGCAGCAGAAAGACTGTGATACTGGTGAACTAATAATTTAAAAAAACTCCATGAGCAAAGGCAATCGCGCAAATCACGGCAATCAAATAACGGCAATCAAAGCAAAGGCAATCGAAACTGCGACAAACAAAATATTTGTTCATACCCTTGTGATGTGTGTAAAATGTACTTAATTTCAAAATTAAAATTCAGGTAATTTATTCTTATTTCTATTTTGCTATTGCTTTATTTTTATTAAGCACTTTTTACCATAATAAGAAATATTGCATGTATTTCTCTTTAATCTTAAAATCTCAATTATCCGAAAATTTCGATTTTCCGAAAGAGAGTCGGTCCCAATTACTTCGGATAATCGAGGTTCTACTGTATTAGAAAACACTTTAAGAATTCTAAAATCAGGGTTGGACGGTATTTACCGTCTGATGGTTTTAACCGGTTTTTACTGTCTTATAAAACATTTTTTTACCAGGTTTTTAACATCTATGAAAAAACTTATTAGTTTGACTGTTTTTGTGATTTTTATGAAAATTTCTCTGCCAAGTTTTCATTTTCCTTAGGATGAAAGCTTTCTGTGTACATTTAATACCATAATTCCATATACCATATTTACCACAATACCATATTTAATTTAATATCATAATTTAGCTTTTGATTAAGTAAGTAAAAGAATACTATGCGAAAATAATGGTTCTTAAGGAATGTAAAAAGCTCGGAAAACTCATCCATGTTTTCCTCCTGCAAGAATTCAAAATTTTAAAGACATTATTGTACATTTATCATTATTAAGCCTAAAAATTATTATAACTATTATTATGAGAATGCACATTAAAATATTTATTATATTTATCTTAATGAAGACTAATTTATTATAATTTTTACTTAAATCAAAAGGAAAAGAAAAAAATATAAATACACTTTTATCATACTTAAAAACCTTAATCATTTTAATAAAAACCAAACGCTTACAAATATTAATTGTTGAATAATATAGTTTGTACACTATATGGCCAAAGGTGACCGGTCACTTGCGATTTTAGACGTTTTGTTAAATATCTAGAAAAATACATGAGGAATTAACCTGAAACTGCAGGTGTGTAAACAGTATGTATAGGTCCTATATTTCCTCGAAGATTTTTTCCCGAAACCCCATAGGGGACGGTCAGCAAATTGAAAAAGAACGAATATGTTTTGGATAACCCTGTAAAAACTAATGTAGCAAAAGCGTTCAAACTCGAGATTATTAATAAGTGGCTTATTGTAATATACTGTGTTCATTTTTATGAGGATAGCATGTATACTCGTAGAGAAATTAAGGTTTTTATAAAAACAGTCCCAAATTTCGCCAAGTTTTTTGCTTATAATTTGCAGAGTTCTGAATATAAAAAAAAGTTCTTTTCAGAAAATATTACAAACAACATTGTATATAATATTCTGCAATCAGAATTTAACAATAATAAAAATTGGATGAAATATGAGCAGGTTTACTAAAAAACTTTTTACTGCGCATACGCGAATGCAATCAAAATATAACATGCATAATGTATTAGCTAAGTATATAGAGCAACTTTTGTGAAAGTCTCAAAATCATAGCCTGAAAATTCTGAAAATTATCGTCGATAGAATAAGCTCGAAATCCGTTGTTCCCAAAAAGAAGCAAAAATATGAGGGGTTGTATTCAAATATCTGTTGATTAGTGCTAAGATAGCGTACACAATATTGCATGTACATATTTGAATACAATCCCTCATATTTTTATTAAGTTGTGGTTCGTTTTAATATGCAGATGGCCTCCTAAAGAAATTTTATATACATCATTTAAAAGTAGAGTTTATTACCAATCGTGTGGTACCAGTAATTTTCTTCTGCGATAATTTTTTGCAGAGTTAGTAAGGGGTGTTTACTTTTTTTTTTCCACGACTGTACGTTCGTACTATAACTAGCTTTATAAACCTTCAGATCTTGGTGCAATAGCTATTGCACTCTTCTGCTAAAATGCATGAATACAAAATTTATTACGATTATGTAAATTAAATTCAGTGCCACGGAAATAATAGGCCTCCATCTTAAATAGGACGTCATCACCATGGCAACTTAGAATCATGACCTATCATGGGATATCATTGAATGAATGACGTAGGATACGATTTGATAGAATAAAGAAAACTTTTATTGATATCTTTTTAAGTTTCGATTCTATTTTCATAAAATTTGAAATGACTCGACGCAATTCTTCAACGATTCTGTATATTAAATTTCAAACAATTCGGTTGGGTAAGTTTTTGCTGTGTTATGTATGGACGGACGGATGTGTTATGTATGGACACCTTACGCGGCACAAATACCGGTCGCTCGTCTCCAAGGGGTTAAGTAGCTCAGAATGTTGTCAAGATTTTTAAAGATTTTTTTTAACTCATCAAAATTTATAATGTGAAATAAATTTTATAATCTTGTTAAAAATATTTGCATTTATTAGAATCAATAAAGAAACTAAAACATTATAACTAGGTTGAGCAAAAAGTTCTGGGAACTTTGTGAAAGTTGTGTTGTTATGCGCAAACTAACAACAAACGCAACAAGGACTATTTCTTCAAAGTAGAGACCGTCATAGTCCATGATTTTCCGCCATCGTTCAGCCAGATTCCGGATTTGCTGGAAGTACCATGACAGCTCCTTGGAATCGAAAAACTCTTGACATGCTTGTTCAACTTCATTAAAGGATTCAAATCGGCAGTCCTTGAAAGAGTGTTGCATTGATGGAAAGAGGCCATAATCGGGTTGGGTTGGGTTGATTGTTGACGGCCAATTATCTACACGAGGGATATGGGCCCTAGGGGGAGTGCCTTCCGTGGAGGTCTTTCTAAGGGAACCTAATCCGTATTAACGTATGGAAATATCCACGGTTCGAAGAAAACCACGAAAACTCCGAACGATTAGGTCGACGGGCGCGATTGGGTTCGAACCCAGCACCTCCCGTCTACCAGCTTCGAGAGCAGAACCTCTCAGCCACGGCCATAATCGGATGAAGCTACGTCTGGACTCTACCACTAGTACGATACAAATTCTGGTAACTATTAGATTAAAAAATTTCCAGAACTTTTTGCTCAACCTAATATTATTATTTATAACAAAAAATGGGGGATCTTTATTTAATTAATAAAAAATTAAAGTTATGCTTTTTATTTAATCTTTTTATTGTTTCTTTTAAAGTGGAACATGCCTTTGAACTATGTAATTGTGGTGCAGTGGTGCTGCCATAACATTGTTTTTGCGATCACAGTCAGGCTCAGCTTCTAAATTCATGGGACAAATATTCAAAGGCATGTTCCACTTCAGAACTAAATCCAAAATCAATGAAGTTGGGACTGGCCATTTTATTCTCGCATTACTATTACTTGTATATTGATATAGCATGTTACTATGTTTAGAATATTTCAATAATTGATAGTTTAATCAAAAAAATATTTTTAATAACTTGGATTTTTTAAACTGTGAAACTTATAAAACTTAAATTACATTTTTTTTTCTTTAGATGTAATTTTGTTTTTGTTTTTTTAATTTAATTAAAAAAAATTTTTAACTTCGTGTAATTTTTTTTCAAACTTTTTTCTTTAAATTGTAAATTTTGTAAAACGTTTTAAATTTTTGTAAAAATTCCTTTTTAATTTCGTGTAATTTTTTTTAATAAGTTGTAAATATTTTTCCAAACTTTTTTCTAAATTACTGTAAAACATTTTTTTAACGTATAAATGTTACACATAATCAGACACGTAAATACATACATATACATCTAGACAAATATACTTATATAATAAATTTGAAATCACAAATATGAATAAATTGGCAAAGTTCTAAAGATGAATTAGAAATGAACATAGGAAACCAGTATGTAAAATAAGAAACTATGAATTATCCACAGAATATTCAGAGGAGCTTGTGGGTTCATTCATAGAAGATGCGTTATTTCATCCAATTTTGTCGACATTAAGCCTAAAATGACAAAATTTAGCTCCTTATAATGCAAACATAACAGAAAATAGACAATAAAAATCCAAGAGATCTAAAAAAAAAAAAAAAAAAAATTACACCTCACATAGGATATTAAAAATTAATAAAGTACAATACCCAAATTACATACTAGGAAGCAAAACTGCAGCATGTCTGGATGGAAAAACAGAGTTAGGACTATTTTAACATGTGGGCCTACAGTTGAGTATCTGACTGAAACCCATAACTTTGCTGCCATCTGGTGTGAGAAAGGAAAAAATGTAAATTGGAACTGGATTATTAACAATAATGTTTAGTGCTGCCATCTTTACCCAAAAAAGGAATGAAATTGATTGAAGAAATAAAGAAATGACTTAGATTAATATTTAGTTAAAGTAGAATGAAAAAATAGGAATAAACTTGATAAGTACTGATTAAATACAAAATAAAATAAAGAATAGGAATAAATTAATAAAAAAGAAATAAAGAATTGTATAAAAATAAATAAATAGAAGGGCAATTGATTAAATTAACTAATTTAAAGACAAAATATTATAATATAAAAAATGAAAATATAAAGAACATTCAAAAAACAGTGAGGAAAATTTTGAGATAGTAAAATATGGCCTTGTATTATCTAACTAAATGTGAAAATTAAAAAAAACAAAACAATGAGGAATATTGAGATAGTAAAATATATCCTTGTAATATGAAGCAATATGTGAAAATTTATGAGAAATTTATGATGTTAAATGCATGATGCCTTGTGTTTTTTACCCGACTACGGCAAAGCCAAAGGAGGGTTATGATTTTGACAGGCTATGTATGTATGTATGTATGTATGTATGTATGTATGTATGTATGTTCATCTGTTCCCTCGTAACTTCTAAACCACTAATCAGAATTCGACAAATGACATATCATTAGAAGCGTCTTAATTGTCCGCTGGTTATAGGCTATATAGATTTTCACCAAATTCAATGTGGCGCCTTCTAGCGGACAAAATATACAGAGTAAAAAAATAAAGTTAAGCTAGATATGCCGTGTTTGGTATCATTTTAAAGCGCTTCACTTCAAAACCATAGAGGGTTTGTTTATAAGTGCCTTGGATCATAATAAGTTGCTTAAAAATCCACATGACAGTCAATCGTTAGCAGAATTAGATAGATTAAGAAATCTTCCTAGGTCATCTTAATACATGAAACCTTCAATCTACATTACACATTTACACATTACACTAACGACCTCATCCACTAATCGGTCCATTACCCATTTGCTGCCATCGACGGATATGTGCGTCACTACTACCAAATACTGGAAGCGTCATACGTCAAAAAATAAAGTTAAGATAAATATGCCGTGTTTGGTATCATTCAAAAGCGCTTTACTTGTACATTTTGAATATATCTATATATTACTAGCATTTGCTTGTGACTTTACCTGTATTCATGGGGTACTTTTATACTTTTTCAGCGTAGTTTTTTGTCGTAGTTGGGTTTTAGTTTTTTTACTTTATCTTGTTTAAATCTATCCATACAATATATAAGCATATATACATACACATATACAGGCTTACACATATATAAACATATAAGGTTATATATATATATATATATAAACGCATACATACAGGTACATATAAACAAATAAAAAACGTTTTGATAATATATCAGACATGGTAACAAAATGAAATAAAAATCTAGTGTGGTAATATATTGCTCTTGCTCATGCTCATGTGGTTGTTCAACGACGTCCCCCCCCCCCCCCCCCGTATCTTACTATTAACACACTTCTTATTAAAGCATACTTGGGCTTATTTTTAAAATACGGGAATAAAACTATATCAATAGCTTCTCAGATGAACTCAACAAAATCAAAAAGAATTTTTATTCTCTTCAATGAAAACTCCCCCACCCTTAAAAAAGTTCTAAAATGGCGCTCCTGGTAAAGGGGCGCTCAAGGAAAAAGAACATACGGCACCATAATTCTAAGCCCTTAAAAAACTTACTTTTAAATTACTTAGTTTGTAAATGAAAAGTTACACAATTTCCATTTTTATTATAATTTCAGAAAAGGTTTTAGAAAAGTACTGTTTCCAGGGCCTGATTATCCAAAAGGCACACGAGGCACATGCTTCCCTTCTAAAATTTAAGAGGGCCCCGAAATGACTATGAAATGGGTCTTTTAATTTCCACTTTTATTTTTTACATTGCATTTAAATTTTTTTGGAAGGGAAAGTTTGACTAATGCAAGAAGAAATCCGCACACTACTTCAGGAAACTTATTTAACCGGGAAATATGAATGTTAATTAATAGAATGAAGAGAATGTTAATTAATCATATAGCATCCTGATGTGCTGATTAAAAACCTTCAGTACAATTAAGCATACAGCTATATCTACTAAATATATCAGCGTATATACAGGAAGCATAAAAAAGCTGTTTAATGAACTATATATTAAGGGGACATACGACCTTTTAAACAGGTGAAAGATTTGATTTCAGAGACAAATATTTAAAGTGCATGCACTCATTTTTGCACTAATCACGTCAGTTTTTGTTAATACTATAATATGTTCTCCATGCAATATAATATATAAATTGCGTTAAACACTGTATAATTAATTGATAATAATTATTCCTTAATGTATGCTTTTTTAAAAAAATTAATGATAATGTATGTAGCTTGCGCGCATGATTTAAAAATATCTATACCCTCTAGAACTTTGAAACCTTTAATATAAGTTTAAGAATATTACAAAAATAAAATGTACTAAAATTTAATGAATAAACAAAAAAATTCTAAAGTTTTTTTTATTTTCATAATAAAAATATGAAAATTTTGATAGTTTTTGTCACTCGAATACTCATACATTCAATAATTTTTGCTAAATTTCTTAGATTTTAGTTCAATTTGAAGAAAATGATCTAGTAAAGATAAATATAAAGTTTCGAATTATTACCTTTAAATTTTTAAACCATGGAGTTATCGTGCGCGCAAGTAAAAAAAAAAAACATCGGTTTTGAGAAAAATCAATTTAAACATAAATATTTTGTTTCAGACAGACCACGGCTAATTAAAATTTTTTTTACTATAACGAGCGCAATTTTACGAATATTTTAGTTATACGAATTTGGTTACGAATATTGCGGTTTGTAGCAAATTGTTCAGAAAAACATTAGCTTTCAAATGAATTAAAAAACAAAAAAATAGAGTTTTTAAAATTTTAAGGGTCATATGTCCCATTAACTCGGCTAAGCCACTCCCAGGAATAATATTAGTATCTTTGATGGGTTTTCATGCATGAAGAATTAAGGAAACTTTTGACAAACAAGAGGGGGGTGGGGCGAAATGATACTGCGCTTCCTATGGATTCAGAAGTTAATCGGGCCCTGACTGTTTCCGTATATTACAAACAGCAAAACGGTCTTATGATTTCAGAAACGTTTTATGTAAATCTTGGACACTAATTGGTTCCGAAATATTTTGATTGATTTTAATCCTAATGGTTCCACGTGATAAGGAGGAAATTCTCAAACTCTTAAGAAAAACACTGCAGTTTACAAGGTTACTTCAATTTTAGTAAACGTTTCTGTCATATGACGAAGCATTTTAGAATTATTATTATTATTTTTTTTTTTTTTTTTTTTTTTTTTTTTTTGTACAATTTGCACTTATCATCAGACAAATATCTTACGAATAAAGAATTGCCAACAATGAGAGTTGTTCCGTACCTGTAACAAACATTGTAATTCACCTTTGGCGACGGAACACCACCCCCGCATCTATGCCAATTGGCAATCAATCCTTTTAATGTAACCCTTTCGTTGAACCCGGATCACGGGTTGAGTACGCATGAGTGTAAGAGGAACAACCTCTGCGGCAACAAGTCGCCATTAGTCTTCATTAAAACATTTATGTTAACAGTCCGCTAATTTCTCTTTTAATTTAGAACACCTCCGTACATTTTGGTCCTAGCGACCCGGAGGTAAGACCAGCGCAAACTAATTTAATTTAATTTATGTCAGTTTCGTCAACAAGACGAAAGGATGGCAGACTCGGACATTACAGCACTGAATCGGCGGCGTGGCAACATCAAGGCCCAGCTAACGAAGATCGTAAACGACACCGAGGGTAAAAGTTTCTCAATTGCGGAAACCAAGGCTCAACTAGAGCTCCTTCACAAAATCGAAGAAAAATTCGAAGTGATCAAACATGAATACTACAAAATTATGGACGAAGAAAAGATTGAGGAAGCGGAAGAACAACTCTCGCAATTGGATGAGGAGATACAAAAATTAGAGGTAAGCCTTAAATCATCTTTTCACAAACAAAATGAAGAAAAAAATAGTAAAATAGACAGCACGTCTGAATCAAAATCCCATGATCAAGTTATTGCCAGAGGGGTCAGCATAAAGCTCCCTAAAATTCCACTTCCGATTTTTAGTGGCAAATTTGAAGAATGGTCTACATTTAAGACCACCTTCAACGAATTGATCAATAGCAATCCTCATTTAACAGACAACGAAAAACTGTTTTATCTCAGAGGGGCATTAACGGGTGAACCGAAAGGTTTACAAACCTCAGATGGCACCTTTAGCTCACTCTTCAGAGAGCTGGAAGAGCGCTATGAAAACAAAAGAATTATTGTGGATTGCCATATTAAAAATATATTAAATCTTTATGTAATCAAACAAGAGTCAGCAAAAGAACTGAGAAACCTTGTAGATCAGGTAAAAAAGAATTTGAGAGCGTTAAAGGTCTTGGAATTCGATAGAGATACCTTTTCAAACGCTATTTTGTTGAACATAATATTAGGAAAAATTGATCGAGAAACTCGTAAGCAATTTGAATTAACACTAAAGGATAAGGAAGTGCCTAATTTCGATGAATTTTTAGAATTTTTAGAGCGCAGATGCCAAATTTTAAGTAGTATTACTTCTGCGAATGCTTCAAAAACCACCAATAAATCTTTATTTATCCGTACCACCAAATCACAAAATAAAATGTGCATTTTATGTAAAACAGAAAGTCACCCAATATATCATTGCGAGAAGTATAAAAGTATGAAACTAAGCGATCGTCTAAACATTGTAAAGAAAAATAAGCTTTGTTTTAATTGCCTTAGTTTTTTTCATATAATTCATCAATGTACTTCAAAGAGCAGATGTCTTGTTTGCAGCTCCAAACATCATACTTCGTTGCATAATTACTCATCACCAGATGTTCGAATTTATGAGCCGTCAAAATCTATAAACAATCTGGCTGCTGAAGAGGTAATTAATAAAAATTTAGCTCCCGAAGATTCAGCGCAAAATGAAAATGTAGTTCATTCATTTTTTTCACATGAAAAGAGCCATAAATCTGTCTTAATGAATACTGCGATTGTTTATATAGCAGACATTAATGGTATAAATAAGCCTTTTCGTACAATCTTGGATAGTGCCTCACAGAATAATTTTATAAGTTTAAGAGCAGCTGAAACTTTAGGTTTGAAAAAACAATCAATTAACATTCCCGTTTCAGGTCTTAATAATTCACCGATGTCCTTGAAATCTAAAGTGAATGCGTGTGTTTCTAATAATAAGAGAGGCGATTTGCGATGGAATCTGGACTTGTTGATCATCCCGAGAATCACAGATTTCACTCCTGGAAAGGAAATAAACATAAATAAATTAAACATTCCTTCGAACATCTGTTTAGCTGACCCACAGTTTTTTATTCCAAATAAGGTTGAAATTTTATTAGGTGCGGAACTGTTCTTTGAATTATTAAAGGCAGACAAAATAAAGTTAGGAAAGCACTTATATTTACAGGAAAGTGTGTTTGGTTATCTAATTTCTGGTTGTGTGTATAACAATGTAGTAAACAATACGAAAAAATATTGTTTCTTAACGAAAAATTTAGAAGCTTTAGATAACACATTGAAATCTTTTTGGGAGATAGAAGAGGTGGGAAATTTAAAACCTTGTGATAGCAAAGAGTTAGAATATTGCAATAGGCACTTCGATAAAACGCATTTTAGAAATCCGGATGGCAGATATGTCGTAGAAATGCCTTTCAAACCGGAAATTTCTGAGCCCAATTTAGGAAATTCAAAAATCGTTGCATTGAAAAGATTAAATTATCTATGGCAACGTCTAGATCGTGACCCTATAATGCGGAATTTATATACACAATTTCTTAATGAATATCAGTTTCTTAATCACATGCATGAAATAGAGGAAACTAATGAATTTGAGGACGGCTATTATTTACCCCATCACGGAATTTTACGACCATCTAGCGCGACAACTAAATTGCGCGTCGTATATGACGCAAGCGCAAAAAGTAGTAATGGATACTCATTGAATGATTTATTGTGCAAGGGTGGTGTGCTACAGGACGATCTCTTTTCGATATTGGTTGGATTTAGAAAGCATATTTATGCATTTACCGCCGACATCAAACAAATGCTTCGAATGATAGAGATAAATCCGTCCCAATACAAATTCCTAAAAATTCTGTGGAAAGACAGTGCATCATCCCCGGTTAAGGTCTTTCAATTATCAACGGTCACGTATGGAACAGCTTGCGCCCCATTTTTGGCCACCAAGGTCTTACAACAACTCGCCTTAGATGAGCAAAAGGCTTTTCCATTAGCTTCCAATATTGTACTGAAAGATTTCTATATGGATGATTGCTTGTCGGGGTCATCCAATTTAGAGGAATTTAATTTAATGCAAGCAGAATTAACACAACTCCTTCAGAGGGGGGGAATGATTTTGCATAAATGGTGTACTAATAAGGTCCAATCTACGGACAATCAGATATTTCCCTTGGATAGAAATTCAGAAGAAATAATGGTTAAAACTTTAGGCATGCTTTGGAACAGTTCTAGCGATACATTTACATACAAAGTCAACGTTAAAATAACAAGTACTTTCACCAAACGAGAGGTGCTATCGCAAATTGCCCGGCTTTATGACTCTCTTGGTCTCTTAGGGCCAGTGATCGCAAAGGCAAAGATATTCATGCAACAATTGTGGTTGCTTAAATTACAATGGAATGATACTTTACCTTCGTAAATTTCCAAACAATGGAAAACCTTTATCGCAACATTGCCAGAGCTCGAGTCCATCAACTTACCGAGATGCTTCTTAAAGGTGCACGTCCAATCAGTGGTACTTAATGGCTTCGCCGATGCTTCTTCAAAGGCATACGGTGCAGTTATTTATGTGCAAACTATATCTAACTCCAACGAAACGGTTAGTCACCTTCTTTGCAGCAAGTCACGAGTGGCCCCTTCAAAGGTGATAACCGTACCCCGCTTGGAACTATCAGCGTGTCTTCTTCTTGCAAAATTAACCTGTAAGGTCTTAGATGCTTTAAACCAACAGGTGAATGCTGTGCGACTATTTTCAGACTCGACCATTGCCTTAGCTTGGATGGACACTGCTCCACATTTACTTAAAACATTTGTCGGCAACCGTGTAGTGCAAATAAAGGACATTTCAAGGAACATTCCATGGCACCATATACCATCGGAGCATAACCCCGCAGACCTGATATCCAGAGGAATGGATGTGAAAAACCTTGCCTCCAGTGAACTATGGTGGAATGGGCCGCCACTTCAAATTCTTAAAGAAGCAATAGAGAAACCTATTTCTAGTCTTACTGACTGCTCGAACAGTTATTATTCCAATGAACTCAAAGCCAGTAGACAAGTGACTTTAATCAACAATATGGACATTAATTTTTTTGATAATTTGTTGACTTTAACAAATAATTTTCTTAAATTAATTAGAATTGTAGCATATATTTTTAGGTTTTTTTTTAAGTGTAAGAGGGTAGCAACTGCAACAGGCCCTCTGTTACTGGAGGAATTAATGGGGGCAGAAGTGTGCTTGATTAAGCATGTGCAGGTAATGTATTTTTCCAAGGAAATCTCCGCCCTGAAAGAGGGATCTTCGGTGCATGGTTCAAGTAAGTTAAAATTTTTGAACCCCTTTATTGATTCGAATGGCTTGATAAGGGTGGGAGGTAGATTGGCTAAATCTAACTTACCATTTGATCACAAATTTCCTATAGTGCTACCAGCGAGCTGTCGCTTAACGAGAATCATATTCCAGTATTATCATGTACGAGATTTTCATGTCGGGCCCCAGGCTCTTTTGAACACTGTGCGCCAAAAATATTGGCCTCTTAGCGGTAGAAACACAGCTCGCAAGGTAGTACATGAATGTGTGCAATGTTTTAAAATTAAGCCTATGCTGGCTAATCAAGTAATGGGAGATCTCCCTCCTGAAAGAATAACGCCCAGTTCACCATTTTCCAGAGTAGGATTAGATCTGTGTGGCCCCTTTGAAATAAAATATAAGGGTCAGAGAAAGGGTACCTTCCAAAAAATATACGTTGCCATTTTCGTGTGTATGGCCTCTAAAGCTGTACACTTGGATTTTGTCTCCGACTTGACATCCGAGGCGATAATAGCAACGCTAAAGAGATTCTTCGCTCGTCGTGGGAGGAGTTCGGTAATTTTTAGCGATAACGCTACTAATTTTGTTGGGGCTTCAGCAGAACTGAAGCGTTTACGTAAACTTGTAGCCAGTGATGAAGTTTGTAACTTTTAGCTTCAGAAGGCATTAACTGGAAATTCTCCCCTCCTAGAGCACCCAACTTTGGTGGACTTTGGGAGGCAGGAGTTAAGGCCTTCAAATACCATTTAAAAAGAGCAGTAGGTTCCGCTCATCTCACGATCGAAGAATTTCTAACCGTAATAACACAGATCGAAGCGATTTTAAATTCGCGACCGCTTTGTCCCTTGTCCACAGATGCTGACGATCTTCAGGTGTTAACTCCAGGCCACTTTCTCATAGGCAGGCCCCTTAATTTAATTCCTGAACCTAATTTGATGGAGGTAAAGGATAACTTGCTTAACAAGTGGCAAAGGACTCAAAAATTAACCCAAACGATTTGGAAATGCTGGCAAAACAATTATCTCAGTAATTTACAGGAGAGAAACAAATGGATGTTTAAAAACCAAAATATTTTGCCAGGCATGTTGGTCCTATTAAAGGACACTCAACTCCCACTTTGCACCTGGTCTCTAGGTCGCATTACTAAGGTAATCCCAGGTGCTGACGGAATGGTCAGAGTAGTAGAACTACGCACCGCTAAGGGCAATTTTAAACGTTCTGTTAACCAAATAAGCATATTACCCATAAATGACAATGATTAACAAAAATCTGGACTGTAATTGTGTTTCATTGTGTATTAATTGTGTTTATTTTATTTCTTTGCTTATAATCTGTACTATGTTGTGTGCTTTTTTTTTTCTCTGTATTGCATTTATACATATTGAAATATAATATTTCAACGCCGGGCGGGATGTTCCGTACCTGTAACAAACATTGTAATTCGCCTTTGGCGACGGAACACCACCCCCGCATCTATGCCAATTGGCAATCAATCCTTTTAATGTAACCCTTTCGTTGAACCCGGATCACGGGTTGAGTACGCATGAGTGTAAGAGGAACAACCTCTGCGGCAACAAGTCGCCATTAGTCTTCATTAAAACATTTATGTTAACAGTCCGCTAATTTCTCTTTTAATTTAGAACACCTCCGTACAAGAGTTATATAGAGAGTTGTGTATGTTATTTTCGATGATCAGATTTTATTATTTCTCATATCATATAAAAGGTGCCAGAAAAACTTAGATAAGTTCACAGTTAAAAATTTGCAGTATTTTGTCCAGTCATTCGACCGTTTTTTTTTTTTGAAAAAACGGTTTCATAACCGTAATTTAACTAAATTCTGACCATAAAATGGCCAATAATATGGTCAGAATAGTGTTAAATTACGGTTGTATAACCGTTTTCGGAAAAAAAATGACTGGTCAAATGACTGGACAGAATGCTGCAAATTTTTAACTGTGTTGTAAAATGCATAGTACAGCGGAAAACTCGCTTCTAGCAATTATATCGACCATAGTCAGTGTTGTAACCGAATACAACACTGTCCAATTGAATTGTGTCTCTGTAAATTAACGACAAATTCTAAGCACTCCATAATGTATATATAAAAAAAAAAAAAAAAAAAAAAAAAAAAAAAAAAATATGTTGCTGTGCACCTCGCGATCTTTTTTCGGTGCGTTCGTAATTATATAAATATGTAGCACCTATAGTCATCGTTTGGTCCCTCCGTCTGTCAGCTTATAACGTCGCAAAAACTACCCAACTAAAGGATTTGTAAATACATACACATAGGTGCCAACCTCAAACTAATCTTCCGTAATACTTGCGTTAATTTGACCCTGGTTTACTACGTTTCGAACCAGAATTTTTTTTTTTTTTTTTTTTTTTAAGAAATGAAATTAAATAAGTTCCACGTGGAAACCTGGAATTAAATAAATAAGCATTCATGAAAAAAAAAAAATTCTGATTCGAAATGTGCTTAACCTGGGTCAAATTAATCCAGACATTACGGAAGATTAGTGGAAGGTTGGCAGCTGTGCAAACATAATCGTTGTAGAACTGTGTTGAGTCATTTCCAATTTCGCGAAAATCGAATCAAAACTTAAAAAGATATTAATAAAAGTTTTCTTCATTCTATTCAATTCGATCATATGTATTTAATTCAATGATATCCCATGATAGATACTGATTCATAGGTCGCCAATGTATGACGAGGGAGGTATTTAAGAGGGAGTCCTATTATTTCTGTATCACTGAATATAATAATATATAAAATCGTAATAAATTTTGTATTCATACATTTTTGCAGAAGAGTGCAACAGTTATCGCACCAAGATCTGAATATTTATAAAACTGGTTATAGTATGAACGCACCTCATTTGCCACGTTTGACGCACAATTTCTGACATGTAAATTTCCTTATGTTTAAAGTATTATAACATCATTAAAATGCACAGAAAACTATTTTCCTACATATAGATCATGATGGAATGGAATATTTTGTACTTCCCTGTAGACGAACTGTTCTGTACTCCTGAGAAAGCCTGTTGTAGTCTCATCTCAGTAATGAATTTCAGTGACATTATGTTCGAAATATCGTAACAATTATAAAATGCATCGAAACGGTTTTCCCCCAAAGACCACAGATATTGTACCGGTATTCTTCCGTGTGTCCTGTAAACGAATTGTAAATGCTACACACTTCATTTTGAATACTAAACATTCTATAGTATAAATCTCAATTTAATATATAAAAATGAAAATTTGTCTGTATGTTTATCTGTAATGCTATACAAATCCACAGTTTGGAAGCCAGAATTGTGAAATGTTATGTTACATGTGTATTAAAACACGGCCGAGGCAACTAAAGCAACCCGGAATCGAAATAATTTATAGTTAACTTTTAATTAATAAAATATCACCAATTTAACAGCAATTTCCTATCAAGTTTAAACATTTTTCGTTATAGCAGCTGCTAACAATTAAAAATTTACAATGAAATCCTTTTTTTTTTATGTTCAATCCGTAATCGCACGATTTCTTTAACGAATGCGAGATATACACATTACGTAGCCACGCTGCAATACTAAAAAGCTCCAGCGGGTATTGCGATCATTCTTTTACCTCACATGCAAATAATTAGAGATTATTTAATTGCGCTTAATTATTAATTAAAAAAAATAAAGGCGCACATTTTATCCCAAATATCAACAAAACTTTTTATTCTATTTATTCCTTTATTCCAAAGATATCGCTTTATCGCCTACAGCCATAGTAACATGATAAATTAAATTTCATTAAAAATATGCGCAGTAGTTGAAAAATATTTTATTAAATCGAATAGTTATTTTTACTTTCTTCTATCTTTACAAGAAGAAAGTATTGGTTTCATGAAAATTTTCGAATTCCAGTTTTCGACGGATTTACACGTTTTATGGGTCAGAGATTCCAAAAAACATGTTTTTACAAAATGTCTGTCTGTTAGTCTGTCTGTCTGTCTGTATGTGACACAAATTTTGTGGGCGCTCTATCTCAAGAACTAATACACGGAATTTAATAAAAATTTATATTCAGGTAGTCCCTAATATAGATTGGTGCTGATTAGTTTTTGGTGTAAATCGCCCTGCAGGTGGCGCTGCTATGTAGCATTTTGCAGGATTTCCGCAAAAGCTCTATCTCAAGAACTGATGCACGGATTTTTATAAAACTTCAGATTCCGTTAGTCCTTGACATGAATGGATGCTGTTTACGTTTTGGTGTAAATCGTCCAACAGGTGGCGCTGCTATGCTGCATTTTGCAGGATACACTATTTTCGCAGTAGCTCTATCCCAAGAACTAATGCACACATTTTCATCAAATTTCGGATTTAGTTAGTCCTTGATATGAAATAATGCTGACTACGTGTTGGTGTAAATCTCCCAATAGGTGGCGCTGCTGTGCTGCATTTTGAACTATTTCCTCAATAGCTCTATCTCAAGAACTAATGCACGAATTTTCATCAAACTTCAGATTTAAGTATAACTTGATTAATATTGCTGCTGATTATGTGGTGTTGCAAATCGCTCAACAGGTAGCGCATCTATGCTGCATTTGTCATGATTTGTGCAATACTTCTATCTCAAGAACTAATGCACGAACTTTCCTCAAACTTCATATTCTGTTAGACGTTGAAATAAGTAGGTGATAATTAGCTTCTGGTGTAAATAACCCAATAGGTGGCGCTGTTATGCTGCATTTTGCTGGATTTACACGATTTCAGTGACAGTCATACCTCGAGAACTAATGCACGGAATTTCATATTTTTAGAATTATCATGATGAACACAGATTGCTATTTAATTTGGCACTGAGATAGTGAATTTTGAAGTATTGACATGTATGAGATAGAAGAAAGTTTTGTGATGGCCACAACATACTAGTTAATTTTTGTTTTAGAATTAAATTCATGAAGTCCTGTGTATAGAATGGGTTAAACAGCTAGTAACATATAAAAATTACATGGTAAACCGAGTATATTTTAACTCTGAAAAATGCATAGGCGGCATGCAGACAAACCAAAGTCATAAACACTTTTCAACTATGTTGGAATATGTTAAAAAGAATACATTGATACCGGTGTCATAAATACAAAATTCCATCTTTAGCTAAAACAAGAAAGAAGTCATGCGTCAAGCATAGATTATGAAACACTTTCCAACACATTCAGAATAATGTAAAAAAAGGTCACAGTTTATTAAGTTCAAATAGGATGTCTAGTTGAAGAATTTGGAAAACGCATAAGACATTTGAAATCCTAATTTCAGTAATCCCCATCTACAGTCGGAAAATCATCCGAATTCTTTGAGCAGCCCTGTATATGATATATATGATATATATTTGTATCTATTAACTACATCCATGCAAAAATTTAGTTAAGTTAGGATATATATATATGTTATATAAAAATTTTACTTTTACTATTCATTTAAATTATTTTAAATTGCCGGCATATTAATTATTTCCCTTTTTTTAATGCTCTCTATTATTTATTTCTAGTTAAATTCCTATAAATTTAAAACGCGTATTTTAATAATAGTTTTATTCAAAAACTTAATCTAAACTTTTAATCCCTTCATTAGTTTTTATCGGTTACCAAACTGTAAAACTCTGAGCGCAGTTACTTTATTTTTCGAATATTTATAAAAGCCATTTATTTTTATTTTTTTATTTCATCTCATTTTCACGCCAGCCGGGCGAGCGTCAGCCTATTCACATCGGAATCCTTCCATCAGCAGCGCCGGGATTCATTTCTGTGACGTTTCTCGATCGCTCTCCATTGGTTGAATGACGGATCGCAGTTTCTTTCGAGTCTCGCTCATGAATTTGTTTGGTTAGCCTGAAGTTTGCATTTCAATCGGAATTCCTCCGCGTATTCTAATAAAACACTCGAGCATGAGCTCAGAAGAAGATTTTTTGTGCTGTTTGATTGTTTACCTAATCTGTTACCTGATGTCCTAAGTCACGTAGAATATTAAATTCGTTATTTAACATCTTTTCGCATGAATAACTCTCAAGCATGATGGCTCTGATAATTCTCATCCTGTGGAAATTGTTTACGTTGATATGTTCTGATGGAATAAACAGCTTCCAATGAGTATGTTTCCATGTTTTAATTGTTAAAACCCTAGATTTCTTCATAATCCTTTTTTCACCACTCATGCGGCCTAATCTGCCTTGACTTCATCATGAATCAATGCTTGTTTGATTGGATTTTACCAATCTTATCACTATCAACAATCGAAAGAGTTGATTAAATAAGTCAACTAAAGTATTCTGTCGGTCCACAACTGCTAAATTTCCACAATGTTGACACCTCCAATAGCGATGCTTGCACTAAGTGGTACGACTGCTATACAACCTCACCAATGGCTGATTAAAATATAATACTAATCCAGTAATATGTCGTAAACAGCACGACGTGATTGTTCGACTTAACCCATTTATTTGTTACGTAATATATATACTTCAGTTGGAAATTCCCCTTCAGCAATTTCCGCTAATAAGGTGAATGGTACGTGACTTCTTTTGTGCAGCCCTGTATACGAGGTATAGAATTTATGTACAACGAGTAACATGCATAAAAATTTGTTCAATTTAAAAGCGCATACCGAAATTGAAAACGCACTTCCAGCAATTATGGCTCAGACAGAGTACTGTAACCGATTTCTTTTGTGTGTCCCTGTAAATGAACGACAAATGCTATATGAATGCCCTATTCTATAGTATTTATCTTGCAATGAAATTCAGTGATTTATATCAATTTTAATACATTTGAAATAGCGTAATGTAATTAAAATACTCTGCAAACGATTTTCCCCATTGAACATTAACGGAATTATGTCGAATGCCTCTGTAAATGAACTACTATTAATGCTATAAACTTCATATTCTGTACCGAAAATGCCATTGTAAACCTCATTAACATATAACAATTGCACGGCAATCCGAATATATTTACGCGAGTTGGAGCGTGGGCAGACGGACAGACAAACCGAATTCATAAACACTTTTCAACTTTGTTGAAAAGAGTTAAAAACAAATTAAGTTAAATAAAAGAGTGTAAAAATTACCTAAAATGAAGTCGCGTTATAAATAAAATTGGGTATTATTTTCGGTCATTCCGTATTACTTTTGATTACATTATTTCCGATACCATGTAAGTTGTACACGAAAACTTCTGCCACATAAATCCGAGAAGGTTTAGGCGAACTCATGGATTATAAATAATATACGATTGCTCCAAAATAATAACCAAAGTTATGTTAGCAATGGGATAAATAACACTTCCAAAACAATCTGCCTGACTAGATTTCACTTTAATTAAAGAGCCGCACCTACAGTTTCACGCAAAAAAAGTGGTTAGGCGGTATTTTTCAAGGCTCTATACCATCCTTACAGGAGTTCAAGCAGAAAATGAATGACAAAATAAATTAAAAAAGAAGAGAAATTCTGCTTGTAACATCGGATTTTTATTCTTTAAATAGCCTTCTTGATGAAGAACATAAAACGTGATTTGTAAAGGACACGTTCTTGATTACAGAAAAAAACGAATATTTAATAACACAATAAATTAATTTGAATGTTGTAACATCATCTTAATATTCTCGCATGACATTTTTAAATGCGATATACATGATTAAAAAAAAAAAAGGGAAATGTATAATTATTCCAAAAGCATAGTAGATTAACTCTGAAAATAGAAACAGGTGATCAGGGTTGAATCCAGATATTTTCCTCTGGGGGGGGGGGGGGGGAATTTTGCAGCTCCGGGAGTGGAAGGGGGATTTGTACTATTAAACCAAATACAAAATGTCAATTTCTTTTCCGGCCGGGGTTATGCTCCGAGCAATGCATCCCCTTACCCCCAGGCTGTCCTCTGAATTCGTAATAACACATAGAAATCTCTAAAAATTTCACAATATTAGAATTAATTATTTTTATCTCCCAAGAATAAGAAGTTTTTAAACAAAAAACTAGTCTAGACATTTTCCTCCGGGGGAGAATTTTGCAGCTTCTGGAGGCAGGGGATTTGTACTATTAAACCAAATGCAAAATCTCAATTTTTTCCGGCGGGTGTTATGCTCCGAGATATACACCTCCCTACCCTCTGAATTCGTCACTGAACGCGGTAACAACACATAGAAATTCCTAACACTATTTCACAATATCAGAATTAATTCTTTCGACCTCCCAAAGGATCATCCTTTGGGAGGCCTTAAGGATAAGTAGTTTTTTTACAAAAATCCAATCCAGATATTTTCCTCCGGGAGAAAATTTTGCAGCTCCGAGGGTGAGGGGATATGTACTATTAAACGAAATACAAAATCTCATTTTTCTTTTTTTCCAGCGGTCGTTATATTCCGAGCAATGTAACCCCCTATCCTCTGAATTCGCCACTGTACGCGATAATAACATATAGAAATGCCGAAAGATTTCAGAATATCAAAATTAATTCTTTCGAACTCCCAAATAATAACAAGGCCTTATGAATAAGTAGTTTTTACGAAAATCCAGTCCAGATATTTTCCTCAATGAGAGGTTTTGCAGCTTCGGGAGGGAGGGGATTTGTGATATTAACACTAGAACTACCAAGACCGTCATTTTGACGGTTTTCAAATTTCATGCTTAAAAATTTGATATAATTTATGTATTGTTCTAGAATTTTATGATACGACTTTTAATGAAATATAAGAATAATTAAATGTTCCTATTCAGTTTCCATTCACCCACTTTAATTTCCATAATCAGTATGCCCTATACCTATTTATACCAAGACCCGTCAAAATGACGGCTTTGGCAATTTCGAAGTTGAATGATCCAAAGTGTTCGACAGCCGTTGTAACGGGATCCAATTTGCTCCGATCACTCTTCAGTTTAGAACTGAACGGTCTGACTGGTAAATGTAATCAGGACGCACTCATTATCAGTTGTACTTCTAACGTGATAAAGTGCAATTGGTGAATAGTGCAATCTGTGCAAAGTGTAATCTGTAAAAAGTCCAATCTCGGAACATAGTATTGTAGGAAAGCTAATTGCTTTCATGCACAGCTTGATTTCCGACAGCCGATGTCACTCACTAATAGAGACACCCTACAAACCGTTGGAATACCAGAACGCGTAGCCTAAAAGTAAGAGAGAGAAAGGAAGTAAAAACTGATATGAAGTGAGAAATGACTAGATACATGTTGTTTGCCCGCGAGTATGAGATGTGATAGAATGTGTGTGTTCGAAGAATGTCGTCTTAGGACATGGGAAAATATATGAGCTTTAAAATTTATTTCTTGTAAATTGTAGGGAACAACGAAACGATTTCCAGTAAGCAAAAAACTATTCGAAGAATTCAAAGAACTCACTACTAATAAATGAAGACTGTTCGGACACTAAATCAAGTAATAATAATTTGGACATATCTTGCGTGGAAAATAAAACTGAATTTTCAGACTCTGAAGAAGCTGAAGATGAAATTGAAGTACGATATATTGAAGAAAGTGAAGAAGATGAATATGAAAGTGAAGATTCAGGGAGTGAAGATGAAATTCCCCAAAAGAGCTACAGACGCTGAAAGCTATTACGAATAAGTTCAGATACTCAATCAGATAGCCAAACAGAAATCGCAAAGGACAGAAGAAAAACATTGCTCTCGACGGTACTGAATGGGAAGAATTAGGGAATGGTTTTGTTGGTAGATTCCCACCACATACTATATTCAGGTATAGTTCAGGCCCAAATGGTTTTGCGAAGCGAAACATTATGCTAGGTAATGTTATCAGTGCATTTAGATTTATAATTGATAATCGAACGATGAATCACATAAAAACTTGCACTGAGCTCGAGGCTAGAAATGTTTTACAGAAGGACGATTGGAAAATTACTATTGAAGAATTATATGCGTTTGTAGCTATTTTGTATGCTCGAGGAGCCTACGAAGCGAGAAATTTGAAATTATCATAATTGTGGTCAGAAAAATTGGGACCTTCTTTATTTCACGAAACTATGAATAGAAACAGCTTTTCAGAAAGTGTGAGATTCGGTAAAAAAAGCGTGTGGAGTGTTCACTTAAGAACTGACAAATTTGGATTAGCTTCCAAAATGTGAACGTCCTTTATTGATAACAGCCAAGCTTGTTACAAACCAGATCAGAATATAAGCGTAGATGAACAACTGTTTCCCACAAAGGCAAGATGCAGATTTCTACAATATATGCCAACAAACCGGACAAATTCGGAATTAAGTTTTGGTTAGCTGTAGACGTGCGAAGTAAATATCTTATAAATGGCTCTCCCTATTTAGGCTAAGATGAACTTAGACCATCAGGAGTACCTTTGAATGAATTTGTAGTTTTGAATCTTGTACAAAACTATGTAAATTGTGGGAGAAATATAACAACGGGTAATTTTTTTACAAGTATACAACTCGCAAAGAAGCTACTGGCAAAAAAAGCAAGTCTTGTTGGAACTATGCGAGCTAATAAAAGAGAATTGCCGAAAATACCTAAAGTTAGAAAAGATAACATGGCTCTTTTCTCCACAAAACTCTACAAATCAAATGATATTGCTCTAACAATTTACAAAAGTAAGCCTCGTAAAAAAGTACTACTTCTTAGCTCAAAACATTAGTCCGTAAAAATTGCCCTAATCGAAAAACAATTCCTGCAATTTTGTCGTTTTACAATGAGACTAAGTTTAGAGTAGATGTAGTTGACCAAATGGCCAGCAAATATAGCGTAAAAGCAGGGTCACGTAGATGGCCTTTGCAGGTATTTTACGATATTTTGGATTTGGCAGCAATCAATGCGTGGATTTTATATAAAGAGACTTGTGATGGAAATATAACTAGAAAACAATTTTTATTTCAGTTAACCGAAGAGCTCGCCAGTGAATATAGGTGCTGCGGAAAAGAAGCCTCCTCCCAAAAACAAGAACGGAAAGCTATGGATTGTACTCGAGAAAACTAAAAAAAAGTCCTTATGAACACAAATCTTGCCAAATTCGATTGTGCAACAAAAATAGAGCGATTTATACCTGCAATGTATGCAACAAATATGTTTGTGGCAAGTGTTCATCTGAAACAACATGTACTTGTAAAATATTTTCCTCATAGTTATTTCATACATATAAATGTGCTATACTATGAATGCAAATAGAAACTGTTTTTGTTTGTTTTTTATTAATAATTAATTAATTATTATATTAAATGTTGATTTTATTAAATTATGTTATTTTATTTACATTAACTATGTGGCAAGTGATCCTCTAAGTTAGCATGTACTTGTAAAATATGTGCTTCATAGTTATTTCATACGTATCAAATGTGCTATACTACAAATGCAAATAGAAACTGTTTTTGTTTGTTTTTTATTAATAATTAATGCATTATTATATTAAATGTTGATTTTGTTAAATTATATTATTTTATTTTCATTAACTAAGTTGCAAGGGTTCATTTCAGATAACATGTATTCGTAAAATATGTGCCTCATAGTTATTTCATACATATCAAATGTACTATACTATAAACGCAAATAGAAACTGTTTTTTTTTATTAATAATTAATGAATTATTATATTAAATGTTATTTTTGTTAAATTATATTATTTTATTTACATTAACTAAGTTAAAAGTTACAATGAAAGCCATGATAAAAAATCTGTCAATTTGACGGGTGCGGTAAAACTAGGTATATATAAAACATCGGTAGTTCTAGTGTTAAACCAAATGCAAAATCTCAATTTTTTCCGTTGGGTGTTATGCACCGCGAGCAATGCAGCCCCCTATCCTCTGAATTCGTCACCGAACGCGATAATAGCACATAGAAATTCCTAACACGATTTCACAATATCAAAATTAATTCTTTCGACCTCCCAAAGGATGAGGTCTTAAGGATAAGTAGTTTTTTTCAAAAATCCAATCCAGATATTTTACTCCAGAGAAAATTTTGAAGCTCCGGGGATGAGGGTATTCGTACTATTAACCTTTAACTCATGTGACAGAAATTGTCACATAACTAGTGTGAAGTTGTTTGTGAGACCGCTCCATTGAAAGATGAATAAAAGGTGCGATTAACTTATAGAATGGTGTTTTTGTACCAAACTTTTTGTATAGGACTGTTATAATAAAATTTCACCTATTCAAAAGTCTCTAGTGATGGTACTAAAGTAACAAACGGAACAAAATTTCGGTAGTGTTTGTAGTTAAACTGAAAGTTACAAGTTAAACTATAAAAATTCAAAAAAGCAGCGGTCTGTGAGACCGGTAACATCAGTACAAGTTAAACAAAATACAAAATCAATCTCTTTTTTTTTTTTTTTTCTTTTTCTGCGGGTGTTATGCTCCGTGCAATGCATCCCCTACTCTCTGAATTCGTCACTGCACGCGTTAATAACACATAGAAATGCCTAAAGGTTTCACAATATCAAAATTAATTTTTTTAATCTCCCACAGAATAAGTAGTTTTTGACAAATATAGCTTAAACTAAATAAATGAAAAATTAAAAAAATAATAATAAAATTCTAGATTAGCACTTAGACTGTACACCAGAATCTGTGCTGCTATTAACCTTAAAGTCTAAACAAGTGGGTAAGTATGATTGCCGATCGCACAGAGGGTTCATTTAATATCTCTTTTAAAACACTTTATCCTTAAATTAACAAATTAAAATTGTTAATTTCTAATTATTAAATCCTTACATAAATGGCAGCACCATTACATTTCATTTTAAAATAATTAGAAAAATATTTTTAAATCAAATGAAAAATATTCAAGAAAAATTATTTAAATAAAATTAAAGGAATCCGAATATTTTTAAATGCAGCAATTTCAAACATTTAGGGCAGGTATAAATAAAATATAAAATTTTTAAAAGCAAAAAATTGTTTAAAATATATTTAAAACGCTCAAATAATTCAGAAAAAATCCAAATTAAGTGTTTGACTTTCCAAACACTCACTAGATGGCACCGAAAAAGGATGCTAACATTTATTAAAATTCGAAATAAAAAATAAATCTTTCAATACCTGAATAATTCTTCTAATGATACGATGAAAAAAGTTACTCTATTATTTCAAAAAATGTCCAGTAGATGGCAGCAGCAAGCAAAACAATATTGGTTCTAGATTGGAATTCCAGATTTCCCCTGTCTGAAAAAAAAAAAAAAAAAAAAAAAAAAGAAAGAAAGAAAAAGATATTTTTTAAATTACCGCTGCGGAAAAAAATAAAATAAGCCTTTAAAACGGTTAAGAAAAAAGGAATTTTCTTTTAATTAAATCCATCTGAAAAAAAATTTGTAATAATAATAAAAATCAAAATTTTAAAATTCCGTCGGAGACATTCGAACTCACAATTTTCTACTCTACGGACATTCAGCGATATATGCTGATATTGAGATTATGTTTTGAAATCGAAAAAGAACGAACACATTTAATTAAAACAATATAAAACTTTTTCAAAATTTTATGATTTTGAGTATTCAGCTCTATGTAAAAAATAAATAAATAAATAAAAATCAAGTCGGTAACTGAAATAGTTTCCGAGTACTAGGCTGTGACAGACGATGGGCAGACAGATAAACGAGACTATAAAGGTTTCGTGAGATGAACGAAACCCTAAAAATGATGCAAAAATGAGGTAAAAAGCGTAACTTTTTAAAAATTAAACATCGACATAATCTTAAATCCTATCCTATTTTGAACAAATTTGCAATTTACGTTACTTACGTATCTCCAACAGATAAAAAATTAAGGCACGTTTCAATCCTTTTGGGACAACCTGTTATGTATGTATGTATATACTACGGGGCTCTGCCCCCTACGAGCTACGCTCGCCAAGCCCCGTTCAGACACCGGATATCGCAGATTCTAAAAACACGCTAATTTGATAGGTGTTAAAAAGATTACATAAGATTGAATTATAATTTAAAAAAACAGTGGTGATCTCCCTTTAGACGGTTTTCCATTCATTTCCCTTTGATTGCGAAATTTTAAAGCCGGATCAGCTGCTGTTAAAACATCTAACGGCACAGCTGCCAACTTTTACGCTTTTTTGCTACCACTAAAATTTAATGGGCATTTTTGCTTTGCTTAATCATGAAACTTCGACGATTAAATAAGATATTTCCTGCAAAACTTTAGTGGTACGAAGAAAACGTAAAAGTTGGCAGCAATGCAATGGCTGTTTTCGTATTTGATTCAATAAGAACAGTTAAACATTTGAAAATAAGCTAATATAAAATTAATTAAGTAAACAGAGTCTTTGCATTCCAGTATTTTTTAACAACTCTGTAAAAGAATTGTTTTAAATAAAACATTTTAAATATATCGTTTTAAATCTGACCTAATTTTCACCACAGTTTTCTTTCTCTTTTTAACATTCACGCGAAAATACTTTTGTTTTTAGAAAGGAATACTATTTGCGCTGTCTTAGAATTGGCAACATTAGTTAAAAAGATCATATCGAAGTATAAAATAAATGTCTCGCATAAATATATTTTTAATTTTTAACTTTTTGTCAATATTATTATTTGGCCATTTTCAATAGAACGTTTTTCCATTTACTGCTTTTAACGCATATTAATGAATTTGTCATTTTCAAATTTTCTTTCTCATTTTGATATTCTCGTGAAAATACCTTTGTTGTTAGAAAGGAAATATTATTATTTGCGCTGCCTTAGAATTGGCAATAAAAGTTAAAAAAGTAATCTCGAAACGTGAAATAAATGTCTCGTAAATATATTTTTTTAATTTAAAATGTTTGGCAGTATTATTTGGCCATTTTAAATATGATGTAATTTCCCCCATTTACTGCTTTTAACGCATATTAACGAATTTATTTTGTTAAAGTTTTCTTTCTCTTTTAATAGTCACGTGTAAATACAATTTACATGACGTAATTTTCAACATTTCCCTACTTTTAACACGTAATCATTCAATTCTAATTGTAAAGTTTTTTCTGTTTTTAATAGTCAGGTGTAAATAAATTTTTAATCATAAAGAAAATTCTTTGCGCTGTTTTTGCAATTGGCAACAATTTGAAATAATAACCTTTTCTAAAACGAAAAAAATATCCTTTGAAATGATGAAAATTTGATTAAAATAAATAAGAAATTATTATTTATTTATTATTATTATTATTTAATGAATTATTTTTGAAATTTTCCTGAAAAACATAATTTAATCACAATAGTCTTCACTTTCGATTGAAATAAAAGATAATTTTAATTCGAAAATGGCGAAAAAAACAGAAATCTAGTAATCCCTATATTTTCCCTTTCCTCGCTGTTTTCCACAAAAATGGAGTCATTTAGTTGCCATCTTTATAGAAATATCATTCAAATTAGGAAAAAAAAATATCTCGAAAACAAATTCAAATTTAAAAATTCTAATACCATTCTTTATATACGCGGATCAATACTGTGTGTGATCAATACCGATTGGTGTTGATTTCACCGCAAAAGTGTCCATATTTTGGTAGGAATAGCTCTGAAACATAATCAGTCGTTTCATAAAGATTTTATACTATATATATAAAGTAGATATATTAGGTTGTCAACGATGGCATTTGGAGTTAATAATATTGCCAACTTTAACACCTTATTATTTGACATTGGGTTAATATTTTACCGGTCTAAAATAATTTTGTTGAAAATGGAAGGGTCGGAAATTCGCACTATTGTGAAGTATGAGTTTTCACGTCCTTACGTGAAACTACGGCATCGCAGACCTCGTGAAACATTGATAGAGTGTATTTGGCTCTAGTGTTACTACGAAACAGACAGTATCAAATTGGTTCGCCAAATTTCGTACAGGTAACTTTGACCTCACTAATGATCCACGCGGTTGCCCAGAATCAAGGGGTCAATAATGACGAAGTAAAGGTCACCGTTGAGTCTGGCCCATCTCAGAGCGCCTATGAATTATCGTTGAAGTTTGGATAAAATAATTCCTCAAGTTTGAACAAAATAATTTCTTATATTTGTAAGTAATCAACTATGCCTTTTTTTCTACAAATTTCATCCTTGATGACCTGATATATATATATAAATTTAAGCTTTTTTTTATGTGTGGTCGATCGGGTACATAAAGAATCTAATTTTTAGCTTATGCTGGATTCTTTTACAGAAATCGATTATGTTTTTGCTTATATTGGTGTTTCATGTACCCTTGATGAAATGAAATGCTATATAAGCTTCCGGCTCCATCCTTCCAATTGATCTATTGTCTGTTTACAATATGTCTTTTAAGTGTTCAACATTATTTAGCTGGTTTCTTGTTTCATATGTCTTTAATGGATTTTATTTTTTCAAAATTTGGAGGATTTTCATATGTTAAAATGGATTAATCGTATGCAATGTGCTAGTCAATTGGTGGATTTTGCTTAATTAGTATTACTAGTATAGGGTTCCATCTGTATTTTGTATAATGTTACTGTTATATTTTGCTGCTAAATTTATTAATTTATTGAATTAATTATTGTAATTGGAAATCGATGATGATTTGTAATTATACTATGGCTATATATATATATATATATATATATATATATATATATATATATATACAACCATTAATTAAACATTACCGACCATCATCAAAAACCGCATTATTGTGTATGAATTGACAATAAAAATGGATGTCACAAACCTATAATATAGAACTGTATGTATAAAATAAAGTACCTTATACTTAATTACAAGAATTAATAAGGAAGAATAAAAAAAAAAGAAGAATATGGATTCCGAAAAAAGAAGAATATGGATTCCGAAAAAATTGAAAAACTTATATATTGAATTCCGTTTTCAAGAGTACAGAATTCAATGATATAAGTAAATCGGTTGTTTTCTGTGAGAAAAAAGCTAAAAGCTGAAAAAAATTTTTCTCCTGTACTCGATATATATATTGCATATGAATAAAAAATAGCTGAAATTTTCATGCATGCAAGAAAAAATTATTTTGTAATTGTGTCTGTGTAAAATTATTTTGTAGTAAAGATTCTTTTTGTTCAGCAAAAAACAAGGAAAATTAGAGAACACCGTTAAAGGTGTTCTCAAATCCAAAAGAGAAACTTTCTGACATAAGTTTTAATTTATTTTTGGTCGAAAATGCGTGAAACTAGCTGGTGTTGTTGTTAAGAAACTATATCATCGAGCTGTTTTTTTTTTCATTATTTTGCAAACGCAATAGATCTTTCAGAAAAGAGAGTCAAAATGGGCGTTTTGAACAGAATTTCCGCGCGAAGGAAGAAAGAGCACTCAAGAGTGGGCGAAAAACATGTTTGTCACGTGATCAAATTTGCTTATAACTCAATAGGTAATTGATGGATCAAAAAATGGAAAAAACAGTTCAATTCCAAATCGCTTCCATGGCCAGGCCTTCCAATTTTATGCCTTTCCGTTAAAAAATGAATTGTAAATGTGTCAAAACGTTTTGCGCTTGTTGAGCAGATCAGTTAAAAACAGCAATAAAAGATGATTCTGCCAAAGTTAGATTGTGGTAACCAAACAAAAGCCATGAAACAAAAGTTTGGAGGTACGTAGGAAGCTATATATATTTCATTTTCGTCATAGGTAATTGTTTAATAGTTTGAGTAATTTCTTTAAACATATGCCGATAACTCGCGAGTTATCTGGAGGAGTGAGTCGAATAGATGGACGAAATCTTAAAAAGATCTTTTTAGGATTTCGTCCTGTCTGCCACAGAGTTCGTTCTCAGAAACTGTATAAGTTAGAGACTTGAAATTTCGCATACTTATAGCTGAATACCTCCAATCACGTGACAAAAATTAAAATTTTGAAAAAGTCATATTAAATTAATTTAGTCACATCCAACGATTTTTGCGATTTAGATTTTAAAACGGAACTTTAATTTCAGTCTCTTTCGTGCAGATTAGATGGCCCCGTAGTAGCGTATTTGCCTGCTAATCAAAAGGTTCCCGGTTCGTTGCACGGCGTCGGAGTTTAAATTTTTTCCGTGAAATAGATTTCATTGCCTAATAGATTCAATTTTACAGAATATTTGTAATATTCTTGACATTTTAAGGCCAACAGCTATAAAATACTTTGTTAATTTTTTTAATTAAAAAATTATTTTCTTGAGAAATTGCGAAATTTTAAATTGACTTCATTTCATTGTCCGATGAATTTAATTAAAAGAACTTTAGTACTTTTTTTTTCGCCTTTTTAATGCTTTTTTTTTGGGGGGGGGGATTAGCTAAAATTAAATCAGATAATTAAATATGCTTTTCAGTTACACAAACATGTGATGTTGCAGTTGTGTGAAAAGCAGTTATTGAATATTTTTAATTTGATTTTAAAAAATCTGCCAATTGTAATATAGTGAAATCTCCTTGAACGGCCACCTCTAAACAACGAAAACCTCCAAATACCGGCCACATGCTGATGGATCCAAACACGTTCCATAGCATTAACATTAGTACGAACCTCTAAATAAGGAATTCTGAACAACGGCCACTCAAAAGTCACGAGAAAAAAAATTTACAGCTCCTGGTACAATTTCATATTTATTTGCAAACTGAAATGTGAAGCAGATCAAACAAAATTTACTTGGTATATGAACAAATAGAAAATGAAGACATCAATAATAATGGGGAAATTTTATATAATATTCTTAGAATGGCAGGCATAACTAACCTAAAAAGGCCAGCTTGTTTGTATCTCCGGTAAAAAATTTGGCAGTTAGTGCCACATTTGATTCCATACAGCAAATGGTGGAAGATAGAAGAAAGGAAGAGGAAATAGATAATAGAATCACCCAAAATTTCCAGTATTAACACATATACCGAAGATTTGAAGAACCTTCGAGAAATTTTTCTCAAAATTTCTCATTGAATCATAATGATGGTGAATTGTATAGCAAATCAAACCAAATCATATTTTCTTTTCTTCAGAGAAAGACATTTGCAGCAAGAAAAAAAAATAAATAAATAAAGCAACTGAAAATCACTGATTTTCTTATTAGAGTGACAGAAAAAAAAAAAATCTTGACAGTCATTGATAAATTTTAAAAAAGCCCTCTTTTCAAAGCACTATCAAGACTCAAAAAAAGAGAGAGAGAACGCTGGGTGATCTCAAACTGCAGGGCCACCGCTCCAGCTGATCAGACCAACGTGCGATAGAAACTCTAGCCCGCCTCTTCTATTTAAAGCAGAAAAAAGTAAAATAAGACATCTGAACATTGAGATTGTAGCTTGAGTGTCAAGATTTTTTTTTTTCTGGCACTGTATATTAAAACAATGAGGAGTAATTAAAATGATTGTGTGTATTTCTATTTAAATTTGTGTAATTTTGATTTTTTTTTTTTTTAATGAAACCTCTGAAGAGCGGTCACTTTTCACCGGTCCCACGGCTAATCGTTATTCAGAGGTTACACTGTAATTTTAAAATTAAATTTAATGTTACTCTCATCCATGTTCTTATTGAAAAAGGAAACGGATTTAATAATTATAAATGATCGATTTGGATTTATTAATTAAAGGATAAAGTGTTTTGAAAGGAATATTAAAAGAAACCATCTGTGGGATCTTCGAAAATATTTATTTTTTTAACAATATAATAGACCGGAAGGTGTCTGCACAAACCATCACCTCATCGAGTTGACAGCTGAAATTCCAGGATTAGACAGAAGTCGATTAGCATATTAAAATGCAACTGGTCTGCCAAATCATATCTTCGTGGAAACCATTTGCAGACCCGATTTCGGCGATTGATCGGTAGGTTTATCGTTGTTTTCTCCTGCAACCAAAGATATGAAAACATGCGAGGATTGGGAGCTCGAAAACACAATAATAAACCTACGAGTCAACCACTGAAATCGGGTTTGCAGGTGTTTTCCACCAAGATATGATTTGGCAGACCAGTTGCATTTTAATATGTTATTCGAGTTCTTTCTAACCCTGGAATTTCAGCCCTCAACCAATGAGATGATGGTTTGTGCTGCCCCCTCCCGGTCTATAAGAGAATTCAGCAGTAGAGTTGCAAAGGGTGGAAAAAACCGGGTTTATTCCCGGGAATAAACCGGGTTTTTGGAAGGAAAATTTTTAAATTTCCGGGAGTTTTTAGAAAGTTTTAAGAATGAAAAATGTTTAATTTATTATTTTCGATTATTTTTAATGATTTCAATTTTTGTCAATGTAAACAAAATTAATAACATAAAATATAAAAAAATTGCATGGTTTACATGAAAACTAACGAAATACAGGTTTAAGCTGCAGAAATATTAAGTAAGAAAAATTAAAATATCATAAGTATTTTGGTATTTTAATCGTCGATAAGTAAAAAGTGAAAGAGGCAGATATTCATCTTTCCTGACATAAATATAAACTTCAACTCTGTTCTTCGAATCAACGAATGTAAACAAAAAAAAATGAACAAAATTAAAAGAAATCAATGCAAAAATACAACGCAACTCGCTAGAAAATTAATATAAAGCATGCCTGAATAAGAGATATGCGAGCCAACAGAAACTAAAAAAGAATATTTTTTTAAAAAAACACCCATATCCTCACCTATTTACAGCTGCCATTGTTGTAAGGCTAATAAATTATAAAGATTTTTAGACTGTAAAATCATAAGTTTTGTGAATTCATAATACAAAATCTATCTTTTTGGAACATTCTTCCCTGAAATTTCCTTAGAATAAAAATTTCAAATAAAAAAAAATAAGTGGTTTTGTTTATCTTCAAACCTCTTTCAAAATGTCCAATATTGCCCAAAATTCCGGGTTTATTCCCCAAAATTCCCGGGTTTGTCTCTGTCCCTCAAAATCTGCGGGTTTTTTGCAACTCTATTCAGCAGTAACCATAAGACATTTAGCAAAACTTTCCTTGTTTTCTCGGAGCCTAAATTTGAGGTGTTTTTCTCTCCTTTTTCAGCAGTAAATCGACTTTTTTTTTTTTTTTCGCAATCATATAAATAAATACAAGCCCCATCAATTGTAGAAACATGTTTCCAATTTTCATCTGCCAAATAATTTTGATACGACAATCTGTACATAGTCTTAGGCAGAGAAACATGCTTTCGCATTAGGTGGTAAACATCATGGTGTTTATTTTGATTAGCTTTAAATCAGTTTGATCAGTTGCATTTTAATATGTGAATCGAGTTAACTAATCCTGGAATTTCAGCCGCCAACTCGACGATGTGATGGATTGTGCAGTCACCTCCTGGGGGTGGGGGGGGGGGCTGTACATGATAACGTTATCAACTTTTTCGTAATTTTGAACCCCTCCCCCCTTACGATATCATACGTTATCATCCCTCGACCCCCCCCCCCCTTCCCACCCGTCATGATATCCTTATCAATGTATAAAAATTCTTTAGATATTTTGGAATTTTTTTTCTTTTGTTTGAATAATATACAAGTATGATTACATTTATTTTTCGCATACTTTATTGATTCAGATGAAGAGAAGTCAGTAAAATAACAGTTTATATATGAAATAACTTTATATCAAATAACACTTAAGAGAAATGGTTACTGTTTGAAAGTGTTTATTAATAGCTTTTTGTTACATAATGCATTCAAAAGTAATAATGTCTTTTTGCTCTTGTTTCCGCACAGCGTTTATCAACAAAACAGAGGAACAACATTCTTTCTCTTTTATTTACTAGTAAACACAAATATAATTTCAAACATAATTCGCATATTGTTTGTCGAACAGCAGATTATATATGCATACACGTGTGACAGAAGAATATGAATGTCAAACGTCCATATTTTGGAATTAAATAATGTTATAATCATTTAATGGTTTTAATAATAACTTTGTATTTTCAAAAAGATAGATAAGTTACTATTTTGATGTAAAGACCAAGTTACAAATAAAAAGAGAAAATTTTGGTTGGATCAAAAATGATAACGATATCAAAAGACAACCCCCCCCCTCGCCCTAGAGATATCTTACGATATCATGTGCCAAACCATCCCCCCCCCCTAAAATGATAATGTAAAATATATGCATAGCCCCTGGTCTATAATTAAGAAAATAGACATCGATTCTACCACACACTTAAAAATAAATTGTATCTGACATTTTAATCATTTCTTATGATTCTCATGGCTGCCACAAAGTCAGAGAATTTTTACGCTTTATTATCTTTTATATAAAGATATCTTTTCTTCTCTTTTCCTGCCTTTTTAAGAACATTTCGTCAGGGCCCGACTTAGACAGTGGGGGGCCCTGGGGCAAACATTATTCGGGGGGCCCCATTCGATCTTTTGAAATTTTTCGTGAATTATGTTGAAATGATTAAAACTAAACTTCATACCTATTGTATGTAGACCTAAATTTCATACTAAGTACTATTCACATCTGTATACAGTATAGTACAAGAAAGATAACTTTAAGAAACTATAGCATACATTTTTTTTTTTTTTTTTTTTTTTTTTTGTTATAGGAATATAAGGATAAATGTGAGCCATTAAAATGTAAATACAGTTCTCTCAGGCAGTAGTGGCTGTTTGTGTTAATACTTCTTTATTTAACTTAATCTTTGTATTCAATGAACATGCATTTGGGCGATTCCATCATATAGAAAGGCAAGTGGTGGCATGCATTTAATAATAATAGCAACAAATTTCAATACTTGTTATGTTGTTACTGCATTCCCCATGATGCCTTAAAGTACTTTGGTATAAAGTTTCACAATATGAAAACGGAAAGCAACAGACAGATGTGTGACATTACTGTAATATTTTAAATAAAATTATGTATTTAAAAAAATTTTATGAAATCAGTAAGGAAGAAATTAAATATCACAAAATGAAAAACACTTTAAATTAGAATCTGGTCACTTTTGGATATTTTTTATCATTTGGCTCTCCTTTAACTAAAATCTGCCCTTGGGGGCCCCCCTAAAATAGGGGGCCCGGGGCAGCTGCCCCGCATGCCCCTGCGTTAGTCGGGCCCTGCATTTCGTCATTTTTAACACTTCCTAACATAGTTAAAAGTGTTTATGAATTTGGTTTGTCTGTCTGCAGTCTGGCCGTGTTCTAAGTCGCATAAATATAGTCAGATTGCTATAAATTGATATGTTATTGGGGTTTACTATGGCAGGTTCGGTATAAAAAAGAAAGTGTGTAGCATTTACGGTTCGTTTGCAGGGACACTCAAAAGAAATCCGTTATGAATTATCATTTTCACTGGAAAAAATGAAGTACTGAAAAATGAGTATATCGATGTATTCATATCGAATTGAGTATGTTTGGATCAAAAATGAGCTTATGCTTTTTCAATTTTGAAACATCACATGTTATCAAACAAAACGATAACTTTGTACCCTGCAATGGTTTTATTTTATTTATGGCGGCATAAAAGGTGTTTATTAATGTAAATATTAAAATATGCACTTTATTTTAAAATAATTTAAAAGTGCTTGCAAATAATGCTCTCGTTATAAAAATATTCGATTTCGGTATCTTGTTAATAATTTTGCTATTTTTATTAATAAATAACCAATTAAACATTTCTTGTTAATAACTTTGAACGGGAAATTAATGTCAGCACATTTTTACTTTAATTTGTAGATTCAGGGGGGGGGGGGGGATACATAGCTATTCATATTTGAATACAGCCATGGAATCAAAAACGAGTACATTTGTTTCTCAGTTTTGAATACATTTGGATCGGAGCTATTTTGAGTATGTGACGTGTTTAAAATTGAGTACTTTTTACTCAATTTTGAGTACCCATTTTTTTCAGTGTGACGAAAGAATTGTGGTCTATGGTGAAAAATATTTTGCGGTGTATTTTAATGATACTATAATATTTTAAACATATTGAAATGTATATACAGTATGACTTCAGAAATCCGGCCTCAAAGTCATTTTTTTTCCTCCTTTTTTTTTTTTTTTTTTTTTTTTTAAAAAATATATATAAACATTTTGGGAGAAAGAAAAATAGAAATTGTTTACAAATTAAAAACTTCGAGTTCGAAAGTAAAAGTGCGAAAAATAAAAACTAAGAAGAATGCATGTTTTCATTATGTGTCAGACCCGATTAGTCAATTGAACAACAGAAAGTCCAAGAAAACTCGGAGCTGGGAATATATTGCCGTAATAGAATCGCCAATAGCGCTAGTAGCAGCTCAGGAGACGAGATCGAGGAACCAACAGAAGAAAAGGTATCACTGGAAAAATGCATGAATTTGGCAGTAGAATTAATATCCCCTTTAGATAAACAAGACTGTATTTCAAAATAGGTATTCTTTACTTGCATAAAATACAAGAAAAACTTGGCCAAAAAAATTGAAGCAAATAGCATTAACGATTACACAAGAAAGAAATGATTGTTTATTAGATTTTTTTAAAAAAAATTTTATTTATACATTGAAAATATTAATAAAAGTATATATCTTAAAATATTTATTAACCATTTCGAAAAATGGTTATTGTCCTCGGTCAAGGTAGGAAATCAAAAATATATCTGAAGCTTTTTATTAGTTGAATCCGCATTTTATTCGTTTTCCGACTGGTCTATACAGTAATCTGTATTTTCCCTTTACTTTCCCTTGCTTCTGCTGCGACTATGACAAAAAAAGTAATAAAAACTACAACAACAAAAAAAAATAATAATAACTCAGAAACAAATTGAGATACAGATTTCAAACAAATTGCATTTAAAAAAGTGCATTTTTTTCTCTATACGACGGTATAAAAAGTAATATTGTGGGATGTTTAGAAGTTTAAGAATGAAAATTCCTTTAAAATGGGTCCAGGGATATTAATGTTTAATCAATGGCGTACGTAATGTATGACCAGCTCCGTAGAAGTTTAAAAATTGACAGTACCGAAAAATGTAATTCATGGCGTACGTAATGTATGATCAACTCCGTGCTATTTTTTATGTCTTAAATTTTAGTCTTTGAAAAAATCATTTTCCAAATGGTCGTTGTAATTTGTTAAATAGCATTTTTTCCCCTTTTTTTCACATACGTATCACTTGTTTACGATTAAATTATCAATAAAAGCACAGTTAGGAATATCGGAAGTACTTTTGATATTCCTTCAGAAATCCGGCATAGTCTTGGTCCGACGATGCCGGATTTTCGAGGTTATACTGTATATCAGTCAGGTGGTGTGCATAGAATTTATCGTTCATTTACAGGGGTGAGACACACAAAATAATTTAGCTACAGTACTGTCTAATAAACAATAATTGCTGGAAGCAGGGCCGAATCTAGCGTTTTTTTGCACCCGGGGCAAACATGGATTTTGGAGCGCCCTCCACCTCCTCTTCCAAAAGTCTATTTACAAAGAGAATGTTACTAATTTTCTAATCACTGACTTATTTGAAAATTTAAAATATGTAATCATAAAATATGTAATACTGAACTACGTAATCTACAATGGCGGATGTCATGGGAGGTCATGATCCCCCTCTGAACACCAACAAAAATATTCTAAAGATCATTTTTAAAATGAAATATACAATAGAGTCCCGATTATCCGAGTTTCCGCTTTAACTGAGTTATTTTCTTCTGATGGACTGGTGGCTTCCATTATTATGAAACAACCATTATAAATGAAATGTTAGGTGAAGATGAAAGAGCAGTCGTAAAAAGTTAGAACTCTGATTTTCTGGTCAGAATGGGGGAAAAAAATGGCCATAATTACTGCTCTTTCATCTTCACATAACACTTCATTTATAATGGTTGCTTCATAATAATGGAAGCCATCAGTCTATCAGAAGAAAATGATCCATTCCAAAGGTGGTATCCTTCATTTGGGGCCCCTTCGTTCTGGTGCCCGGGGCACATGCCCTTCTGTCTCCCCCCCCCCCTTAGTTTTGGCCCTGGCTGGAAGTATGCTTCCAGTAGTGGTACCCTTCTTTAAATCTAACCACTTTTTTGCATATTACCTGGTGTGTATATATGTATTCTATAGATCCTATACAGGGCTTCACAAAAGTTCAAGTACATTTCCGTTTATTGATGTAAATTTCTAAATGGGAATTTTCAATTGTGTTATGTGTTAAACTGAACTAACTTTTAACATACTATGTATTACATACAAATCCATAGATCATATACAGGGCTGCACAAAAAAAAAAAAAAAAAAAAAAAAAAATCGTATATTTTTCCAACTAATGACGGTAATTGCAGAAATCGGGTTTTCAAGTGTGTTATGAGTTTTCCAAATTGTTGACTTAGACATTATCTTTCACCTTAAAAAAACTGTGAAGTTTAGTTACAGTACTTTGAATGCGCTGAAAATCTATCCATAATCTATGCTGAACGCATGATTTTTTGTTCTTGTGGTCGTTTCCTACAGAGCAAATCAGGAGTAGTATACTATTACGTTCATTGGTATCTGGTGTAAAGACGAATTTGGGGAAAGCAGACATGTGTAGGTGGGGAGGAATAAAAATCTTTTGATTTTGTTGTATATATATCTGACAAGCAATTGATACAGCTTTATTCTCACGTATTTTAATTTTTTTCTATTAACCAATTTTTAGGTGAGTTCGTAATTATATAAATACATAGCACTAATAGTCGTCGTTCAGTCCGTCCGTCTGTTTGTCTGTCCATCTGCATATAACAGAGCAAAAACTGTCCAACCAAATGGTCTGATAATTTTAAATATATAATTGTGGCAAAATTTTATCGAGTCATTTCAAATTTTGTGAAACTCGGGTGTACAGTTTAATGACAGGGACAGTCAAAAGTTTTCCGTTACATGACGGCAAATGGGAAAAAAATTATTGCAAGTGCATTTTAATGATTTTACAACCTTTCGAATAGAATGAAATGGATATGCACTTATAAAGTGCACTAAAATATACATTCAGTACAACGTGCGATGCAAAAAATATTTATAAAACCAGTTATAGTGCGAACACACCTCATTTGCCATGTTTAACGAGCAATTTCCAACTTGTTATTTTTTTTAATTAACCAACGTACACATTGATGACAAGTGTTGCGCTTTGAGAATGTTGCAATAGCAAGGCTTTAGCAAACACATTGATAATTATTAATTTCTGTGTTTAAAGTGTTTATTTAAAGGCAATGTTTCTATTTTATTCAACTTTGACACGTTATTTTAACATTTCTTCATTTACTGAAAAAAAAATTGAATCTAACATGTGATATGAGATTCTTATTTATATTGACCGTTGTGCCAGAAGTTTTCAGATTTTCCATTTATTAATGGTCTGAAAATGCAGATTCTCCTCTATTCTATAATGCACTCCATACAGCTTCAAATATTCCTCCTGTCTGAATTAATTACTGGTCTGGCATATATATAACTAAATAAGTATAACTTACAGTTGGAAAAGCTAATATTTATGACTAAATTTATAGTTTAGCAACCAGACAGAAACTGTATGTGTCAAAACTGTACATATATAATTTTTTTGAGTATTTTTCCTGGAATCAACATAAAAAATATGCAAAAACATTTCTATCAATTTTTGAAAGCTTAAAATAAAAAGCAAGTCACAATGGAAAGACAAAACTGATTTATTTACAACTGTGAATTCAGTAACAATGCAATACGAAAAAGAAAGAGATCATTTATCAACAATAATTTAACAAGAAGGAAACATCAGTAATTTCTTCACCAAAAACATAAATATACACCAGGAATCACACAACCTTTAGTTCTTATAAATATGATCACTTCATCATGTAAACATAATACTGCAAAGCGATACCGTGAAAATAAATGGCAAAAAAAAAAAAAAAAAAAAAAAAAAAAGAAAAAAAAGAAAAGAAAAGCGATTAGACAATAATCTCATATTAATCTACTTCATAGTAAAAATATAAACAAAGTTGACAAAAGCTTTTCTACAACTAACTAATCCTATTATAAAGAAAGTAAGCCATATACAGTCTTATCTCAAAATTTCAATCATCAACTGTCGATCAATCAAATGTTTTAGTACATTGAATGGTGAGAAAATAATATTCCCACTTTTTTTTTTTTTTTTAATTAACTAGTTAAATGGTTTTTCCAAAGTTAAAAATATTGAGATCTGACTGTACAACTGATTGTTGTATAAAAATATTAGATAAAAGATGATTCAAAGTTTTTTAATAAGTGCTTAAAAATTTAAATGACTTACACTTGATTTTAACAAAAAAGTTTTCAACTTGACATAAAAATTGATATAATGACAATAATAAAGACATATGATTGCTATTTATAGACTTTTTAGGGTGTCATCACATTTTGCAAAAAGCAAGTCTGTCAAAAACATCATTGCAATATATTCATTATTTTGAAAATTATGAATAAAATCTACATTCAGCTTGAAGTGTTATTGGCTAAATAAGTACACTGTGACTCTGATTTCTTATACAATACATGCCACTTAATGGATCAACTTAAGTTTATGAGTTTTTGATAACAAAATTGATTGATAACAACAAATGATTTACAAATATTTTTAACAATAACATCTAGCATTACTAAAACATTGATAACATACCTTTGATAAACTAAAGGTTGAAAACATTTATTGAAAGAATTTGATAATTTTTGTTTGTTTACATTTCTCTCTTTAAAGATCAACAATGAATTATTTATACTCATATTGTTTCTGAAAATTGTCTGAGCAATAGTACAAACCTCCTTTCAAAAATTTCGATGTGTTTCTCATTTCTATTTTTGCATGTTTTTTTGTTGTTTTTTTTCTCACTAAACTTACTTGTCACTTTCCTGATCATTATCATTATTTTGTATTTCTTTGCAAATGTTTCGGCAGTGTTCAGTTTCTGTGATCTACACAGCTACAAAAATGTAGTTGATCGCCATCCAGATCCGAACTGCTTTATTATTATTATTATTTTGCTTGGAATTCATGATTTGAAAGGATTTTATAACATAACTTTACTTTCAATTGTACACTTTTTAGAACCGGCCTTCTAAAAGAGCAATAATGTTAAACAAAAAACTGATAACACAAAGTTATTCATTTTAGTGAAGAATTGTATATAAGGTGTGTCCCAACGAAATAAAGCCACAGTAATTTTGTGCTGTAACTGGACACGAAACAAACAAATAAGAACGAAACAAATATATTAAGAAAGTCCATATACAAATACATATTTACAAGTAGTAACTCACTCCCTGACCCACATGGGCAGGAGAAAAAGATGAATGCGTAAAAAAAGAGGGGAAACAGTGTCCCGCCGAAATAAAGCCACTGCAAATATTAGTATTTATTGGCAACTATCGACATTCCAGCTGCTGCAGTTCAACATGTTTATGTCATCAGGATGTTGTCAAATACTTGCTCTGTGCCTCTCGAACTTTGTGTAGACTTTAGAAGGTTATTTTCTACTTCTCCTGCAGCATTGCATCGATAAAGAAAACCCAGCTATCAAAGTCTGAGATAGTTTAGATAACAGCTTTTAAGGAACAAGGTCTTTCACAAAGACTAATATGTAAGCAAATCAAATGATCTAAAATCGTAATAGATATTTTTTTTAATCAGGACAATGCGTACGGGTATAAAAAAATGAGGTGCACATGCACAAAAATGACTTCCAGGCAGGAAAGAGATGTTTTGCGTCGTCTTTCCCGAAGTGATATTTCCCTAAAACTGTTGGCCAATGAGGATAACATCCCAGCGAGAAATCAACTCTGCAACAAATTGAAAAACGTAAAAGCAATTTACGATATAAGAAAAGGAAACAGCAGCCCATGTTGAAAGCTATCCATACGTTAAGGAGAATCGATTGAGCCCAATATAATCAAACCTGGAAGGACCAGTGGCATCGTGTTATAGTCTCAGATGAGAAAAAAATTAATTTGGATGGCTTAGATGGCCTTGCTTTATATTGGAATAACATGAGGAATTTTTCTCTGAAAGACAGCAAGATAGAGGCTCATTAATGGTGTGGAGAGGATGTGGCTATGGCGGTAAACTTAACCTGGCTCTTCCTTCAGACCGCATGAGGGCTACCAAATACCAAGAAATGCTAGAAACTGATCTACTGCCATTTGCAGAGAGAATTGGTGCCCTAAGTTGGGTTTCCAGCAGGACAATGTCGCCATTCACGTTGCAAAATCTGCCTGGAAATTATTTTTGAATAACGGGGTGCATGTCATGGAACGGCTTGTGCTTTCCCCTTTATTTCAATCCCCAAGAAAATGTGTAGGATATCCTCAGTAGGGCGGTATATGCCAATGGCAGACAGTTTCACTCTGTGGCAGAATTAAAGGCCGCCATTATTGAAGCCTGGGATAATATTGATACTACTGTGCTCCAAGAATTGGTAAATGGTATGCCACATCGTATATACCAAGTCATATATGAACATCGCGGATATATTGGCTATTAACTGTAGTGGCTTTATTTCGGTGGGACACTTTTCCCCCCTCTTTTTTTTTACATAATATTTTTTTCCCTGCCCAAGTGCGGCAGGGAGTGAGCTACTCCATGTAAATATGTATTTGTAAATAGACTTTCTTAAAAAATTTATTTAATTTTAATTGGTTTGTTTCGTGTCCAGTTACAGCACATAATCATGGTGGCTTTATTTCGGTGGGACACACCTTAGTTGGCCATGGTAGATCTCAACTTATTTTGATAACATTAAGTGATTGGTAACAATAAGCATGATCACATTTAGTAGCATCTACTATACAAAAAATTATTTGTTTTGAAGTATACTATCACCACTAAAATTGGATGAATTAGTTAAAAAAAATAAATAAACCTGCATACTTTAATAAAAATTTTGTTTCCATTATTTCATGTGAAAGACCAGAAAAGGTCTTTGGATATAGAAATCATATGCAACTACTGAAATGAGAAATCAGCAATAAAATATTTCTATATTTTAAAAAATGCATTTGAAAGTTTAAAAAATAGTTATAGTAAAAAAATTTAATAATTATTTAAGATACATTGATGTTAAGTTAAATAATTAGTTTAAGTTCTACAATATTTATATAGTGTATTTTTGGTCTGTCAATAACCTTTAGAACAATCCTTAATACTAATCTTAAATGTTTTAAAACAAAATATTTATTCTATTAACAAAATAAATATTATCTTAAACATATTATCTGTAATATCTTTGATACTATCAAAATATATAGCTGAAAAGTGCAACAGTTACAAATATATAGCTGAGATTATGCAGTAGCTACAAAGCAGAGAAAAAATACTTTTGAAATAGAATTATGACAAAATTGTAGCAGTACTTTGGGAGACAAAAAAAAAAAAAAAAATGGCAATTTATTGCAGTAAAGAGTTATAAAGATAAAATTATCGAAAGATAATAAAGCTTATATATGATTAAAGCATAAAATAATTACCAATGTAGCTTCAAAATACTGAAAAATGAAGCCAGTCGATAATAGCTAGCACAAAACAGTTTATAACCATTATTCTATCATAACTAATATGAAATAAAGCAATAATTTGAAGCTAAATTGAAAGTTTTATTAATATAATATGAAACTTTCCGAAATAAATATATGTATGATAATAATTATGTAAAATATATATATATGTTTTTTCCGTTTAATAGAATACAAACTTCGCAAATACATCATAAAATACAGAAAGAATAATTATTTTGGGAAAAAAAATAATTCCTTCTTTTCTGCGATATGCAATAAGAAGTTTGTTAAAAATTGTAAATATATGTTCACTATATATTTTAATTATTTCACTGTTTTATTAAATTCATAATACTTATTACTGTTCAAGATGAATTTTAATAACTCATAATACCCACATTCCCTTCAGGAATAAAATTCCACCCCACCCCCCTCCTTTTTTTTTTCTTCACAGATAGCTGAAGCAGTTGAAAAGTTTAAAAAAAAAGTATATTAAATACCAATTACATAATAATAAAAAATGAAGTTTTTCGTATGATAATAAAAAATGCCTAATTTAAAGATGTGTACTATAGGACATCAGATGGAAAACAGCTGATAAAAACATTAACTTTGAATATCCAATGTAAATAATTATTCCCTCCACTGTTTTCAAATTTGATAAAATTCTATTATTTAAGTTTATTGCAATATATATATATATATATTTAATGAAATATCACATATTTTTTCCATTATTGCTTTGGGGGTTTTCCTTGCACTGCATACTAAAGACAGTTGATATATTTTCTTTTCTTTAAAATAATAATAATAATTTTTCTAGTTTAAATAAACACAGGTAATGATTTATTAAAAGAAATAGATAATAACAAAGAAATGATATAATAGATCATCAACATTTTAACGAGCTTTGCATTAACAATAATATTCTTACATATATTTTCTAATTCTTAAAGTATTTTGATTACAATTTTGATGTAAAGTAGGTCATTCACATCAAAATAACAGCTTGAAATACATATCTACCTGACAATATCGAATTAACAAGAACATGAGAAACAAAATATGAAAAAAGCAGAACCGACTTGAAAATATGTTGTGATTTGTTGCTTTAATTATTCATTTTTTAAATTAAATTTGTGTTTAGTATATTTCTTTTTACCTCCATCAGACGCACCTCTGGACTCACAGGTTCCGACGCAATGTGCCTAACAGGCACCTGTTTTAAGATTTCAGTAGAACCCAATTAACCCTATTTTAACGCTCTAAAATTGATTAGTGATCTTCATAAGAAAGTACAAAGAGAGAATATTTGAAATTTTATTTTAAAAAAAAAACTTATTTATTAACCTCAAAATAAGCAAAACACTGGGCAATTGCCGAGGCAGCCGCAACGCATATGTCATATAAACTGTGCTTGACCGAGGGTTAAGGTGGAATTTAACACTTTTTAGTAATAGATAAATGAAGACAGTATTTCCATATTTGTTTGATCGATTTATTTCGATGACAGTAAGATTTAAGAAGTAAACTCCTAGAAAATGTGGGGTATAAGATAGTAACAAAGTAATTAAATAATCACTGAGAAGTTGCAAAGATGGAAGACTGAAAAATTTGGACAGCAAATAATGCTTTTTATTAAGACAGACTGGGCAGGTTATTTGTATCAAAAAATTTGACAAATTATTTGCAAGTAATACTAGCTTTTTAAAAAAAATAAATAAATAAAAATAAATAATAATGAAAACTGTGTCACTATATGCATTGAAATCAGATAAGTGAAAATACTATGACATTGTGTCACATTTCTTATTTAAGTATTTTTCTCTTGCCTCAAAAGGAAATTGTAGGAACATAATGGAAATACTGCACTGATTATTTATAGTGTAAAACTAATATTCTCACTATAAAATACTGTAAAAGCACTTATTTTCACGAAAATGAAGATATCGGTGGTTTCGCGAGCTGAAAATTTCGCGAGTTTTATATGAACAGATATGACATTTGAAAAATCCCGAAACTACCTAAATAGAACACCTTTTGCACAAGGCACTTTAAGAAACTTCCTTTTGCCTAACACAATGATTCGATATATCGAGAAAATTCTTGTACCTTATTACGACAAGCAGAGAAAGCTTCTTGGGCTGGTTCTAGAACAACCTGATGTAGCATTGTTCGTCATTTTTAAGGCACACCAAGATCCTCTTTTTCTGGCTGAACTAGAGAAGAGGAATATTATTCCAGTTTTTGTACTCGCTTCCTGCACAAAAGAGTGCCAGCCTTTGGACTTAAGAGGCTACTTCAGTCAAATGAAAAGACGCATTCGCTAATGCTAATCCTATGGAAGAAATTTATAAAGCTATCTCGGTCGCATTTCAATACTTTTAAAATGATTTCTTTTGCATTGAATAGTTGAGATCGATCTGTATGCAGGCCGTTTTTTACTTTTTCGATTTTAATTGCAGATATTTTTTATGAGGATGCTTTTACTTTCGAAACCGGTTCCGAAAATGAAAGTATCCTTATAAGAAATACCTGTAAACAAAATCGAAAAAGTAAACAACGGCCTTTGTACAGATCGATCTCAACTATTCAATGCAAAAGAAATCATTTAAAAATATTGAAATGCGACCGAGATATCTTTAAATTTCTTCCATAGGATTAGCATTGGCGAACGGGTCTTTTCGTTTGACTGAAGTAGCCTCTTAACTGTAAACGGCGAGTTCAAGCGTTTGCTCAAGAATGAGTTTATTGAGTGGTATCCTAATAAGCTAAAATTTCTAGAGGAAAAAGAATCTGTGGACCTGCGAATATCACGACTAAAACCGATTCACACGCTTCTAGGTTTGTGCGCACATTTAACAGTGTTGAAGCCAAGCATGAGATAATTTTGAATGGCTTCAGAGAAGCTGATATAAAAATTGTAAGTGAATGAGCTAATTATTGTATTATTGTTTTTATTCAAGAAATAGTTGTATAGTATTCAAGAAATGTTTGTACTTTTTTCTTATTTAAGTAACTGTAATTATTAAATTTTAGATAAGTGAAAAATTTCTGATTTTTATTATCATTTGAAGCAAAAAAAAAAAAAAAAAAAAAAAAAAAAAATATTTCGTGAGGCTTAAATTTTCGCAATTACGACGGGCTAGTGAAAATCACGAAAATTAAAGCCTCACAAAAATAAGTGCTTTTACAGTAAATAAAAAAATAAGCATTGTCTTTTAAAATATTTTTACTGTAATTAATCCTATAAGTCCAGAGATTAGCATAACAACCACAAATATGACACATTCAAAATCAATATTTTAGTTTGATTTTATTGTGTTGTAGCAGGGCTTTTGATTTTGATAGGTTTTTTTTTTTCATATGTACATGAAAATAATAATAATATTTTTTAAAAATCAAGAACACTTCCTTCTAAGCCAATTACAACAATTTGACTAAAGCTTTAATTTTTTTTCTTGAATTTGCTTGTAAAATATTTCGGGGGATCAATTTCACAACATATTTAAAAATTATCCAAATTGATTATATATATATATATATTTATATTTGGTTTTATTTATTTAAATATATGAGAAAATTACAAAACTGTTAATGAAATAATGATTTGTTAAAACATGATTAAAAAAATGAAAATTTAAATGTACAATAAAAGAGAATTATAAAATTAAATTCCCAAAATAGCCATATCACAGCGAATATTTAAAGTAAAGTAGAAAAAAAAAAGATTTATCAATAGTTTGAATATAATAAATCTAAGTTCAGTTGACCTTCTCATCAACTAACCATGTTAATAATTCTGTGATGAAAACATAATAATCCACTTAAAACAATTAAATATGTTTTATGACATAAAAAGTTCAATAAAACATGGAAAATTCTGAGCATAATTAAAATACAATAAAAGGTAATAAATGCATAGATTGTAAATTGCATTTAATATTTGACATAATTACAAAACAAACTAATAATGAATCCAGATTAATTACAGACATTAATGAAAAAAGAGAAGAGTAAAATGCATACTTTAAACACCACAGGAAAATAATTTGCTACCGTTTAACTTATAAACTAGTTAATTTTCAAAATTAGTATAATTCTTTAAATAAAAATGACCAAATCAGTGCGCATAAAATAAAAAATTAATAGTATATTATTTGTGTTAAATTCTGATAGTTCAAAAACGAAAATAAACATATTAATAAAAATGTTAAACGTTAAAGAAAATCAGTTTCCCAAACTGCCAACTTCTACACTTTATAAAATCATATAAATACATTTTGAACAATATATATATATTTTTTTTAATTTGTATATTCACTACTGCCGATGTTCATTTGTATTTGTTCATTTTTGACAGATTTTGTTAAGAGAACTTGTTAATTGTCTTTTGATTTTCAAAGGTTATATATATATTATATACATATAGAATTAAAATGAAATCACATGTGTGAAACTCATTGGAAAAGATAATATAAAAATTAAACCATTAAAATTAAATCACAAACATGCGTATATATTATATATATGGGGCATTCTCACAATCTTTTGACTTTTATGTCCCTGAATAGTAATTTTTATTTTAGTACATGTTCTTGTGTTTTTATATATATATATATACTGGGGAACATCCCATTGCATGATTGCATAACACTATTAACGAGATAAATTAGTTTTGGACGATGTTTAGATTGTGAGAATGCCTCATATATATATATATATATTGTGAGCTACCTTTATTTAATGAAATTTGTACATATTTTATTTTATTGAGTAAAATTTTTGGTCCAAATATGTTTTTTTTTAAACTCATGGTCGTTTAAAATAATTTGGAATAAAGAGATACGTATGAATAGATACATATTGAAACAATAACTTTTCTAGCTAAAAATAATAATATTTGCAATATCTGAAAAGCTGAGAAAAAAAATATTTTAAACACTTATAAAATGGTATTAAAACTTAATCTAGAAACTGTGGTACTGGATGTTGATGATGTTTCATAAAAAGTTCATAAAAAACTCAAAATAACTATTTAATTACAATTAATTGATACATTAATTATAGAAATTGTTAATTTGATTAATTAGATTTCAAACATTAAACATTTGTCATTTTTTTTCTTAAAAAGGGGGGGGGGAAGCAAATAAGCAAAAAATTCAAAACAAACTCCACTGTATAAATTAGAAACCCTTACACTTATTTAAATTCTCTCTTAATTTTGAATGCACTATAAATGTGAAGTGCAGTTATTGCATTCATTTGAAAAAGAAATGTTAAATGGCAAATATATTAGCACTGTCCCAAATAAGCATTAAATGTCTTAACATCAAAAATAAATTTCCATAAATTAAACAAACGTAATAATATTCTCTCAGGCAGCAAATTTGCGGTTTAGCTTAAGTATCACAGTACAGTGGGTGATCGGTTAACTAACTGTTCAGTTTACAAACAGATCAGTTAATGAACACTTTCGCAAGAGATTTTTATGTTTCTGATAACGAACACATGTTCAGTTAATGAATGCCTCACAAAACAAAGCCAATGCTGCGCTTCAGATTTGCCGAGATGTATTTCATTGAATCTATTATTGGCATAGAGAACATTTTAACAGTTGTATACGTATGACCTAATTAATTCATGGGCTACCGGGGGTTTGGGCCCTACATTTTAGGACCCTAAATTAGAATGAACAGATCAGAAACATTAATTTTTATATTTTGTGTTCCTTTCTAAAGAAATATCTGTAATTGCAAATTAATTATTTTAATTGAAATTTAGTTCACAAATTATTAACAGGCTCTAGGCTCCACTTGAGCTTTATACGGACCCTGCAGTAAGAAGGGTCGATGCAGGTTTTTATTCTTGGGGCCCATTTTGTGAAAAGTAGAAGTTATTTTTGTGAATTTCATTATATTTTTGCGAAAAATAACATTTTGTAATGAAAGTTGAAATAGAGTTACTCAAATTCGAACCAAGAATTTATGAACAAAAACATTCTTTAAATCCCCTTGCTAAAGTTTTTGTTTTTGGTGACCTGGTTGTATTTACAAATTACACATTTTAAAACAGTTTGTATGAAAAAGAATGTTACGTAGGGGGCCTATTTTATTAAAAGGAATTCTGTGAAGGGGTCCATTTTATTAAATTTAATTTTGTGAAGGGACCTATTTTATTAAATAGATTTTTGTGAAAGGGCCCTAAATAGGTCCCAAATTTTGTCTGGATCGACCCCTGAGTAAACATGAGAATTTTGGAGTTTTTGAAAGTTCAGTGACAAATTGATATGATTTAATGCCGTAGTTAATGAATGTAATCCCAAAGTTTTTACAAAGGGCATGTCATTTATTATTTTTTTTTAATGCGCCATGACACAGACAGAGCCATCAAAATACAATCTATCGATATTAAATAAGGATGTATATTAACCCTATTATAAAGGGAATATTTATATTATTTTTATACATTATTTAGCTTTTAAGAACAAATTAATTCCCATACAAATCAATAAAAAATGTATGATTGGTTAATGAATAATTCGATTAGCAAACACTATTTTGAAATGGATTAAGTTCGATAACCAATCTTCCACTGTATATTCTTTTTCATAATAGAGGAACAATCGGGTTCTCTTAATTTAGTTGGCTAAGAAGGAACAAAGATATGGAACATGATCCTTAGAAACAGACTAGAACAGAGAACATAAAGGAATATTATTGACAGACCATAGAGGTAGGTGGGTAAAAAAATCATAAAATGGTTTAGGCTTTTTTTCTAGCTTGTTCGAAATATAGGCAGATCAAACAATTTCTTTATCACTTATATTTTTATAATGCATTTTATTAATTACCCTTTCCTTTTTCCTTTAATGGAAAAATAAAAAATAAAAGCAATTTTGTAATTAAATGCAAATTATGCTCAAAAATTACTTTTATGATATTTAATCAAATAAAAATTAATTTTCTCACATTAATTGATTACACATCACACACACTAACCTCACATTTATTATTATTATTATTTTTTTTTTTCAACTGAGTATTTTAATTTGATTACTTACAATCACAATCCTTCCTGAAATTAAAAAAATAACAATAAATGCAAACTTTTTCAAAAATAGAACAAAAGAAACACTTGGCAAAATAAAAGCAATAAATCACTTAGAATATTCCAACTCTTAAATAAAAAGAAAAAAGCTTGACTAACACAATACAATTTAAATAAAATAGCAAAACTACAATTTTGTATTTCAGGAATGTTCTAGCAAGCATTAAGTACATCAGTTTAAATCTCAGTATGGATTAGGAAAAAATATATCACATGTAATTTTACAATACCTAAAAATAAATAGTAAACATGTCTCAAGACATAGCACTTAAAAAACAATAATAAACATAAAGCAAAGTTTTAAAAAGTTAAACATACATGTCATCACAAGGTAAAAAATTTTTAAAGAAGCACAAATTAATTTTGTGACTTTTAGTCAAATTTATCCTAAATTATTAAATTTTCAGAAAGAAAGTATAATTTTTAGCATTATTTTAATCTTTAAGATAGCATTAAGTTTAATTTAACATTATTTATATATTATTATTAATGATAATTTCCAGAATGACGATAATAAAAAAGTTAATACTTCAATATCTAAAAATAAATAGTAAACATGTCTCAAGACATGGCACTTAAAAAACAATAATAAACATAAAGTTTTAAAAAGTTAAACATACATGTCATCACAAGGTAAAAAATTTTCAAAGAGGCACAATTTAATTTTGCGAATTTTAGTCAAGTTTATTTTAAATTATTAAATTTTCAGACAGAAAGTATAATTTTTAAAATAATTTTAATCTTTGATAACATTAAGTTTAATTTAACATTATTCATATATTTTTATTAATGATAATTTCCAGAATGATGATAATAAAAAAGTAATACTTCAATATTAAAAAATGTATCGATAAGATATACTTTGAGAGAAAAATGACAGTCAGAATAGAGTTTATTAACATCTTCATCTCCACAGTAAAAAAAAATACACATTTAATAAATTGGCAAATAAAAATGATTGCACACAAACTTTTATTTATCAAATGATAAAAAGAAATGAAAAACACCTAGTCCATACAAAAATGTAAATTAGAACAAGAGGACCCATTCCTTCCTTTCAATCACTTAATCCTCTCTCTGACAAGTCCGTATACATGTTAATACATTCACTAAGCTCCAGGTTTCACTGAATATAAGCCTTATTTAAAGTAATATAATTCTATCGATTTAATGAATTTTTAAACACTGAAGAATGATTAATACTCTCAAGGATTGCATTCCTATTTGTAATTGTCTTTTTATATACTGTTGAAAGAATCATCTTTTTTTAGCATTTAAAGCAAAATACAGAGTTACAATTTTGCCCTTTTGCAAGACTGTCAGAGGGTTAAAACCAAAAGGTTTAGTGATAGTATAAAATTTGGGATTGATTACTATAACTTTATCTCAAGTCATAAGTATTTTAGCATTTATTCCAGGATGGAGAAAAAGAGCAAAGATCTGCATCAGTGCTGACAGAATAAATTCCAAAAAAATAACACATTCTTTTTCTTTTAATTTTGGGCCAAACCAATACCTTGTTATAATTAATATATATATATATATATATATTTCCCCCTCTCCCTTAGTGTATATGTGTGTAGAGAGAAAGAGGGGAGGAGCCAATGGCTAAAGATGATAATTCAAAATTAAATTATGTTTTTTAAGTAATTTTTTTAATCATTGTAATTTTATATTAATTTTATAAATAATTTTATTAAATCATATTCTTATACGTTCTTCTTTATAATACATTCATATTTATTTTAAATAACACTGGAATTGCTAAGTATTGAAAGTGCAAAAAACTAAATATCAAGAAAATCATACATTTTAGTCACCTAAGTGCTTTATCAATTCAAGACAAAATATTGCAGAATATGAAGTAATTTATTTTCATGAGAAATTTAACTATGTATTTGCTAAAGGGGTTTTTAGTGTTCCTGTAAATCTAATTGATGTCTTTACTATTTCTCAAACGCTAATAAACCAAATATCATTTCAGCGATTAAATAATTTAAAAAATAAATTATGAATTAAATCAATTGAAATTGTGTGGGCGGAGAGATCAAGTAATTGGGTGGGCTCACGCCCATATAAGTTGGCGGCGCTGTATATATATATATATATATATTATTTAACCCTCAATCACACTTTTTCCTCTTAAAGGTTAACTACTTTAAAATTTGATTAAAATTTCAAAATCAAACTCCCCTGCTCCCTCTCTTCTCTTGTCAGTTCTCATTGTGTGCTGCATTAAAAAAATACTCCCCAAAATACTGCTAAATTCGAAAAATGGCATCTCATATCATAGTTCTTTGTCAAATATATCTAGAATAATCACTACAGCATCTTTATTGGTTGAAATTAAAAATTGTGTTGATATTATAACCCAATTCTGTTTTTAACAGAAAAGAAAAGTGTTGCATTTAAATTTTATAAATAAAATACATTTACTATATGTTTTATTATATCTAACTACTTGATTTGTTGGGTTTTACACATATATTCTGATGCGTGTATTTAATCTCAAGGATTTGTTTTATAAGACATATGCAATATTTGTACAGATAGCAAAAGCTAGATTTTACTAGCAAAAGGAACTGGAATATTACACAGAGAAGACACATACCTCATGAGAAGTGAATCCACACTCACACATGATTAGCAGAGGAGCAGCATTGTACTACTTAGACATGCAAGCTCTTCTAATTATTTTTTATTTTACAATGCTCTCTCCTGATATATATTTTAAATATGAACTTATTTTTATTTTTGGAACATATAGTATAAGGAAGGTATTTTAATCCCTGTAATAATGTATATGTGTGTGTGTAAGTGTAAACAGAATAACTCTCAAACAATACTTTCAATTAAACTCCCACTTGATGAATATGTTATAGACATCTGCTGTAAGAATTGTACAGATTTTTGTACAAACTGGCCAACAGGTTAGGTATTTAACATGTTTTTAAGAATTGACTGAAACAGGTTTTTACGACTGAAGCCGAAACTGAATTTCAATAATTTTCTTACTTTTGGCCAAAAACAAAAATGTCCAAAAAGTTTTTTTTGAGTAATTAATACATACGTAAATATACATAATTGTTAATTAATTATAGGTGTTTATTAAATATACATAATTATGAACTAATTATACGTGTGGCCCAAGTTGGCTCTCTGTGCCTCCAACCAAAACTTTTTATTTTCATATACAATAAAATGTAATTAATTCATCAGTGACACGGAAGGATTTTCTAATTATACAAATTTCATCTAATTAAAAAATGCTTTAGGTATACATACCTCAATTTACCTTTTATAATGATTTTTGTAAATGATCATCTGCTATACTAAAACTTTCTCAAAGAGTAATCAAAACACTTCTGCGGTTTCAATCTAAAAATTTTCTATGACTGTTTTTTCTAAGTCTGCAACTTTTAATGAGCACACGAAAAGCATCTTCAAAGATTAGTCATATATGCCTTACTTACTTTATAATTTGTAATCACATCTTGAGTCAGTCACGACTGATAATTATAAACAGTGAAGTTCATAGCAAAAAAAAAAAAAAGGAGCCTCATTTGGGCCGATACAGCTCAAATCAATGAGTAGTGTTGATAATTTCCAAAAGAAGAAATGAAATTTGTGGAATACAGATAGTTTTGGTCGAGTTTTGGACCAGTCAAATTTTCTCCGAAAATGAATGTTCGCGAAACTCTGATTTTGTGCCGAAAACTAAACCAAATTTTTGGTCGATCTTTACATATTTTCAAACTATTTTGAGATCGATTCACTAAATTAAATCACTAAAGGGATGTCACTAAGTATAAGAGATAAATATTGTGATGATGTAATCAATCATTAGTGACACAAAAGTAAATGATGTCTCCAGTTTCAAAATGAGAGATCCAGTATTCTAATCCAACTGATTTTGATTGTGTCAGAAATTTATAATTTTTTTTTTTTTTTCTTGGTTTTCTGAATCATACACAGTGTTTGGAAAGTAGAGTCACTTCAAATTTTTATACCTTTGAAATGTATTTGTTGCCAGACTGATATAAAAACAAAAACTTTCCATGCACATAAATATTAGATAAAAAATTTACCGCAAATTAATGTTTAATAAAATTACGTGTTATATTATTTTGACGATATGAGCTAAAAATCATAGTTTAAAATAATTGTTATTTAAATTAAAAAATAATTAAAGAATAATTATTTTAATTTAAAAATAATAAAGCAAAAATCAATGATAGGAAGGTGAATTCTTTTCAATTATTTTGTCAATGCATTTAGAAACAACCCAATCCTTAAGATTGCGATCTCTTCGCACAAAATGCCAGTCACTCTTATAACACTACGAAATTATTCGATTTAACAGCCGTTGCCAGGCTAAATTGTCACTGCAGCCGCCAACAGAAAACCGATCGGCGACAAGTTTTAGTCTGCGGAAAATAGAAATAAAAGGGTCTGTGATCTCACAACAATGTTTTGAGTCTTTAAACTTTGAATTGAAGACAAACAATATATAAATCGTACATAAAATTGGGGAATATTTTAAATTTTTGGTATTAAAAAAAGTTACAAAAACAAAACATACGTTTTTCTTTTCGTAACTTTTTTCTGCAAAGTTGCGAATTTTTCGGAAAATTTTCCGTGCACGGCGTTTGCATGTGCGTCTATATTATACAACTCTGTTTGTTGCATTTATAAATGTTATATTGAGAGTTTTTGATAATTTTAGTGTCATTTGTAATGATAATATAATATCCAATTAGAACGGAATGAATCAATGAATTTTATTTCCAATCATATTTTCTAACAAAGGAAGAAAGTAGGTCCTCTTTTTGTTTTTATAATAATTAAAATCAATTTTAATTTTTCTGAAATTACTATCAAATTCAAAGAAGTAAAATATTAATAAATATCTATTAAATATTAACTATCAATATCAAGTTTCAGCAACAATTCGTGCTCTTATGTGATACTTTGAAAAATGTGAGTGAATAATGCAGCTGTCCAGAGAGTTTAGTACTAGTGAATTCAAAAATTGCTGCTCTCTTTTTCAATGTAATTACAGTCAAGGATCTATAATCCGCACTCCCATAATCCGCAATTTTCTATAATTCGCATTGCTTAATGAATGTAAACAATTAAACAAATTTACAAATTCTTGATCCAAAAACGATTTTTTAAAAGAAATATCTGAAAATTTTAAATATAAAAGTGAATACAATCAATTTTTTAATACAAGAATTTGAAAAATGCATTTTTTGAGATAGCATATTAAATTAATTACTATATATCATATTTAAAATAGTGTCCAGAAATAAGAAAATGACATATAATCCATAATACTCCATAATCCACAATATTCCATAATCTGCACAACTTTTGGTCCCAACTTGTGCGGATTAAAGAACTTTGCCTGTACATATTTATTGCTCTTTTTTTTTTCTTTTGTCCCTTTTGTCAAACAAAAAATATTTCAAAAATTTTTCAGTAAATGGTTAATTGGTCAGTAAAATACAATAGGCAATTACAAAACAAACAAATAGTAAATTAACAATAAATAAACATACAGCAAAAAAAATTTAATACATTTTTTAAAAATATATTTCCTCAGATGATAGGTAATGGTCCCATCATTCAGGTGCAAGCGATGAAATATTTTTGGGGAGATTCTGTACTGAACACTACACATATCCCAACTGATTTTTAGTTCTAAAAATTCCAGAATTGTTTTAACACAAATTTAAAATTTATATATTAAAAAATATCTGATTCTTTAATTTGGAGCAACATCAGCTGAAAGTGATGGTAAATTGAAATCTTAAAAAATGCCATGAGACATAATAAAAATTAAACACTTTAATTATTAAGTACTTAAATCATAATGCATAGATGCTGACATTTCAGTATTATTCCAGAGTCTCACTATATTAAAACATGTTTTGAACCATAAATTTTATTTAAACATAAATTTTAAAAAAGACAATCTAGTAAATACCACATAGAAAGAAGACATTTCCCTAAATACATTTTCTGATTCAAGACATGTTTAGAACATGTTAGTCTCTGTAAAAATACTGCAATGTTGGCATCTATGAAAATGTAACATGATTTTCAGCTTCATGTAAGTATTAAATTACTACACCAGCAATACAGGGTCATCGAAAAATAATGCCTAGATTTAAAAAAATCATAACATCGAAACCTTTGATGTTAAATGAGTAATTCTTTCACTACAGGATAATTGGTGAACGCAAGTTTGGTTTTAGTTCACCAGAATTCGTTTGCATGTCTGTGTTAAGCGTGGGTTAGTTGCGCAGTTGTCAAGGTCAGCCGACGCACTAGACTGCAGCTGCTCAGTATGATGTTGACCGTGCACCAAAAAGCACAGTACTATGCTGACCGTGCAACAAAATGCATAGTGCGTGATTTGGTATGTGGAGTCAAAGTCAATAGTCAGTGTACAGCGGCTTTTCAGAGAACTTACCCAGGTCAAACTGCTCCTGGTGCTCACATTGCACACATCTGCTCCTGGTGCACACCGAGCGGTGCTCACATTGAAACATACTAAGGTATGAAAAAAAAAATTATTTTTTGCGGCACATTATAAGACTAAAACTAATAAATTACCTTTCATAGTTTTTTTGTGACAGTTATTTAAAATCTAGGCATTATTTTTCGATAACAATGTATAATCACTAGAATCAAATTTGATTAATATCACAGATTTCTGCGAATATTTTTTTTTTTTTTTTTTAATGAGCAAAGATGTCTTATGAAGCAGTGCTAAAACTAGGGTTATAAAACTAGATCAAACTTTGTTGTGAATATTGTGCTTAAAACAGAATATTTCTTAAGAAGAATGTAAAATCCATTTAAAATATTATTTTATACATACAGATGTGCTAGATTTAAAAATTATTGATGTAATTTTCTAACTACTCTAACAATAAAAAACCACATTAATATTTTAAAAGGACAAAAAATTAACAGAAAGGTTTGAAAAACCTTTCTGTACGTTTAGTTGGAAAGGCACTGTTTAGCTATGTTATCACATTATATTTTCCCCTAAAAACAAAAAAAAAAAGTGAGCGAAATAAAGGACAACTGCATTAAACAAAATATTAGAAAAGCATCTATTAGGTAACCAAACAAGTTCATGGCATTTTGTTTACAATGAGTCTTTTAAGCACATTACACCTAGATTTAAGCCTAATCTGGAGATGCCTTGAAATGATCCTAATAGTCTATTCAAAATTATTAAGAGAGACAGAAAATAAATAAAACCACATGCTTATTAGCAGCTTTCATAATGCTTTATCTACAATCATGCCAGTCAAATATTGATTGTTTCAAAGTTATGACCATTACTTTGCTTTAACAGAAACTGGCATTTCTTTTATTTTATTAGTACTTGCTTATATTGTTAAAAATATATAAATAAAACACACACACACACACATCATTCCACCAAAGGAAATAAAAATAACATTTCAACTTAAACATGAAACTGTGATAACGGATGTTGATGATGTTTTGATGAAAAGTTCTTCATCGAGAAGTTCAAAAAATTATTTGATTTGTACAATTAATTATAATTATTAATTTGTTTAATTAAATTTTAAAGATTAAATATTTGTCAATTCTTTTTCTATTTTTGGGAAAGGGGGAACAAATAATTATTTGTTTTTTTGTGAAACTGCCAAATAAGCCAAAATCTGCATGGCATAAATTGTCAATCTTTATGTTTATTAAAACTTTTAATTTTGAATGAACTATAGGAAAAAATTATTATTTTTTAATTATTATGTTTCATGAGTAAAAAGTAACAAGACAAAAAAAAAAAAAAAAAAAAAAAAAAATTAATTAATTAATAAACTTTTATCAAGATTGTAAATGTAATCAATCTGCTGAAAAATCTTTGTCTGGATATTTATGTGCTTCTTAAATTTTTAATAGTTAAAGTTCAATACAAAACTACATAAACTTTTTTGGTTACCTGGTAAAGTTAAAACTTTTTTACATCAGAAAATAACAAATATATATGCAGTCTGTATTCTAACAAAAATTACACCAATTCCATATAGATAGCTAGGATTGACTGTCAAAGAAGTGCAGTAAAACAGGCTTTCTTGGCATTTGACAATCTCTGTTAGCGAGGAGACCATAAACCTTGTAAACGAAAAAAATCCTTTACAAAAAAAGTAAAACACATAAAGATACAATCATCAGCTAACAATGGCAGGAAGTTTATGTTCATAAAGTGCAATAAGAAGCATGACACAGATCCCGATGACTATCCCAATAACTTGGACAGCTAAAGTGGCAATACCAGCTTTGCCAGGTTCATTGCTTGATAACTCTGGTAGCTGTTTAAATAGAATAAAAATCAGTATAAAAAACAGTTTCATAAGGTTAAAAGTTTAAATACAGTAGACTCCCTTAAATCCGCGACCCTAAAATCTGCGAATGCCTAAAATCCACATATTTTTCAGATGTAAACAATGAAATTTACAGTTAAGTTGCAGGAACAAAATTCAAGATGGCGTCGAAATCAGCGACTACCACAATGTTTTTTTTACTAAATTTTTTGTTAATCATTCTCTTTTGGTTATATTTATTACTAAATAAACTTACATTACTTTTGATTTTGATATAAATTAGCATGTCTATATCAAAAATTCCGGGATTTGGAATGGAAAAATCCACGAACCGAAACGCTATTTTAAAATTATTGTTAGCGGAATTTATTTTTTTTAAATTATAGACGAATTTATTTCTAAACATACAAAGCAGTATATGAAAAGCATATAAGACTAAATAACAATAAAAAAAGTTACAGTGAGCACAATAAGCTATATATACTGATAATAGTATAATGACGTATCGAACTTACGATCGCTTTACCACTAGATGGCAACATAGGACATTTGGAATCGAATTGAATTGATTTCATCAGTAATAATTTAATATATTTCTAAATTTTTATTTTACATAATTATTTTAATAATTACTTACGTTTAAACTAATAAATTATTTTAATATTTTACTTATTTTAATGTTTCACTTTATTGTAAGCATTCATTATAATTTCCCTTTCTTAACTACAAATCAAATTAATGTTTCAAAAATGTAAACAAATCAATGACCAGAAATCCACAAAATTCTAAAATCTGCACAACATGTGGTCCTAAACTGTGCGGATTTGAGGGAGTCTACTGTATCATAATTTATAAAAATTACATAATGTGCATAAATTTTGAAACAGCAATGCATACTAAAAAGGTAAAAACTAAAATTCTTCACTTCCTGTATGGTAATTAAATGTAAAAATGTAATCAATTTTTTGCTTGTTTCCGTACTTTCTGTTTCCTAATTCCCATTTGAATTTTTTTAGATCTTAGTACATTGTTTGCTACCATAATTCCCTACCTATAATCTGCAACAAGTTATGCCTCACATGCTTTATAAGACATTGGCTATAACCAATAGCATCCTGTGAAAATCAGTGCAAATATTTTGACACTTCGACAGAGACACTTTCACAATACAAGTTTCAGTTAATGTGATTTTTAGTTATTGCAGTATTTTTTTTTTTTTAGATGCTTCCTCAATTAATGTGGCGAAATTGTCAATTAGTGCAAAAACAAAAAGTGATTTTCTTTTTCTTTTTTTTTTTTATTCTGACTAAACGGAGTGGACTTGATGAAAACTGAAATTGTGGAAAATACTGAAGAAAATAACAATAAAAGAACTCAAGGACTTTTTCAAAAATTAGAATTCGTTAAACAGTATTTGATAAACATCAGTAGAAGTATGCAAGTGTGCTGAGATTTAGAAAATCAAATTTTGTGTGACTGCGATCTGTATTAAAAAAGGGAAAAAAACTATACTTTTAAATAAAAATAGCAAATAAAGCCTTTGTGCAACATAGGCTTAGTGTTGTTGGAAATATTACAAAAAAAAATTCATTTTCTTAATTTTTTTTTTTTTAAAGCATTATCTTACTATTTTGGTTCCATTTCCCATCTATTTTCCTATTGGCTGTGACCTGCAATCCTCTGTTTTTTTATTGGTCAATAAACCTTTAACTTGAATCCCCATCTTTCATATATATGTGAGCAAATTTCCACCATCCTTAGCACTGAGGAAGGTATGCTATATGCACCCGAAACCGGTATGCTTAAAATTTAAAACTTTTGGTGCTTTTAACATTATTATTTTTAACCATTAATTTAATTAGTTTAATTAAATATGTAATTATTTTACATTTCTATAATTTCTCATACTTTTCATTTGAAGAGATTGAAAATAGGTTAAGTTAACAAATAACCAACTAGTACAAATTATTCATTAATCATAACTTTACCCTTCAAAGGGAGACATGTTGTTTTAATAACTTCAACAATAGACTTACCATATCCACTAGAGCAATATAAAGGAACATTCCAGCTGTACCGGCAAATACCCAGTTAGTAGCAGAATTGACATTTCCTAAGCAAACACCAATGATCATGCCGAAGAAACACAGAATGGAAGACAAACCATTGTAAAACAGAGCTTGTTTTACTTTCATACCAGTTTTAAGTAGCATTGCAAAATCACCTAAGAAGATATAATATTTAGTAGATAAATAAGATTAAAAACATACACATACTTTAAATACAATTCATTTTCATTTAATTCAGAACAGGATCAAGAAATGGTCAAACTTTGTCTCTTTAATAAAATGTAATGTTTATTAGTATGCTGTAAAAATGTTTCTGAAAATATGAAAATTAATACCGTTTACAAAAATTCAATACAGCATATTACATAAGCTAAAACCTTTAACAATTTTTAAATGAACAAATACGTACAATACCATGACACAAAAATTCACATATGGCCGTTTAGAGGATTCTTGAAACCACTTCCTCAGTGCAAAAAAAAAAAAAAAAAAAAAAAAAAAAATCATTAGCCAGTATTTGAGGCTACAGCCAAGGGTTCTCTGAACTCATTTTAATCTTTTAATTTTTTTTTTTTTTTTTTTTTCTGCACTGAAGAAGTACTTTTTTCTGACCTTCTTTTTTTTCTGATGAAGGGGATCCAAGAATACAGCAGAGCCCCGATTATCCGCGAGCAGATTATCCGCGAAGCGAAATATTTTTTCTTTTTTTTTAATTTAAGCCAAATTTTAAGTCAAGTTTTTAAATGTAAGCCAAATTTTTTAATTTAAGCAAGGACAATACAGTAAGTCCTACTAATAAATATAAACAGAAAAATTCATGTATTCGAAAGTAATAGAAGAATATTTCTAGATTCGGTCACCATGTTTAAAATATCAGTTATAAAGTCTTGATGTCTTTTCTTGATTTTATTAACTAAACATATAAGCACAGCTATTAAAATATTTAACAATTAACTAAGAATATTATGATAAATTCCTGGAGAGCATATCAAGAATAGCTTCATTTTTGAGATAGAAAAGGTGTTTCTAAAGCATGAGGTAAAAACAAGTGACAGATTTTTTTAATAAAAGGTGTAACTCAGCACTTTTTGTACAGTATCTATGGCATTGTTTCTTGTTTACTGTTCTTTATTTTAGTGATTTAGACGTAAAGCAAAGGTCTCGGCTGTACTGTGCATATGTATGCATTTTAAACATTTTATTATGTTTTTTGTACACTAAAACATAGTTTTCATGTTGAATTTTCTTTTTTTTGAGCTTGCACCCCATTTTCTGTCTTTTTCGGGTTATCCACCATTTTTGTTATCCGTGGTGCCCTTGCCGCCCAATTCCACGGATAATCGGGGCTGTACTGTACTCGAAACGACCCTATGGGAATTTTTTTGTCATGGTATTGTATGTATTTCTGCGTTTAAACATTGTTAAAGGTTTTAGCTTATGTATTAAAATTCCAAAGTGATTGTTTTATGCTTACAGCTTCTTACAAGTTACCCATAATTCCAAAAAGCATTCTTTTTTCTCTGAAACCAAAAAATTCCCAAGGTTTATGGATACATTTCTGAAATGATTTTTTTTTTTTTTGCTGTTTGTAACTTTCAGAAACATTTTCAAGTAGTTTTTACACTTTTCAACTTTCTCAACATGAAATATAGGTTTTTCAGATGCTATCAATTCTCAAATAGACATTTTTATGTTCAACGTACAAACATGCTGAATTAACAGTATTAAAACATTAACATTTTTGTGTTACTCTTGTATGTAAAAATTCCGTTATGCAGCTGTAAATATTTATTTTAGAATTGATAACATCTGATAAACCTGTATTTCACGTTGAGAAAACTGATTACTACACTCTAAAAACTACTCTGAAATGCTTGAAAATTACAAACAGCAAAAGAAACTTTTGCTCAGAAATGCTTCTTTAAATCTCGGTAATCTATTAGTTTCTGGAGTTTTAATCTGGAACATTTTTTTCAATCTAGTTGTGCACAACTCACAAGGGAACCACTTTAGGTGTTGCTCGCACCTAGAATCGAGACCTGGTGCATTTTGTAGCCCTATGTATAAAAGTTAGAATATCGATAAAAATTCTTTGTTAAAATCATATTTTATATATTTTTTTATCATTATAATTTTTAATTATTGGAATTTTATTTGTTAATTTTACACCAAAAGAGAGTTAAGTCGCCAGATATGGCACTTCAAAATTTTCACTAGCTTTATTTCTGTAATAGGTTTACGTACAAACCATTACAACACGGAGCGTGGCGAAAATACTGAGCTAGGGTTGCCGGAAAACTGCACGGGACGAAAAAGACGCCAATCTTTCCCCGCCAAATATGTAAATATGATATAGTATTCTTTTTAAAATCAAATTCGTAGGTTCTTAAAGGAACTTTAAAACTTTTTTCAACATTTTATAGTTATTGACTAATTTATATTTTTAACTATTTTTTTTTTTTAACTTTTACGTTAAAAGCCCGAAATGTGGTCTAGAAAATTGCATTTTCAGAAAGTTAATCTGCTGTAAAATAAAAAAAAAATATTTTAACAAAAAAATTTTACCGATTCCCAAACTTCCTAATATAGAGCTTTAAAATGCACGAGGTTTCAATACTAGGTGCGAGCAACACCTAAAGTGGTTCCCTTGTCAGAAGCATTTGATAGTTATATTCTCTGATATATTTTAGAAATTAGCCAAAGTATTTCTTGAGGATAAAATTATCTCATTTTCAGAAGGGTGCAATAGCAAATTTTACTCATAATTATTAATGTATTTGCTTCAAGTGTTTATATAGCTCTACTGTTTTTATTTCAACCTAATACCAGTGTCGCTAGATTTCTGTACCTCCTAAGTATAATTAGAATTTAAAATATAGGCAATTATATATTTAAATGCATAATCAAAAGGGAAATTAACACAGTTTGACCTTTATAAGAGAATCAAATACTGCATAAATCAAATTACATTTGAGAAATGTGAAATGATACAAGTTTAGGTTTGAACTGTATTGTCCAAACTAGATTTAGATGACACAGGTAAGGATTTAGTGGCTAAAGTTCTATATGTGGGTACATTGCCAAGTTTGATATCAAACAATAGTGATGTTGGTAACAATACAAAGTGGTTTCAAATGCAGCAAGAGTATGAGAGCAGTTACATATCAAGAAATATTTACAGATTATTTAGGAATAATGTATTGAGTATGGAGTCAAATATTCAAATCAATTTATTTTACCAAAATAAATTATTAAAAAAAATAACCAAAACAGACAAAAAACTATCTTTATTACTCATTATTAGAATTTTATATTTTTCTTTCATATCCCACAGTAAAAAAAAAAAAAAAAAAAAAAAAAAAAAAAAAAAAACTATCAAATAACATATATTTAAAAAATAAACATTAAATATCTTGGGAACTTAATAACAAATATTTTATTTTGCAATTTTTTATATTATTGTCTGAAAAACAAACCAGGTTACAATAATAAACTAAATTTGTGCCACACTGTGTTCAATAGAATATGTCAATCAGTGGCATGCTCACTTATGAAACTTCCCCTGGGTTAATCAAATCTGACAAGTTATTTTTGCTTATGTGCAATTATTATTATTTTTTTTTTTTTTACTTTAGCCTGTGATGCCTGATACACTCTATAATATCCAATCCTTAAGGGGGGGGGGGGGGGGTGTCAGTTGCTTTCCTTGCAGCCCTCCTCAAATGGTACCCCTATATAGCAAATTTGATTTAGCACAACAAAGTTGTTTTTATGACAATCCTATGATACCCATTTTCATTGTAAACCCCATTCTAGCTAGAATCACTAATGTTCGATACAAAACTTTGGCAGTGTACTTTATTATAGTAGATCAGCTAAATGCTAACATGATAATAATGTATTTTGTTTACCATCATTACTGAAACTCCCAATCTAATACAGCAGAATTAAAAAAAACATTGTTACAGATAAATTTTTAAAAATGAACAAAAAATTAAAACTTTTAGGCACTTTTTTAGATTAATGGGTGAATAAATTAATGAATTCTGGTAATAAAAATATATTTATATCAAGCAAGAGAATTGTTAAACAGAAGAATTATTATTATTGAAACAACAAAGCCTTTTTAAATTAATTATAAAATACATTATTATATATTACATTATATACATACATTACATTATATATATATATATATATATATAGTATATTAATCATAAAAATTGACAAATATATTTACCAAGTTCATGAGGTAATTCATGACAGAACACAGCTACAGTCGTACTAACACCGTCTGCATCACTTGAAGCAAATGCAGCTCCTACAATGAAAATTATTATTAAACAAGGAATAATCAGACCAGAATTTAAACAGCTTTGTAAGGTAACCAGACATGATTCGAGAGTTCTCTTAAAATGTGCCATTTTTTAACAAAACCTCTGATCTATTTTTGTTGCCACAAATTCATCTTAAAAAGAAAAAAAAATGAACAAGCTTTCATTTCTTCTTAAGGAATCACCGGAAGAAACCAAACTCTACTTCTTTATTGACAAATTGCTGAAAACTTTTTTTTTTTAAATAAATACATGAGGTAAAAAATCACAAAGATATGAAAATGTAAGATAATCTGAATCTTTGTCATTATTGACTTATTCCAAATATTAGATCATTTCAGGATCCCAAATGATCTTCAAAATATTTTCGGATTTCATTCCTTGTGTGGAAACAAAGTGCAACATGATTTTTAGTATGATAAAAATCACAATCAATTCAATTCTTTTCAAGTAGTTTAAGAATAAAATTTTGATTGCTAGTTCTAAATTTATAAAAGGTAAAACATCTACTTAATGATATTTTTAACAATCCAACTTTAACTTTTATGCAGTTTTATTTAAAATAATAATTTTGAAAAGAAATGGTCAACTGGCACCATATGAAATGCGAAGAAGTCAGCCCCGTATTTGTTTTGGTTGGTCATGTGATAAGTGCTTTTAGAATCTAGGGGAATGAGTAGCAAATTTGAGCACAAGGTTTTAAAAATCCTTACTGTAAATTAAAAATTTGGGCAGATTCCCAGAACAGCCGAGACACTCCATTTGGCGACTTTTTTGACAAGTGCCAAATACCTCACATACGCCAATCTAAAATGCAGCAACCTGAAAACTAATGTGATTGGTCCACTTTCCTGAATTCTTCCAGACTGTTTTTTACTACGTCATCACCCTGGAATCATGGGAAATACAACATTTATAAATAACGACGTATTAGAGAACACAGGAAAGCTGATTTTTATGACATTCAAAATAAAACAAACGATTTAAACATAATTTGTTGAAAAAATGTGAAATATTTAAAGTACCTTTCCAAATCAGAGTAACGATTTAATGATTAAAATTTTCATTTCTCAACAACTTTCAGAAAAAATCATGGCGTCATTTAATATTTTAAATTACGTGCCTATATCAGAGTGAACATTGAACAAATAATTTCTAATTTAAGGAACTTTGAACGCTTCACGTTCATAAAAAAATAATATATATCACTGAATACAGCAGTTATCGCTCTGTAGCAATCTCAAAATGTACAAAACTTGTTAAAGTGGCAATCAGTAATCGTGTATGAACGCTTACGCATTCATTAAACAAAAAAAAAAAAAAAAAAAAAAAAATCACTGGATTCAGCAGTCTCAAAATACAGCAGTTATCGCTCTGTAGCAATCTCAAAATGTACAAAACTCGTTAAAGCGGCAATCAGTAATCGTGTATGAACGCTTACACGTTCATTAACCGAAAAAAAACATCACTGGATTCAGCAGTTTCAAAATACAGCAATTCTCGCTCTGTAGCAATCTCAAAACGTACAAAACTCGTTAAAGAGGCAATCAGTAATTGTGTGTGAACGCTTACGCGTTCATTAACCGAAAAAAAAAAAACATCACTGGATTCAGCAGTATCAAAATATAGCAATTCTCACTCTGTAGCAATCTCAAAATGTACAAAACTCGTAAGGGTAACATACATGAGAAATATACAATAAACGGCTAATATAAAACGCTACAACAAAATGCATAAAATTATTAACATACCTTAACAGACATCTCCTTTCTTGAAAACCAACTCTAAAAAATGATGAATTGCCATAATTTCATAAATTTCCAGTCAAACTTCATTTAACTTTCCAGCAAAAAAAATGAACAAATACTCACAATTTCAAATTAAATTACGCAGGTGCTTTAACTTTCAAATTTTACAACTAAAAACAGCAAAATTCACAATAACAAACTTTTGACATGCTGACATTCTATTTTTACAAATGCGGAGTTGAGTTGTCAAAACACAGTTGAGCTAACTGTGAATAAAAGTTTTCAGGTAGGCGTAACCATTCAATACACAACAAATCAACCAATCCCAATTCAAGATCAGACCACTGTAGGCATGGAAAGAATTTACAAAATGAACTGGTAACAAGAAAAATCCATTTATCGCCTCACCAAATTGAACGATGCCAAGTATCTCGGCTGTCTTGGGATTCAGCCAAAATTTGTTTCAGCATTCAAAAACTGCAAAAAAGAATGTGTTTATTTTTTCCTCTTTTTTTTTTTTTTTTTTTTTAACAGCAGGGAGAGAGAAGTACAGCTTTAAATAACTATTCATCACTCGCAAAAAAAAATAATTCTAGTACCATGCAAGGTTTCCATTTGAACTCCTTTTTCATTCATAAATTCTGAATTTATAACAGAAATTACAAAAGAAAAACTTTTACTTAAGTAATCACAAAATGTCTGTCATTAAATAAGGCAAGAATTGCTATTCTGAATAAAAAAGAAGACCGAACTGATAAATCCTGGTGGGAAGGAGGAGAAAAGTGTATAATTTTACTTTATGTCTTGGATTTTGTTTCCTCAAATCTGGTCACCTTACAACTCTGACATATGTAGATAAGTACCTATGGCTAAACCATCACAGAAATTGTGCAGTCCGTCTCCCATTATGACCATCCATGCAACTGCAGACACAGAATGAGGAATCTCATGGCTATGACCATGACTATGGCCATGGTGATCAGAAATTATGACTGAACTTTCAGAATCTGGACGATAGGCCACACTCATTTCGGGTTCAAGGCTAAAACTGGAACGGCCGTGGAAACCTATTTCGTGAGTTAGTTGAGGAGATCCTTTATTTGAAGGTGGGGCTTCTGTCTGCAGCACTGAAAGATAATAAATGAATACTTATAAAAACTTGATTTCTACTTTAGGAAATTAAACAAACAAAGTATTTATGAAGATTATATATTGAAGTTTACATCATTTAAGATTTAAAATGCTTTTAACTTAAAATATATTAAATAACTTAATCAAATTTTTACTTTTTAATACTTTCCAACAAAGTTGAAAAGTATTTATGGATTCGATTTGTCTGGCCGTCAGTCCGTCTGTCCATGCTCTAACTCCCGTAAACATACTCGGATTTTCAGGAAATTGATAAAGGCTAATTAGGGTCACCAAAGAATGTTTGGTATTGTATATAAAGTATGTAGGATTAATCATTCCTTTACAGGGACACTCAAAAGTATTCCATTACATTATAGTATGCGGGGAAAATTGTTTGCAGAGTATTTTAATGGCATTATGCTATTTCAAATGTATCGAAACTGATATAAATCACTAAATTTCACTACGACCCTGTTAGAACAAGGCATTTAGAGCATTTTTTATTCATTTACAGGGACACACAAAAGACATAGGTTACAGTACAGTACTGTCTTTGAGTAATAATTGCCGGAGTGTACGGTTTAAAATTTTGTATGCACTTTTAAATTTAATTAATTTTTTGCATCTTACTCGTTATATTTAAATTCTATACCTCAAATACAGGGATGCACAAAAGTATTCCTGTACCGTTATCTTTATTAGAGGAAATTGCTGAAGGTAAATTTTCAAATGAAGTATATGTATCTCTTAAGTGAACTATATTTTGGGATGCATGTAGTTAATAGATTCAAATCTGTATATGCTATACAGGGCTGCTGAAAAAATTTGCATAATTTTCCAATTGTGGATGGAAACAGCTGAAATTGGGTTTTGAAATGTATTATGCGTTTCAATTTGGTTGAATTAGATGTAATATTTTAATTTTTTAAACAGTGCAGTTTTCTTACAGGATTCTAAATGTGTTGAAAAGTGTTTCATAACCTATGCTTGATGCATGATTTTTTCTTACTTGTTTTCTTTTGAAAATACTTAATTTTTTTAATATAAGTAACATTGCTATTTAGTAATAGATTAAGTGATACATGTTACCATGATAATATGTTCCTTTGATTGCATTCTAAGCATGTAGCACAAACAGTTATTATTACAGAGTAAGATATAATCTACTGAACTTTAATAATGTTTATTCATGCAATAAGGTTTTTCTATCATCAGTGTGATAATCTTAAAATCAATAAATTTGAATGTGTAGCATCTTTAACAAACTAGATTTTATTACTGAAAGTCAACACAAGATGAATTAGTATTCTAAAGGATCCAACTTAATGGGGTTTGTTATGTTACATTAATACTAAAACACAAAAACAATAACATATCTACTATCAGTATATTTATATGAATTTTGATTTTACCATTTAATTTTCTATATTAAATAATTATGCAAATCTTTGATTTACTTAAAATGCCCTAAAAATCAATTTATGTTAATTTTTTATTTTTTTTTTTATAGAAGGGTCTATATTTCATAAATATACACACATACAAAGTAATTATGAAAATATTTTTAAAAGACAAAAGTTATTTAAAGAAAAGTATGGCGAGAAAAAGATAAATAATACCATTAATACTATAAAGATTGCAATTATTATTTGACTAAAACCATAATATGATTGTAACACTTGTATTGCTTGTAAAAATAACTCTTTTGATGGGTCTGCATCTGTTCAGAAGAGATTTTGCAAAACATGCCTTACTTCACCAGCCTTGAATGCATAAAAGCTTTAGAATATATATATATATATATACCGTAATTTCCGGCCTATAATCCGCGGATTATCTGTTAAAAAACCTCAAAATTTTTAAGTGTGGATTATCTACCGGTGCGGATTATCTGCTGAAATTTTTTAAGCAGAAGTTCAAGGCAGACATCCAGTTTCTACCGGCAGTCATAAAATAAAAATGTAAACAGTTATCAAACGATTGTTTGCTATCGACCGTTCGTGGAGTTGCTCGTGATTGGTTCACATATGACGTCAAAGTGCTAGTGGGAGTGGCTTCCGATTATGATTTTATTTTTAGCCTTTTGTTGGCAACATGTTTCTATGAAGAACAAAACGTTTCTCAACTCATCCCTTTCAAAAATTGCAATCTCAATCATTTATGAAATAGCTCCTCCCAAAATTACGGCAATTTTACAGATTACGATGATTGATATTACGATGCAACCAATGGGAATCCATCACACATTAATCGAATGAATCCTTATTGTATCGTAGTTTCATAATTTTGCTGCTGCCCTCTATGGATAGGATCATAAAATACAATTATGTCCTTGTAATTTAAAAAACCAAAACGTATTTGATGGTATATCACGTTTAAAGTTATAATAATGTCTAAGAGAAAGCCTGTTATTTAACGCTGCAGAATTGAAACAGAATGTTATTTAAAAAGCAGAAGATTATTTAAAAATAGAAATTATTACAGAATTATCTGTATTCACAAGACATTCAACGTTTTAGATATAAGATTCAATGAAAAAAGTTATTTGTATTTTTAAATTTGTAATTATTTTATTATTATTATTTTTCAGTTATTTTATTACAATTATCATTTAAATAGAGCAACTAAATAAATAGGGAGGTGGTTTATTAGTAGTACTTTGGAATGTTGAAAACGATGAGTAATTCTCGTATAGTCTGGCGTATAATCCGCGGATTATACAACGATGTGGATTATCTGCTGAAATTTTTTTATAAGGGCTAAAAATTGCGGCTGCGGATTATACGCCGATGCGGATTATAGGCCGGAAATTACGGTATATATATAAATATATATATATTTTATAGCTTTGACCTAAAATTTATTATTGTTTTCTTTAAAAGAAATTAAAAAATCCAGGATTTTGTTCACAATTATGATTGTTAGAATAAATAAAAATAAACAACCAGTAAAAATTGGTAAGAAAATGACAAAGATTCTCACATCTCTTTTAAACTCTTCCCATTCCTGACCACAGAAAGGGTAAAATTGTACTGTTATTTTCTCTATAATTTTTTTTAAATGCTAAAAAACGATGATTTTTCCAAAATTATATAAAAACTTAATTATATATATTAATATAATCCTTCAGAGTATTTATTATCACTCAATGTTTTAAAACTGTATTATATTTGTAGAATTATATTAATTTAAAAAATGCTTCTATTACAGTGAAACCTATAGCTTAGTGAATGGATATATCAGTTCACGGTGCTGAAAAAGTTAACAAACTTAATTAAATTGCAAATATATAATAACACCATAATAAAAAAACTTCAATAGGTAACTGCCCAACAAATAAAAAGGCTGTTTTGTGCCTTTTCACTGAAAGATTTCACTTATTGAAACTTTTTGAGAATCAAATTGTAAGGATAATTATACTTGGTTATTGATTTAAAAATATATAAATGTTTAATAAATGCAATTTAAGAAAGTTAAGTTTAGGACACGATGAAAAAAAAATTTCTCTATTTTATTATGTAAAATAATGAAAAATATTTATCATTCACATTTTAGAGACAACATCTTTATTATGTTTAAAATCTTATTTTAGCAACTAAACAACTATTTGAATCTGCAGATAACCAATAAACATGCTATTTATATGAAAAAGAAATGCAGTTATCCTTTTTAAATAATTGATACAACCATCAAATTAATTACATATTTTGAAATAACTTACTCTGAATGGTTTCTTTTTCATCTTTCTCCTTAATATGATCATAAGAATTTTTCTTAGGTTGTGCTAGTTTTTCACCAACACTTCCATTATTAGCACCATCTTCTCTCTGCATAACGGGCATCATATTTTTTGTATGCCTAGATAACTAAACATTAATTGGTCAGTACATATTTCACAAAGATGGAAATACAATAAAACCTACCAATAAGAGACACTCACAGAATCAGAGAGATGTCGCTTTCTAGGAAGTACAGTTTTAGAAAATCTATATATATATATATATTACACTAACATACGTGGCACAGAAATCACGATTATTTGTTATTGTTTAATGGCAACACCCGAGAAACAGATCTCATTGGTTATTGTGCAAAAGTCATTTGACAGGATTTAGGCGGAGGTAAATACGGTTTATTTATTTACATTCTCTCTTTCGCTGCAATTATGGAACTTCACAATATAGTTAGAAATGCCTGTAAAAGATCTCGGCAAATGCTTGAAAGCGAACAAGAAGCTGCATTAAGAAGAGAAAATTGAAATAGATTGGATCGAGAACGACGTCAAACACAGAGCATAAGCGATTGCCAAAATAGGCTTAATAACTATTGCATGGGCGAACGTGTTGCTTCTGAAATCCAAATTACTGATTTAAAAGTTCCGGAGCATAACTGTGGATATACATATGACATCTGTGCCAAATAAATATTATTCAGTGTTTTTTTTTATGAAGTCCACTCCAGTGTTATATTTTTCAATGACAGTCCTGGGATAGTTTCTGCCTGGGCAATGCCGGGTGGGTCAGCTAGTAAGTAATATTGTAATATAATAAAGCCTTTAAAATTTAGAAACCTCCAAAATCCATAAATGCTAATTCTACAGGTAAATTTGCCCATTATTACCTTTGTTTTGTTGTTTAGATGGGCAGTACCAATCAAGTTGCTCAATTTTTTTTTTTTTTTTTTTTTTTTTTAGAAATTTATACATGATAGACTTTACTACTTTTGGTTTACAATATGAATTTACTCTAATACTGAATTTGTGATATCTAGATTAGATTTTGAGAAATTATTCTCTATTAAGGATGCAGTGAGGGCATGGTAAATGGCTCATATGCTATTAATTCAATAATTCTGAAAAACATTATGTGACCTATATTTATTGGACATTATCTATTGCTGACAATATACAATGGACTCCTATTAATGGTAAAATGTATCTGCTTAAGATGTATCTCTGGTTAACACAGACAATTTTGCCCCCCTCCCCTCCATCATATACTGATAAATGTTAAAACCACCATTTAGTGCAGACTTCAGTTAGGGCAGACGAAAAATGACCTCCCTTGGAAGTCTGCACTAATGAGAGTTCACTGTATTAAATAAAGCAATAAAAAGCTTAGAAGAAAAGAAACTTATCTCTGAACATGAATTAATGTTTGGATACGGAATTACATAAAAAGTTATCACATATAAACCATACCTATAGCAAAAAAAAAAAAAAAAAAAAATTAACAAACCATAAAATCTTTAAGTAAATGTTTTTAACAATAGGAATAAGTTTTCATTTAAATTTATAATTTGTACCTTTAGTTACATGGCGCAAACTTGAAAAAAAGAACTGCATGCTTGACTCAGGAATTAATTTAAACAATATATTGAAGACAAACTATTTACAATGAACTATTTATAGAAAAATAAAGCAACAACTTGATTCAAGAGCTAAAAGAACATCTTAGGCCTCAGCCATATGTCTTCCTTTCGTCAAAATACTCTACGCTCTTTCAATCATATTTACTAAGCCACTTTTTCATATCATATCGGAATGTCTAAATAGTAAACTTCCAATTATCTGTCACTCTATCAACCGCCACCCATGCCGCTAAATATTTTTTAAATCAGAAACTAATTATGAAACTGCACAGTAAACTTTGAGTCAGATGGTGCTATTATGAGAAAAATGTTTGGTTATGAAGAATTAATGGATGATGAAATTATTCAAAATATTTTTAGTGGAAACAAACTTCAAGTGGAGGAATATGATGAATCGGGGAATGATGATTCAGGAGTCAGACATAGAGAAGTAGAGGCTAATCTCTCTAAATGCATTAATTGTTTTGAGATACAAGAGGAAGCAGATGCAACCCAAGTACGGTAGAACCTCGATTATCCGAAGTAATTAGGACCGACCCTCTTTTGGAAAATCGAAATTTTCGGATAATCGAGAATGCTTCAATTTTAAGATTAGGGATATACGATATTTCTTATTATGGTAATAAAATTAAAGCAATAGCAAAATAGAAATAAGAACAAATTATCTGAATTATTGAAATTGAGTACCTTTTGTATATATCACAAGGGTTTGAAAAAATGTTTTGTTTGTCGCACTTTCGATTGCCTTTGCTTTGAAGCTCTATCAAGGAGTTTTTTAATAATATTAGTTCGCTAGTATCACAGCCTTTCTGCTGCTCCAGCCATGCCAAACCTTTTGCAAAACATTCAGAATTGCTAATTTGTTCATTTTCTTTGTTCCACTCCACAGCTTTCGGGAGCTCAAGTTAAATTCAAAGGGACTCTAAGAAAGGGGATCGAAATTTATTAGACATAATCGTAGTTCAGAAAGGACCGCTTGCACACAGATAACATAATACTTAAAAAAAAAAAAAAAAAAAAAAAAAAGCTTTCAAAATAGATTTTGCACACAAGGAATGTGACAGTTAAAAATAAATAAATAAATAAAATTTAAAAATGGATTTTGGTTAACCGAGTTTCGGTTAAAAGAGTTTCGGATAAAAGAGGTTCTACTGTAGTTTTATTACTTAGAATCCGTAATCTTGCTGCAGTAATAGTACAAGCAAAACACAAACAAAAATGTATTATGAATTACTTTGGATGAAAACAGGTAGTACATATTTATTCTATAAAATTCTAAATTTGTCTCATAAATTGATTTCTTATAATTAATTATGCATTTTATTAACAAATGTACAAAACAAATAAAATAAATGTTTAAATATTTTTTTTATAAACTGACAAAAATAAATGTAATTTCAGTAATGGTTTTTCGCTTTGTCGTCTGGTTACTTTTCAATTACCTACTTGCCCAAAATTACTGTTGCATGAGAGGCATTGTCTAGTGCTGCTATCTGAGAGAATATAAAGGAAAACTTTTGTAGATAGGAGTTCTGTGATGCTCTTAATTTTTCTTTCATTACTCGTGCTTTGAAATAGACAATATCAATGATATAGATAAAATAGATATCATTATGATTAGATAGATTCTAGAATATCATGAAGCCTCGAAACAGTGGAATGTTAACAATTTTATGCTGCTTATGCTTTTCTTTACTTTGGTTTTTACACATCATATTTTATGTTAACACAAAGGGTTTTGTATGCATCTTAATAATTTTAAATGCTCTGGGGGGGGGGGGGATTTTAACACCAAAATCTCTCTCTCTTTGCTGTGCCAGTGTTATAGAGCAAAACCATGTCCATGAGTAATGCACACGTCATTTTGATGGGGTAATACCTGACCAATAAATTTCACTTTTACTTTAATTTTTTAAACTATTAAATGTTGCACTTTTTCAAATTTTGCACAGTCAGATAGGAAACAAATGCTTTTTCGAATATGACCTTTTAGAAAATTGTGTCTCAATTTACTAATTTTTTATAGTTTATAAAATAATTTTCAAGGGACATAAAAAAAAAACTTTATTGCATGCAGTTCATTGTGAAAGATTAATCTCTTTGTACTTAAAACAACATAAATAGTTAAGCATTGGTTTCTGGCTAATATTTCCATAATAAAATTAAACTTTACCAATAAATAAATAAAACGATATAAATAAAACACAAATTTAACACACATGTAATCAAACTATATGCTTAAATCACTAAAATTATTATTAAGCAAAAAAGGATGCTGTAAGTAGCAAAATCTTTGACAATTCCTTTGGCTATTAATTCCTGGCATGCGGCTAATACAAAAGTATTGCTTTTAATGGATTTCAAAACTCTGTTTGAAGTCATAATTGATTTTTTTTTTTCACATAAAAATGCTTTTACTATACAATTTACAAATTTTGCACATGCAGTCTTCAAATATCAAATACTTGCATATTATGCACTCTCATTTTTTAAATAATTTTTTGGTATAAAAACTGTACAGCATACATGAGTAAATATGATACTTTTAGATTGAGGTAAAAAATCGCCTTTCAAAGTTATAAATTTCATAACATTTTTATATTTTTTTATACATTTAACTGAAAAGAAAGAAGTTGAAAGGTTTAAAATGAGACAATATTAGTATATGTGTTTTTTTTTTTTCTTTCTAAAAATTAGCAGCTTTAACATGCAGATAATCTTGATAGATACTGAAATAGTGAGTCTATTATCTGGAATGGGGCCAAACAGCTACATTAAGGTAGCGCTAGGCCACAATTTATGCACTTTGAAACTTTTGCAAAACTTAATTTAATTTGTTTTTCTTTTATTCTTTAATAAGTGTTCTAATTTATTTATTTTTTTGAGGGGGGGGGGGTCAGAATTGCACCATTTAATAAGCAAAAGCTTATTCTAAAAACTATTTTTTGATTTTAGGGAGATTTTTAAACAATTTACTTTATTTTACAAATTTTCAAATTTTGTTTTCAAACTATCCAATTAAATATTAGTATTCTTTCAATTTCAGTCAATTTAAATTAATTAATTTGCCATTTTTTAAAATAAAAAAAATGGTAAAATAATCTGAATTAAGCAATTTTAATGATAGTTGTGTTTTTTTTTTTTTTTTTTTTTTTTTTTTTTTTAGGTAGTAAGTAATTAACACCTTTATGCTTTTTGTATTCTACCATAGAACTTAAGAACACATGATTATTTGCAGCTCTGTGAAAATGTACACAATGCATTTAAAATGAAACAGAAAAAACAGGTTTGGTTGACTATCTTTCTCTCGTTTTTTTTTTTTTTTTTTTTTTTCCTTTTGATAAAGATGGAATTGACTGCATTTTTTCCATGTTGTGGGTAAGGTTCAGGTTAGCTTTTTGTTTTTACAGATTGTATTTGAGTATATCTAATTTTTTTACATAAAAAGCCAGATTATTATTTTAAGTGAAAATAATTATACTCTATAACAAATAAAATTTATATTACAGAAGTGATTTTGTAGTATTATACCATAATTGCATTTAAGTATTGCATAATTTTCTTTTATTTCTGGTTGCAATAGGCCTTTGTTTGTAGCAATAAAGGCAGCTACTATTTCATAAACATGCACTTAAAATAATGTTTCACATATATTCAAAATACCTATAAAAATACCTAACACACCTTTTAAAATTACTTTTGTTGAATCATAAAACCTTTAATATTATCTGTAATCTTAAGAGATTGAATGACTGATATGTGTTACATTGTGTAAATGTGTAAAATAATTGTAATACAGTATAACCTCTTTCATCTGAAACTTTTTTAACCGAAACTCTCGGTTAACCAAAATCTTTTTTTTTAAGTTTTTTTTTTTACTATCACATTCCTTGTGTGTGTGCAAAATCCATTTTGAAAGCTTTTTTTTTTTTTTTTAATTATCATATTCCTTGTGTGCAAGCTGTCCTTTCCGAACTACGAATAAATATAAATATTTTCGAATTCCCTTGAATTTAACTTGAGCTCCCGTAAGCTGAGGAGTGGAACAAAGAAAACGAACAAATTAGCAATTCTGAGGTTTTTGAATGTTTTGAAAAATATTTGGCATGGCTGGCACAGCAGAAAGACTGTGATACTGGTTAGCTAATAATATTAAAAAACTCCGTGATAGACAATCAAAGCAAATGCAATCGAAACTGTGACAAATAAAACATTGATTCAAATCCTTGTGATATATGGAAAATGTACTTAATTAACAATTAAAATTCAGGTAATTTATTCTTGTTTCTTTTTTTTCTATTGCTTTATTTTTATTAAGCACTTGTTACCATAATAAGAAATATTGCATCTATTTCTCCTTAATCTTCAAATGAAAGCATTCTCGATTATCCGAAATTTTCAATTTTCCGAAAGAGGGTCGGTCCCAATTACTTCGGATAGTCGACGTTCTACTGTACTTTTAAAATGTAACATTTAGCTGCTAAAACAAATGATTTTTAACAAACCTTTGCTTCTTTGCTCTTTCTCCTGTAAGCAGTCACTACTCCAAGCAAGCGCTCAGCAATGAAAAACAAGAAGATACCTCCTAGTGCAGCCAAACCACGCCAAATAGCAATCTTTTCGACAGATTCTAATGACAAAGCTTTATGATTGTGGTTGTTGTGATCGTGGCTTTCTTCACCACCAAGGATAGCCTGAAACAAAGCTGATTAATAACCAAAAGGAAAAGGACAGCAGATTTCACTTATTCAAAGATTTGTTTTTAAAACTAGCTACTCCACCTGTCATAACAATCTTAAAATACATAAAGTTAAAGCTGAATTCAGACATTCTTCTCTGAGTGAGATTTTTTCAGTTATGGGGAGGGACACTGTTGAGTTCTGTGTGGTAAATTGCACTTCTAGACCATTAATAAGCATAAAACCTCAACTCACTTCTTTCCATGCACTGAATTTTTTTTTTAAAAAAGCTTGTGACCACTAGGTTGTGTGCATCATCGTAAAAATGGTTTTTAGCGATAAAAAGAGTTACTTAGAAAACCAATGCTGAAACTTTTTCCTCTGTTTCTTCATTGTATTTTAAAGAAAAAATCATTGACCTCACTTCCTTTAATAATTAATTTAAAAAAAAATATTCCATATATCTATATATTTAATCCGTTCCTGAAAGCCTGCTCCACACAGAATATAAAATATAAGATTAGATGGTAAAGATATTATAAAGATTAAAGATTTAATAAATTTTCTTTTTGAGATATTATGAAATAGAGTTGCTAGGAAAATGGTGAAATAGAAGAGAAAAAATAATTACTTATGATAACAAAAATATAAAATTAAAAAGTTGAAATGCTTTATATTTTTCGAACAGATGCACGAAAGTTCATCTACAGATACATAGATAATTTAGAAACTGAGACATATGCATTGACAAAATTTTAAACTATTTACAGTAATTTAGAATTCCCATTGGGAAAATTTTAGCTTCCAAAATTTAACATTTAAATCAATAGCCCAAATGCATCATTTTCTATTCAGTGAATGGTAAAATTCGAAAATCCCTCACCAACATACCTACCTCATTACAGACTAATTGGATGCTTTTTGCAGCAATATTTTAAGATATACACACAAACAGACAGACATCAACAATTTTTCATCTAGATAGTAAGATTTTACTTAATGTTTCGGAAATTAGTATAGATAAAAATTAAAGGGGAAAATTACAAACGATAAATTTTGATGCCAGTGATTTAAGCTACGCTATAGCATCAGGGTCTGTATATGGACTAGGCATAGTAAACTTGTGCCTAAAGCCCCAAGATTAAGGAACCCCAAAGAAATTTGAATGTTTTAATCAAAAAATATAGTTTATATATATATATATATATACAAGACATAATAAAAATATTTTAAGAATATTTCAAACAAAATTATTCGTTCAATTATTTCCTTAAAATCATGGTGAAATGAAAAAAGAAAATTTGCTTAAATATCTTGTTATAAAAAAAGATTTGCTGAATTCAAGCAACAAATTGCATTAATGAAATTTTTTATGATAATGCATTTATTATCCAAAGAATTGCATAATAGTGAAAATTGTCAAAACAATTAAATTCTTTGTTATGTTTGGGAATTTGTTGCTTTATAAAATATTATTAAGAGAAATTTTCCTAAATCTGCAAGAAATATTCTGAGTGCTGTATCATTTTTTATGTTAATTTAACATTAACATGTCTTTATATTTCATTTAGAACTGAAGTTATAAGTTTGTTATGTTTTTAAATTTGGTCTTACAAATATAAAGTGTACACAGATCTTTGTGAAAACTTTACCTTTAATAGACAAGGGGGAGGGGGATTATAAATTTGAACTTATATGAGGCGTTGAAACACCAGAGTGAACCAACCTCCTCAGCTGTGATTTCGAAAAAAAAAATGCTTTCCAAAATTTGTACGAATTTTTCTCAAGCTCTTTTAGACCAATTCTGCTTTTGCTAGAGGAGACCAAGCTTCTACATCAAGCATAAGGTGATTAAGTTAGCAGTGTAGAGTGGACCAAGTCACTTGATTCACTATTGCACTGTCAACTTGATATCCAAGATATGTTGGACCATCTATTAAACTGGCTCTATGACTTGAATAGTTTCAAAATTAATAACATTTATTACACAGCCAATAAATGACATGACATACAATGCTTTGACATTTCAAACTCATTTTTCACAAAAATATGGGATAGTAACACTCTGGTTCTCAATGTCTCATATAACATAATGGTTGGTAAAATCCTAAAGAAATGCTATGTCTAAAGCCCAAAAATGTCTCAGTCGAACCCTCCATAGTATCTTATATAGCTTTGGAGATCAAATATTAATCATATTATGCTATATCATGAAGTAAAGGTACTTAAGACTCTGAAAACAATCTACCATTCTCAGGGACCTGTTTAGGCAATGTTTAGGTCCTTATAAACACAAAATTTTTCATCTTAAAACAGAACCCTTCAAAAAAAAAATTCTCATTTTAAAACAGGATCTTTAACAAAATATTTCATCCCTCTTCACAAAATTCTTTGTTTAAAAACAAAGAATAAAAACAAAGACCTTTCACAAAACTTTTCCATTTCCAAACTAAATTAAAATCAGACCTTTCACAAAATAATTGACTTTTCAAAGAACGTATTACTTAGCTTTTTTATACATAAAATAGCTCCTGCATAAAAGACAGATACACAGAGGACTCAATATAACGATAATTTCAAATTCACAAAATAATGATTAAAATTTTCACAATTTTACAAAAACAGAACCCTGTGAGAAACATCTGAACAGACCCCTCATACTTACATGAGGCATAAGATGTAAAAGACCATCTCCTGAAAGGCTGCCTACAGCTAGTCCTACTAGAAATTGTAATAGCGTATGATAAAACCATTTCTGCATGATGGGGATGACAGCCACGCTCAGTAGACCACAAAGACTGATTATCACAACTGCTAACGATGCATACAGCCACACTGAAATGAGAATGATCTATATTATCATAGGTTACATAAAAAGAGCAATTGGGCATTTTATAAATTAAAAGGGGTTGGTAAAACTTTCTTTGAAGATTTTGAACTACTTTGAAGTTTTTAAATAAAAATACAGGGTGAACGAAAAATATTGAGTGCATTTCAGAGTTCCATAAAACAAAAACAAAGTATTGTATTAACATGTTTAATGTTTTATTGAAAAGCAGATTTCAAACAGGTTTACATAACACATTGAACAAGTTCTACATGAGCTCCATTTCTCGCATGTAAAATATCGAGTCTGTAGTCAATTTAACATCAAACATTGCAGAGCCTCTCAGCCATTATCCCTCTAATAACATCAGTGATTCATCGTTTTAGTTTATAATATCCTGAACCTTTGTTACATACTTTGACAAATCCCCAAAGGAAAAAATCTAGGGGTGTTATGGCAAGTGATCGCCACCTTGACCAATCCATCGTTGGAGAAATGTTTCCTGCTGGTAGTCTCTAACAATGGTACCCCAATGGGGTGGTGCCCCATCTTGCTGGAAGTAAACTTGTGACTGACAATGTTCCATCTGAGGGACAGCACAACACTGTAACATGTCAAGATACACACAACTTGTTACTGTGAGCTCATGGAAGGAAAATGGCTCTACCACAACATCCATGGCCAATCCACACCAAATGTTAATATTTGGACTATCACGTTGGTATTCTCTTACTACATGAGTTTTTCTGACCCTCCCACATGGCAATTACAATGGTTAGCATAACCAGAAACGTGAAACATTGCTTCATCTGAGAAGAGGATTTTTGATAAGAAAGTGTAACCTCTGTCAATTTTGTCAAGAATATGTGTCGAAGTCAAAACACGTAGGCTTATCGTTAGCTTGTAGAAAATGCAATAACTGCATTTTGTATGCATGCAGTTTCAGGCGCTTATGCATAACTTTCATAACTGTTAATTTTTGTAATTTTGGCAAACTTGCATGGCGAGTTGATTTAGTCAGGCTTCTCCCTCACTTGATCAACAATGTCATCTGAGACCGATGGTCTACCAGCTCCTTTCCGATGTTGCACAGTTCATGTATCCTTAAATTGCTGATAACAACACTTAATAGAGTCCTTACTCAGAGTACGTTGGTTTCGATACTCTAAGTGCAAAAGTCTTTGAACTGTTACAACTGATTTGCTTTTGTGAGACCACAGAACGCACATTGCTTTTTGCTTCACGTTAGCCATTTTGCACTGGAATGCTGGTTATCTCCTGCTACAGCAGATTCCCCATGCAGACATGACGTGACATCTATAGGAGAGTGGTTTAAACAGTTTGTTTTAAAACAAACTTTTTAAACTGCTCTCTCATTTAAACAACAACAGAGGTTGCTACATTACTTTGTTTTGGTTTTATCAAACTCTGAAATATACTCAATAATTTATGCTCACAGTAGGTAACAGAAAGAAGATGGACTAAAAGTACAATTTATCAGAAACTGCATTAAGCTAATATATCTTCTTATTAAAAGATTAAAATTAAAGGTTACATAAAGGTTAAGATTTTATGCATAAAGAATATATATATATATCGCTTTTGGGCTGCAATAGTGGCACAACTCAAAAAATCAGGTTCTGAGATTAATGGGTTTGAAGTTTCGCCTTGTAATGAAATGCAAAATTTACATAATTCATTGTTGTCATAAGTGTTAAGTGGTACTAAATGACCCCGTAAGGATTCAATTAATAATAGTGCAAAAAAAAAGTACCCTCACACCCCGTGTTATATTGATGATAAATATGATTATATGATGATGCATTCAGATTATATCATATATAAGGCAACAGCGGCACTTCTGCCATCTGTTAGTGAAATACTGAACTACAAGATATGCTGCTGGAAAGAATACCAATCTGCAATGCTGAGAGCGCATTAACTCAAAATTCATATTTTTTGAGTTGTGCCACTATTGCAGCCCACGAGTGATATATATACATACACACACACACAAGATAATTTATAAATCTGTCAACAATACATACAGCCATCTAAAATATGAGTAAAATATTATGATCAGTCCATAAAAAAAGAGAAAAAACTACATTCAAATTAAAAACACACTTGGATTATAAAGGAAAAAAAATGGAGAATATTTTAAAGACGATATTTACCTCTAGCAGACAAATGTCTATAATTCTTTGGAATACGCTGCTGATGTTTACTTGAAGAATCTTCATGGTCAGGTGGTGGAAGTTCCCATTCTTCATGATGTTCATGATCATTTCCTTTATGACTATGCCCATCATGCTTATGAGAATGCTTATCATGTTCATGGTCATGGTCATTGTGACTATGATCATGATCTTCATGACTATGATCATGTTTACCATGACTATGATCATGATCTTCATGATTATGATCATGGTCTTCATGGCTATGATTGTGACCATCATGATTATGATTATGTTTATCATTGTCATAAGAAGTTTTTTCAGTCAGACTAAATTGCTGCAGACCAACTTGAGATTCTAAAGACTGATGTTTTGTAGTTTCAGACTCATTATGAGAATGGTTCTGGTGATTGCCAAAACTTGCGTCTTTGTTTACTTCAGTTGATGATGGCAGAGATTCTAGTGGTACAGGAGACTGACTAGAATCAGCAGAGTTATTGTCTGAAAAAAAAAAAAAATATATATATGTGTGTGCATATTACACAGAGTGATTTATGTTTCATAATTTCCAAAGATTTATTAAACACATTTCTTAGCTCTTGCCTTTATTTTATAATATTTTATTTTTGCAACTACAGAAAAACAATTATAAGTAGTAACCAGGGTTGGTAAAAAACCCGTTTTTTTTGTTTTTTGTTTTTTTTTTTTTCAAAAAAACCCCCCCAAAAACCTGTTTTTTTTTTGTTTAAACCAGGTTTTTTTGGTTTAAACCGGTTTTTTTTTAAAATATATTTTCCTAATACATGCATATTTATTGATAAAAATAAACATTGTTGGATATATAAGTAATATAACTTCATTTAAAAATAATTTAAATTAAATAATTACAGTAATTATGTAGAAAACTGAAATAATTTAAACATTTTTAGTAAAAGCTATGTCTTTTGTTCCATGAATAAAATGCTCTACATAGTGAAATATTGATACCTTGAAAATCTTAATAAACAATCTTTTGATTACTATAATACTTTAAATAAATATATGGTGTAGTTTCATAAATACAGTATACTTTCCCATGGCTATTCAAAATAATTTCTTTGAAATATTTGCAATCTGAGATATCTGACTTTTCTGTTAGAACACTACATGAAATATTATTATATTTTATTGAAAGTAAAACTTTTTATAAAGAATTCGCGGAATGATTTGAATTTAGCAGTAGAGTCTTTACATGTTTCAAGAAGTATTGTAAATTGTCATTTGACACTTCTCAGAAACTGCCAGGTTAAAAAAAGAAAAAAAAAAAAAAAAAGGCGACAGTAAAATAAACAGAAATACCTATTTACCAGTTTTTTAGACTACTGAAAACATTGATCTTAAAATGGAAAGTAGATTTATAAAAGTTGTCACTTACTAAAACATTTAAACAGACATCAGACTTAATACAGAGGGTTTTTTTTCTAAGCTATGTTATAATACATATTACTTTTAAATGTCTAAACTAAAAATTGATAATATACATTTTTAAGCATTTTTATGAGACTTTTTTTCTATTATGTCTCAAGTGAACCTTATCTCGATTTTCTCCCATTTTTTTTGTCAGATCTAAATAGTGGATTTGATTATGCAATAGACGTAAATATATCTTATTGCATATTTTAGTTTAAAGTAAACAGGTGCTTCGCTAGCACCCAATTTTTCTATGTCCTGTTATTCGACTTCATATTTTGAGTTTCTTTTTTATTCTTAAAGTTGTTCTCAAATCCGAAAGGGCAACTTTATGACATAAGTTTTAATTTATTTTTGTTCAGAAATGCATGAAACTAGCAGATGCTGTTGTTCAGATACTATGTAATGGAGCTGTGTTTTCCGCATTTTTGCAAACGCAATAGCTTTCAGAAAATATAGTCAAAGTGGGCGTTTTGAACTGAATTTCCTGATGAAAGAAGAATAACCTCTCAAGGAAGGTTAAAACATCTTTGACACGGGATCAAAATTGCCTATAACTCAGTAGATAATTTACTTATCAAAAATGGAAAACCCAGTTCGATTCCTAATCGCTTCTATAGTCAGGCCTTCCAATTTTATATCTTTCCGTTAAAAAATTAATTTGTAAATGTGTCAAAGCGTTTTCCGCTTGTTGAGTAGAGCAGTTGAGAACAATATTAAAAGATAATCTCCCCAATCAAGAAAAATTTCTTTTACTGCTTGACTGAAATCTTGACTGAGGTCATTTCACGTTTTCAATTGTAAATAATCTGTGTTTTCTCAAAGGAAAATATTTTATCTAAATATTGGATATTTTTAGTCTATTTTATCGTTGCTAAATTCACATGTTTTAAATTTTCTCTTTAGAGCTTCAGATATGTTCATCAACACATGCAATTTGCATTCTACATGCATACAAATTAACCTAGACTCATTATGGCTCACGGTGACTGCTGGGATAAGACTGTTAAAAGCAGTGTTGTAGTTGTAAAAAATGCAGAGTATACACGCTATAGGCAGAGGGTATATGCTAGAGTCCTAAACCTTCATGGTTAGGGTATACGCTATTGCTTTATTTGAGAAACAGAGGGTATACAGAGCTTCTTTAAAAAAATCAGAAGGTATATGTCGTATACCCTCCACTACATCCCTGGTTAAAAGTAAAAATTATTTATATCCAATAATTTGAAACACTTAAATTACAAAAATGAGAAAATATTATATTAGATTTTTTCTAAAAAACCAGTTGGTTAACCAATTGATTTAAAAATGTTTGTCACTTTACAAGTTTATTAATTCATCATTTTTCTAAAGTTTTGCTTGTAGCTTCTGCTTAACTTGGATTTTGCATATTTCAATAATGTGTAAAATAAATGAAAATATTAGGGAAAAAGAGAAGAAAACCAGATGAAAAAAAAACATTTGGTTTAAACCAGCGTGGTTTAAACCAAACAACCCTGGTAGTAACAAAAATACTTTTAAAAGAATTACAGATTTCAATTACTACATCAAGAATTTTAAGCCCTTAATCATCATGTAATTTTCAGAAAAATTGTCCAAAAATCATCGACTTTTTTAATTTACATACATTTTCCAACTCTTAGTACATTAACATACATTTTTCAACTTCCTATTTTTTAGAATTGCAGTAAAGCTAGACATCCTACCTACACAAATTCTAGGTTGTGTACTATTTAAACGGAGCTTCTGACTGTAAAATAGTCAATGAAACATCGTCTTCATTTTGAAAGACCTATCCAATGATATGCCACTCAATAGGGTGCGTAATTTTTTTTCCCGTCTTTATCACCATTTTGTATTTTACGGCCACCATTTGTAATTTATAAAAACAAAACCTAGCCTATAACCATCGGACAGTTAAGACGAATCGATAGAGACCTCATTCATCTAGCCATTGGGATATTTCGAGTGTATAAAGAAATTTACATACCCAGATATGTGTCAAACACATAACCCTTCTTGGCAGCTGAGTAAAAATATCTAGTCTCTAGAGGACTAAATTTTATACATTAGTTCAATTTTACCTCTGTAATTCAAAACTTTTTATGAAAAATTTGCTATTATTACAATAAATTTTTTTTTTAAATGAGTAATATAATGAATGATTTGGTCCAAGTATATTTGGATCATGTTTATAAAGTAAATTTAACACTGTGTGGAATGATCTATATTATGCAAAAAAATTATAATATGGATAACTCCTAGTAACAAGTAATGCAGCATAAAGATACTAGAAACATTTTGATATGCTTCAGACATATTTGGCCATTTTGATAATGTGTGAAATGTGATCATAGAACGCATAAACAATTAAATTTAAAAAATCAAAAATCTGACTGCGTAAAAAGCGAACTAATTAATTATTTCTCATCAATGTGAAACTCTTTTTTTGCCAATTCCTACTATTAGCTCACACTCTCGCTATATATATCTTGTTCAAATTTTCAATTGTTAATAAAATACTTATTATTAATCCAATCAAGCTCAAATAATTTTTTTTTAACTTGTAGTGGATGACACTTGATGTTAATCCAGTTTTTTCAAATATTAACTCATTAATTAAATTAAATTAATTATTTTTCAATAATCGAGAGAGCCCTCTTCTTGATCAAAGCATTTTAAGCGCCACTCAAGCGGAAAGAAGAATGGGAGAAAAAAAAATTCTTTTACTGACCTAAGTAGGAATTGACTTAAAATATTTTTTTAAATATTACTTGTTTATATTACTTACCTATTTTTTTTTATTTACTTGTATTGATGACTTTTAAGTTGTGTTTAATTGTTAGTTCCTATCTATAAACACTGTTTTGATTAGGTCTATAGATGTCTATGATGGTTAGATTTGTAGTAAATCTAGAGATCCTACATACACAACTTCCATGTGGTGTAATATTTAAACGGAACATCTGACTGTAAAATTGTCAATGAAACATCGTCTTCATTTTGAAAGACCTATCCAATGATATGCCACTCAATAGGGTGCATAATTTTTTTTTGTCTCTACCGCCATTTTGTATTTTACGGCCGCCATTTTAAATTTATAAAAACAAAACCTAACCTATAACCATCGGGCTTTTAAGACGAATTGATAGAGACCTCATTCATTAAAATCCATCCAGCCGTTCGGATGTTTCGAGGGTATAAAGAAATCCACATACCCAGATAACGCGTGAAACACATAACCCTTCTTTTCAGTCGGGTAAAAATTCTATATAACTATATTTTATATATAACTACTCTATTAACAACCTTGTGTTTTTGGTTTGCATTATAAAGATCTTCGACTGTAATAAAAAAAAACCTTACCAATAGATGATTCTGAAGAAATGCTATTTAGATAATCATTAAGTTCAGCAGACCTTCGTCTACGCAGAGCATTATACACAATTTTTGGTATGTCAGAAGATGAGTTGGATACACGATGAGTTAAATAATCATGAGAAGTGAGACTTTCTAGGGAATCTCTTTGAGGAGATGAATTTGATGAATTTTTTATATCTGAAATAAAATAAAAGTATGCAATAATGTCACTTGTAAAAGAATAATCATCATATAACCATATACTTATTAACAGCTATAATTTAACAAAATTTATTGAGTTTCATATTATGCTAGTAATGCTCTTTAAGATATGTTAATATAAAAAAATCTATATTTTCTAAACTAAATTCAGTTTTATTATTTTTATCTCTCAAACCTTATATTCATGCAAAAATAATTTATTTTTTTCATTTCATAACCATTAATACGAGGGCTGTTTTGTTGTATACACCAATAGTGGCGCGCGCACAGCAACGAGTGCTTGCGTCGTGTCCTGGCATTCCTCGGGAATGACTGGGTTCAGTTGCAGCTGTGTAGGTAGCCTGGACGGTCTGTTCTTTGTCTTTAAAATGTTCAAGATTTTCGAATCACCCGCCCCGTGCAGGTACGGTCAGTGATACGTTTTTTATCGCAAAGCGATTCAAAACATAAGACGCAGCATGCTGACAGAGGGAACTTTGCTCACCTCCCCCCCCCCTACAGTCCCGATCTTGTGCCGAGCGATTCCCATCTTTTCCGCTATCTCAAACACCATCTGGGCAACAATCACTACAAGGATGACGAAGACATGAAAACGCCTGTGATCCCTTAGTTATCGGAGCAGGTGGCAAGTTTCTATGAAGAGGGTTTCCTAAATCTAGTTATAAGGTATAATAAGTGTTTAAACAAACTTGACATATATTTTGAAAAATAGAAAAATGTACGTAGAATCTGAAAATAAATTTGGCTTTTGAAAATTTTGGTTCTTTAATTTAGTTTTTATTTTCAAAGTTATTTTCAATCAGTTCATTCTTACTTAAAAAACAACCCTCATATTTCAAGTGTTGACAGCTTCTTTAAATAAATGGCATCATTTTAGTAACATCTTTGTAAATTCACGTCAGTAAGATCCTCCTTTATATCCATTTGTTTTAAGGACTGTCAGTTAATTACTAATTTACTAAATCGCCAAAATCTGGTAATATGCTTGGACCTTTCCCCCCCACCCACAAAATTTACCATATCTATGTGAATAAGTGATTTTCTCTTGCTGCCATGCCTCAATAAAAAATAAATTCTGTTGGCAATACAAAATCATTATCATTTCCTACTCCATCTCTTCATTGAATAAAGGCGTTTAATTTTTGTGTGTGGCCATTTCACCATTTTATCTTTGCAGTCCATAAAATGATCTTTCATGGATTTATGTCTACTTCTGTATTTTTCCAATATAGCCTTTTCGGGATTGGAGTCTTTGGGTTCTTGTCGTAAGCAATGTTGTACAATCATTTCAATTGAAATTTCGAATTCTTAAAGAACCAATCACGAAGCAACAATTAATTGTGACTGTCAACATTGTGATATAATAATTTACATGATAATAATGAATAAATATGCAATAACAGAACAAATTATGTATTAGTCCTTTACTGCCAAAGGCATGGTGCCATTGAAAGGAAGAGGCACTGGATATGAATGCAGAGCTGCCAACCTTAGCACGCGATTCTCTACAGTTTAAAAGGTGAAAAAGGGAGATTTTTCTAAAGCGAATTTAAGTAAGAAAAAAAAGTTAGTCTATAATTAATTTAAAATAGATTAATGATTGACTCAATAACCTAAATATAATCCTTAATATATATATACAGTCAACTCCCTCTAATCAGCAACTCTATAATCCGCAAACACCTATAATCAGCACATTGTTTCAGATGTAAACAATGAAAATTCAGCTACCATTAACTTTGCAAGAGAAATTCAAAATGACAGCAATTTGATTGACGATCGGTATTCAGTTTTTCCCCGCTTCAATTTTTGCATTTGAATTAAGTAAAACTTTATTTTTCAAATTTAAAAGAAAGGAAAAATCAGGATATTTCTTTGTGGTCAGCATCTAGAGACAGTGATGGTGATGTTGACTTTGTTGGTTTCAGTTTGGATAGTACAAAACAGAAATATGCAGAACTTTTGTGTTTTGAAGAAAGATTCACTAACTGTTGTGCCTGATTTCTTGAATGGATAAAATACAACTGAATAGGTGTTCTCCAAAGGTGAAGATCCAGTTGCAGAGAGTTTCCTAGATGATGACATTATAAGTACTATTCTGTTAAACTCTACTGAAAATTAGAATAATTGTGATACACAGTCTGATGATGAAGGTGTAAAAGTAACACTTGAGCAAGGTTTGACTATAAATATCTACATTTTCTTCAGAAACTTCTGAAACAGAGTTTTGTTTCAGAACAAGAAATAATGATTATAGACTGCAAGAAAAAAATACTGACCAAAAGTTCTCAAACAATGACACTTGATCCTGTATTTGAAAATTATAAAAACAAACAAAAGAAATTGTATTATAAAATTTAAATATTTTTCCTTAAATATAATGCATTTTTTAATTAAATAACACAATGTGTTACATCATTTTTTCTTTTTTACCAATTAATTTATACATTACTAATTCATTACTGTAAAATTAGATGAGAAAAAATATGAACAAAGTAATGACCTATAATCTGCACAACCTGTGGTCCCAAACTGTGCGGATAAGAGGGAGTTGACTGTATATGTAAATAACACTTACTTTCATACATTATAAATTAAATAAATTACACAAAAACCCTTAAGATATCAACAAATGAAACAATTTTTTTTCAAATTAAATGATAATATTTATTACTTAATTTATGATATTCTAGCATTTAACTTTTGAAGAAGTTGCAGATTTTGCTCTGTTTAAAAATTCTACATCAAATTTTTGGTCATAGCAATGACCTGAGAAATTGCTCTTAACAATTACACTCTCTAAATTATTCGGAATGGATGACTGGAATTCAGATATATTTTTTCTTACTAAGCTAAATATGCACTCACACTCACCATTCCTGTGAGAAATAGACAAAATTCAAAGTATTACGTCAGAAATTTTTTTTATATGGCTGTTCGAGGGGTGATTCTGAGTAAAAATAAAAATTCTAAAATTCACAGCAAATTTTTTGAAGGGTTACAGCAGAGGGGGGAGGTCGGGGAATCCACTTTCGGCACTTACTATGCATTTTCCCGCGACCCTTTGACACTTTTTCGCGATCGTTTGACGAAAGTTGCGTTTTTTTTTCGCGATTCTTTGATGACATTTGCAGTCTTTTGCGATCTTTTGTCGAAATTTATGTTTTTCGCGATCTCTTGATGAAATCTGAGGATATTTTCGCGATCCTTTGACGAGATTTGCGATTTTTCGCAATCTTTTGATGGAATTTGTGATTTTTCGCGATCTTTTGACAAAATCTGTGGGTTATTTTCGCGACTTTTTTGACGAAATTTGTGTGGGTTTTTTTTTTTTCGCTATCTTTTGACCAAATTTTCGGTTTTTGCGCGATTTTTTGACGAAATTAGTGGGTTTTTTTGCGATTCTTTGACGAAATTTACGTTTTTTTCTGCGATTCTTTGATGAAATTCGCATTTTTTTGCGATCCTATGGCGAAATTCTGACGAGATCTTGTGACGCCATTTATTGAGATTGGAAAGAACTTTTTGTCAGAAGTACGTTTCTAAAAACGTACGTTTCTTTAAAATACGAGTGAAAAACGCGAGAAAATCATACTTAAACGTAAGAACGGGAGATCGGGATAAAAAACAGGAGTCTTCCGTAAAAAACGGGAGAGTTGGCAGCTCTGTGAATGCCAGAATTATAGGGGTCCCAGTAAAAGATATTCCCTTTTAGACATCTAAATGTTTGTTCACAATGAAAAAAAAATTATTTTAATTAATTAAACCCAGATAGAGTCCTACATGAGTAAGATTATACCCATACCGTGCAGTAAAATTACATCTAAAGCAAACTTAAAACCCTTCCTGGAACTTCTAAATAATTTCATAAACCCAAAAAACGACCAACTAATTACCATCGACGCTAAACCTGAATTGTTACATACGTTCAACTTTCAAAATATCGATTTTTTGTTTTTGACTGAAATCAAATCCTTTATATAGTTTATAATTAATGTAAACAGATTTAAAGCGATCTCTCAATTATTAAGAAAGATACGAGCAAAAATGTGAGTGTGTGCACAATAAAAATATATTGAATCCTAAAACTTTAAATGCGATTTTCTAGAAACTACATTTTTCAACATGATACCTTCAACAATTTTTAACTTTTTTGGATAAAATTTGTGCTTAGCTACGCATAATTAAATTGTCTAAAGGTCATAGAGCCCTTTTTTGCAAATTTTAATGTTTCATATTTTCCCAACAACTTTAAAGGTCAAAATTTTACACGAAAAATGAAACTTTTTTCAAAATAGCACAATTTTTTTATTTTTCAAAAATTAAAAAAAAATGTGTCGATGGCCGTTAGCTACAACCTTATTTTACAAGAAAAAACTGAGATTTTAATATTTTTTTGCTTTTACTTGAAGTTAAGATGCTGCCCATCGAGTAGAGATCTGTACGGGCCGAAATTTCCAGGCCCGACCCGATACAAAAATCAAAAATTTGGCCCGAGCTCGACCCGGTAAAAAAATGAAAAGTTCGGCCCGGCCTGTAAAAAAAAAAAATTATTGGCTCGGCCCAGTATAACAGCTAAATGTTCAGCCCGAGTGAATTTCTACAAAAAATTGATTTTTACGTCGATTTGGTTAAAAATTTGTATGGTACGATCGGAGTTCTGACCAAAAATATTTATCTTAACTTTTTTTTTTTTCATGTTTATAATCTTCCTTTTTATAGAAGTGCCGCAGGCTGCGATATACTTTTTCTTTAATGAATCTCTCTTTCTTGTATGTAAATGTTTCAGTTATCATTAATATTGTTAATCCATATTCCATGCATTGAACTGTTAAAAATCTGAAAAATGCTATACAGTAAAATCTCTTAAGCCGAGATTGAACAGAAAAGAAAAAAAAAAGCGTTTTAGACAAATTAACTTCTTGGCAAGTTATAAATGTATTATAATTCTTTTTTTTTTTTTTTTTTTTTTTTTTTTTTTTTTTTTTTACGTATTAGTATATTATTTTACATGGATCAACACGTTTTTCTGTTTAAAACATGATTCCGTCATAGGCAGGTTCTTTTTCACACGTTTTACTATATTTTCATTTAGCTATACTTTAATAAGAGTAGAAATCTACTTTAAAAAAAAATAAATTTTAATTTAATTGTAGAATAATGGCGATTTAAAACTGTATGCATTTTTTTCAAAAATTTTTGGGCCAGGCCTAACTTTACCGACCTTTGAACGGACCAGGCCAGGCCATTTTCATACTGTCTGGGTCAAAACTAGGGCTGAAAGTTTTGGGCCGTGAAGACTAGGAATGAAACGAGTCCCGGTTCTGTAAAGAAAAAATAAGTTCGGCCCGGCCCAAGCCTTCAGAAAAAAGTATAGCCTGGACCTGGCCCGGCCCGAGAATGAAAATAGGCCCGAGCCGTGCAGAGCTCTACCATCGAGCACGGATATTTTGGTACAGGTCTACGCAGCTGCTGTTTTCTGACGTAATATGTGACCAAATTTAACAACAAAAAATATTTTTAAATACTTGAAGCAATAAAAAACAACGTGGGATTATTAGTTTTTCAATTAATTTTACTCCCTTCCCCCCAAAAATTTCCAAAATATGTCAATTTTTCGCCGCCGAGAACGTATGTAACCACTTAAATGCATTTCGGAAAAATAATCTACTATCATATTCAGCATTAGCCAGAAAAATTATTACAGACAGTAATTTTAGTCCTTTTCAAAGTTTTTAAGTGTATGTTTTAAAACATTTTTTTGTTTACTTTACTTATATCTATAATATTAAAATCTGACTGTCTGTATTTCACGACTTCAAATCCTGGAGTATGGAATGCAGTGCATTGCAATAAAGACCAGTTATCCACATGGATCTGAGTATGTCATATAAGATGGCAAAACTTCAAAATTTGAATTAGTTTCTAAGATATAATTTTTTTTTTAACTTTTAACGAAGTTCTGCTAAAGATGGCAAATAAATTACTCCATTTTTGTAAAAACACGAAAGAAAAGGGTAAATAATTGGATATCGCCTGCTATCCAGTTTGGGTTAGGTTTCAGTTTCGCAAAATTTTTTCTATCGTACTGACTTCACAAACAGAATTTTTGGGTTCGGGACCTGAAATTAAAAAAACAGAGGGTATTATATACCATACACCCTCCACCATAGCCCTGCTTGTGAGGCTCTTAATTCACAGTGTTTTAAAATCGTTTTCAATAAAATTTTATTTTGACTGGCATCTATTAACCTTAAGCACTATATTCAATTTAGTGATAGTACGAAGAACACCAGATGCATTAAATTTCTTCGGGTAGTTTATCAAAATAGCAATTAGTGATGCAAAACACCAGATGTTCAGAGCATTACAGTCTGGAATTAAAATGGGGACGTACGCACATGCGTTCTGGTATATCGAATAGGAGAAATCATGATGTACGCTTTGCACATCGTGATGTTTAACACGTTAAGCGCCACGTCTGCCATCGGTGACTGACAGTGAGCTTTCCGTTTAAAACGCGTCATTCACCGATGACTAACGTCTAAAATATGATACAAAACTAAATATATATATATATTGTTTTATGTAATTACAGAACATTTATTTAAAATTTACCTACCTTTTATTTATTACAGGATTATACTTTTTTAAAAATTACTTTAAACATTGTAAAATTTTCAGCGCTTCCGTGTCAGTCATCGTGGCACTCAACGTGTTAAGGAAGGAATTAAACATCAAGGCTTCATTTGTGGTATAAATTATTTTTTATACACAATCTAGAATAGCATTTCAATTGCACCAATTTAAGAAAGATTAAAAAAAAAAATAGTTCATGAGCTTGAGGGTTAAATATATCAACATAAAAAGCAATACAGGAATATTATATTTGTTACATACCTTTTTTTCCAGTAGGGCCGTTCTCTATCCCTCCTAACCCACCATTTAAGATATTTTTTCACATGAACATCAACATACATGAATTAAAACTTGTGTTGTACAAACAGACGCAAGGTTTGGTGTATATATCAAGAATGTGTATCGTGATATATACCCCCAATACATATATTCAAAATACTATGTTTGATATTTTCACATATTTGATATTTATTTTCAAAATATCATTCTGTGTGATATTTTTAATATGTTCAGTCAAAACCTGTGTTCAGTCCAAACTATTATTGACTGTGCCGTTCTGCAGATAAAGTACTTTTTTTTGCCTCTTGCTATTTTAGAATTCCCTACCGTCCCCCCCAAAAAATTCCAGGCTTTAAGTTTAAAGCTGAAATTTTAAATGCAGAATAAATAGTAATGTAAGTCAATATTAACTTATAAGAACCAGTGAAAGGTAAACTGTTTAATTTAGCTAATTAAGGTACTTCTTAGATATCCCGTCGACCAATTTCGCCAAATTATATAAATCGCCAAATTATATAAATTGACAGAATTTTTATTTTAAATAACGAAAGAATAAATAAATTAGTAAAACATTAATTAAAATACAAGTAAAACGTCCAATTAATGGTTTTATTGGCCATTATTAGCATTTAATCTTACAATTAATTAATTAATGGCAAACCGTTATTGGCATTTAATCTTACAATTTGGCGTCAGTAATTTGGTCGACGGGATAACTAAGAAGTACCCTAATTAATTATTCATTTTCGTTGAAAAGACTGGTCTGGCTATTGTTCAGTTTAAACTGCACAATGGAAGGGAATCGTTAAGACATTTACGCTAAAATTTTTCCATTTAAAAAAATGTTTTATATTTAATTTTTTTGTTGTATAAAACATAAAATGAGTTTGTTTTTCAATCAATATTATAAGCAAATTGTTTCTGTTTTCAAATAGTTGATCTTCAATTTCGTTACATAAAAGAAAAAAGAAAGAAAAGAAATTTAGTTTGTGTTTTATTAAGTTTTCATATTAGGTGCAATATGTTTCCGTTTCTAATTTACATTAAGCTTGAAGACATTTATATAGTCAGTAAGTTGACTTGTTTGAAAATATCGGATATATCAAAATATCTGACATATTTGATATTTTCAAAAATATCATCATATTTATGAACCCTGTGAGCAAGGAGCGAAGATCAGTGAAAAAAAAAAAAATCTTAGTTCCTTTTTAGGTGCGTTTGTAATTACATAAATACGTAGCATCTATAGTCATTATTCGGTCCGTCTGTCTGCCCGTCCACATATAACAGAGCAAAAACTACCCAACCGAATGGTGTGAAATTTTAAATATATAATTGTTGCAAAATTTTTTCCAGTCATTTCAAATTTTATGAAAATCGGATGTATAGTTTAATGACAGGGACAGTCAAAAGTTTTCCGTTACCTCACGGCCGATGGGAAAAAAATATTTCAAGTGCATTTTAATGATGTGACAGCCTTTCGAACATAATGAAATGGATATGCACTTATGAAGTGCACTAAAATATACATTCAGTACACTATGCGGTGCAAAAAATATTCATAAAACTAGTTATAGTACAAACGCACCCCATTTGCCACGTTTGACGTGCAATTTCCAACTTTTTCTCTTAGTGTTTAATTATTTTAAGTCAGTTGGGAAGAATAAATTTCACTGGAATTTTTTTAATCGTCAGGTAGAAAGAAAATTTTGGCCCTTACCTGAAGATGAGTGGGGGTTCTCCTGCGATTCCATGTCATCCATTCCAGACGTATCCGCCCCTGCATTTTCTTCACCATGATGACCATGAACTGGACAGTAAGTGGTCACTATAAGTAGACATATAATGGAACTTGAGAAGCACATGGTGGTGCAGCACAAACGCATCATTCAGATAATTGGATTCCTCGTATTCGATCCCTCCAGCAATCTGCCTGTAAAATATAACAAACAGTAAGCATAAAGCTATAATATTAAATAATAAATATACATTAAAAATACATAATACAGTAAACTCCCTCAAGTCCACAAACACCTAAAATCCGCACATCATCGCAAATTTGTGAACAATGAAACTTTCAGTTCAGATAAAGGGATAAAATCACAGACTTCTTCATTTTTATAATATTACATATGTATTTTTATAAGTAATTCTAGTTAATATGACTGAACTCGTTGTTTTCATAAAGGAAGTATAAATTTATTTCAGAAAAAAATCAAGATATTGCTGATATCATTGGTCATTGCAATCTTTTTACCAAATATATTTTTGTATTAATCAAGCTTTTTTATGTATTAAGTCTGGCTAAACCAGAAATAAAACTTCTTTATTTTATGATTTTGATGTGAATTAGCAGTGTACCCTTTTGAAGCAAGTTTCATTCAATAATTCAAGAAAAATGTATCTTATCTTTATTATTCATATTTAATTATGTACTATTAATTATTTACTCGACTTTTACTTTTAATAATTTAATCCTTTTAAAAACTATCTTAATTTTTATTGTTTTAGTTTATTACTTTACTTAATTATTTTAATGCTTTACTACACCGTCAACGGGGGTAACTTTGGCCCAAAAGAGAAAAAAGATTACTAAATCTGCTACATCGCTTGAGTTATCCAAAAAGTTTTGGTCTCAAAATATAGTTATCAGCACTAGCGTGAGGCTAGCAGCTCACTGTAAATAATTCGCGAAGGTTCCACTGTGGCAGCATGGGCCAAAGTTACACCAGTTGACGATACTGTAAGCATTCATTATGAGTTCGATTGCATTATTACATTCTAATCACTGCTTAGAAAATGTTAACAAAGCAATGACCAGAAATCTGCAAAATTCTAAAATCTGCACAACCTGTGGTTTGAAGCTGTGTGGATTTGAGATTGAGAGAGTCTACTGTAATTCCAACATCAACACAAAATGCAATGCAATATACCTGCAACCATACAATTAACTGCTAGGAGGAAGAAAACAAATCAACAATAAAGAAGAAGCTGATACATAAGAGAAACACAGGCTAGAAAATTTTCAGGTAGAGGTCAAGACTGAATAAATTTTCCCAACAAAGTGAAAAGCATCTAGGCCAGGATTCGAACCTGGGACCTTGGTTACATACTCCAGTGCTCTGCCACTAAGCTACTCAGATGATATCCGACCTGACACAATTCCCCTACTTGTTGCTATCATAAGATCGCAGCATTTATTTACTGATGAAAACATGTTATACATGGAAACTTCATTACCCCATGGATAATAATTATATAGGCAAATTTCAGTCTGAATTACGGAGATTCCTTAGGTGGATGCCAAGGTTTCAATCCTGGCCTAGATATTTTTCACTCTGATGGAAAAAAATTTTCAACCTTATGGCTGTTCTCAAATCCAAAGGAGCTACTTTATGACACATTTTTAAAATAATTTTTGTTCGGAAATGCATGAAATGGACAGAAGCTTGACCTTCACCTAAGGAATGAGGAATCTCAGTAATTTGGGTTGAAATTAATTATTAACCATGGAGAAATGGAGTTTCCATGTGTGACGTCTTTAATCAGTAAATTCTTAGATTGAAGATTTAAGTGCCTTTAATCTGAATTAAGTCGATTCTTGTGTTTTTAATTTGTATTAAGTCGATTTCTGTATCTTTAATCCAGATTAAGTTGATTCCTGTGTCTGAGGATAAATGCTGCTTGCTCACAGATCTGATGATACCAACGAGTGAGTGAATTGGGTCAGGTCAGATATCATTTGGATAGCTCAGTCGCAGAGTGTAGGCATATATATACCTAAGGTCCCAGGTTCAAATCCTGACCTAGATACTTAACTCTATTGGGAATACTTGTTCAACCTTATGACTGTTCTCAAATCCAAAGGGTCTATTCCCGACATATTATTCAATTCATTTTTGTTCAGAAATGCATGGAATTTGCAGGTGTTCTTATTCAAAAACTGTGTAATCGAAAAATGTTCTCAATTTTTTTGGTAAAGGCAGAAGATCTTTCAGAAAATATTGTCAAAGTGGGCGTTTTGAACCGAATTTCCGAACGCGATATTGAGAGAAAGGAGAAAAAATGATCGTCACATGACCACAATTGCTTATAACTCGATAAGTAATTTATTTATCAAGAAATGGAAAACTCATTTTTGAAATGGCTTCAATAGTCATGTCTCCCAATTTTATGCCTTTACATTTAAAAAGGAGTCAGAAAATGCATTAGAAAGTTTCACGTTGTTAGGAGATTTGAGAACCGCCTTAAGGCTGTTCTTAACTGCTCTGCTCAACAAACGCAAAACGTTTTGACACATTCACAAATTCATTTTTAAACGGAAAGATATAAAATTGAAAAGCCTGACCATGGAAGCGATTTGGAATAGAGCTGTGCTTTCCATTTTTCGATCAATAAATTACCTATTGAGTTATAAGTGATTTCGATCACGTGACAAACACGTTTTTCGCCCATTCTTAAGCGTTTATTCTCCCTTCGCGCGGAAATTCCGTTCAAAACGCCCACTTTGACACTATTTTTCGAAAGATCTATTGCTTTTGCAAAAAACAGCTCGATTACATAGTTTCTGAACAACAACACCTGCTAGTTTCATGCATTTCCGAACAAAAATAAATTAAAACTTATGTCACAAAGTTGCCCTTTTGGATTTGAGAACAGCATTAAGAACCTAAGGAATCTCAATAATTCGGGTTGAAATTTGCATATATAACACGCTATATAACGTGAAATGTTATCAGAACAAAATTCCCATATAATAGTAAAAATAAGAAGTTACTGGCATGTGGCTATAAAACAAGATCATTTACCTTAAAATTAATATTATTTCACCCTAAATTCACACAAATTCGTTAAATACAATGAAAGAATTGTTGAACAAATGCTTTACATCAGTAGATGATACTTCAAAACCGGAATGTAAAATTCCTAAAAACTTTGAAATGGTGGAGGGAAAAGGGTAAACTGCTTACATACATTAGATAGATGAACGCATTAAAAAGAGAGCTACTAATAATAATGTGTTTATTATCAGCATCATTATCGGAAAATATAAATATATAAAATATTATGAATAACAAACATAACATACATTAAAAATAGAAGTGTAATATTTCTAAAAAAAATTGAAGGGGTAGAAAAAAAAATAGTAAACTCAGACCTGCCAATCTTTGAAAATGAGAAATAGTAGCACCCAAAATTCAAATTAATCTAGAGGTTTGTTGGTTGGTTGCTGTTTTTTACGCTGCAAATCGGGTTAACTCTAATTGCTTTTGGTTTGGACCGAGTTTAGTATCATGCAAGTTGGGTTAACCCGATTTTTCAAAAGTTAGTTCTGTATATTCTTTCAGATTAAAAACTATATGTATCATAATAATAAACATACATTTTTGTCTGTGTCTGATATTTCCTGAAGCGAGCACAGAGCTGGGGTGATTCTGAGTTTTACAAAAAAAATTCTGAAATTCACAGAAAATTTTCTGAAAGGTTACAGCAGTGGAGGGAAATCAGGGGATTCCTTTACCTAATTATGTGTTTTTTTCTGCAGCCCTTTCACGAAATTCGCGTTTTTTCCGCGATGCTTTGGCGAAATTCGCTTTTTTTCTGCGATCCATTGGCAAAATTCAGGTTTTTTCTGCGATCCTTTGACCAAATTCGCGTTTTTTCGCGATCCTTTGAGGAAACTTGGATTTTTTTTCTGTGATCCTTTGTCAATATTTGCGTTTTCTTTCCATGATCCTTTGACAAATTCGCCTTTTTGTTCGCGATCCTTTGACGAAATTCGCGTTTTGTTCGCGATCTCTTGACAAAATTCGTGTTTTTTCAGCGATTCTTTGACGAGATTCACGTTTTTTTTCTACGATCCTTTGACAAAATTTGCGTTTTTTGCGATTCTTTGAAGAAATTTGCGTTTTTTCGCGACCCTTTGACGGAATTTGCGTTTTTCTGCGATCCTTTGACGAAATTGGCGTTTTTTTCTGCGAAGGATTGACGAAATTGATTTTTTTTTCCGCCGTGTGTGCATTTTGCTGCAATGCGTAGTTTTAAATCGATTTTCGTAGCATCGTACTTTTCAGCTCCAAATCGTAGAAACTACGATTTTTTCGTAACAGTTGGCAGGTCTGTACTACTTTTCACTCCACCCCCACCCCCTTTTTTTCCTGGAAAAACTGGAAATTTTGGGATACATTGATTTTTTATAATAAAAGTTTTTCGTACAGTTATATTTTATAAGAAAATATAAAATAATAAATATAATTATTTATTATTATTTTTTTAATACATACTATTTTTTTTCTTTACCTTAGATTTAGATCAACGCATTCAATATTGAATACAGACAGTGTTTTCCGGGAAGAAATTTTTTTAGTTCCCGGGAGGTAGAGAGGACATTGCAGAGTTGCAAGGGAATTGAACTTATCTTAATCTTCTGGGGGGGGGGGGGGATTCCCGAATTCACCGCTAAATACACCATAAAATAAATAACAATAATAATAATAATACTTTTTATCAATAAAAATTTAGCCATTTAGCCATCACAACTACAATAGTAGCTTTCTCTGATTGATCTAACATTACAGTTTATAATTTTGATCTTTTGTCATGTTCTAAAATATTGGCTAGTCAATTCTTATTTTACTTACTTATTTATTTATTCACTTTGCTGCACAATAACAAGGCATTCAGAACTGGTAAGAACAATTAAACGTTAATGTTGCTAATATGATGTTCAGCAGCCACTCATACTTGTAAAGTAGGGTTAAAGAAGCCAATTCGCTGATTTTTGTCCTTTATACAGTGAAACAATCCACATTTTAAAATGACTTCTTTTCTCTTTAGTCATAGTTATAATCCCCAATGTTACAAAGGAGATAAAACTACATTGTAATGACGCATAGGCACTTCTTTTCAATTTCACTTTTCATCCAAATTTTATAAATCACGTATTGACAAAAATAAGAAATTTTTTACACTCGTGTGTTTCTTTATTAGCATTTCATATCGATTTTTAAACTTGTAAACAAATTTTGCCAGAACTTTTCCAGACACAAGGGAGCGCACCAGTTTTACTTAGTTCAAGGCACTGAATATTTGGCTACGCCACTGGATCCTTAGATAAGTTGGACCACAGAGTAAATGTATCCATACACAAATTTAAGTCCATGTGTAAATGTAAGTTAAAAGAAGTAAACACAACGATTTAAAAATACTAACGTAAAGTATAAAATAGTGTGGAAACACACACCCCCTCCCACAAACACACACACACGAAAAAAAAAGTACAAAAAGAAATTCAGCTCATTCGCGCAGCAGTAATTTATCAAATATCGTGGCCAAGATGCGCTATTTGGCAGCTATGCATAGCCTTAGCTACATTAATTAAATTGCACAAAGAATGATTGCAACGAAGGCACGGATTCGAATAGTGTGCATTGTAGACACAAAAATACAACAAGTCTGACGCGTGTTGTTATTCTGCACAAAGAGATTAAATCGAGAGTTTCCAATTAGCGGCCCATGGGGATCATACGGCTCACGAGCATGACGCCTAATTTTGCGGCTCATGTTTTTTGCAATAATTATATCTCACTGAATTCGAATTTTAATGGCTGACTACAAATCGAATAGGTAAAACTGAACTCCACAATGCTTTCAATTTCTTCAAAGGATCGTGGAAAATATCGCTAATTTCATCACAGATCGCGAAAAGAAATACATATTTCGTCAAATGATTGCACAAACAGAAATCTTGAATTTCGTAAAAGGATTGTGAAAAAATCACGAATTTCGTAAAAGGATTACGAAATAAAATCGCGAATTTCGTCAAAAGTGCGCAAAAAATCACGAAAATTTAGTTGAACAATCGCGCAATAAAATCGAGGAGAAATTCGTCAAACGATCGCGTAATAAGGTCCAAAATTTTGTCTAACTCTCGCGCAAAAAAATCAAATATTAGTCGGTGGCAGAAACAAAATCGCGAATTTCAATAAATGATAGTGATAAGGAATCGTGAATTTTGTCAAAAAAAATCACGAAAACAAATATCGAATTTCGTCAGTTGGTCGCGGAAAAATATTGTGAATTTCGCTTGTGTGCGCGAAAAAAATCCATTTTGTATAACGCTTTCAGAAAAAAATCGTGAATTCCGTGAATCGATTGCGGGAAAAATCACAAATTTCGTCAGATGATCGCGAAAAAAAAATCATGAAGTTTAATCAGTCATGAGATAATCAGCCAACGAACATCATGAAATAGGTCACGAAATTTGCAAATTTTGTGGTCTGTAAGTATAAGAAATTTTTCATTAGTGATTTTCTGCAAGTGAAGGTAAAGCGTTAATTTTTTCGGATTGAGTTTTCACTATTGTGAGATGGTTTCATGTTAAACCGATTTTTCAAAGAAATTATGAATATTTTTAAGATTAAAAAAAAAAAAAAAACTACATATTTGAACATTAATGAATACTGTGTATATATCTTCATTTTCTACAGAAAAGGTAAAATTTATAATTAATATTCATATAAAAATCACAAATAAATGCACGAGAATTACTTTCATGTGCATACATATAATTTAAAATTATTTAAAATACAGTACAAAAACGCAGAACGTTTTCAGCCATCACAAGACCGTCATCAGTGGGATTTAAATATTATTTTCTTTGAGCTTATTCGAGAATTGGCTAGAAGAAAATCGTTGTAATTGCTGTGTCAATGATTTTGACGTGTTTTCCCATGATCAATTTGCACACAGCTGAGAAGCAACTGATAAAAAAAAATTCTCATATGTATTTTTAAAATTAACCACTCATTAAAGATACATGTCTCACCTTGAGGGAGTTCGAATAGTACGGCTTTCGGAAATTTTTTTGATAATTATTAATTTCTATGCATAAGCATTTATTTAATGCATATGTTTTTATTGCAATAAAATCTGATAAGTTATTTTAGAGTATTTTAGAGTTATTTTAGAGCAATTTTCTAATATTTGTTTAAGGATGACATTTTATTAGGGATGCACCGAATATTCGGTATTTATCCGATATTTGGCCATACAACCGAATATTCGGTTAGGTCGAATATCAAACTATTCGGTTTGCCGAATACTTCAAAAAAACCTCTTTAAAATATTTTTTAAAACTTTACACAACTTCTACTTTTAACTATCAATTAATAAAGGTATTCTGAAAATTAGAATCTTTAAGTAAAAGAGAATGATTTTATATTATTTATTTGTTGTTTTAAAAATGTCACTTAAAAAATTAAACATTAATGAGATGCCATTTGTTCATGGGAATTAATAAATGAGGAAATGCAAGTTACTGAGCAATAATCAGTTTCTTGCTTTTTTGCAAACTGGGTGTTTCTAAACAAAATGGAAGAAAATTTCAGGGGTAACAATAAGCATCAAAACAAACAATTTTTTGTCCAGTAAATCAGGATCGCAGTTCACTTATTCAGTCAGAAATACAGTGTATTCCCAAGTCAAACTTTAATTTTCTTTTGTTACTTTAACAATAATGAAGGTATTGTAACTACGTATTGTACTCGTATATTGTCAACTGAGTTACTTTAATTTCTGTGAAATATCATAACATGACAAGAAGTGCTGGAAATAGCAACTATTCATATCTAAACAGCACTGAGCTAGACATTATTTTATTAAGAATGCAGCTAACAATACTTATACTATACCACTGGCCAAAATCCAGTCTCTTCCAAGGATATCATCACATTCTATGCAAGCAAATTAATGTGATGCAAATTTCGCTAAAATATTTTCTTTTTTATACAGTTAAAACGAAAATTCTGCTACAGCTTGTACACCTTTCATTTTTAATGAAAGAAGTGGAATGATATGTTGCTTCTTGTTCAATATGAGAGAATTCTTTTCATTTTTTTGAATTAACTGAAGTCATGGAATTTAAATTTTGTTATTTAAAATTTTTTTAAACCATCCTCTTTTTAAATAATAACTCAAAACATACTATTTTTAGTACAAAATTTATTTATAAAAATAGTATTGTTTGTCAAAATGGAAGTATCTGTGCTAAATAATAAAAAATTGTTTAAAATTTAATTTTTTAACGTTAAACACTAAGATTTAAAAGTATTTTGCCAGCCGAATAGATACTATTCGGGCTGACCTAATATTCGGTATTCAGCCTAACAGTTACTATTCGGCTGGCCGAATATTCGGTATTCGGTTTATCTGCAGGCCAAATATTCGGCATTCGGTATTCAGCCAAAATCACTATTCGGGGGGGGGGCTATTGCCCCCCCCCAAGGAATTTGCCCCTGGAATTCGCCCCAAGGAATTCGCCCCTGTTCACATTGATGAGAAATAATTAATTAAATCGCTTTTTACGCAGTCGGGTTTTTTGAATTCTTAAATTTAATTGTTTATTAGAAACCGTTCTTAGAAAGCATTTACATCTTAAAAGTAACCACCATGCGAGATTTCAAATTTTTTGCCCCAGCATTTTCACACAGAAATCGCACTTACTCTTTTACATTTAGAGTTTTTTAGAGATTACCCTTTTGCGAGCATTTGCGTCATAATAGGAACGGTCATGGGAAGTTTCTTGTCTTAACAGTTCCACCATTAATCGTATAATACAAAGCGTTTTTAGAATATTTTCTACTTTTTTCACCCTTTTAATTTTTTCTATATTTCTTAGAAACCATTTTCGACATTTACATCTTAAAAGTAACTACTAACATGCCAAATTTCAAGTTTTTATCCTTAACAGTGTCACAGAAATTGCAATTTTAAAACAGTTTTTTTTCATTCTTTTACAGTTTGGTGGGTTTTTTTCCTTTTTTTAGAAACTATTCTGTGCAAGCGCATCTTAAAAGTAACACCATGTCAAATTTCAAGTTTCTAGCACCAACAGCTCCAAATAAATCGCGTTATACAACGTTTCTCGTCTATTTCACCCAATTAAAATTTCGAAATTTTTAGAAACCGTTTGATGGCGAGTTTTTACAACTTCAGTGAAACAACCACACCAAAATTCAAGTTTCTAGCCGCAACAATATTACAGAAATTGCAATTTTAGAACGTTTTTTGCACCTCCACTCTATTGGGTGTTATTGCACCGACCTAAAATATAGCCTATGTTATGAGCAGGGATGGTCACCAGCATTTTTGAAATTGGCTCGGTATTCCATAGATTACCTCCTGCAAACAAACACTCAAACAAAACTTCTTTATAATATTTGCATAGATTGAGCTTCTTTTTCAGCTTCTTCTTCCGAACGTGGTTTTATTTCTTTTTATTGACGTATTTGAAGATTTCAGCTTCTTCTCTTTCTTTCTCTTTTTTTGTTACTCTCTAGCCTTCTTTGCGAAGTATTGCAAGTTCGTGCATTACAAGTATGCGTGGAAGATAAACTATATGATCATGAGTGTCACTCAACAAAAAAGGATACAAACACTAATGTAGATTGTAGATATGCAGAATTTATAATTTGTTCTTAGGACTATAGTACATTCTAATTTTTTTTTCAATAAAAACATTTTGCTTTAAATCGCCTTAGTACTAATCATTAAAATCTAAATCAATGTGTTAATAATTATTTCAAAACATCCAGTATATTTTAAATAAATTAATTAAAAAAAATAACGAAAAAGAAAATGGCAAAAAATATTAAATACCTGGTGAATAATACAGCTATGACACACAATACTACCTAAAGAAAAGACTGAAGATTAGATGCAATCTAAGTCCCTATAAATAAAATTATTACTCCAAGACACAGGCTTATTTCTGTTTTTACGTAATGAAAGATGGCAACGGTAATTCTACTTTCTTCATTGCAACACATTAATTAATTCTTTCCATTCAAGCGTGTCTTCCAATGTCAGATGCTCCAATAAATAAAGCACAGCAGGAGAAACAACACATCTGTTACACGAATATTATAATTTAAGGCAAACAATACACCTGTTACATGAAAATTCTGTCTTTTCATGACACTTGCGTTAAGACTGTCTTAGCGAGATGACATTCAGAAAAGCAGATAAGAAATCAAAGAAATTGTACAATTTCCAATATCTCTGGAATGCAGCAATTTGTATGTGGTAAATAATTAGAAGAAAATGCTTAACAATCTACACAGTTAGGCTTTGCTCATTTACGAATAACTACGAAACTGTTGAATCATTTAAGTATAACACTAAGCAAACAATGCAAAATGAACATAAATAATGATTACTGCGCTTGACACATCCGTTTCAAACTGATAGTTACGAGAAAGCTCTCATTCGACATTGAATAGAAATAATTATACTCACTCATATCCAATTGTCAAATAGCAAAATAATGGCTTAATGAAAAAATAAAACTTATCTGAATTCTCTGAAATTTCAACAAGTCGTAAAGTATTAAAAAGATGTTAAGAGCAAGAATCTGAGAGTGTGAGCTAATGCTACTTTCACAACATCAGTACAGAAATATTACATGTCCAGCGTAGAGATCGGCGTCGGACAGTTACATAATTTCTGCGCCTGGGCTTAATTTTTTTAGCAGACTAGGACCGGGCTGGGATCAGGTTTACATTTTATTTTAAATATTCGGGATCAGGTTTACATTTTATTTTAAATACTCGGGATCGAGGGCGCATTTAAGTTTTTGATGGTGTTTTAAGAAGATCTTTTAGTTCGTATTATTTCCCACCAGTTTCAACTTATTTTCTTTACTCGGGTCGGTCCGGAACTGGACTTAATTGTACATATGGAGCAAGCCATTTTTTTTTTTCTAAAAATAGTTATAACGATAATGAACTTCTTTTAACGGAATCTTTAAAAATATGCTTTAATAAATTAGAGAAATATCTTCAAATATCTGCTGTTTTTTTTTAATTATACAGCTTCAAAAGTTATGTTTTAAACCATCTGTTTTCTTTTATTCTAAACTGCATTAATTTTTCAATTCCTACTATTAGCTCACACTCTCCCTATATTTATTTATTTATTTATATATTTATCTTGTTCAAATTTTCAATCGTTAAAAAAATACTCATTATTCATCCTATCAAGTTGAAATAAATTTTTTTTAACTTGTACTGGATGACAATTGATGTTAATACAGTTTTTTCAAATATTAATTAATTAATTTTTAATTAATTAATTTTAGTTTTGCATGGGAAACAAAATGGCAGCCATTGGTTATTGAAGGTCAATGAAAGTATTTTCATTAAGGGGTTACCATAGGGGGACCCTGTTCTGTCGCCAAATACCGCCAAGTTTGTCGCCAACTTGGCGATATATCGCCAAATTTGGCGGCCAAAATGAGTCGCCAAAAGTGACGCCAACATGGCGATACCTCTAATATTTCGCCAAATTCCCATAGAGTTCCATTGTAAACCTACTTGTTTATAGAAAATCAACAAATTGAGATATTTTAATGCAACAAAAACTAATATTAGCTTAAGGGATTATATTAAATTTTTCTTTGATGGCCTAAGTAGGAATTGACTTTAAAAACAAAATTTTTATATTACTTGTTTTAATGAGTCTTTATTTTAATGCAAGAATCTAAGTAATCATTAATGTTGCTATTCTGTGTTCTATGGCTTGCGAACATACAGGGTGTCCAATGGCTAATTTCTAAACCGTTAGCCATAGACAAATGTTCCAATTATAAAAATGTTTTAAAGGAGGTAAAAAATTATTTTAAAAGTAGTTTGGATTAATAAAAACATTTCTTAAAAAGTTGCTAAATTTAAATTTTTATACGGTCCCCCGGTCCTATAAGTTAGGGATGCACAACCTGTGGCCCGAGGGCCAAAAGTAGAATGCGATGGGTTGACGTGTGGCCCGCGAATTTCATCAATTTATAACTGGAAAATAATTGTAATTTTTGTCCATATGGTCGCAAGGGATCGTCGATTTGCCGCGGGAAAACCTGCAAATTTATCAGTCAGTTAAGAATCGCAAATTTAATTGATATGGCACAAAATAATCGCGAATTCTGTTGATCGGATGAGAAAAAAATGCTAGTTTTGACCATGACGCTTGGAAAAATCGCGAATTTTGTCGATGAGGCGCGGAAAAATCGCAATTTCCTCCGTTCAGACACGGAAAAATCGCAAATTTTGTCAATGAGTTGCCAAAAATTGCAATTTTAGTCAATCGGACAGAGAAAAATCGTGAGTTTTGTCGATCAGGATCGGAAAAATCTCTAATTTCGTTGGTCGGGGACGGAAAAATCACGAATTTTGTTGATCGGCTGCCAAAAAAATCCATAAGTTTCGTCAGTCGCGAGAAAAAACGCGAATTTCGTCAATTTGTCGAGGGAAAAATTTGCATATTTTCGTCAATCAAAAATAGTTAATTTCGTCGATCGGGCCCGGAAAAATATCACATTTCGTTGATCTGACGCGGAAAAATCTTAAATTTATTTGATCGGCACCTTCTCCAACCTTCGTTCACAAAGTTCACATTTTTTTTCGGCACTAGCCATTTCCACGCCTATGTTTATTTTTTAGCCCTTTTAATAAAACAAAATTTACTCCCCCGAAAAAAGTTAAGAAATATTATCACGCCTTGAAAATAGTTCTTGCTATATCTCTGTTATATATACAAATATAAACTGTTGATATATTCTTGCCAATTGAATTGAATATGTTGACTGCGTTAGGGAACCTAGGGGGGATAAAACTCCGCCTCCCCTCTGAAACCATATTTTTTTATCTGATTACAGGCAACATATCCCCCCCCCCCCCGAAACAGATTTCTCTCCGTGTTACTGATGTGGCCCTCGACAACCCAGATATTTCTGTAAGTGACCCTTCGCTTAAAAAGGTTGTGCACGGCTACTATTAGTGATATTTAGTAAAAATTTCCTATTGCACTAATAAGTAAAGACAAAAAAAAGTCCCATTCATTTAACACTAAAATTGTCCGAGAAATGAAACTTTGAATTGCATGACTTATACCAATTTTCTGCATCTGAACACAGATGATTTGGGCTATGCTTCGAGGGATCGTACACAAATAAGTGCTTAAAGTATTAGAAGAATTTACTTCGTGTGTACATTTATGCACTGCAGCCGAAGGTATAATCACTTCCAGCAAGCAAAAATTCTGTTATTTTTGAACATATTTTTAGTACAAGTTGTACATTTTTTTCTGTAATATGTCAATATCAAAATAGATTTAAAATTTATATTGCAATGTTAATTTCACTTTCGACTATTGTTTTTTTATATCTGACGATTATTTATACACTGCCTCCAAAAGTTAACAGGGACTGGATACTTTCAATTGTACACTGTTTGTCGAATATCTACCAAAATTATTGGCGAGTTGTTCTTGAACTTCTGGGATGTAAAGAACATGTTTGATTTCATATTTCTAGGTGAAGATTTAGTCGAGAAGACAGTTAGGGGGCTAATAACAAATTTAATAATAAAATAATACTTGCAATCACCTATGTATAAGAAAATGCTGAAAATGGTTTGTCACTGTGCTAAATGACTATTTGCGTCCTGTTCAACGTTTGTGTGCATTTGTGTAAACATAGCACTCCTATTCGTAAAGATATTGTATCTGTGAGAAATTCACAAGTTTTTTTGTTTATTATAGCATACAGAGTTTTCAACCAAATTTAACACAACTTTCCAAAAACCTGACAAAGAACAGTAGCAACAGTATACTGCAATTAAAACATGAATATATTGAATATTTGATGAGATATGGGCATTTGTATGGAATAATTTTTAACTGCACATGCATGGAAGAGTCTAAAATTTTTATTTCATAATCTGGTAGTCAGCTATTTAGGGCAACTTATATAAAAAGTCCAGTCAAATATCGCGAAAATTCACAAAGATAGTGAGTTGCTTTCTAAAAGTAGCTTTACTATAAGGGATTTTCCACAACTTTTCAATCAGCTCACTATATCTTTCTGAGTTTTCATAATATTTGACTGGACTTTTTTTATAGAAGTTGACAAAATAGCTGGCTACCATATTACGAAATAAAAATTTTGAAATCTTAAACGCGTGCGCAGTTAAAAATTTTTCATACAAATGCCCATATCTCATCAAATATTCAATATATTCATGTTTTAATTACTTTATGCTGTTGCTACTGTTCCTTTTCAGGTTTTCGAAAAGTTGTGTTAAATTTGGTGGAAAATTCTGTATGCTGTAAACAAAAAACTTTTGAATTTTTCAGACATAATAACATCGTCACAAATAGTAGTGCTATGCTTACACAAATGCACACAAACGTTGAACAGGACCCTAATAGTCATTTAGCACAATGACAAACCATTTTCTAATACATAAGTGATCGCAAATATTATTCTATTACTAGTATATAACCCCCGTCAAAAATGACGGAATGTGAATGATAAAACGATGCTTTGCTTCATGCATTTTCTTAATCAAAAAGTATTATCCTTTGATTTTTGATGATTAGAACAAAGAAATTATGTAAACTACAGTTTAGTCACCAGCGTTTAAACGCACCATTTCTAGCTACGCATTCTATGACGAAAATGCTTGCTTACGTTCCCTCTACATTAAAAATTTGCTGTTTAGCGTGACTTTTTTTTCGCTAAAAACTATGTTAAAATTCATAATTTATCTGCAGGATAATTAAAATATGTTGTACCGATAAAAAATATTCATCTTATTTGCAATGTCCTCAAATGTGATAAAATGCATTAAAAATAAAAAAAAAACGATTACAACAGAAAGTTTCTTTGTTTACATTAATTGCTGATAGATGACGCCAAAATAATTAGCAAGAAACATAAGCTCCTGATTTATTGGGAACTAAAACCGCCTACAGAGGCGCTGCTCGTAGCCTTCGGTACAGAAAAAAATGTCCCTTTAATTTCCCTTAACTAATGCTAAAGAGCCATTGAAATAATTCTTTATTGTAAACGCATTTGAAAGTTTTAGGTATTCAAATTCGAATAATTTTTACTTTGTCATGTAAGACAGAACACAAATGTCACAGAAAATCTGAAATTGTGCAAAAGAATAATCATTCTGAACAAATAAAAAATGCATGTGTAATGCAATGTGCTTGCACGGCACTTTCCTGAAGCGATAATTGCCAGTATATCTAGCCAGGCAATAGTTGCCAGTAGTAGGGGAGACTTGGGAGACTTGATCCCTTTTTCAGTTTTTAATTTTTATTTTGGAAAAAACAAAATTTTTAAAAAATGTTTCCAGTTATTATTAAAAGATCATGTGTCTTTCTTGTTGTAGTATTTTTTTATTTTTGAAAAACCATTTTTAAAATAAAAATAAATTGTTTTCTAAAAAATAAGAAAAGGATCAAGTCTCCCCAGTTGCAGGGAGACTTGATCCCTTGCCAAGGGAGACTTGATCCTTGAAACAGATGCATTGAAATGATTTAAATTAAGTAGTAGAAATCAAATTTATTGTTGACTAACATGTAAAAAGGGAGAAAAACACAATTAATGATCCAAAAACATTTTCAACGTTTGAAAAATCAAATGTAAATATTAAAATTATTGCAGTTCGAAGAATTCCACCAAGCATGATTCATTTTGGTACTTTTTTGACAATGTCATCATTGTCCACAACACTATTATCAACATTTTCTGGATAAATAAATTGGTCGAAATTAAGTCCTCGTTTTCTTAGAAAATTGATTTCACATTCAGATGATAAAATCTTCTTTTAAATTTTTCCTACGAAATGACTAATTTTCTCCTTTCCCAGAAATCACACAATGACAGTCATTTTCATCAATCAACAAATTTTTTGGATCTTCAATGGTTTCATCAGAATGTTCATCAAGCGGATCTGAGTCGGTTGAATCATAAACACTATAACTGCTTTATAACTTTCTGAAGATTCGGGTCTTTCATTTTTAGTGTTTTTACTTTTTTTCTTGAGATGAAATGAGTTTTTCTCAATTTTTGTTTTTTATTCAGGTGAAATCTTGTTTTCTTCTTCATTCTGTCTTTTAGTTGGTGTGCTTGTCAAAATTTTTGAAGAATCTTTTTTTCATTTCTTTAGATTTTCCCATTTTTTGTAATGAAACTTTAGGGAAGGCTTGTATGTCTTTTGGTGTCACTATGTTTGGTTTAATTGTAATTTTTTTAATGCTTGTTGGAGTTAATGGTTGATTTGAGACGAAAGATGATAAAAAATTATCTTCAGAAATTCCTATTTAAGGGACATATTCCAGTGATTTTAAACCCATTTATTATGTTAGTTGTCACCATGGCTTTAGGATAGGCAATTCTAATCAGCTCAGCAATTTGATAAATTGTTGTCCTTTGAGCAGGATGATTAAGTCATCCAGTCTTGAGTAGCCACATTAAAATATCTTTTAAGTGGTCCATATACAGTATGATCCAGAGGCTGCAATTTGTGAGAAGTGTGGGGTGATATTTTTAACAAATTACATTTTCTTTGGCATAATTCAAACTCTCAATGCTTATATAGTTATCATGATTATTTTTTATGATTAACACTTTACTGTTTTGATTATAATATCTTACATTCTTTACGAAGTGCTGTAAACATTTTGCAAAGTTAGACGTATGTCTCACATGTGCATTTATCCACCATGTGCTTGCTAACCATCATATGCAGCCACATATTAACTTTCTATCTTTGTCAACCATCTAAAATCAAGGCAACCATATTCCAACGAATACAGATAATATCTAAATGTCACAATGAGAAGTGGGGGTTAATAAAATTTAACATTAATTTAGCTTAACTTTGGTTTGGGAACACTTGATCCCCAGGATCAAGTCTCCCCATACAACAGGGATCAAGTGTCCCAAATGTGCATGTTTGTGGGGAAAGAATGCTAAATCAAAAATAAAGAAACTGTATTGGATTTAAATAACAACATTTAAGCAGTGGGGAATGTTAGTATATTATATCAATGAAATTAAATAATTTAGTTATATTTAGAAAAAATATGAAACTCAAACCACCTACTCAAAAAGAAGTTTGATTGTAAGAAAACAAAGATTCCTTTCTTGCAACAAAAATAAAAATGACTGAATGCAATTATGTTGCTAGATCTATTGATAAGGAATCACTTTATTAATGTTTGCAGTTTCAAAGATTTAATTTCATTTCTTCTCTGGTTTTAGACCTAGGGATCAAGTCTCCCTATGGATCAACTCTCCCAAGTCTCCCCTATCGCCACCAGTTGGCGATAGTTATCCGTTATTTTTAATTTAGAACTTGTTGTTGTTGATTTGGTCCTTAAATTTAGAACTTATAGATAGTTTTTGAAGGTTTTAAACAAAGTTAAAATATTTAAAGGTTTTAATATACTTTTACAAATATTTTAAGAGCAGCATCGACGTTAACCTATTTTTTTAATGAAGCGTTCAAAGAGTCATTCATTTGTTCGTAGATTTGCTGTATACTACTATATAGATTTTTTAAAAAGATACTATCCAGCAAATTTATTTTCTAATAGAGTAAAACCTGTTTATAACGGAATCGTCGGAACATTTTTTTCACTTTAGATACCCTTCAAAGAAAAATAAAATCCTAAAAATAGCAGAAATCTACCATTTCAAATTTCAACTTTGTCCTAATCCAGTTTCGAACCTGGGTCTGTTCGTACAGAAAACTAAGGCGTTAAGCGACTACGCCACAACTGTTAGGGAAAATTTAGCAAATTGAGGTTCCGTATCGGTGCGTAAATGGTTTCTGCCTTTATTTTTTTCCGCGTCGCGTCGGTTTCATTAACATAACAAAATAAATTATTAATGGATCGTAAATATAACCAAAACAAAGCTCTTTTTAAATTTTAATGGATCGTAAATATAACTAAAACCAACCCCTTTTTAAAATTTCATAAAAGAATATGCATATTTTAGAGAATAAACGTTTAACCGAAATATAAATCTTCTTTATGAGGCGGAAAGTGACCTGCGTTTGGCGGTGTATTTGAAAGGATTAAAATTCTTATTTTTAAAAACCAATTACACCATCGTTTTGAAGAAGGTTTCAGATTTATAAGCATATATTTGGTTTGTCAGTACCTTTAAAATTGCATCCTGGGAGGTGTTGTAATAAGGGAGAAAAACGTTTTTCGAAAAAACGATCCTTTTTAAACTTTTGTTTTCAAGGGATTAATTGCGATATATTTTTTAATTGATCGCGGCATTTGAGGCGTAAGAGTACAATCTTTCAGAACATGTCTTCCATTTTAAACTTTACTAAGCGGATTGGACGATGTTAGTTAATAAATAATGGCAAAATACCCCGAAAATATTTTTTTCCGTTCTTCATTTGCGCATCAGCGCATGCGTCAGAGACTTCCCATCACCCAAGGACCGAGGTGGCTTTTTTAATGAGAGTGAGTTACGGTTGTTAATTAATAACTCAGCTGTTAGAATTTTGAAATTCTGAGAACCAGGTACACCAGGAGAAACTTTGGGCTATTCTCACAAAAATTTTGAGCGTCTTACGTGCCGTAGATCTCATTAGCCATAGCCATCACCGACAGACAGACACACACACACACAGAGGGATCTGTTCTTTTATTAGTATAGATAAATACACATATTATAGGGCTGCCACTGCCGAATGGCATCAAAAATAAGTATCTTTAGTAGCCTACAATGAAAAAAGTAGTAGCCATAGTAGCATTTTTACAAAAATAGTAGCATGCTTACTTAAAAAAACAAGTTGGAAATTGCTCGTCAAACGTGGCAAATGAGGTGCGTTAGTACTATAACTAGTTTTATAATTATTTTTTACACCCTATATTGTACTGAATGTATAATTTTTTGCGTGCATAGTCTGTAGCATTATTAAAATGCACTTGCAATAATTTTTTCCCATTCCCCGTAATGTAACGGAACACTTTTGACTGTCCCTGTAATTAAACAATACAACCGATTTTCCTAAATTTGGAAATGGCTCGACAAAATTTTGCAACAATTATATATTTAAAATTTCAGACCATTCGGAAGGCTGTAACATCATTAAAATGCACTTGCAATAATTTTTCCCTTTGGCCGTAATGTAAAGAAAAACTTTTGACTGTCCCTGTAATTAAACTATGCATCCGATTTTCATAAAATTTGAAATGGCTCGACAAAATTTTGCAACAATCATATATTTAAAATTTCAGACCATTCGGTTGGGTAGTTTTTGCTCTGTTATATGCGGACAGACAGACAGACGGACGGACGGACGGACTGAACGACGACTATAGGTGCTACGTATTTATATAACTACGAACGCACCAAAAAAGGGGGGAGGGAGGGGAAGAATCCTTATTTGTTATCAAAATAATAGCCAAAACTGTTTCATGAAAATTCACATCTTATTTTACTACACTTTATATTTTCCTAATTTGCCACTTTTTGTACTTCTAATATAAAATCACACATTAAATATTATTTTAAAAAGAACGCAGTTCAGTCAGTGGCGTAGCTACATATTCTGCGCCCTGGAGCAAGTAAAGTTTGTGCGTCTTCTTGTCACTCAAAAAAGCTCTGCGTAATTTTGATTTGAAGTTACATATATATATATATATGTGTGTGTGTGTATGTGTAACTAGCTGACCCGCCCGGCGTTGCCCGGGCCCGTTATAATAACGTAAACAAAACTCAAGTTTGTATGATTTTATATATTCCGAAAGTAGTTCAAATGAACCCGGTCTTAGGGTGGCCCACTGCCTTCGGTAGTGTCTAGTGTGTTCCTGACAAGCCTCTTTCTGATCTAACCTGTGGCCTGGGTCCCCGCTACCAAAGGCAGTGTATAAGGAAAAGGCAGCGACGTCACTGTTGGTCGAATTACTGTTGGTCAGCAAGAAAAACCTGTTCATTCATTGTGGCTCCTACAATACACATGAACTCCGGGAATTTGATTGGTGTTTAACAGACTGATTTAACAAATCTATGATATGATTGACCTACGTCGTCAAGTTGATTCCTGCAATGATCGCTATGATAAAAACGTAGTGGTAAATTGATTGACGGAAGTGTTTGTTTGTAAACATGCCCTTTCTTTATACCATGAGTGTTCTGTACGCGCCGGAGACAATCGAAAACCAAGTTGAATGAGTCAAACCCCGTAGTAATCGAGCTCATAGAACCCGAGATAAGAATGCGAATCTTGGCGGTGAATCTATGATCTTTAAAACAGTCGTAAGCTAAGTTAAATGGACCAATTTCCGTTGAAATCGGGCCTATGACAACCGAGAAAAGAATGCGCCGTTAATGTTCAAAAATGGTGGTAACAGAAGTCTAAGACAAACTTTATAATACAGAAAGTAGCTGAATCGTAATCTATGTTGAATGAATCAATTCCCGTTGAAATCGAGCCCCTTAAGAACCCGAGGAAAGAATGCGCCCGCAAGCAGTGGAAGGTGTTTGTGGCCCCCACCCCCTGTAAATTTAACAAATTACCTTTAACATTAACGCGATATTTAATTCACGGCTGCAGTGAGTAAACGAAAGTTGATGCCGAAAAAGAAGATTAATATTCGAAAAAGGTGGTAGCTGGAGTATAAGAAAATATTTTAGTCGTTTATAAGTAACCGGAGGACCCTCGAAGTATGCTAAAGAAAATTGCAAGACAATCGGATAATTTTTAAAGAAACTGCATCAAGGACCCTAACAAGGCGATTAATATTCAAAATTGGTGGTAGCTGAAGTGCGAGTATTTTTTTTTTTTGTTATTTATGTAGTAGCTGCTGGACGTAAGAATTTGTTAGGAAAAAAATCTTAGTGAATCGGACCATTTTTAAGGTAGCTATAATAGGGGGACCAAAAGGGGCCAACTGATAATTGAGAGCAAGGCCCAAGGTGAAAACACGTTAAAATGTCCTAGTACTTAGCGCTTTAGATTTTCAGTTAGTCGAAATTAAGTATAGGGTATAAGTACTAATCAAGTACTAATTAGCAATTTTTTTCAAAGAAATGCTTAAAGAGCTCTAGGGTCCCAATAAAAATATGAAGGTGTTGTCTCGGGGAGAGAAGTCCAAGACTCAATTTTGAAGTTATGCAATGAGAGTGTGACACAATTAAATGGGTAAAAAAAGCATGGCGCACAAAAAGTTACCCTGGGGGCCAGTGTCTTAACTGAAATGTAGAGCGGAAGAAAAATTAAATGAAAAAAGAGCTCCAAAAACGAAGATCGGATTAAAAGGAGGCAATTTATTAACAATTTAGGAACTTTAGGAACACAAAAACTTCAAGTGGCTCTGTACCAAGCCCCAGGGGTCCAGGGTCACAACTGGAATGTTGCTGGGCAAAAGGAAATTTTTTTAGTATTTTATATAGTAGTGAAAGGACGCTAGAACAACATCAAAGAAAATTGCAAGATAATCGGATCATTTTTAAAGAAGCTGCACCAAGAGCCCCGAGAAGGCGATTAATATTCAAATTTTGTGGTAGCTGAAGTGTAAAAAAATTTTTGTCGTTCGTATAGTAGCTGGATTTCCTAAGATGTTGTTACAAAAAAAAAAGTTAGTGAATCAGACCATTTTTAAGGGAGATATAATTGGAGGTCCAAATGGTGCCAAATGATAGTTGAGAGCAGAGCCTTAAGATAAAAACTTGTTAAAAGGTTCTAGTACTTGGCGCTTTAGAACTCAATAAGTCGAAATTAAGCATGGGGTATGTATTAATCATTCGAATTTAAAGAAGCGCGAAAAAAAGTGGGGAAAATTCTTTAAAAAGAGCACTAGGTGCCCAATAAAAGTGTGAGGGTGCTGGCCCGGGGAGAGGAGTCCAACTCTCAATTTTAAAGTTATGTATTGAGAAGTTGGCAATATTAGGAGGTGAAAAATGCATGACGCACAAAAATTTCAAGGGGCCCAGGGTCTTAACTAGAATGTAGAAACGGAGAATAACTAAATGGGAATAGGGCCCCCAAAACGAAGAAGATCGGGGCAAGTTATGAGCAATTCAGGGTATAAAAACTGAAAGGTGCTCTGGGGGACCGGTCATAAACAATTAAAAATCTGAGCTCCAGGCGCATCAGGACCTGTCTTGGACTACCCTCACCCAAATTTTCATACTTCTACGTGCAATAGATTTCGTTAGCCACCACACACAGAGCGAAACTTTCTTTTATTAGTATAAATTAGCTGACCCACCCGGTGTTGCCCAGGCCCGTGATAATATTCTTAAATGAACTTGAAATTTGTAGGATTTCATTTCTTAAGGCTGTTCTTAAATCCAAAGGAGCAACTTTATGACATACGTTTTAATTAATTTTTAATCGAGAACACATGAAACTAGCAGATTTTGTTATTCAGAAACTTTGTAATCGAAAGATGTTTTCCGTATTTTTTGTAAACACAATAGATCTTACAGGAAACACTGTCAAAGTTGGCATTTTCAATGGAATTTCCCGACGAAAGCAGAAAAGCCAGTCAACGAAGGGAGAAAAACGTCTTGTCATATATCTTTAACACGACTTTGTGTGAAATACGTGCTCCAAAAATCGGTTAAAAAAAAACAGACCTGCTCTAATTTATATACAAAATTGCTGACCGCCGCCGTTCTGATTATCACATTTATAGACAATATTGAACAAATTGGAAATTGCTCATCAAACTTGGCAAATGAGGTGCTTTCGTACTATAGCTAGTTTTATAAATATTCTTTGCACCGCATATTGTACTGAATGTATATTTTAGTGCACTTCAATAAGTGCATATCCATTTTATTCTGTTCGAAAGGCTGTAACATCATTAAAATGCATTTGTAAAAACTTTTTTTCCCCACCGACCGTCATGTAACGGAAAACTTTTGACTGTCCCTGTCATTAAAGTATACATCCGATTTTCATAAAATTTGAAATGACTCACAATTTTGCAACAATTATATATTCAAAATTTCAGACCATTCGGGTGGTAGTTTTTGCTCTATTATATGCGCGACAGACGGACTGAACGACGACTATAGGTGCTACGTATTTATATAATTACGAATGCACCTAGAAAGGCCCATTTTCATATTAAAATGTAATTTTTTACAAAAAAGAATGTTTGACTTACATTTTCTTTGTTGAAAATATTCTTTATAAATATTTTTGTACAAAGCACAAAAATCAATATAATAAAATTTATTATAGAGGAAATTACAATCACAGCATTGTACGAACACACGAAGCCTATACACATTTCAAACAAATACTTAATAAATGACTTTACAAATAACTAAATAAAATAAAATACGTATATATATATATAAAGAGAGGCCACGCTCTTTGGTACAAGACAGGCTGGGAATTCTTGGGGCAGACCATGTCCAAACTGGTCGCAGAAAAAATTCCAGAATATATACGTTAGTGTTTAAAAGATTTAAATGGTCCTCTGAAGCAAAGAAACTTTCAAGAAAAAAAAACAATTCTTCTACCTTGCAAAGAGAAATAAAAATCATAAATAAATGATTATGAATCAAAAAAATGATTTTAAAAAATATTAAATGATTTAAGATTTTTCATATCTAATGCTTATAGCAAATTTTAAAACTATTAGTTTCAGCTGATGGAGGAAGCAGCTTTACCTCGTTTAGGGCGCACCGACCCGCAGGTCGGTTGCCCAGCGGGCCAGTCTGAGCCTGCCAGAATGTGACTTAATTTAGTAAAATTCTATTTTTTTATTATTATTATTGTTTATAGGCCTTGTTTCGGCATTGGCGGAATGAAAATTTATTGAAAATTATGTCTTTAGAAAAATGTTTAAGCTTTATGAATGAAAGTGCACGTTTTCTTTAACACACGACGTCTTTATCACTAGTGGAAATATTTCGCCTCTGTATAAAATTAGGAACTAAGTTTTTATTCATTCTTATACTGTTTTGAACAAACAATATTTCTGTAAACTGTTCAGAAAGTTGAATGGAGTAACTCCAAACATTTTCTTCCCTTTTTTTTAATCGAAAATTCATCGACTACTAATATGTGCTATCAGATGGTGGTGGAATGTGCGTGTGTGTCGAGGGAGTAAGCACAGCCTGATTATGGACTAAGCAAACTCACATTACTATGTTCGAAAAATATGTTTTGCCTTATTTAATCCTAAAATTCTGCGATTAAATAACGCTTAATGTGGAAAATTACTGTTAGAAAAAGTGGTGTAATTTTGCATTGACTATAACCAGGCCCTAAGGAACACTTAATTTGGTACTTAACTTTTCTCTCTTTTTGAAGCTTATCGATTCTGCAGTTGACATTTGCAATATTTTCAAATTCTCAAAAACAATACGCACAAAATTTAAGTTGCTGTTTCCCCCTCACCCCCCCCCCCCTCTAAATTTTGTCGCCGTGGGCTGATGTAGAATATGTTTAAATCCTGCCCTTATTATTGTTTTGTAATCTGTATTGATGCATGTTTAGTTTTCACAAAACAAACAAAAAGAAAAAAACCTTCAAAATTTTCATTTATTGGTTTTCGCTTGTAAAATGGTCAATAATTTTCTTCAACTTGTCACGCTATATTTTTTCTCAAATCGTAAAATAATTTTCGTAAATTACTACTGTTACATCGTACATATAGGTTTCTCAGCGGTGAATTCTTTGGCTACCATTATTTCCGTACAGTAATCATCATGATAAATGTCTAAAACATTTCTAATAGAAATGTACCAGAAAGATTACTGTTTGGAAATAGTAGTAGCCAGTAAAGTGGCCGATGTTAAATAAGTTGAATAAGCCCTGTTAAATAAGTTTTGATTACTTTAAGATCTGAAAATCTTCAACAGTCGTCTACGGAAAAGTTACAGAAAAAAGTCAGGCATGCTGAAACGGTGTTGGAGAAGTTACTCGAGGCTGCAATACGGTATGAATTAAAATTAAAACTTGATGAATAGAAGTCATTTCTTTCAACTGCGTATGAAAACATGTTTTAAATCGAAATAGTTGAGGTTAAACACAAGGTAAAATATCATAGAAATACGCTGATTGTAACAAGATTCATCTATAATGTCTGATTAATAATGAAAAATATACAAATATTTTAAGAAATCTTTATTTCGCTTTTTCTAATTTTGCGCCCTTAGGATTCGTGCGCCTGGAGCAGTTTGCTCCAACTGCTCCACGGTAGCTACGCCCCTGAGTTCAGTTTTCGCAAACGAAACTGAATATTTGCTTGGCATAACTGTGAAGCAACTGGAAACGAAAAAACTTTTGTTATTTATTATAATCAGTACAGGATCAAAAACTTATTAAAAATATACACATTTTTCGAAAAAAGCACTCTAAATTTGGCGTTCCCATTAGTCAAGAGACACAAGCCCATTGACTTCTGCTTTAATCAGGCCTTAATTCTAAAAGAAAATCTTATTATAAGCTACAACTTTAAATGCGTTAGCTGCAATTTTAATGAATTAAAGCAGAAAATCTGTCTAGAAAAATAGCTTTATCAGAAAAGATGCATTTGATAAAGAACAGGCATGTGCAACTTTTGTGTGCAAAACTGATCTAACCTTTACAAAAAATTTATGTGAAATAGCAAAACTGGCTTAAAAGCCAGATTTTTATAGCCAATGGGTTAAACAAGAAATAAACAATATTCCAAATTTTTATTATCGACATTTTAAATCTAATTTAAAAACTGTGTTAAAAAACAATTTTCTTTTATTATCAAAGCCTGATTAACAAAACACAAGCCAAAATAGGTCAAAGGTTATGGGTTCATCGATTTCTGATAATACCAATTTAAAGTTTTCTTAATGTAATCTTTTAACGCATTTTTGATCCTGTAATAATCAATATTTTGGACTTTTAGAATGGGAAGAGGTTAAAAACAAAAAGAGATGTATATATATATTTATCTAACTATGCATCGATATGTTCCCACTTTTTTTTCCCTTTAAAGTTTGGTGATGGTATAAGAAGAAGGCCCTAAAGAATATTAAACTATAATTTTGTCTTAATCAGCCTTCCATGGATGTTGACATTTGAATTTTTTTGTGATCAGAGAAACATTAAACACAGCAAATTATGCCATGCCAATCAGCACAGCGTGGCGGTAGATCATTGGCAAAGATTAAAATGTTGACCATCATAACGTTTAAAATTTTTACATCCCTGAGCCTTGCTAAGTTACATTTTGTTATCAATTTTTGATAATTTTAAAATCCTTCATTTCATATGCCAATTTTTACTAGAAATATTATTTAATAAAAATTTTCTAATTTAGATAGGAAAAGAACAGAAACAAATTCAATAAATCTAACATCTTTTTGACCTTTTCAATAATAAATTTAAAAGCTTTCTGTTGTTTTGCTTACAAATTCTTTACAAATCTCTTCCAAATCAATTTTAAAGGCCTCCTATTTATAAATATGTTATCGGTGCAGGTAATTTGTAGTAGACCTATATAAGACCCCATTTTTTTCTGGAAAGCGGGAGGGTTGTAAACAATGAGAAAAAGGGTGAAGCAGTGATGGAACGGTATAGACTTCATTTTGGAGCAGCAAAAAGCTATTTTGGAGCAGCAAAAAGGCTAATTTTGGAGCAGAAAATAACTATTTTGGAGCAGCAAAAAGCCACTTTGGAGCAGAAAATAACTATTTTGGAGCAGCAAAAAGGCTCATTTTGGAGCAGAAAATAACTATTTTGGAGCATCAAAATGTCATTTTGGTATTCTTTGATGAAATTCGCGTTTTTTCTGCCATCCTTTGACGAAATTCGCGTTTTTCCTGCGATTCTTTGATGAAATTTGCGTTTTTCCTGCAATTCTTTGATGAAATTTGAGTTTTTCCTGCGATTCTTTGACGAAATTCGCGTTTTTCCTGCGAGTCTTTCACAAATTTCGCGTTTTTTCGCAATCCTTTGACGAAATTTGCATTTTTTCGCGATCTCTTAACCAAATTTGAGTATTGTTCACAATCTTTTGACAAAATTTGCGTATTATTCGGACCCTTTGTTGAAATCAGCGTGCTTCGCTATCTTGTCGAAATTAATGTGCTTTTCAAAATCTTTCGACGAAATTTGCAGTTTTTCGCGATCTTTTGACAAAAGTTGCAGTTTTTAGCACCCTTTTGATGAAATTTAAGGATTGTTCACAATCTTTTGACAAAATTTGCGTATTATTCGGACCCTTTGTTGAAATCAGCGTGCTTCGCTATCTTGTCGAAATTAATGTGCTTTTCAAAATCTTTCGACGAAATTTGCAGTTTTTCGCGATCTTTTGACAAAAGTTGCAGTTTTTAGCACCCTTTTGATGAAATTTAAGGATTTTTCACGATCTTTTAACGAAATTCGCGCTTTTTCACAATCTTTTGACCCCCGTTTTGTTCGTTTCTTGACAAAATTAGCGATCCTCTGACAAAATTCCCTTTTTTTCTCGATCTTTTGACGAAATTCGCATGTTTTTTGCGACCTTTTGATGAAATTTGCAGGTGTTTTCGCGATATTTTAACGAAAGTGCTGTTTTTTCACGATTTTTTAACCGTGTTTTGTTCGTTTTTTGACGAAGTTAGCTATCCTTTGGCAAAATTCACGTTTTTTTTCGTGATCCTTTGACGAAATTCGCATGTTTTTTGCGATCTGTTGACAAAATTTGAGTTTTATTCGCAACCTTTTAAAGAAATCGCGTTTTTTCATGATCTTTTGACCGCGTTTTGTTCGCTTTTTGACGAAGTTAGCACTCCTTTGAAAAAATTCACATTTTTTGCGCGATGCTTTGACGAAATTTGCGTGTTATTTGCGATGTTTTGACGAAATTCGCGTGTTTTTCACGATCCTTTTATGAAATTTGAGACCTTTGGATGAAATTTGCGGGTTTTTTTCCTCTATCTTTTAAATAAATTAGCGTTATTTTCACGCTCTTTTGACCGCGTTTTGTTCGTTTTTTTACGAAATTGGCGATCCTTTGGCAAAAATCACGCTTCTTTTCGCGATCTTTTGACAAAATTCGCATGTTTTTCGCGATCTTTTGACAAAATTCGCACGTTTTTCGCGATTTTTTGACAAAATTCGCGTGTTTTTCGCGATCTTCTGACGAAATTTGCGATTTATTCGCGATCTTTTAACGAAATCACGTTTTTTCGCGATCTTTTGACCGAGTTTTGTTCGTTTTTTGTCGAAACTACCGATATTTTGTTATTTCCACAAAATTCATTGTTTACAAAATTCACTTTTTTTCGTGATCAACTGACAAACATCGCGTGTTTTTCGCGATCTTCTGACGATTTGCGGTTTATTCGCGATCTTTTAACGAAATTTTTTTCGCGATCTTTTAACCGCGTTTTGTTCGTTTTTTGATGAAACTACCGATATTTTGTTAAAATTCATGTTTTTTTTTTTCCGTGCTCATTTGACAAACATCGCGTGTTTTTCGCGATCTTTTGACCAAATTCGCATGTTTTCCCCAATCTTTTGGCGAAATTCGGGTGGAAAATGATAGATTTGGCTCAAGAATTATTATCGAATTGGCGCAGTTGGGCTCAATTTTGTTGGAAAATTATCGTTTTGGCGCAATTGGAGCAGCTGTTCCACCACTGGTGAAGGCACAAACAAGTGTGCTCACCACCTCCTCTCTCTCTCTTCTCTTTGTTGTTTATTGTGTGAATTTCCTAGAAAAAGTATACTTTATTTTTTAATTCAGCAATGTATCGTAAACAGATGTGGTGCGAGAATTTGTGGTGGGAGCTGAGCCCGTCTGAAATATTCCAGGGGGAGCCACAGCTCCCCGTTTCCTACGCCATGGGCGGTAGATCAATTAACATGCTGATCACCAGATTTTTGAGCACAAAATTTGAGATCCCCGAGTTTTGTTAGATTACATTTTGGTATAAATTTTTGATAATTTGCAAGTCTTCCATTTCATATGCCACTTTTAACTAGAAATGTTATTTAATAAAATATATCTTATTCATAAATGGCATTTCAGATTGGTACTAAATTTCAGGTATGAAATATATTTATGCTATGAGTGAAGAGACTAGGAACAAATCAAATGCACACAGCACAGTGATCTAGAATGAATCTCATAAAATTCATATGACAGTTAAAAATTTAAATATTTTAAAGTAACAAAAATTTGGGAGAAATACACTGTGAAATGTATGAGTGGGAGTCAACCAGAAAATCAATAGTTTCCCACCAAAATTTGGATGATTGGCATCTTTGAGCTACATTTATGGATTGAAAAGTGTAATTTATCCATTTCAAATGGAAGTTTTTGTAGATTAAAAAAAAAAAAGATACTAAAACAATAACAAATTGTAAACCTATACTAATGAAAGAGTTTCATTCTGTGTGTTTGTCTGTCTGTTTGCAATGGCTAGCGAAATCTACCGCACGTACAAAGCTGAAAATTTTTGTGAGGGTAGTCGAAAGCCTCTCCTGGTGCACTGAGACTCAGAATTTTAAATTTCTGATAATTAGACAGGTTATTAATTAAAAACCACAATTAAAAGAATGGAAAAGTATTCATAATTCAACTAAAGCATGGATTTTAATCAGAACGCAAAGAAATTTTTCTTTTCAAACTTCACAAAAGAGGGAAGAGTTTCCATGGTGATAAAAAACACAGATGATTTTTATACTGGGATTGTTTCGCAGGGTACACAATTTTTACAAATATTGCATTTATAGATTTAAAATTTATGCATCTATGCGTATTTTATGCAGATTCCAAGCATGTAATTTTCTTTAAAATGTTTATTTTTTTTAAATGAAAAATAAATGCTTTCAATTTCTTATCAGCAGAAAACGAGAGACAGCCTGTCTGTGGTAAAAAAAAAAAAAAGATAATTTTCATAGTGGGATTTTTTTGTGGTATATAAAATTTTTACAAATATTGCATTTATAGATTTGAAATTTATGTATCTTTGCTTATTTTTTATCACTGAATCCAAATATGTAATTTTTGTAAAAATCTATGAAGAACTTTTTATTTGATCAAAAAATAAATTTTTAAAGGAAAAAAATGCTTTCCCACAGCACATCATTTAAATCTTTCTTTACTAATTATCATAAATTTTAAGTCTGATTTTTTTATTATAGGATATATAAGAAGATTAAAAATGCATTATGATATCGACTAGTGGACTTAGCTTGCTATTTAGGTTACAGTTATAAAAATCTAAAATCATAACTTTTCTACAATAAATATCATTTTAGATCTGATTTTATGGAGCCCTCTGATAAATATTATTTATAAAATATAAAACTTTCAAAGTGGGAGGAGGGGTGCATTGCGGGAGCGTAACATTAGTCTCTTGAGCAGACAATTTTCTAACTTTTTACGAACCCTTCATGTGATCTATCATTGGAAAGCCCTTTGTCCACTCTTTCACATTATGAACCTCCATTATCCCTTTTCCCTAATTTGTTATATTTGTGGGGATGGAGAGCGGAGTGAGCGACTTGATTAAAAAATATCGCAATTAGTCCACATGACAGATATTGTAATAGAGACTAATTCCAAGCATGATGATTAACTTAATAATGACACTCTATGCCATTGAAGTAAAATTATGAGCAGCACATATCACTATTTTCAAATAATAATTCAAGATATTTTTCAATTTCATTTTAAAGTATCTTGGGTTCTATGCACCAAATTACGACGTTCATTCGACTTGATAGAACTGAGTGCGCTCCATGGCAATAGAATTTGGAACTAACTGATTTGACAGAGCGTGCGCAACATATCTACTATACGGTGCCACAAGCAGGAGATCTTTTGACGAAATTCGCGTTTCTTCCAAGATCTTTTGGCGAAATTCGCGTTTTTTCGGGCGATCTTTGGACGAAATTCGCGTTTTTTTTCGGAGATCTTTTGACGAAATTCCCGTTTATTCGTCAATCTTTTGACGAACTTCGCGTTTCTTCCACGATCTTTTGACGAAATTCGCGTTTCTCCCACGATCTTTGACGAAATTTCCGTTTTTTTTTCGGCGCTCTTTTGACGAAATGCGCGTTTTTTCAGCGATCTTTTGACAAAATTCGCGTTTCTTTCGCGATCTTTTGACGAAATTCTCGTTTTTTCGGCTACCTTTAGACGAAATTCGGGTTTTTACTGCGATTTCTTGATGAAATTTGCGTTTCTTCCTCGATTGTTTAAAGAAATTCCAGTTTCTTCTGCGATCGTTTGACAAAATTTGTGTTTTTTCCTCGATTCTTTGACAGAATTTGCGTTTTCTCCGCGATTCTTTGACAGAATTCGCGTTTTTTTCCGCGATTCTTGACAAACTTTGCGCTTTTTCTACGATCTTTTGACGCAGTTTGCGTTCTTTCCGCGATCCTTTGTCAGAATTCGCGTTTTCCCGCAATCCATTGACAAACTTTGCGTTTTTTCCGCGATTTTTTGACGCAGTTTGCGTTTTTCCGCGATCCTTTGACAGAATTCGCGTTTTTTCCACTATCTTTTGACAGAATTTGCGTTTTTTACGCGATCTTTTGACGAAATTAGTATTTCTTTCCCGATCCTTTGACAGAATTCACGTGTTTTCTTGATTTCCTTTCGACGACATTCGCGGTTTTTTTTTTCGCGTTCTTTGGCAAAATTCCGAGTTTTTTCGTGATCCTTAGACGAAATCCGCGTTTTTTCGCGACCTTTTGGCAAAATTCCGATTTTTTTCGTGATCCTTAGAAGAAATCCACGTTTTTTTCGCGATATTTTGACGAAATTAGGATTTTTCCCGGCGATTCTTTGACGAAATTCGTGTTTTTTTCTTTTCACAACCCTTTGTCGGAATCAGTTTTTTTTTTTATGATTCTATGAAGAAATTTGCAGATTTTTCCACACTCCTTTGACGAAATTGTGTTTTTCCGCGGTATTTTGCAAAATTGGCTATTTTTTTTTCAGCGAACGATTGACGGAATTGTTTTTTCAACGATCACTTGTATTTTATGTCCGAATTTTCGGACTGACGACCGATTTTTTTTTTTTTTTTTTAAATTTCGGAACAAATCATCAATGCGAGAAACAGCCAAAAATAGGGAAAAAGCGGAAAATCGCGGATCGGCGAAAGAATCTCATGCCTGCTTAAAACACAAGTCATTGACACCATTAGCTTCTGTCTTTAAGAAAATTAAATCCGAAATTATATAAACTAATAAAATTGCAGAAAATAATAAAACTGCCAAAAATGAAACATTTATTTCCTAAGATATAGGAATCAACAGTGCTATGCTTGCCACATGCCCAAAGTACGGACCAAATACCATACGTTTTAACACCCAATTTAAAAACTAAAGATGTTTAATGCCAGGATTTTCAGAGTTCGCACCGCTGTTTCTGAAATGTAATATTTAATGACAAAAATTTGCTATTAAATAAAGGGAAAATTGCTATATGGAAACTGACTCATAAGTTAAAACAGTATGAACCCTGTATCTGCACCTATGTCATATACACAGAATGCAAACGCAGAGGTTACTCATTAAATTTATTAGAGTTTATTAATTTATTATAGTAATTTATTACAGTTAGTAATGTATAATAATTTATAATAGTTAAGTATTGAATTTATAATAAATATAATTTTAAAATAAATTAAGTCTATAAAAAGCCAATGTCTATAAAAATGAGTGGAATTTCAAGCGTTTAAATAGAAGTTTGTTCACAAATTATTTAAATTGAACTTACTTTACTAAGATATTCTTTTATGTTACGATTTCAAAGTTAATTGTTAGAATATTTTTTAAAAATTCCATTTAAATTTTGCAAATCATTCTTTTATTAAATTTTTCATTATTTAATAATCTATAATAATAAGGAAAGAAATGTGTGTATCTGTCCGCTGAGTTTTAGAGAGACCGCTTCACGCAGAGCTACAAAATTTGGGAGGAAGATACCTCGCTCATAATAAAATAACATGACTAAGAGAAATAGAGAAAAAAAAACCTTCTTGAATGCAAAGAGTATTAAGAAACGTTCGCACCGCCATTTTACCAACTGTGGCGTCACGAGAATACTGCCCATTTATTTTATTTTTTATATTTTAATGAACGAAATATACTTTTTTACCTCCGTTACATCTTAAACCTCATTTCCTCTATTGACATCTTTATTTGAATTGTGAATTTAATACATATATCCAGTGGCGCCAACTTATATGGTCCCCATGGGGCAAGAGTCCACCCAATAATTTGATCTATCCGCCCACCTAATTTCCATAGATTTATTTAATCACCGAAATAAAATTTGGTTTTCTTGACGTTCTCAAAATAGTAAAGACATCAGTTATACTTACAGGCAGGGACCCGGAGCTGGAGCCGGAGCGCTCCGGAGCTGTGTTTTCCCTGGAGCTGGAGCTCTAAATTTTCCCAAGCTCCAGGGCTCCTTTAGTTTTTAATATTCTTTTAAATCTTTTTTTTTTCAGTCTTTTAAATTTCTAGGCTTAAAATATTTTAATTACATCATTATTCAGTATTTTGATTATATCATTTTTTAGGTTATTATTATTATATTAGAGAGGGAAAACTTCTCAAATCATGGTAACACTACTTTACTTCTACTTGAACTAAGTGACAACACTATTTGAAAACAAATATGGCCGCCTGTTGTTTACATGTGTAGTTGTACAATTTTGGCTGTTTGAAAAGTGTAGAAGAAATTTAAGATTTTTGTGTTTAAAATTCCACCAAACTTTCTATTTTAAAAGCAAAAGCTAAAAGATGTCATATTTTCTGAACAAGCATTTCAAGTTTGATGAGAAGAAAAAGGCATTTTCAGACCTTTAATGAAGGTAGAAAGTATTTGTGAGCAAAAAATTAAACGTGTAAATTAAAATCTGCAACTCAAAAGCGTGAAGTCGGAGCGGAGCCGGAGCTGGAGCCACAGTATTTTCTCTAGGAGCGGAGCTGGAGCATCAAAAATTGTTCGGCTCCGGGTCACTGCTTACAGGATCACTGAAAGCCTCTTTAGAGGATGTATGATTAATTTTTTCTCAAAAAAAGATTTATTGCATCTTTTGCCATCTGTTTTATTATCTTGAATCAAAAAATCACCTACGTGACTGTGTGATTTGTATTGTTTTTTATGCTAAACTTCATTTTTCACTCCATATTGATAATATTGTTTCTAACGCGTATAAAAAACTAGGGTTCCTTAAGCGTAAAACTAAAGATTTCTCCAATCAACATGCATTAAAAGTTTTATATTTTGCTTTGGTCCGTCCTAATTTTGAATATTGCAGTCTCATTTGGGGTCCTTACTATAATAATAAAATTCTCGAGCAAATACAGTCTAAATTCACACGTTATTTATTGTTCAAGAGTAATCATATATATTCTTATGATATTTCTTCTTCCTACCTACGTCGTATTTTTGACATTCCCAGTTTGAAATCTAGACGGGATCTTGTTTGTGTTTTATTTTTTTACAAGATTATTAATAACATGATTGATTGTAATGATATACTTAATTCTATTAATTTTAATGTTCCGAGCAGATCCCTCAGGTGTACTCAATTTTTTATATTACCTTTTCTTAAATATAATTATGTTAGTAATTTTTCCTTATATAAATTTTACAAAATATTTAATGAATTTTCTGTGCATCTTGATATTTTTTATATGTCCTTTACTGCTTTTAAAGATAAATGTTCTGAACTTTTAATCTCTTAATTTGTGTTGTATGCGATTTATTTCTATATGTTTATATATATGAATGTTTTTCATTATTTTTTATGATGTTCTTGCAACACTGTAAATGGATTCGCCTGTAGTGTGCATTTCTATAAATAAATAAATAAAATGTTAAAATGTAGTTTTTTTTTTCTTAACGTTTAGTTTCTTTCACTTTCAATAATTAGCAATTTTTATGCTATTTATAATAAATATTAATGTGTTTATAAAAAAGAACTTATGAGATTATGATTTAATTAAATTACAATAATTTCATATGTTACTTAGAAAAACCATTATTTGACTTTGAATTATCCTCTTTAGCCATTCGCTCCGCTTCCGCCCCTCTCCACACTAACACGTACTAAGGTGAAAAAAAAAATTATGCGCTATTTTGCTAAAAAAAATTTTGAGCCCACCCAATGTTTTTCAAAAGTTGGCGCTACTGAATATATCATTCATTCAAAAATGCATTCTTTTCGCTGAAATTCCTTTATGTCTAAATTAAATTTTTATTGTGATATTTTTATCTAATTTAATGTGTTTAAACTAATGTTAAGCATTTCTTGTATCCTGCGTTACAAGAAAATTCTGCACAATAATTTCCAATAATACCACTCGTCCCCCAATAAAAATGCTCAGAGTCGGAAGGCATCCCTTTTAATTTCTACGTGCTCATTGTTGTTTGATGTAATTTTGAAATATTGTTACTGAACTAGAAATGGTCATTAACTTTATGTATTCTTCGTTGTTCATTTAAAAAGTAAGCATCATCTATACTAATAAAGGAAAGGTGTTTGCCTGTGTGTGTTGGCGATGGCTAGGAAAATTGACCGGACGTAGAGGTCTGCCAATTAGTCCAAGGCAGGTCCGACCGAATGTATCTGAAGATCAGATTTTTAATTTTCGGATAATTAGCCGAGGTAATAATTAAAAACCATAATGACCATAGCAAAATGGCGCGCCGTCAACGATCGGATTTCTGAAGCATTCCGACGTTCGATAGCAGAGAAGAAAGAAGTGGTGGGAAAGATTGAGATTTATTCGCCTTTTTACAAGCCTGCATCGGCTTAACAAATCGAAATAGGGAAAAAAAAATGCCCACTTAACCATCGCACTTTTCCTGTTCTAACGGTGTTAACCGCTTAAAAAATATTAATATTTACCCTTTCAAAAAATATTTTCCGGACGTCGAGTTGTATAGTTTTGTTTTTTTTTTCTTCTGCATGTTTAAAAGTCCATATCTGCACACCTGGACGACATACGAAAGAATTAAAAATACTCACTTATAGATGGTACTTTTCCAGTTACTACGGCGTAACTTCTTTTTTTAAATATCAATTTTAATCCTTTCAAAAAAAAAAAAAAAATATCGTAATGCCATTTTTTGTTTTTGTTGGCGGTGGTGGGGTGGAGGGGTCCACCTGGAATTTTTAAAAATGTGCTGCTTTCCTGAACGAAAAAAAAAAAAAAAAAAAAAAAAAAATCCGATTATAGATGCCTTCTTCTTTCTAAAGATTTTTTAAAAATTAATATTTACTATTTCAAAAAAAAAAAAAAAATCTGAAAAACCTACGAATTCGGAAGTCTTTTTCTCAGTGATTTCCCAGGATTCCTTTGAAGAGAATTTTATTTTAGAAATATTTAGACGTTTGAAAATAATTTTATTTTAGAAATATTTAGACGGGGAAAGGGAGATATTCATGTCTTAATTGTGGCGTTTTTAACACTTTCCAACATAGTTGAAAAGTGTTTATGAATTGGGTTTGTCTGGCCGTCTGTCGGTACGTACTGTAACCCGCATAAATATACTTCGATTGCTATGTATAAGATAATATTTGATATACGTTATTGAGGTATTGAAAATGAAATGAGTACCATGTATAGTTCATTTACAGGGGCACTCAAAGGTATTCCATTACATTATGGTCTATGGGGAAAAGTCATTTGCATCACTTTAGTAGTTACATTTTTTTTTTTTTTTTTTTTTACATAATGTAATTTATATACAATATTGAGGTCTGAGGTGCACTAGAAAATGGTTATTATAGAATATGTTATGTGTAGCACTTACAGTATACATACAGGGAAACTCAAAAGTATTCCGTTATATTATGATCTATGAAGAGAAATCGTTTGCGGTGCATTTCAATGATGTTACTCTGTTACAAACATAATGAAATTCATATGAATTTCTAAGGAGAACTAATACATGATTTCCATAGAATGTGATTGTGCAAAGTATTTATTATTCATATACAGGGTCACACAGGAGAGTTCGGTTTTGTAATGGTCTAAGGGGGGAAATTGTTTACAGAGTATTTCAATTATGTTGTACTACTTCAAATAGGATGAAATTGTACATTACTGAAATTTGCTTATGCTTGCAGTAGAATATGATGTGCATTGCATTTATCATTCATTTAAAGGGACACAAAAGATTTCAGATACAATAGTATATCCGAAATGTTGTGTATTAGGGATAATTGTTGAAAGTTAATTTTCAGTTATGGTATGCAATTTTAAGTTTAACTAAGTTTTTGCATACTATGTCACCACTATGTGGAATGCATAAATTCTATTGAGCATATACAAGGCTACACAAAAAAAATTCGTATTACTGAGAATGAGTGGGAATTGGTTAAAGGTGTTTTTTAATGCGTTATTCATTTTCAAGTTTACTACATTTAGTATACTAAGATATGTTTATAGAATATAAATAAAATCATATACATCACTATGCAAAGAACTGAATACATGGCTGTCTATGGATAGTAATTCGTAGGAGTGTGATTTCAGTAGTTTTAAGCATGTTTTCTGTAAGTTTTTCCCTCCTCAGTTAATGCTGCCACAAATGGATTCAACATGTTGGACATGTAACGCTCCAAATTCAGCGTGTGATGAAAGAAGATGGGATCGACAATGCAGACACTGCACGCCAAACAACCCCAACCTTCTGATCATGCAATGGTGTTTGGTGGAAGTAGGTCGACGCTAAATCGCACAACGCTCCGGTATAAACAAACTAAAGGCTCCTCCCACACTAGAAACGAGCGTTATCTACTGGCTAATCCTCTAAAAATAACATCCTAAAGGGTTCTTTAAATTAATTTTGTATTTCTTTGACTTCTTAACCCCTTCGGGACGGGAGCCTTTTACGAAATTTTTAATCTTAACAAAACAGAAAAACTTTAAAAACAGAAATTTGTGCCTTCTTGAATCGAGAAAATGCGCTGATTAAATAATGCAAATTTTACAGTAAAATTTTACTGGTGAGGAGAAACAAGGATTCTGAGCGCTTCATGCAGCACGTATACGTGTCGCTCGTCCCCAAGGGGTTAAGAATGAATTAAAAACTTTCTTCACTGTATTCTTAAAATAATAAAAATTATAATATGTTCTTTCTGTGACTACTCATAACATTTTCATTTTATCATATGACATAAGCTAGTGAAATTTCAAATAAAAATTCTTTAAAGTAAAATTTAAAAAAAAAGAGAAAGAATGGGGGGGGGGGGGGATATTTAATTTATATGCTTTAGCACTGAAGTTATGTCTAAGAAATGTCTGTAAGTGCACTGCAATATATATGCGTGGATAATTTTCTAAACCTGAAAAAAAGCTTTACACTTTATCTTGACTTAGGACTAGCATTTGTTAATATTAGCATGTTTTATTTATTTGTTATTTATTTCTTTTATTTTTTTTACTTTAACGAAAATTTATTTTGCATTTACTAGTTTATGATATCATGCAGTAAATTGAAAAAGTTATGGCTATTGATAGAAAAATGATATTTAATTATTATTATTATTATTGTTTAAGAATTCAAAGAGCTTTCTTTTATTCATTATTTTTGCATCTTGTAATATTTTTAATTCATATTTAATAAAAGAGAAGGGGAGAGAACAAAAAATAATATTAACAATTACTTTCTAATAATTTTAGCTAGGGGTGCACCGAATATTCTGTATTCGGCCAAACCGAACACTTAAAAGACCTTTTTTAAAAATATTTTTAAAAACCTTAAGAAAACTGCTATTTTTGTCAATTAAAAGATATTTAATAATTAGAAATAGAATTATATTTAAACAAAAGAGAATATGTTTACATATGTTATTTGCTATTTGAAAAGTATCACGTAAGAAATTTAACCAATAATGACGATTTAGTCCCTTCCTGGCAAATAAACAAAAGAACAAAACAGGCTGTACGACAAATAAATAGACTGTATGATTTTTCTTCCAATTCCTTCAAAGCTTCACTTTGATTTTGAAATATTTGTTTTAGAATACGAGAACGTTTTATTCATTTACGATACATTTTATTCAGTTGTTTTAATTCAGAGAGGAATCCATGAAATTTAAAATTTCATTCAAATTCTGAAATTTAAAAGTAATCGGCAAGCCGAATATTCGGTATTCGGCCGCATAGTTATTATTTGGCAGGCCGAATATTCAGTATTCGGCTTAATAGTCACTATTCGGTTAGCCGAATATTCAGTATTCGGTTTACCTTTTGGCCGAATATTCGGCATTCGACCAAAAACACTAAGCCCTAATTTTAGCTATCAATTACTTTCCAGTAACTTTAGCTAAATCTTACTTAAATCTCGTACTATACTTATTAATTTAAATTAAGGAATTAATTTATAGGATTTTTAAAAAGTTGTAAATGCAAAATTTGGATTTAAATTTTTAGATATATTTAAAAAATATATTTGTTATTTTTTTAAATCCAAATGTAATAGTATATATATATATATATAACAAACTTAAATAGTTATTTATCGAACATTAAAATCATTTTCCTCTACTAAATTATTAAAAACCTATGAATGGCTAGGAAAATTCTTTTGTATAAATTTGTCTTTTTTATTTATAAAAATTTATTAAAGTCAGATTTAGCTAAAGGTATTGGAAAGTAACTGATCGCTCAAATTATTAGAAAGTAATTTTTAATATTTTTTTCTCTCCCTTTCTCTTTTATTAATTCAAAATATTATGATGAAAATTAAGATCTTAGGGGGTTCTTCAATTTAAACTTTTCTTGTTTCTTAACAAGATGCAAAAATAATGAATTAAAAAAAGCTCTTCTTTGAATTCTTAAATAATAATAATTAAATATGATTTTTCTATGACTGACCGTAAAATTTTCGATTTACTGCATGGCATCATAAACTAGTAAATCTGAAATAAATTTTCTTTAAAGTAAAAAATAAATAAATAAAAGAAACAACAAATAAAACATGCTAATATTAATAGATGCTAGTCTTAAGTCAAGATACGTACATGTATTGAAATATAACTTCAATATTAAAGCAAATAAATATTTGGTATTGAAATATATACCCCCCACCCCTCTTTCTCTCTCTTTAAAAAAAAAAAAAAAAAAAAAAAAAAAAAAACTAATTTAAAGAATTTTTATTTGAAATTCACTTGCTTATGATGTTAAATCATAAAATGAAAATTTTATGGATAGTTACAGAAAGAACATATTATTATTATTGTTTTAAGAATACAATGGATGTTTTTAATTCATTGTTAAGAAGGAAAAATAAATGTAAAACAAGATAAAGTAAAAAAACTAAAACCCAACTACGACAAAAAACTACGCTGAAAAAGTATAAAAGTACCCCATGAATACAGGTAAAGTCACAAGCAAATGCTAGTAATATATAGATATATTCAAAATGTACAAGTAAAGCGCTTTTGAATGATACCAAACACGGCATATTTATCTTAACTTTATTTTTTGACGTATGACGCTTCCAGTATTTGGTAGTAGTGACGCACATATCCGTCGATGGCAGCAAATGGGTAATGGACCGATTAGTGGATGAGGTCGTTAGTGTAATGTGTAAATGTGTAATGTAGATTGAAGGTTTCATGTATTAAGATGACCTAGGAAGATTTCTTAATCTATCTAATTCTGCTAACGATTGACTGTCATGTGGATTTTTAAGCAACTTATTATGATCCAAGGCACTTATAAACAAACCCTCTATGGTTTTGAAGTGAAGCGCTTTAAAATGATACCAAACACGGCATATCTAGCTTAACTTTATTTTTTTACTCTGTATATTTTGTCCGCTAGAAGGCGCCACATTGAATTTGGTGAAAATCTATATAGCCTATAACCAGCGGACAATTAAGACGCTTCTAATGATATGTCATTTGTCGAATTCTGATTAGTGGTTTAGAAGTTACGAGGGAACAGATGAACATACATACATACATACATACATACATACATACATACATAGCCTGTCAAAATCATAACCCTCCTTTGGCTTTGCCGTAGTCGGGTAATTAATTTAAAAAACCCTCAGAATGTTATTTTTGAGGATTAGCCAGTAGATGGCGCTTGTTTCTAGCATGGGAGGAGCCTTTGGTTTGTTTATACAGGAGCGTTGCGCGGTGGAAGTTATGCAGATTCTCTGTTGCCCAGAACCTGTTATTCTGTGAGTCGACATAACCACTGGGATGAAACCAGGCTTCTATTGTGAATATGTTCCTCCATTTTTATAATCTCAGACTTTCAGAAACAGAGAAAAGAACTTCTCATAGCGTTTTGCTTACTGCAAAGAGCTGAGTCAAAGGACCACATGGCCCTATCCTGACATCAAAAGAACATTGACCTGAGCTGAGCCTGGATATCTGAGATCTCTGCAAGATAAGGATGTAAAAGGACTATACTAACATTTTTCTCACTAGTGCATCTTCACTTTAATGTGAAAACAACGCTTGTTTATCTCTCTCTTAAAGCGAATATACAGTGTGTTTGCTCTCAACAGTGTCCAATGGCTAATTCCTAAACCGTTAGTCATAGACATATAGTTCCAATTACAAACATGTTTTAAATCAGGTAAAGAAATATTTTAAAAGCGACTTGGGTCAATAAAAACATTTCTTAAAAAAATACGAAATTTAAATTTTTATACAGTCCCTTGGTCCTATTATATTTAGTAACATTTTCCTATTACACTGACAAGTAAGACAAAAAAAAGTCCCATTCATATAACACTAAAATTGAGAGAGTTATGAAACTTTAAAAATGAATGACTTATGCCACTTTTCTGCTCTGAAAACAAATGAGTTCGGCTTGGCTTTGAGGGGTCACATATCAAGTGCTTAAAGTATTCGAAGATCTTATTTCATGTGTATCTGCGCTTTGAAAAAATCGTACAAGTATTGCAATTAAGTTAACATTTATTAAGTTTCAGATTGGCTAAAATAACGTATGTTTTATTTTCTCAGGATTTGAGACTGTTTTGTTTATGATTTCTTTTAACAGAAATTATGTTATTTTTAAGTTCTTATGTTACTTCAACGATCGTATGTAGGTTTCTCCAGTTCAAAATTTGTACTCTAACTTTAACTCACTTTCAAATATCCGATCGAGATTACATTTTACATACTGGTGCTAATCCGATAACAATTTAATATTATTATGATTTTCGGTGGTTACCATTTATACTTATTTTACAGAATAACACAAAACATTTCGGATAGATTACCGCCAAGAAGTTTAAGAAAAAGTTTTAGATTAGATAATACAAGACTGCGATTGTTGGGGGTTTTTTTAACTTTTATGTATTTTTTAGCACTGAATCTAAAAATTACCTTAATTTTTAACCATCATGTCAGGATATTTCGCAAATCATAAATTGTCAAAGTTAAAGAATATCAAAAATCGGATACTATAAAGTAGAGGAGATGGCTGTGATTTTTAACTTTTGATAATTTATTTTTACGTACTTTTTAGCCCTGAATCTGAAAATGACCTTCATTTTTAACAATTACGTTAGAATTTTTTTGCAAATCGTAAATGTGTAAGTTAAAATATAGTGAAAATCTCATACTATAAAACATATGTAAAACTTATTTTATTTTATTCAATATTTTTGTTTATCCTGGGATTCTTACAGTTAAACAGCTGAGTGGGCCAATGAGATGGAGGAGGAGGTCCAATTTTAACTTTGAAATTTGCAATTTGCGAAAAATCCTGATGTCAATTTCAAATTCAGCGGTACAGAATACATAAGAATCAATTATCAAAAGCTAAAAAACACGACATAACCTAACTTTTGCAGGCCAGTGCAATCTAATAACATTTTAAATAAGTATCATTTTGTAAAGAATTGAGGCTGTTCATTTAGCATTTTATTTAACAAAAATTCTATTTTTCTTTCTTCTTAAATGTTTATTACAAATTATATATTTTGCATTAATATGTCAGAATGATTAAAGATTTCAAATTTATATTGCAATGCTAATTTTACTCTCAACCATTTTTTTAATATATCTGACGAAATTATATTTCGACTAAATTTGTGAATGACCCCCAATTTGCAGCAAAAAATATGCTCCAACTTTAAACAGCTATTACTCGGTCAATTTTAATTGCAGAATAACGGGACTTTTTTTGTATTACTTGTCAGTGTAAAAGGAAAATTTTACTAAATATAACTTATAGGACCGGGGGACCATATAAAAATTTAAATTTCATAATTTTTTCAGAAATGTTTTTATTGACCCAAATCGCTTTTAAAATATTTCTTTACCTGATTTAAAACATTTTTGTAATTGGAACTATACGTCTATGACTAATGGTTTAGGAATTAGTCGTTGGACACCATTGAGAGCAAACACCCTGTATATTGTGATATATTGTATATGTGAACCCTAGACATATAGTAATGATTCGTATATATATCTGTTTTTCCAACAACTTCATCAGAAATAAAGAAAAGATCTATGTCCAAGCCATTCACTATGTCAGCCAATCACAAAACTCGAGGCGATGAGGAGCATCTGCTGGTTTTAATGCATGAACAACAGACACTCTGTAGCAGGGTTGGCAGGTTTTTGACACATGTCAGTTTTTGACAGTTTAAACTGCGGTTTAAACCGTCATGTCAAAAACCTCAAATACTTACAGTGATCTGTAAAATTTCATATTAAATGTCACACATTAGATGTAATATTTAAAATTCACTATTACTGTAATTGTATAATTAGTATATAGTATTAGTAATAATTACAGGTTTTTATTACAGGTGTGTCAGTTTATGTCGGTTTAAACCATAGTTTAAACCGTCATATCAAAAACCTCAAATACTTAATTGATCAGTAAAAATTCAAATTAAATGTCACACATGACAACATTACATGTAATATTTTAAATTCACTCTTACTGTATATCAGTAATTAGTACATAGTAAAGTATTATTGTTAAGTACAACTTTTTAACAGGGTAAAATTTTTATTTAATTTTTTTTTTTTTTTTTTTTTTTGTAAAATTGTGTTTTTTTTAAAAGTAGACATTAAGCTCACCTGAGCTGTACATTTTTTCTCTTACTTAAAATCGTTTTAATTTCGCTTACTTTTGAGAGCTTAAAGCATTAGCTAGCTTTTTTTATGGGGAAAAAAAAAACTTAGAAAAGTGTAGATTTTTTTGTATATATAACAAGATAATGTACATCAATGTTGTTCTAGTCTAGGCAATAACCATTCCATTCAAAATTGAAATTGGATTATTAATTTTAAACATTTACAAAATAAGAGAAGTAATTAAAAAAAAAAAGCTTAAAGTCAAAATCTTTTTAAAACATGCTTTCTTTCAATATATAAAAATGTTTTCGATTTTAAAACTGAACAAAATTGGCTCGGTCATCTAAAAGAAAATTCCTATAAGCCCATATTGAAAAAGTGCATAATTCATCCCAACCATCAGGGGCAAGGGTTGACTGCTGTATCAGTTGATTCAGCTCGCGCTTGAGCTACGGAGAGAGTTTATGGATGCTTACCCATACTGATTGTGTATGAAGGAAGCTAAAGAATCCCCTTTCCAGTCTTCTTATTTCAGTGCTATAGGGAGGACTCCATTGTTTGGTGGAAAGGTATCACTAAATGCAACAGCTTTTTGAGCCTGCTTCAAAACTTGCTCATCTAGCAATGCTTTTGCTATCAAGTCCCACTAGCTCAGCATCAATTAAGAGGCAGACTGTTTTCTTACGCTTCATGCACTCTAAACTCCAAAAATCTTTTGGGTGTAAATAAATGTGATAAACGCGTGGTGTGCCGCAGCATGCTGCGGGGTAAAATTGATCCGGATTATTTAATTGTACAAAATTATTTTCTTCGGGTAGAAAAAAAAAAAAAAAAAAATTATTGCAAATAATATATTTTTTAAATTATTAAATTTCAATAAAAGATCCCATAAATCATTGACTTATTTAATGTTTACGTATTGTTAAAATGTTTTAGCGTGTTACATGTATTTGGCAGTTTTCGACGGTTTAAACCAGTTTTCGACAGTTTAAACCAGTTTATGACAGTTTATGACAGTTTAAACCAGTTTTTGACGCTTGTCATGTCAAAAACCAGTTTTTGACGTCAAAAACCCAACCCTGCTCTGTAGGGATGCATTTTCAGGTCCAGGAGGAGTATTCATCCGCATAATCGACGTGATATGCCGGTCTCTTGCAACAGATGTCAGCATATGGCAAAACTGGGAAATTTCATTAGCGGCCGCTGGCTGGTAGGACTAGTTTTTTTAAGTGGCCACTTTCTTTAAATTAGTAGCCACTTTTTATTTAAAAATACTAAACAGTAAAATTTCTATAAGCATTAACCTAAAACTGAATAGCCCAAATAAATATGTTAATATAAATATATTGGAACCAAAAAAAGTAGAATCCTTAATGAAATGCAAGAAAATTGTATTATCTCCTTCTAAAAAAGTGGCCAGAAGGTGGCCGCTGATAGACAATTTTTCATTAGCCACTTTTTCTCATTTACTGGCCCTGTGGCCGGTGGCTAGTACTAATTTTGCCCTTTACATCAGGTTGATTTGTTAGGATTGAGAAGCATTTTCTGGTTAACTGCATCCACATTTTCTGGTGTTTGAACATGTTTCAGAATGTTTCTTACCTTGTTCAAAACAGATCCTGTCTGACGCTATTTTGTGACTAATCGCTGCATGGCATTCTTTGCTGGCACCATTAAATTTACATAGTGTTCATACTCATTTTCCAAGAAAAAATCCCCTGATGTATTTTCAGGGGTGCATAATTTTTCCATGTCAACAATTAATGACATTTTTTAAACCAGTATCATGATCCCCTTGCCCCCCCTCCCCACTCCTTTAAAAAAATACAAACTGGATAATCTCAAAAATACAGTTTATATATCACCTATATAAACAATATGAACAGAACTTTAAAGGAAAAACATTAATTTGCGTACCAACAGAGATGAAGTCTGCAAGCCTTGTGGGGCTCTCCTTAAAAAACTTGGTAGATTGCTCTAAGAATTTAATTTTCACTTAGGGATTTTATTACCTCTTTGAAAAGCATTATGAATAATATGAAGGCTCAAGTGTCAATATAAATTTTAAAATGTCCTTTATTTTTCTTAAGTTCTTCTTTAACAGTTTTCAAACCTCACAATGTTAGAAGTAATGTCTAGTGACTGAATGGATGTCACCAGACGCTAGAAGTAGTACAGATGAAATATAACATATGTTTTCTAATCTGTAAGAGGGAGTGGTTAATTTCCAATTCTATGTATCACGATGGTAGAAGAAAGGTCTTAGTTTGATTTCATTAAGACCACACAAAACACGCAAACAGCAGCGATTGCCCTCAATTTCCCAGAGTAACCAATCATTTTGCCAGGTTTTCCCAGGTTTGGGGAATTTTTTGTACTATCCCCTGAGATTCCCCTGATTTTTTAGGGCCAAAATTTATCCCCTGATTATCCCAGGAATCCCATAATCCCCTGATGAGTATGAACACTGTACAAGCAAACAACCGATCACACTCTCTCCACAAATTTGTTTTAACAACTTTACACAACAAACACTCTCTGTTGCACTGGGAGTACCATCTTCAGGGTGGCAAGTGGTCAGGGAAAAACAAATTTGACTTTTTAACCGTTCAAATAATCAACATGAATTTTTCCATAAGAATTTACTGGTGTTTATCACTTTTTTTTACTGTATTTTTCCCTGACCACTAGCTACCCTGATCTTCACCTTTGCACTGATTACACTTACACTGACACAGCCCACATTAAGATCTGAACCAGTTTCGATCATGTGGTGTACGGGTCAATCATTCACATCCAATCGTCTGGACCAGGGCCAAATCACAGTAAGTTGTTTTGTTGTGGAGGGGACATTTAATCATTTATTTCAACTAAATACATCAAAATAATTTTTTTTTCTCCAAGTTTGAATTTTTTTATGAGTGCATAAGATATGTTGAAAACATTCCAACATAAAAAATGAAACAAGTATTAAAAGTGAAAGAGAACAAAATTTTTTTCTTATTGTTGCGGAGGGGACAGGAAAATATTACAGTTTTAAAATTTTCAGTTTGCACCATTATTTTTCCTATGTATAATAAAGTATAGCACTAAAAGTAGTTTTTTATACTAAATTATGCTATTTAGAATTATAGTCATAAAATATTACACCTGAATTACAAAAAATTCACTGTCAATTATTTTTTTTTAAATTTGCACCATGTGTCGGAGGGGACTGTTTCGGAGGGGACAGTTTGGAATTTAGTTAAAATTAGGAACCTGTTCATTATTGGGTAATTTTTAGCAATTGTATACACTTCTTAGAAAAAAATTAAGCTCTTAAGGTCAGTTCATGATAGTCATTAATATATATAATCAATTAATTTTCAACAATCAATGCTATAATTACTAAAACAATCTATTATTCTGTACGAACCGTACAATGCTTCAGCAACTGAGCATGTTACAGGGAGTTTCTTTGTATTGCCTTCAAAGTTGATCCATTGATGATAACTAACATTATCATCAAAGTCAGATTAAAATGTGTTTCAATAACTTCAACACCACAGTCCGTACACTGACGATCAACACAGAGTTCTGTATGTTTACCTTCTTCACATAAAGTTAATTGCATAACTCTTTCACTTCTTTAACTTGCAGCACACAAGACTTGTTTTGGAAACCATGAAGATTTAAGTTAATCTTTTCATGGTAAATGCAATAGCATACTTCTTGGTGCTTTTGTGAAGCAAACAATACATGCTTAGGTCTTAACATTCAGAATTTAGTAATTCCAATACTTTGCTTAGTATAAGAAGTACAATACAAAGAATATGCTTCATTTAAAGACATTTCTAAAACTCTTTTTTGCTTTCTTTCTCTAAGTTTACCTTTACGAATAAGCATGGAATCTTTGATGCTAGGTAACATTCGACTGTCATCATGTTAAAAAAAAAAAGCTGTAATATTCGCAACAGTTTTTTCAGGAATGGCATCAGCTCGTCGCTTTCTTTCTTGAAATAAATTGTACCTTATAACAGAACATTGTGAAATTAGATCTATTTTCCTGTGTGGAGTTAAATATTGAACAATTTTTGCAAGTACTGATACTTTCTTAGGAGATTCCTTTGTTAAACTCTTATTTGCCTTGGAAAGTGCTTTTCCTAAAGCTGAAGAATTCTTATAACCTGGGGATGATTGATTTTCTGGGGTAATATTGTTACTTTTTTTGTTTGCCCTCGAGTTTGCTTTTCTTTTTCTTTATTATTTTTTTTCTTCTGCTATGTCCTTACTGCTTTTTCCATTTTAGCAGCCTTTATTTTCCATTTCTCTCTTTCTTTGTTCTCTGTTTCATGCAAAGCTGAATCTAACTTTATCCTCTCCCTGTATTCTCTTGATCTTTGTGTGGCTGTTTTTGGCATATTTTTTAGGCACTTTGATAAAATAAAACATATTTTTTAAATTTTCCTACCAATTAAGACAGATATTTTAGAATTACACTCAATTAGGCACTAGACTGAGAATGCCAACAAACTGAGAAGCACGTGGTCAAAATACTATGTTGTACAACCTAGTATATATGTGTTCACAAATGTAAAGAAAAGAAAAACATACGCTTCAGTAGTACCATCTCGTAGTAACATAATAAAATAGAAGCTGTAGGAGAATTTTGTTGATGTTTCAGTGTAAACAATGAATATAAATGGAATAAAAAAAAAAAAAAAAAAAAAAAAAATTGTCCCCTCCATCACAAAAATGTCCCCTCCAAAACATTTTTCTTTTGCTTTATATATATATTTAAATTGTTGAATTTGGTACAAATTTGGAATTTATTTATTGCATTCTGCTAATACTTGATAAGTTTAAAGTCAAATGTTTTTCAAAATGTACTGACACTGAAAAAAATAAAAAATAATATTTAAAAATGTTTTGGAGGGGACAACCAAAATTTTCTATTTGTCTAAATTTATTAAATTTATATTTTTTAATCAATTAAAGGCTTAAAATGTTTCAACGTGACACAAAAATGTGGGTTTAAAGCATTATTTTAAAAAAAGAAATGTATTTAAAATACTTATCCTTTAAATAACATTTTTTAGTTTGTCCCCTCCGCAACACATTTTTCTCCTAAATCCAATTTTAACTATAAATTACTTTTATTGAAAAATGTTATAATTACTTTTGTTTACATTTTTCAGAAACTTCAATATCTGCAGATTTTAAAAATATAAAGTTTTATCTGTTTTAAAATAAAAAAATTAAGATGGCTTGGGACCAAATACTGTGGTTTGGCCCACCACTTTTATTTGCCCCACCCAGTATAACAGATGACATTATTCCATTATTGTCTAATGACATTTCTATTTTAAATTCATTGTAAATGATTATCAAATAACAATGTATAGGGGAGAGTGGGAGGAATGGGACGCTTTTTACAAAAATAAGAAAATCAACTTTGACACAAAAACAAAAATTTCGATTTATAGAATACAAGATGAAACACTTTCTAATGTTCTTGAACAATATAGAAACATAATTTGCAGAAACAATTTTACAATTGAAGAAATTGTAAGTTTCAAAATGTGTCCCATACCTCCCCATTAACAGGGAGGTATGGGACAGCTATAAAACAATGTATGATAAGGCACAAATAGTCTAGTGTCGGCTATAAACACAGTCTAACAAAGATTGTAGGTTGATAATGTCTGTGCTACAATATCAAATTCCAGTATTTTCATCACTGGAAGGAAAATTCAGGATTGTCATTCAGAGATGACATTAAAAAGTCATCACTTCAATTTATTTACATTTTGAAGTAAATGAATATATTTTTAATGTCATTTTTAATATATTATCTTCTAAAAATATTTGCATATTAGCAATTTACATTAATATTATTAAAAAGAAGGAATTAAGACTTGTCCCATTCCTCCCTCTACCTTCTTTTATGTTAAACTTCTTGTATAAAAAATGCTGCTTTTAAGCATAGTTTAAATTATGGATAATATACAGCATAATGTTCCATAAATAGGGAAACTATTACATATACGTGTAAACAAGTCATTAATATACAGAAAGCATAAAAAGTATATGAAGCAAATTTACTTTTGATTTCTGAAAAAACCTTTTGTATATTCAATTGAAGAGCTAAGTGGAAGAACATGTTAAGTAACAAAAATTACATTTCAAAAAATTTGAGGTGAAAGTTTTTGCTGTAAATTTTAATGATTTATTGTCTGTTTGATACCATGTGCTTAAAATATTAACAGGTATGGTACTAAACTCTCTCAGAATAACTTATTCATATTTAATTTTCAAATATTAAAAATTATTAATATTATTGACACTATTAAATATTTATTAAATATTAATGAATAATCTCTTAAATCTTCAAGACTAAATAGAATCTTAGTATTTTAGCTTCACCATGTGATAGGATACCTCATAACGCTTTCATCCAAAAGATAAAAGAAAAAAATTAGAAAATGTAGCATAACATGTTCATCCACTCAGCTCTTCAATTGTAAGCTTATGCAGATCAGCAACTTTTTTCAATTGAAGATCAGGGTACCACTGCTTCATCTAACGTATAATTGGCGAAATGTTTAGAAAGATACATAAAGAGAAAAATCTACTGTCCCATTCCACCCCACTCTCCCCTACCTTTTCTTTCTTTTACTGCAAGTGTAAGTCTCATACTATGTAAATGATTCCTTGAACAAGAGTAACTTAAAGTTAAAACTGAATAGCTGACTTTATTTGCTAAGAAATTTAAACGTACATTTAAATTAAGGCGATTTAAATAAATTTCAATTCAAATATAGTATTTAAATATTGGTGGCTGGGTATAGAAAAAAATTATATATTTTACATCACAGATGAGATTGTACTCCTTTGTTGGAGCCTGAGCATGACAATTTGAAATCTTGACAGATTGAAATATTATGCCATTAGATCCTGAAAGTATGCAGTAGAAAACTGTTAATAAATAACATTTTAAAATTGTTGCCAGGTTGTTCAATATTGCTAGGTATGGAAAAAGATTATATATGATTCTCTTAGTCTCCAACAAAAGAGCCCAAACAGAACAGTTTGAAATCGGAGACTGAAATATTGAGTCATCAGACCCTATTACTACAAGTATGCAGTAGAAAATTGTTAATAACATTTTAAAATTATTTACAGATTAATATTCTTACTTAAAATTATCTTTTAACACAGAAATAAGTATTAATCTTAAAGACTCCTTCATGGCAATGCTTTGCGATTTTTACATCTCCAAAAATGTGCTTAAAATAGCAAATTTGTTGCAAAATCTTGATTTGACCCTTTGATAGATTAAGATAAGATAGGATCTGGTAGATTAAGATTTTAAATGGATTATTAAAAACAATATTGATTTTTTAAAAATCTTTAATTACAAAATAATCTTTATAGAAGGTTCAGAATAAATAAAAAAATATAATAATAGCTATTAAATAATTTTTGCGAAAAATTTGGACGTATTACAATAAAGCAGAAAATTTTTTAAAAAGTTGTCATGTTCATGTTTAGATCCAAGAGGAAAAATATTTCGAGAAATCTTCTAGGAACAGAAACAAATTTGTCAGTCACATTTCCAAACTGAATATTTGAAGGAGAAAAATGGATCTGGCGTCTATAGCTATACTTCACAAGCAGGTACTTTTATGTTAAATGAGTGCAAATAATAAATCGACAAATATTGTTCACATTACCATAAATTGTATTGCACTCATTTCACTTAAAATAGAAACTTTCATCACATTTCATTTAAAATACATAATTTTCATTTAGAATATATACTTATTTCAATTAATAGCAAAACAGAAGAAAAATAACAGTATAAACAGAAAAATTTTATTTCAATATCAAGGCACATGAAAAATAGAAGCTGCTATTGATGCAATTTGCACACAATTAACAAAAAAGTGCCCGCAAGTATTATTGAACTTTGTTCAAGAATTACATGGGATAAAGAAGTAAACATTCACAGTAAGTATTCACAATTCTCTAAGGGTTGCTTTTTAATACACTCATATGAAGTTACCACCATGAATGAGAGGACGAATTCTTGAATAACACAAAAGTACAACTAAAAATTTAAACATTCTCTCCTTGATTAAATAAATTCAAAGTGCAGATTTTTGTGTGTGTGAGATTTTAATGAAAAAGAAAAGAGGGGGGGGGGGGGGAGACAAATGATATTTTTATAATTTCAAATAACATTTGGAATTTGTACTTATTGGAGAATTCTTATATACATATTTTTTCTTTTTTAAGAAAGAGTAGATGAAATGAATTTTTTAAATCTAAATAAATTTTGTAATTTAACACATTTTCATCCCAGAACAGAAGCTATTGTATATTCAGGTTATTTGGGACCCATTGTTTAATTGAGACAGCCATTTAACCGAAACAAAATATCAAGAGCAAAATCAAAAAGTATCATTAATTTTACTTCTGATAATGGAGCAAATCATGGCAGAACTGATGTGTCCCAATTAACTAGAATGCAATGCACATACACCCCCCCCTTTTTTGGGGGGGGGGGTCTGAACAGTGGTGATTATTCAGATTCTGAAAGTTGCAGAGTAAATATGTTTGTACTAAAACACCTTTTTTATTATTTTTACAATCCTGTCATAGCTCAATTTTTTTGAGGCATCGTCTAAAAACAGAGATATTATTGAAACTTAGCGTTTGATTACAAACACCTGACATCATATTAGGATTCTCTTCTTCGGTACGTTTGGAACTCCTAATGTTAAATTTATTTAGAATAGTTCAAAACAAATATTAATGCATCTAGCTTTTTAAGTATAACTCAAAAACTACTTCCTGGAAACCTGGAATGAGTTGTAATTTTTTTTTATTCACATATTTCAAGCTTTTAGAAATCCTTTTCCATTAAAAAATTCATAAGTTACAATTCATATTGTTTAAAAAAAATTAATTTCAATATGTATACATATTAGGGTGGTCCTTAAAAAATTAAATTAATTTTCTATGGGGCACCCTCCTATTTTGTTCTATGTATTAAATAAAGACTTCCATAAAAATTTTAAAATTTAAAAACTTTTTTAAGGGTTGTACCAAGTTGTTGCTACCAAGGTTTGAATAATTAAAAAAAAATAAAATTTGACATATTTTGTAATTTAATAATATATTATTAATACAAATCCATAGTCACTGCCAAATTTAATCATGTTAAGATATTTGGCTGTAAAGACTGTCATTAGTTTCAAGTTTCAACATATTTACGCAGTCTATTGTCCAAACACAGACAGGAGTATTTCATGTCTACATTCTATTTCACCTCAACTTGGCAGCATTGCGAAAGGTAGAGAATCTAACATTCCGCCTTGAAAAATAGTTCTTTTTTTTTTTTAAATCTTAAATAGCTAAAATGCGTAAAAATTTATAAGATAATGTTTATAAATTATAGAATTTGATTTTTTTATATTTGTAAAATGTCGTACTAAATGCACATATTCGTATCAGAAGCCAAGCAAACAGAGCCCAAAACTTTAAAAAAAAAAAAAAAAAGAGTTTTCGGCAAGTGTTCTTTTGACTGTTCACAGAGATTGCAAAATTATGTAAGACATTTCAGGATCTAAAACTGTAGACATATTACTTATTATCGTTTCAGGTAAAGGTATTGACCAGTTACTTTTTGTTCCAAAACTTCAATCAGAAACAGGTGAGGCAATAGCTTCTGCTGTTAACGAAATATTAGAGTCATCGGGAGTATCGAGCAAGTAAAATGTATGAGTTTTAATATAACCTTTGTTAATACTGCATTATCAAGAGCAGTTTGTGCTCGTCTGGAACAGAATATGAACAAAGAAATGATTTGGATTGCCATCATCACATCCTTGAAATACTGTTTTTGTTCTTTATCTTTGTATAACGTTTATTGTATTCCTCCATGAGTGCTACCCCACATTCGGCTACATCATTAACAACTTTGACTGAAGTTGCTAGTGCCTTACATGTCTTGTAGGATTCATTTCGATTCCAATTAGTCACATCTGTTTAAAAAAAGTCTGAAGGTAAATTCATATTTTAAAATAACCCCTCAGAATGCTGCTTGTTAGAAAATCTTGCAAGTTATTTTAGACATCATGATCAGCACATGTACGCTTCAACGGTTCATAATTTTCTTCATTTTTCAAGGCATGCATTGTTTTTCTTTTACTTTCAAAAAAGACATTATCATCGAAAAATGCAAAAGCAACTAGTTCTTCTGTGAAGTACAGAAATGTCCTAGGAACTTCTTCAAAGCACACAAAGAAATGATTTCATTTACATTTTCGTCTTTTTTCATGTTCTTCAGAAGCAATAAATTATTGGGCCTGATACAAGCTATGAATGTAGATTTTAACCACAAACGAGCAAATTTGATGAACTGCAGATTCTTTCTACTTAGAGAGTTTAAACTGATATCTAAATAAATAAATCTTGATCGAGTATATGGCCTTCACCATCGATGGAACCCTATACTTAAATTGTCAGTTATGGGAGTCTGAAATATGCCATAATCAATAGACATCCACGAAATTTTAAATCCTTTGAATAACAGTATGTCTGGTCTGCTTGAAACTCCTAGAGACATAACAACTTCCTCATGCATAATTTCGAGGATGTGATGATGGCATACCAAATCATTTCTTTGTTCATATTCTAATTCAGAAGAGCACAAGCTTCTCCTGATAATCGGGTATTAACAAAAGTTATATCAAAAGTCATACATTTTACTTGCTAGTAATCCCCACAACTCCAGTGTTTTGTTAGCAGCAGAAGCTATTACACCACCAGTTCCTAATTAAAGTTTTGGATCAGCTAGTTAAATTGTCAGTACCTTTACCTGAAACAATAACGGGTAATCTGTCTGCAGTTTCAGATCCTGAAATATCTTCTAAAATTTTGCAATCCCAGTGAACAGTCAAATGAACGCTTGCCGAAAACTTTAAGTTTTGTGCTCTTCTTTTGATAGGAATATGGCCATTTAGTATGACATTTTACGAATATAGAAAATTAAATTCTATAATTTATAAACATTATCTTATAAATTCCTATGCATTTTAGCTATTTAAGATTAAAAAATAACGGAGAACTATTTTTCAAGGCAGAATGTTAGACTCTCTACCTTGCACAATGCCGCCAAGTTGAGGTAAAATTGAGTGTAGACATGAAATACTACTGCTTGTGTTTCGACAATAGACTATATAAATGTGTTGAAACTTGAAACAAATGACATTCTTTACAACTTAATATCATACTATGACTCAATTTGGCAATGACTATGGATTTGTATTAATAATTTATTATTAGATTACAAAATATGTCAATTTTTAATTTTTTTTTTTTAAATATTCAAACCTTGGTAGCGACCCTTAAAACATGTTTTAAAAATTTGAAATTTTTGTGGAAGTCTTTATTTTATACATAGAACAAAATAGGAGGTTGCCCCACAGAAATTTTAAAATTTAATTTTTTAAGATCCACCCTAATACATATTATATAATTAATTTTCAAATAGTTTCTGGGTTATGCTTAAAAAACTACCCACAGTTCAATCTGATTTGCAACAGTTAAAAATTAATTTAACAGCTGGAATTCCAAACTTTCAAAAATTAAAATGTGTCAAAATTAGGTGTTAGTATTAAAAAAAATTTTAAAATTTTTAAATTTATATTGTAAAGCCTGTACATAGACAAGACATTCAGTACAGCTAAGGAAATGTTAATGCAACAACAGTCAAATGTTAATGCTAGCGATATGTTTGGTAGACAGGTAAAAAGAATCTAAAGAAACCAGCCCAATGATTTTTACAAATTGGAAAATCCATATACAGTAAAATCTGTTAAGATGAAATCGCTAGGAACAGAATAAATTTGTTTCAGACAGGTTTCCATCTTAGCAGCTACATACACCATCTATTGTAATTGTATTGTACTCATTATGACCTATGACCTATATTAGACTTTTGTATAAATAGGACAGCAATATTGAATCTATTTAAAGTAAAAATAACAAGAAAACTTTAGATAGTTGTGAAAAAGACCTAATTTTAACCCCTTTGCAACAAGTGTTTTTACAGAATTTTTAGCCTAGATGAATCGGGAAAATGTTCCCATTAAATAAGGCAAAATTTACTATAAAAAATAGCTGGTGGGAATAATAATGGAACCTGAGCACCTTATGCATATGTATCGCTTGTCCCCAAGAGGTTAACGTTTTATTTTTATTTTAAAGATATTTTAATTTTTAGTAAACTTAAGCTTAATGCTATTTTTACTTACTTACTTTTTTATTATTATTTTTTTTTTTTTACTTAGCTATTCTGCTTATAGGATTATGGCCAATACAGGTAAGGCAAGTCATACAGAAAGATTCCATTTTGATATATTTTATGGATACAGTAACTTTGTAATGACATACAAACTAGGTTTTTTCTTTCCTTTATTATTATTTTTTTTTTTTTTTCAAGTGCTGCAAATCTTGTCTTGTCAAAAGAAAAAAAAACAAGAAATGCCCAAAACTAGTGTATTTCTTTTTTAGCATTTATATAATTTTGTAGATCTTTATTGGAAAATAGAAGGAAGGGGAGTGGTAGAACACATTGGGCTCATAGTCATTTTAAGAGACCCCTGATAGGGTCCCTTTCAGATCAAAATTAAAACAACTGTTCAGCTTGACTTCATCCATCATCCTGTTCACATTCATCTTCTAAAACAGCCATATTCAACCTGCAGGCCACATATGGCACCCCACCTTTTATGTGCAGCACGTGAGACACTATCCATATTTATAAAAATTTGAAAAGCACATAAAATGTATTTAAAACTTTTACTATTCTTTCATATATTTTTATGGGACGACAAAATATATCCTGGTATTTATAATTAATTTAAAATTATGTTAAAATATCCTAATTGTTATTTGCTTAGTCAGAGTTCTTATGTCTAATGCTACTTCCATTTCAGTGGTATGCATATATTTTTTAATCTTAAACTCTAATTAATCATTAATCACAAGTGAACCATATTTTTATAAATTACAAATGTAAAACATACAACCCTTTATTGCAACCAGGGCTGCGGAGCCACAGTCGAAGTCGTGGAGTCGGACCCATTTTTGAGCGAAAGAGTAAATCTGGTGCAGCACGAGGTAAATCTGGTAGAATTCCCGGAGTTGGAGTCGGCTCATTTTTGGACGAGTCAGATCTGTTAAAATTACTGGGGTCATAGTCAGAGTCCTCCATTTTTCCCACTGACTCTGCAGCCCTGATTGTAACCTTTTATGTAAACATACATGTCTACATTGAACAAATGTCAAATTTATTAAAGAAAATATTCCGATTAGTTATCTTTAGAATTTAAAATTTCTACATACCTTATATTAATAATTTTCTTAATAAATGTGTAGCTAAAACTGATTAAATTAATTTTGTCACATTGTTTTGTTATACTACTTTCGTTATTGTACTACTTTAATTACCTTTTTTTTAAAAAAATTATTCTATAAGTATAGTGTGCAACGGTGCATTTAAAGTAATAAATAAATATTTGGGGCACTAAAGGAAAAAAAAAAGAAAATTGAATATATGGTTATTCTAAACAGATAGCAAAAATTAAATTCTACAACTCTTTTTAGACACCCATCAAGTAGTAAATAAAACATTTTGAAAAAATATTAAAACTTTTTCCAAATAAAAATTATATTCTGTAACAAAAAATAAACAAATTAAACACTTAACAGTGTAAGTATTTTTATTGATAAATATGCGATTGTAAGAATAAATAAAAATGGAATGTTACAAAATATAAATATAAATAAATTCAATATAAATAAATATCCCTGAACCAAAAAAAGTATATAAATTAAAAAAAAAAATTACTCTAAATGCAACAGAACAAAAATTTTAAAACATAGTGCAATAAAAATAAATGAATAAAATCAATAATAATCAGGCACAGGAGCACAGACCACCCTAACGAAATCGTCATAGTTGACATATCCGTTTGGAGAAACATTAGCTTCTCTGAATATGCGATCCACTGGAATAAAATATACTTTAATAAGCAAAATTGAAGATTTAATTCACTGACAGATAGAAATAAAAATAATGTACAGAAAATCTACAATTTGTGACAGTGTATGAAATAAGTTTTTAAAAAATATATTAAGCCAGTTTTCTAAATTTATATACAGGTTTAGCAAAAAAGTTTCTCACTTCAGAGGGTTCTAGAATGCATTCTATTAGTCAAAATGAGATAAAATTTGAGCTACAGATAATTCAAATGATGTGCTCGACATTTATTAAATAATAAAAATTATTATGAAAAATCACCAATAGATGACGCTTTAACACAAATGGTATTTATTTGCAAATGTTGAAAAGGTGAAAATCATTGCCCATAAGCAGCATTCTTTGGATATAATGCTCATTCAGAATCAGCCTTCTTTTTATCCAAAGAATAATGCTAAATGCGCTGTAACGCAAATGACATTTCACATTTTCAATATCATTTGTGTTACAGCACCAAGTATTGGTGAATTTTCATAATAATTTTTATTATTTAATAAATGTCAAGCACATCATTTGAATTAGCTGTAGTTCAAATTTTACCTCATTTGGACCAACAGAACGCATTCTAGAGCCCTCTGAAGTGGGAAACTTATTTCTTTCTAACCCTGCATATACAAAAATAGCTACAAATAAGTAATTTAAATTCCTAGGAAAGTTTTAATGGAAAAAATTGCCTGAAGATGTTTTTATGAAAGAGAACTTTATCGAATTTTATCCCCAAGAGAAATAACTCAGGGAGTAAAATAGCAAACTTGCTAAAAATAATGGAAAAGAGAAGAGTTTCTACCTACTTAAACAAGATTCATTTTTTAAAATTCTTATATAAATATAAAAATTCAGACAAATTTTAAATGAATTTATTAAAAAATGGCGATAAAATTCATAATGCAGAAAATTAAAAATCTTCTAAAGTACAAAAACAAGTTGGAAATTGCATGTCAAACGTGGCAAATGAGGTGCGTTCGTTCTATAACTAGTTTTATAAATATTTTTTTCACTGCATATTGTACTGAATGTATATTTTAGTGCACGTCCTAAATGAAAATCAATTTCATTCAGTTTGAAAGGCTGTAGCATCATTAAAATGCACTTTGAATAATTTTTTTTCCATTGGCCGTAATGCAACGGAAAACTTTTGACTGTCCCTATAATTAAACTATACATCTGATTTTCATAAAATTTGAAATGACTCAACAAAATTTTGCAACAATTATACATTTAAAATTTCAGAGCATTCAGTTGGGTAGTTTTCGCTCTGTTATATGCGTACGGACAAACAAACAGACAGACAGACGGACGGACGACTATAGGTGCTACATATTTATATAATTACGAACGCACCTAAAAAGCAGATCCACAGATTACTAAAATGAAGGCACTTTATGTTTGTCTACAGCAGCGGTAGAATTGATAAAAAAAAGTCACTGGTCCCAAGGACCAGTAAGCATGAGAATTTACTGGTCCGCAGTTATCATCACTAGCCTGCTACATAAAATTCTATTAAGTCCCTTTAACCCTTGAGTGACCTTGACCCCCACCCCCTCTTAGAATATAAACCAAACTTCCTTTACAGCCATCCAAAATTTTCAGTATAGTAAAATGTAAAATTATAATTTACTAAAATTAAATAAACAGTATACATAACGAAAAACTATAAAATTATTAATTAGATATTTTATTTATCTGATTATTTATTTCAAATGACTGAGATTTAATGCAATTTTTAAAAATTATTGTGTGATTTGTGTTTGGTTGTGGTTTTCTAGGGGACGGGTAAATTAAGTTTACCTGTGAGAAAGGGGGGGAAAAGTTACTGGTCCTGCAGACCACTAAATTTTTCAAATTAGTGGTCCGATTGCATTTTTGGTGGTCTCGGACCATCGGACCACCAAGGATTTCGAATGCTGGTCTACAGGCGAGAAACATATTATTTATTACCATGAGAGAGTTGATCTAGTGTGACTGATGAACTGTATGGCAGGGCTGCTCATTGGTTAACTGAATCAAACCCAATACTACACATTTTATTGTGAATTACACTTAAATTAAGCAAAGTTAAAAAGCACTCAAATTTCTAGTACGCTGCAAATAATATAAGGACTTCTTGAAAACTAGCACAGAGTGTGTAATCATAATTTCATTGTCGTCAGCCACTTGCTGACCATAAAATTAGATGTTTCACCATCAAAAATAATAAAGACAACTTCATCATTATTGCTTTGTCAGATATTTCAATTTTTATTTTGAGATGATCATTTTAAAGACATACAGAAGTCATTTAAATAAGAATCAAACAGTAAAAAGGATGCACATGAACATAGCATTCATTTTAGAAAGAAAAAGAGCAGAGTGCTAGTCACCAAAAAGGGCATTATTTCAAGAGGAATTATATTAGTAATGGGTTTAACAATGATAAAAAAAAAATTTCATTTTTAAGTATGCCATATGGTGACTGGCATTGAAAAATAAACCCAATGTAACCCATGCATGTTGTAAGAGGAGAGGTGACTAAAGTGGGTTGGGCAAAAGACAGAAAGCCTTTCCCTATTAAAAAAAAAAAAAAAAAAAAAAAAAAACAGTGGCACTCCGGGAGTGCCAATAGAAGTGAAAACTTCAACAATTACGTGTGTGTTTTTTTAATCGTCAGGAAATGTTTTATGCATTGAATTGTGTAGCAGCACTAATGAAAGCATCTGGGGAAACGGCAGTGCCCCTGCCAAGTCTTGAAAGCACAGGCGTAAGCATCTTTTTCTGGAAGCAACTCAGGGTACTTTTGACCCCCAATATCTTTGTGTTGGTGATTCCCAGAAACTTGAAACTTCGTAAATCTAAAGTAATGTGGAAATGGAACTAAATGCTGAAATTTCACGTTTCTATCTTTTTTATTTCAGAAGATATGTGAATTAAACTTTCGCCTTTTCGACACTGATTCACCGATCATCAAAACTAAGAGGTACGTCCTGTATCCTTAGAATCTTGAAATTTGGTATGAAGGTAGTGTTTGGGATACAATGAAAGGGAAAATTTAAAAAATCCGGAAAATTTGGATAAAAAGTCGAAAAATCAAAAAACCGAGAATTTTGCAGAGATGTGATATACGAACCAGGTTTGGCGCGATTTTTTAACGTCAATTTGGCGAAAGCCTGTTTTCCAATACCAGTTACAATATATATTTTTAAATTATTTTCTATTGTTTTAAAAAGTAAACAGCAATAAATAAACGATAATTTCATTAATAACTATAGAACAAAACAATTGTACAATTTAAAAAAATAAAATAAAAGTAAATTAACAATTTATTAATAAATAAGCAACAGTAGCCGGGTTACCTTGTAAAATAAAGTAACGCCATTTTGGTGTCAATTAGGTACCCAAGTGCGTATCTGACATCTGTGCCCCGTATTTATCTTCCGTAATCGAAATTCCCGCCAATACTGTTGGTCATTGACAAGACAGTCAACACGATAAAATACAGCGTTATCGGTTTTTAGTTACACGAAATAGGTAGGTCACGAATACGGTATAATTCATTTTAACTGACGAAAAACAAAATAATAATTTGTTTTAGCAATATGCCGGGAGAAAAAGTGAGTTTTAGCTTCCTTCTTCTTTTGCGGATTGAGCTGAAGAGGGAAAAGTTCCTGTCATTCACCGCTTGGCGCGCTAGCATCTATGTGTCAAAATGTTAGCATGTCGGTTACGTTACAGTGTCTCCAAATAAGTGGTTTTTCCCCATCTCAAAAAAAGCTCAACGCGCCTAAAGAAGTTTTCACTTCAAAAACTTGTTGTGAAGCCCTTAAATACAAATGTTAGAGACAGATCTCATGGTAAAATGGACTGGAATTGGAAAACGGCTTTTGAATTTCAGAATTGGAACTTGAAATGTTTAAGTTTATATAGAACTGGTACAGTGAAGCAGCTACAGAATCAGATGGATATTTATAGACTGGATATATTGGCCTTACTGGAAGTTAGATGGAAGGACAGTAGAATCAGATATATTGGTAATTTTTTAACTTTTAATAGTGTAAGAACTGGAAAAAACATGCATGGTACTAGATTCATGATAAGAAAATGTCTTAAGAGAAAATATTATTGATTTCCACAATACAAATAAAAGAATATGTATCTTGAGAATAAGAGCAAAGTTGAACATTTCAATGGTATGCGTCCATGCACCAACAGAAGATGCTGAGGATGAACAAAAAGATACCTTTTGCAAAAAACTACAGAATGAATTTTAGAAGATACCAAGACATGAATGATGTTAAAATTATAATAGGTGATTTTATGCTAAAATTGGAAAAGGAAACACCCTACACCTTTATACCAACAATTGGGAAATTTAGTTTACATTATGAAATACAGGCAAAGAGTTACAAGATTTCGAGATGTAAAAGGAACCAAACAAATTAAATTTAAAAAATGCTGAAACATAGAACAACATAGAGTTAAAATCAGTATTAGAAGAAATGCACAAATGTTATGTACCAAAAAAAACGAGCTATTGAGCAGTGTAAAATTCAGAAAATAGAAGACTTATCAGACATAGGAAATATCAGCCTAATGTATTCAAAGCTTAAAGGAATTAATAAGGCTTACCAACCACACACCCTTTTCTGTAACGACAGAAATTATAAACTTATTGGAGGATATGCAAATGTGATAGATAAATGAGCAAAATATTTTAAAGAATTGTTAAACAGACAGACAAATGACAAAAGAGATATACAGTTTAACACCAACAAATGTGATGGAAAGGAAGAAAATTGTAAACCACCAAATGTAGATGAAATAAGGGATGCTATTGCAAAATTAAGAAATGGAAGAGCATGTAGTGAAGATTTTATAAGTGCAGAGCTTTTGAAGTATGGTTGAGAGAAGTTGGTACAAATATTGCATGATTTAATTGTAGAAATGTGTCATAATGAAAATATGTCAAATGAATGGAATAGTGCTATTATTATCCCAATACGTAAAAAGGGAAATATCTTAAAATGCCAAAATTTTAGAGGCATAGCCTTATTAAATACTACATATAAAGTGTTGACAAAGATAATTGCAAAGCGATTTCAACCGTATGCTGATATGTTAATATGTGATTATCAGTGTGGTTTTAGAAAAGGATGATCAATGGTAGATCAAAGTTTTAGTATAAGGAATATCCTTGAAAAATTCTATGAACAAAATATTAATGTGCATCAGTTATTTGTTCATTTTAAATAGACCTATGACAGTATAAACAGACGTAAGTTATTTGAAATATTAAAATAATTTAAAATACCTGATAAAATTGTTAAACCTATTAAATTGACACTTGAAAACACAAGCACTAAAGTTAAAGTACAGGAAAGACTTTCAAGAGAATATACAGTAAAATCAGGATTAAAACATGGTGATGTTCTCTTACAAGAGAAAAAAAAAAGTATGACAACAAAGAAATGTTTATAGTTATCACACTTTGAATCAAGATCAATGACATTTTAGATATTTTTGGGTCACTTAAATTCAAATAATTTGTAAAAGATTTTCAAATTAATATAATTGTATCTTGAAGTCCAATAAAAAATTATCAAACTTTAAAATAATTTGAGTCAGCAAAATTAAAGTAATTGCCGTATCCAAGATTGTAACTAGCTTTTGACTAACCTTAGTCATCAAAGTAAAACTACAGCCAAATTAAAATAATGTTAACAATAGATTTATTATGAAGCATTGATTCTAAACTCCTGAATGTGTTTTAAAATTTGTTTCTTGAGCAGTTATAGATCTAAATTGAAATATCAGTTAAAAAATAATAACACAAGTTATAGATGCTTTGCAAAGTCACAAAACAATTCTAGCCCGATTCATTTCTAAACAGTGTTATGAAAATAAACACAAGTTAATTTGAGATAGCAATTTAGCAAATTTAATGAAAGCAAACAAATATATATGTTTTTTAATTAAAATACAAATAAGTTACAGAAAAAATTTCAATAACTAACATTATGAGTGTCGCTGAAAAAAATCTCTCACAAAATTTTGTCATGATTTGCCACATTGGCGATCAGTAATGAGAACCCTGGTCACAACAAACATTAAAAACATCTAAAATTCCAAAAGCTTGAATTAAAAATTTTTATTTAAATTGAAAAACACTTTTTTTTTTTAAATAAAAGTAATATAAAACGTCAATTTTATGCCAACAATGAAAGGCTGGCGATGCAAATCTGGATTCCTTGTTCTCATAGTAGTCAAGTCAAAAAGGGGATAAGGATTGTTTTTGTACTTCTATTATATATATAAAAAAAAGACAAATATGTAATAATAAATATATACAAATTCTCAAAGTCTAATTTTCTCACACACCTTTGAGATTTTTTCTTTTTTAATGATTTTCCTGATTTTCTACACTTTTATTAATTATGTTTCCATCATTTTCTCTGACTTTTTTTAATTCTATAACTTTCTAGCTTATGGGGGGGGGGGGGAATAGGGGGAAGACCCTCCATTAATTCCTTTACCAAGATCTAAGATATAGCACAATTACAATTAAGACTGTTCTCAAATCAAAACTAACTTCTTTCTAACACATTCATAAAATCACTTTTATACTTAAAATGCATGCAAATATTCTTATCCGGAAACAAAGAAATTGAACAACCCTTTTCATTTTTCGATAAAGGCAAAAGACCTTTCGGAAAATGCAGCCAAATTTGGTATTTTTAATCAATTTGTGATATTCAAATGGTAGAGAAAAGGTATCATTAGACAACCATTGCTTATAACTTTACATGTATCGCATTTTCTAAGAAGTACTTCAGTATTGCTAAGGAGTACTCCAGTTGAAGAACAAATGGCAACTATATTATACCTAGACACCATTTTTATCACTACAGCCATCGATGAATTTGAATGAAAACTGAAAAATATTATTTGATACCAAATCACTTTAATAGCCATGCTTTTATCTATAAAAATGACTATATGAATGCATCAAAAGTTTCACATTGTTAAGCGGGGGGAAATATTTTTTTTAAAGAACTACCTTAAATCTCTAAGATATACAGCAGGGTATTTTTTGCAACAGAAATTTAAGAGACATTTACCCTCTTTAGGACTCAGCTTTTCTCCCCATAAGAGAAGTATGAGACGCAACTCTCTTGCAGGGATGCGTCCAGATTTGGTTTTATCACTAGCTCGAAAAGCTCGCAGAATTTCTTGAGGAATGTTTTCTTTCTGGCTATGATTATGCATTATTTCAAGCATATCGGCAAATGATATCTTTCCATCTGCAATTAAGGTTATATTAATCACTGCCTCAAATGTATAGATCATAAAATACTTTGATCCTTAACCATCATAAATAATAGAGGAGAGCAATAAGATATTTAGTTCAAATGAAAATTGCAATCCACCAATTTGAATGATTCTTGGTGTAACATCTTCCAATGCATGAATTACTAAGTTACAATAAGTATTACTTAACTGAAAATTCAATAGTTTATAATAAAAATATAAACACATTGTGAAATTACACATTTTAGCTAGCTGAGGAAACTTTTACAATTCTCATGCCTTTAAATTTTGAATATTGACAACTACCCAGTAGCAGAAAATTCTCAAAGTGTCTGCGACAGATACTACAGAGGCAGAAAATAATCTGCAGGTAAATTTTTTACAATTGCAGCGTTAATTAATTAAACAAACATTTACCTATAACGTTTTTATGTGTTTTATTCACTTTTATTAATGACAAACTTAAGTTTTTGCATTAAGTAATAAAGAGTTAAATATAATACAAAGCAAAATAAAGATTTGATTGAAAAATAATCTGCAAAAGAGAAAAGGAAATCTGAAACGCCCGTCTCCAGTCTTGAACTTTCTACTACAGGGGACAACTATAATAAAAATAATGTCTAGCTATAATAAAGTGACTGTGCATTCATTTATGTAGTAAAATTAAGAATTAGCACGATGATCTGAAAAGCTATGCAAGATGCGGGAAAATAATCAATTACAAATTTATAGAGCGGCATAGATTCAGTACAAAATGATACCTTGCATAAATAAATGCTAAAAACAGAACATGTAAAATGCTCCACTGTTTCATTGTCTTTGTTTTCAGTCATGAACAAAAAAAAATGAGCATTTTACACATTCTTTATTTGTCATTGATGTATGCAAATATCTTTTTTGTACTAAATAGGTGCTGCTCTAGAAGTTTGTAATTGATTATCTCTCCATACCTCATAAAGTTTTTGAGATCAACACACAAATTTTTAATTTTATTGCCAAGGGCTACTCCAGTTGAAGAGCAAATAGTAACTTCATTACACCTAGACATCATTTTTATCACTATAGCCAAAAGTTAAGAGCGTGAGAATCATAAGTTTCCTGAGCTAGAATAAGTAACTTCATTATATATTTGATATGACCAATTGAATTTTCAATCAAGCACCATTTTGTTTTTTGTAATTTATTTAGAAATCATGTTTTGGAAGATATTGCACCAAAAATCATTCAAATGGATGACTATAACTGTTGACTAAGACTTTTACATTTTATTGCATTCGATTAAAATAAATATGTTTTTTCTTCTTCTAAAGAACAGAACTGAAATTCATTTATGTATTTTTTTATATATATATAGTAACAATAAAACTCTTTACAAGTTGAATTTTTTAAAACTTATAAATTATAAAAAAAATTAATTTCTGGCATGAAAGACAGAAATAGAAATCCAAATTTTGGTTGTGGTACAAATATTATAATAAGCAAACTAAATGTAAGAATTAGCTTGCATTTTTAAAATTTAAAACTAACTATAAACTTGCATTCTCACACTAACCAATATGTTAGTTACCAATGAAATGTTCTCCTGGCTAAATAATGCCAAATGACATAATAATGTTTAAATTATAATTGAAATTATTTTTATACATTTGCCTGTATCAATTATACATCAAAAACTGTGAGTATGTTTTTATCTTTATTAAGACACTGAATGTTAAATGACATAATGTCTAAACTACAATTCAAATCATTTTTATACTCGGGAAACGGCAAAATTAGATTTCTCAAACCTCTGAAATTTTTTTTTTTCATTTTAAGAAATTGGATGCCAAATGAAATAATTCCTCAAATTACTTAATACATGTGTCGAATAAATAAGTAAAATGATAAAACAATAACGAGGCAATACAAATTTATAACATAAAAATTGCTTAATTCTTAACACCTTACAATTTTCCTTTTATATAAAAAGGTATTATAGTTCGGTTTAGAAAAAACTAAATGGTAAAATAGAAAAGCGATTTTATTAAGGATGATTTATTTTTTTTTAATTTTTAATGTAAGGCCTTAGAAAAAACAAAATTAAAAGTTAGCTATTTTTCCTGAAAAGTGTAACATGAAGTATATTCAAATATAAATTAATCCTAACTGATTACAATTTTTAAAAATCAAAACAAACACAAACCAGTTACATTGTTTCGATTCCATGAACAATTTATGGGAAAACCTTTCTCATTACAGAAAAATGAAGGGTGAAAAAAATTCTTTATTAAACACAGGAAATTACAGGAAATAACAATTTTCAGGAATAATATAAAATTGATTATATCAATTGCAAATCCTATATCTAATAATTCAGAGAGTGAATACAATTTTGAATATACTGTGCTGTCTTTTTACAATCCTCAATTCACTAATTAATTACGAGACATTAAAATTTTAGATGCACAAAGGCAACAAAACTAAGATAACAATGTACCAGATACAGTCCACTACTTGAAGGGATAAGTAATATAATTATAACTAGGGATTGACCGAAGCAGCAATTTTGCCGAATACCGAATACCGAGGCTTCGGTCGAAGTGTATACCGAAGCTTCAGTGTTCGGCAACCGAATACTTGAAACTTTTTAATATGCATTTTTGCATATATTAGCTTTTTTAATAATCTTTAATTGAAATTAAATTCTCAATAATTTAATTCCGTTACATTTTTATTCTTAAATCTAATTACACAAAAAAATTTAATGACTTCTTTCCAATCACAAATTCATTAACCCATCACTTATTTTTTATTATTTTATCACTAGTCAATACCCAAAAATAATCTATGAAAGTATTAAACTATAAAGGGTATTATTCAGGATAAGGATTGTCAGAAAAACAAAAGTTCATTCAAATACAAAGAAACAATGTTGTCATTAAGCTGATTTACTGATTGTCTACGTCTAATTATAAACATATTGAATAAGAATGTTCTCAAAATACAAAAGGTATATCAATTTGCACATTTAACTATTTTCTGTCAAATTATTGATAGAATATTTATATTTTGATTAATATTTTAACATTGTGGTGTTGAAAAAAAGAAATTTGAGCGATTTTGATTGTATAATAATGGTTATAAAAGCTATAGGATAGGCATCGGCTATACTTATTTGATGTGTGTATTTTCTTTAATATGCACCTTAGATATACAGAGATGAACTCTGATATACTTATTTGATGTGTATATTAAAGAAAATACGCATTAAATAAATTTAAATTAAAAAAACTAATATAAAAGTAAATAAAATTAAATGATAAGGGAAAGATGCGCATCTTCCTTACTTTTTTTTTCTCTGTTGTAGACAGTTGTTTTGATTTCACACCTATGTAGACTATTTTAGGAAGGAAACAGATTTTTTTAAATTAAAAATGGCCTTTGACTTGTTTTTTGTAGTGCAGCTGAACTCTGAACTCATGCACATAATATTGAAACTCATTGTTTAGCCTATTTTTCTGCTAAGTAAAAGAGAATTCTTCTACTTCTAAGAAAATACTTATCTGCAATTATTCGTCCGAATACTTAAAAGTATTCGGCCGAAGCCGAATATTCGGTTTACATGCCGAACCACATCGGCACCATTCAGTCAATCCCTAATTATAACGTCACTACAACTTCAACTTAAAGTAGACAGTGCGGAAGAAACAGTAAAATTACAGAACACACAGCTATTTTCAAAAAATCACAGCAAATGATAATGAACAGAGTTTAAGGTGTGTGTTTTTTTCACAGTTCATGAAAGGATTTCATTTTTGTTAAAATATGCCAGTAGGATTTTTCTAAAAAGGAAAAAAAAAATTACAAAAATAAAAAATTTCTAATTTTTAAGGACATGTTTGCAAAGCAATAATTACAAAATTTCTAATTTTTATGGAAATGTTTGCAAAGCAATAATTACAAAACTGCAAACATAGGAAATGATTATTTATTTAGTATATCTGCAGTTAATATGATCTCTCTATAGCAGACACATCTATATGGTAAAATATTTAAATGTAAATATGTCAGACGAAATTATCAATCCCAGTGACATTGAAATAACACTAAGGCTGAATCCATATCAACTCAGGCAGGGGGGTTACCTTCATAGTCTCAGAAGTTTTTGAATTGAACATATGTTAAAATTTAAGAAAAAGTAAGATACTTTTATATTTTCATTTTGTCCAAAAAAATTCCTGGCCTGAGATACAGGGCGCCAAAGATGACATCCCCGGCATCCTTTCTCATTCGCGATTTTCAGTAAAAATTTTAAAGTGCTCTATCTCTAGAACGGTGTAAGATATTTTGTTGCGGTTTATTTTATTTTAAAGATAATATTCTTCTGTTTAAAATGATATACCCAATTTTGAAAAAAGTTATTCAACTTTTTTTGTGGCAGCCTTTAAAAAAAAAATTTTTTTTTTTCAAAAAAAAATTTTTTTTGGAAATGCCAATCCCAAAAATTTTGATTTTTTTGCTGTTGATCAATACCATTGGGAACTACCTTCACTGTAAAGGAGAACTTCCACTTTTGAGTTTAACAAATTTTAGAAATGTTTAAAAAATTCAGAGAAGTTTACAGGAACTGTATATATACAGTTCCAGTAAAAGTCACTGAATTTTTGCTTATTTGTGTCATATTTGTAAGGATAAGCCTACTATATATCCTAAACAAGTTAGAAATTGCAATATCAAATGTGGCAAATGAGGTGCATGCATACTATAACTAGTTTTATAAATATTCAGATCTTGGTGCAATAAGTTACACTCTTGGGCAAAAAGGGCATGAATACAAAATTTATTATGATTCTACATATTAAATTCAGTAATATGGAAGTAATATGAATTCATCTTGAAAGGACTTAATCGCCATGGCAACCTAGAATCATTACCTATCATGGTATATCATTGAATCAATTATGTATTATAGGATTTTAAAATAGAATGAAGAAAACTTTTATTAATGTCTTTTATGTTTTAATTTGATTTTCATAGCATTTGAAGTGATACATACTTTATTTTCAATACCGAACATAGTAAAACAATCTCAATAACATATATCAATTACACAGCAATACAAATTATATTAATACAAGTCAGAGTTCAGACAGATGGGCAGACAAATCGAATCCATAAAGACTCAACTATGTTGGAAATTGTTAAAAGCACATAAATAGATCAGAATTTGACTTTTAGAAATTTATGTCAATAGATGGAAGCATACTTGAATACTTTCATACAACCCTGTATTTTACCTACTATCTTTATATACATACCACTATTTAGCTAATATTTAATTAAGATTAAAACATCCTTAAAACCAGTGAAATCACACTTCCAGAGATTATCATCCATAGACGGCCATGTATCTAATTCTTTGCGTGGACCTGTATATCATTTTATCTATATTCTCCAAACATATCTTAGTATACTAAATGTAGTTCAGTGTAAAAATGCATAACTCATTTAAAAATCACCTTTAAGCTACTTTCATTCATACTCAGTAAACCCTTAAGATTTCTTTTGTGTAGCCCTGTATATGATCTACAGCATTTATGCATACAACGTAATATGGAAAAATTTAGTTAAACTTAAAAATTCAAACACAACTAAAAATGCACTTCCAGCAATAGCAATACCCTTACGATTTCTTTTGTGTAGCCCTGTATATGATCTACAGCCTTTATACACACAACGTAATATGGAAATATTTAATTAAACTTAAAAACTCATATCGCAACTAAAAATGCACCTCTAGCAATCATTGCTAATGTACAGTATTTCCAATAAGGTAAAGTATCTGAAATCTTTTGTGTGTCCCTGTAAACACTATGCACTTTCTATGACACAGGAAGTAATTTTTTGTAAACCTGTGCAATAAAGTATGTATCACTTCATCAAATGCTATGAAAATCAAATTAAAACGTAAAAGACATTAATAAAAGTTTTCTTCATTCTATTTAAAAATCCTATAATACATAATTGATTCAATGATATACCATGATAGGTAATGATTCTAGATTGCCATGGCGATTAAGTCCTTTTAAGATGGATTCATATTACTTCCGTATTACTGAATTTAATATATGGAATTACAGTAAATTTTGTATTCATGCCTTTTTGCCCAAGAGTGTAACACTTATTGCACCAAGATCTGAATATTTATAAAACTAGTTAATACTATGCACACACCTCATTTGCCACATTTGATATTGCAATTTCTAACTTGTTTAGGATATATAGTAGGCTTATCCATACAAATATGATACAAATAAGCAAAAATTCAGTGACTTTTACTGGAACTGTATATATACAGTTCCTGTAAAATTCTCTGAATTTTTTAAATGTTTCTAAAATTTGTTAAACTCAAAAGTGGAAGTTCTCCTTTACAGTGAAGGTAGTTCCCAATGGTATTGATCAACAGCAAAAAAATCAAAATTTTTAGGATTGGCATTTTTGAAAAAAAAATTTTTTTTTTCAAAAGGTTGCCACAAGAAAAGTTGAATACATTTTTCAAAATTGGGTATATCATTTTAAACAGAAGAATATTATCTTTAAAATAAAAAAAACCGCCACAAAATATCTTGCACCGCTCTAGAGATAGAGCACTTTAAAATTTTTATCGAAAATGGCGAATTGGAAATGGCGCCCGGGATGCCATCTTTGGCGGCCTGTATCTCAGGCCAGGAATTTTTTGGGGCAAAACCAAAATATACAAGTATCTTATTTTTTATTGAATTTTAACATATGTTCAATTCAAAAACTTCTGAGACTATGAAGGTAAGATTTTTTCTTTGGCTGCCTGAATTGACATGGATCATACCCTAAGGATTTTTCAATGAACTAACATTGTAAGTTGCACAGAATTATAATCCTATGTAACAAATATACAATACTATAAGGCAAATAATACTTAAGCACTAACATATTATTCCAAGAGCTGTTATTACAGATTCACTACCAGTGAAAAAAACAGCAAAATTCTATTTAAGTGTTACTAGAGAGAGAATGTAAATATATCTTAAAAATTAAATTTAAAATGGGAGAAAATTAACTTTTGTGATTAAATGATAAAATATTTTTGAGTAGATATTATTATACAAAAAATATAAAAATAAACATTTTAATAATAGCTCTAAAGAAATTCCAGGAACAAGGTTTGTTGTAATGAGAAAGGTTAATTTGTATAAATTGTTCACTAGAAGCATTCCGAAAATTTTCAAATTTAGAAATAATAACTTCAAATAAAACTCCTAACTCACTTTTTTCTTTGAAATATTTTTTCAGTTCTGTTATAGTGGGGCTCATTCCCAAAGACCGCATGATGATAGTTAATTCATCCAAACTTCGAATTTGGCCACTTCTGGCATTCAAGTAAAAGCAATCACGAAATTCTGAAAAAATTTTAAACACAGTTATGATTTGCCATGAATCGAAGACACATACCTTTCAAATTAAGTCAAAATAAATCAAAATTATACCTGATAAAATTTCCAAAAGAATACCTTTAATTTTTCCTTATATTAGAAAGCAAAAAAGGCTGTTGCAAAATATTAGAATATTTGCCTAACAATTTTTTTTTAAAGTATTATCTTCTTAATGTTCATCATCAAGTATATCACCAAGTTTTTCTGCAAGATATTTCAAGCTAAAGTACTTTTAATAATCTGATATCTATGTTGAATTAGTATATCCATACGGGCCAGAACATAAAGGGGAAAAAAAGAAGTGGAACAATTTTTTTTAATTAAAACCAGTGCTAATTTTGAAAAGCATATTCATGAGATCAATTAGGATGATTAATTCTATTAAATCCAAAGAAAACTATTTTTTAAGTCTCCTGTTAAAAAAGCACATAGCAATTGGAACAAAAACTGACAATCTATTGAATACAGTGTCAATCTTTTCTTTATAAGATGCCCTCAGCCTACCACCACTATTGCCACTTATAAGCATGGAAACATGATGATGATCCAAATGCAAATCTTTTTTGGAAAAAAAAAACTAAACCTGCAACAATCCATTAAGGATCATGGCCTACAGTGTCCAGCCATTTTCTTGACCCTTGTCCCTGACATGCTATACAGCAAATGTCCAGGTCAGATTCCTCAGGTTTAGTTCTCAAGCAAGGGTACTCAATTTATCAACCTCGAAGGTATGAAAAACAGAGTGAACCTTGCCCAACCCGTAATTGAACTGTGGACCTACCGTGGTATAGGCCCATTTACACTTATTCAAAAGATTAACACTTTGACAGATGCCAATTTTTTAAAAACTGTCTTTAGGTGACGCTTACTTTTTTTCTTCCTACATAATTCTTACAAATAAAAAACTTTACCATGATGCATATAAGTATGTATATATGTGTTGTAATCAATTTTTTAATTGGTCCAATGACCCTTCGAACCTGGCACACAGCAGATCCTTTTTTTCTACCCATGTGGCAGCTCCGAAGGTGTATCGAACTAATTAAAAAATTAATTACCTTATAGCACAAAAGAATATGCGATACTGGGTGCCACCCTAAAATAGAAAGAGAGTAGGCAGGTGGTGTTGGGAAGAGTCCCTGGAAATATAAAGACGTGTTCTGAAGATTGTTCGGACCCGGCAGACAGGGGCAGAACTTTAACTCTGAACTTGCTTCAGAACCAGCAGCCAAAGTGCTAACTTTTATCCCTCGCCAATACCAGCAACTACACCTAACATATAATGCCAAAACCAGAAATTAAAGAAAATTTTTACCTATATTAAATATAATTATGGAATGATAATAGCCCACAATCATAGACATATTGTAAATTTTATATATTATGAAGTAAAATGAATATTTAACACGTTATTTTCATTTTTTTTCCGGAATTTTTTTATAAAAAAAGATGTATTTGAACTCAACCCAGATAACCAAAAATTAAAATGAACTTTATGCAAAAATCCAATCTGATTGTCAGAAATTTAAAAATACCATAGAAATTTAAAACTTTGTTAGGTTAACAAAATGCTGCAATGATTTTTGTATTTCGGAAATTAGGATGCATACATAGCATTAGAGCATAAAAACGACAATCAGGGCTTGAAATTCAATTTTTCCTAGGAGGGGAGTCTCCCTACCAACATTTATAAATGGAGGGGAGTTGAGCTGCTTGGGAGGGAGACAAAAAAATAAAAATCTAAAACACTGTTATTTTATGTGCCATTTAAAGATTTACATTAATTATTTTGTCATGTCTGTATTAATACAGACATGACAAAATACCATTGAGGCAATTTAAATCAACAACTCAGAATAATTATGGAAAATACTTTTTATTTAAAAAAGTAAGAGAGATAAGCTTTTATATAGCCTATTTTTCAACCTTTAACCAAATATCGTGGATCCTTAACAATGGGGTTGTTAAATGAATTTCTGAATTTAGATTCTATTCCATTTTGGGACATGAATCTTCTTTCACAAGGTGAACTTGTGACAGACAGCACAAGCACAACACTTATAACTTTGGAAGTTATCAGAAACGTATGGTTATGCTCTCTTAAAAAAATTCAGAAAACTTTGCAATATCTGACATGCCTTCATTTTTAACTACTTGCATGAACAGTGTATATTCAGTGATGGAATCATCAATATCCATTTCTGAACAAAATTGTTTTATTATATCCTTAATGGAATTATAGTCAAAACCTGACTCCCTGGTATTTTCTTTGTTTAAAATTTGAATGCAAACTTTAATGCTTGTTCAATTAAAGTCAAAAGTTTGAAACGGAAACTGTTGATTAATTTCTTCTACTACACGAGAAACATAGTAACTTTAAATTGTCAAGTCCTAATTTCTGTTAATTGCAAGGATCAACTTGTTTGGTGTTTCTATATATGTTTGATTGGAGCTCTGAATTTTTCTTTGATGCGCACCACAAGATCGTTGCAGTCCTTCTAATCTTATTTTTGTTTAGTACTGAATCTAGACCCATTTGCCAGAGCGCAGCACCCGGTGTGAATGTTCTTTTTTGGCGCACCCTTTTGGATATTTTCCTTTTTCTGTCACAGGAAAAAAAATATGAAATATGCAAATCGGGCGTAGGAAAAAAAATCGTGAATTTCCTTGATCGGTCGAGGGAAGAATATCGTGAAATTCATCGATTTGCTGCGGTATAAAATCGCAAAATTAGTCGATCAGTGACTGAATTTCGCCAGTCAGTCGCAAAAAGTAACTGCAAAATTTGCAGGTGTTTCTAAGTTAAAAAAAAAAAAAAAAAAAAAACCTGAAATTCACAGCACATTTTCTGAAGGGTTACAGCAGACGATGGGAAAGGATTGGGAAATCCTCTCCAGTGGTTCGGTTTGATTTCAGGCTGAGTGTAAGTTCCTGTAAATTGGATTCAGGTTAAACACAAATTTTCAAAAGTTAGTTCAGTATATTATTTTAGATTAAAAACTATACCTATAACAATAAATGTAGATATTTGTGTGTGCGTGTGCTGTTTTCTAAAGAGACTATAATATTTTTATCGCTACTATTTGATGAAATTCCCTTTTTTGCAGCCCTTTGACAAAATACATGTTTTATCGGCGATCTTTTGACGTAAATCGCGTTTTATCGGCGATCTTTTGACGAAAATTGCGTTTTATCGGCGACCTGACCTTTTGACGAAAATCGCGCTTTTTTCGCACCCTTTATACGAAATTCGCGATTTTTTGACGAAGATCTCGTTTTTTCTGCAAATTTTTGACGAAAATCGCATTTTTTTTCTATCTTTATATGAAAATCATGTTTTTTTTCTATCTTTATACGAAATTCGTGTTTTTTCTGCGACCTTTTGACGAAATTCGTGCTTTTTCTGTGACCTTTCGACGAAATTCGCGATCTTTTGACGAAATTCCCTTTTTTCGCGATCCATGGACGAAATTCCCTTTTTTTGCGATCCATCGACGAAATTCCCTTTTTTTGCGATCCATCGACGAAATTCCCTTTTTTTGCGATCCATCGACGAAATTCCCTTTTTTCGCGATCCATCAACAATATTTGCGTCTTTTTTCCTGACAAAATTTGCGTTTTTTCGTGATCTTTTGACGAAATTCGCGTCTTTTTTGCCATTCTTTGACGAAATTTGCGTTTTTTTGTGATCTTTTGATGAAATTTGTTTCTTTTCAGCAGCCCTTTGACTAAATTTGCGTTTATTCCACGATCCTTTGACGAAATTTGCATTTTCCGCGATCCTTTGGCTTAATTAGCTTTCTTTCGCGATCCTTTGATGAAATTCACAATTTTTCATGATCCTTTGATGAAATTCGCATTTTTTCGCGATCCTTTGATGAAATTCGCATTTTTTCGCGATCCTTTGATGAAATTCGCATTTTTTTCAGCTGCACTTTGACTAATTTTGCGTTTATTTCGCGATCCTTTGACGAAATTAGTATTTTCCCACGATCCCTTGACGAAATTCGCTTTTGTGCGATCATTTGACAAAATCGTGTTTTTTTTCGCGTTCCATTGCTGAAATGTACGATTTTTTTTTGCTATTTTTTAATGTAATATGAGTTTTTTCGCAATCCTTTGATGAATTTCGAGCTTTTTATCGCGATCCTTTGACAAAATTTGCGTTTTATTCGCAATCCTTTGCGACGAAATTGGCGATTTTTTTTTTTTCGAGCGATTGACGAAATTGATTTTTTTGGCGATCATTCGTCGAAATTCCCGATATTTTTCTGTTGAACCAATGACAGATTTTTCAAAATTTTCGGAAAATTCGGAACAGAATCACATCTGAATTCGCCAATCGGTCGCGGACAATTGTCAGCTGATCTGGATAAAAAAAGAATGAAATTTGTCTATCGGTCGAATGAAAAATTAGTGAATTTCAACGATCTTTTGCGGTAAAAAAACCGCGTCGAATGAAAAATTAGTGAATTTCAACGATCTTTCAACGAAAAACCGCAAAATGTGTCAATCGGTCGTGCGAAAATATCGGGAAATTTGCAAGGAGTTCGCGGGAGTTGATCGTAATTTCAAAATGCAAGATTTTCAGGAAAATGGCGAGGATTTTTGGGAGGGAGCGTCCCACCCTCCATATTCTTCTGGGCGGGATTTCAAAATCTTGGGCGCGAATCCCGCCCTGAAATTCAAGCCCTGACAATAATAAACAAATTTGTAAAACGTATTTTTCCACTCTCTAGTTAGAAAAGTAAAAGTAGTATCCGTTTATTCTTTTTTAAATCATGCTGCTGAACACTGTTGCAACATTAATTATTTCTAGAAAGCTTACCCATTGAAATAACATTTCAGTAAATGGAATGTTAGCTTTCTAGAGTTAATCACATATGGTTAAGAGAAATAAGGTAGCATGCATTAGTAAAAACAAAACAAAAAAAAAATGTCTGTTATGGAAAGTATAGTATCATTCATACAAAAATAACAAATTTTTTAAGATTTTTTTCTTTTAAGCATTATTTTAGTTTTGAAAATAGCTTTATTTATCATATTTAATTATGAGATAAAATAAGACTTTCTTTTAAGAATGGTATAGTATACTCTTCAATTGCAGATAGAAAGAAAATTGTTAAAATTATTTCAGAAAAAAAAAAAAAACAAGAAATACAAATCAAAATAAACTTTGCATTTTAATAAATTGATTACATATGAAAATAATATGGTAAGCTTAACTTTTTTTATGATGGAAACTTTAATCCACTTGGAGGATTTTAAAGACTGGGAATTTGCGAGGTCTACTAATCCTTCTTTGCTTTTCAACTAAAAAAGTCTCTGTGTTCAAAAATAGACAATAGGTGGCTTTGTCTCAACCATATAGTAAAGAGCAGTGTTGAATTCAGGAGGTGACACGGAAAGGTCATTCTTCCCCGGAGCAATGAGACTCCTCCCCCCCCCCCCCCTCGGAGCCACGGAAATCCCTCCCAGAGAAAAGTATCTGAATTCCATACTGGTAAAGAGATTCCTTCTACTGCAGGGTTTCCACCTTGTTAGTTTCTAGAGAACCCTATAGCAGAAACTGTGCAGCACGGCAACAGATTAATTTAGACCTTGCAGACTAATCTACCAACTTAAAAACAAATACTGTGCTTAAAAAATTCATTAAAAATCTACTTTGTTTTAAGAGTTGTTGTGTTTCTTATTAGATTTTCTTTGTAAAATGCAATTTTTGGTTATTTTATGGATTACTATAAGTATTTATAATATTAGCTTGGTTCAGCATTGTTGAGTTGCAGATAAATTTTGGTTTGCTGCAGATGTATACCGAAAATTCTGCTACTAGGCTAGAGAGTGCTGCCCCCTGCCTGTCCTTTGTTTTAAAAAATAGCACCCTCATTGCCCCTCAATAAAAAATTGCACCCTTTTTGCCTGTCACTTAAAAAAATTGTGCCCTTACTGTCTTTTGTATTGAAAAATTTGCTTACATAGTCAAAAACTTTTGAAAAAGAGCCCTGAATTTTAAATATTGAAACTGCCTTTAAAAATCAAAAGAAATCCTTTATATAAAAAAAAGGTGCCCTTACAACACCAGCAGTACTCTGTACTTTTGTAAACTTGGGAAAACTCCCCTTAGAATAATCCCCTCCATTCTACCCCCCAAACGCTAGCAAACAATAATGAGTGAAACATAATAATAATAAGTGATGTGCTTTGGTTGATATTTAAACGAACTGTCTTCTAAAGATGAAGGCTGATAGCCATTTTACTGATTGAATTATTTGATACTTTTCGGTTACCCGGGCGCCAGTGTTATATATATATGTATATATACATATACATTTATATATATTGTATATGTACACACACACATATATATGTATACATATAGCTTCTACATATGTATAAATATGCATTTATATGTATATATAGATATACATACACATGTATATATAACACTGGTGCCCGGCTAACCGAAAAGTACAGATTATTTTCTTGAAGATCTATGCTAGGACCTGTTATAATAAGGAATTATCAAACAATATATATATAGTACAGTTAAATCTATAAAAACATAAGCTGCATATGATAGAAACCTGTATCAAATGGAGAAATTTTATGATCCTGACAAAAATAATACAATATAATTACAATAGATGTTGTAGCTGAAAAGACAGAAGCCTATTGAAAATGATTTTTTTTCCCATTCATTTATTATTACATCTTAGCACATTTAACTGAAATTGTTACATAACCCAACTGCTTCAATAATATAATAATAATTAAAGAACCTTCATATAAAATTAGTAGTCAGCCATATTGAATTATAACTAAATGTCATCAATAGAAAAAAAAAAAAGGAAAATAAAATATATATATATATATTTGAAATCAGCTGTTTATACTTTTTAATACACATATTATCATAAATAAAATGTGGAAGAAGACAAGAGTGCAGTTTTGTCACACACTCTAATACGGCAAACGGCCTGCAGCAGTTTAGAGCACATTATAGCTCTCGATGATCAGTATCAAAAGTGTCTTTTGGCACTTTTTCAACTTTCAATACTTTTTTCATGCTGCAATCAATTCGAAAAAAATATCGTAAAAATATTAACCCCTTGAAAAAATAATTTCCAAAAGGGTCATTTTTCAGAAAAATGTTTTACCCCCTTATGTCAACGCCACTTCATTTTCAATACTGAACATTCTACAGCACACCTCAATAACACATAAAAATTTCATGGTAATCCGAGTATATTTACGAGATATAGAGCAAGACAGCAGGCAGACAATTTGAATTCATAATATTTTTCAGCTATGTTGAAATCTGTTAAAAAATAAAGTAAGATGAAGAACACCATCAATATATTAGTATTATTCACATATTGATCATCTTGATAGTGACTTTTTAACTCGTGGAAAAAGAACTGAAATAGAATAACAATTTAACAATTCAGTAGTACCAAATGCATATTCAACATTGAAATACAATACAAACCATCAACAAAACAAACTAGATGGACAAATTTATACCTCATGCTCTCAGAAACAGAATTATTGAAATTTCACCGTCACGAAGAAAATAAAAGTTTGATTCAGTAGAAAGTTTTAATATACAACTCACCATCGATGTCCTGTTCTCTAAAGAAACGAGCCTAAAATAAAATAAATATGCATGTAAGAATAATAACATATGCTTTTTCCTGATTTAAAAAATTATCGCTTATTGCAACTTAAAGCAAAGAATGAGCATTATATACATATATTAACAACCAGGGTTTTGGGAAATATCAATGGATATATAAAGAGCTTAGCTGATAAAGGTCGTGCGTGAATAAAAAAAATTTAGTTAATCGTACTAACTATTGAAGATAATCGATGGTCCTCTACCATCTGTTAAATTACTACAGTAAACTCTGTCGAAGACGGAATCGATCGGGACCGAGAAAAATTTCCGTAGTAGACAATATTCCGCCTTAGACAAATTTTACTCATTATTACTCATTAAATTTATATATGGATTCGCAGGGACTTGGAAATCTTTCCGAGTTAGACAGATTTCCGTCTTATGCAGAGTCCGCCTTACAGAGAGTTTACTGTATTTGAAAAAAACTAATACTTAGCAGTGTTTGACATCCTAGGTGGTCTGCCAATCTGAGACTACCAAAAATTTAATTGGACCACTAATTTGAAAAATTTAGTGGTCCGCAGGACCAGTAACTTTTTATCCCTCTCTGACAGGCAAACACAAATTTTCCCGACTCTGAGAAAACCGCAACCAGACACAAATCACACAATTTATTTTATTTAAGAACATAAAATTAAATAAATAAATAATCAAAATTTTTTTGGCACTAAAACTTACAGTCAGTTGAAGTTGAAATAAATAACTGGAAAAAAAAAATATCTAATTAATAATTTTATAGTTTTAATACAGAAAATTTTGGATAACTACAAATAAATTTGGTTTATATTCTAGGTGTGTGTGTGTGGAAGGGGGGGGGGGGGGGGGCACTCACTCAAAGGGCTGAAATGACTTGACAGAATTTTAAGTCACGGGCCAGTGATGATGCCTGCGGACCAGTAAATTCTCAAAGTCACTAGTCCTTGGAACTAGTCACTTTTTTTTTTTTTTAATTCTAATGCTGCTTAGAGATTTTAATTGATAAAGCATGCATTTGAGAATTAAATGCAAATAGATATTTGGAACTTTACAGCTCATTTTCTCAAAATGATTGTGTCACATACCATCTTTATCGTCTGAGCTCTTCATATAGTGTGGATCATATCATGACACATAAATCCAATATTTATTTTCAGAATATCATGATATGATATTTATTTTCAGAATATCATGATATATATTTTCAGAATATCATGATATATATTATTTATTTATTTTCAAAATATCACGATATATATTTATTTTCAGAATATCATGATATATATTTATTTTCAGAATATCATGATATATATTTATTTTCAGAATATCATGATATATATTTATTTTCAGAATATCATGATATATATTTATTTTCAGAATATCATGATATATATTTATTTTCAGAATATTAAGTTGCTTAATATTTTCATATAAATTCCATTAAATCTCTGAATGCCTAAAATCTGCATATCATTTGAGATGTAAATAATGAAATTTACAGATAAGTTGCAGGAACAAAATTCAAGATTGCATTAAAATATTGCAACGTTCACAACTTTTTTTTATTATATTATGTAATTTTTTTTTCTAATCATGCTCTTTTGGTTATTACTAGGGATGGGATGAACATTCGGCCCTTTCGCTGAATATTCGGTTGGCCGTATATTCTTATTGACCGAATATTTAGAGAATCTCACTGAATATTGCTAAAATCTTGCCAAATAGAGAAAAATATCTTGCCAAATAAATTCAGGATAATTTTTTTTTTTTCTAATCCAAATTGTCTACTTTCTGGCACATTCATAAAGTCATTCTCATTTTTACTTGCACAAAATATACAGTTATTCAGATACTAAAAAATTTACAGCCTTTCTGTATTTCAAAGATAGGGATTATTTAGAAAATGCTGCCCAAATTGGAGATTCAATAGTCCAGGAAATGTCTTCATTAGAGAATGATAGATTACAACTTAAGTTGTAAAAACTCTTATAGAAAAAAAGAAAACCGTTGCCTTATTCTAAAACATTTGAATATTCATCAATATCAAAATTCCATTCACAAATAAAAAGACATGAAATTCATGATAACTTACTTTCTATTTTCTATAAAGTTAGAAATGTAAGAATTCTTTTTTCTAGGTATATTAGCAGCTAAGATTCATTTTCAAGATGGAATATCAAATATCACTATTCCAAGTACAACAGTACTACATCTGAAAACTGAGCTGGTGTCAAACTAGATAGTGCAACTTGCTTTATGAAGATGGTTTTATAAATATTTAAATATAAATTCTAAATATTGAATAAAGTAATTTTTTAATTTTATAGTTTTCACTTTTAAGTAATTATTTCCATGATTACTGGCTTTATTATGTAACATTATTATGTGTATATTTTTTAACCATTTAACCAGCTGGCCCGGATTTTTCTATTTCTAGAAATCATGTTAAAATGGCTGTAGGCAAAAATATTATAAACAGAATTTTATTTTGAACCCTATATAGAAAGAAGTGATATTAAATATATTGTAGCATCAAACTGCGATTAATAAATACATATATCCTCGAATTTACAAGCATTTTTATAAAAATACAGGAAAACCCTCGGACAGTGAAAGGGTTAATTTACATCTTCGTTCATTCATATTGTTATCAGTTTCTGTTTATGTGTTTAGTGCTTGTTGAATAAGTGGAATATAGTTGAATATTGTACGTTCTGGTTCAAATGTTAAAGATTTTGTTAATATATTGTATTCTACTTTAACAATAGGTACCTTTTGTTTTAATGTAACTTAAGGCTTGGAAACTTATTTCAGAACAGACTCATTCTAAAAAATATTTTTATCATTAGGGACTATAGGTGAAAATTAGCAGTCGCCACTCGCCACGTGGCGATTAAAATTGTAAAAGTGGCGATTAAAAAATCGGCCATCGATCGCCACTTTAGTCGCCACTCGCCAAGTGGTGATTAAAAAAATCTGTTTATGATCGCCAACAGAAATACAGCATTTTTCATGGAAATATCCATCTCTACTTTGATTACACCTAAGTAGCAAACTGGTTAATTCTTTTTCCTGCTGGATGCAAGCAGATTTCAACGATTTAGCTGTATTTTCAATATTTCGACTTTTCGCCATGTACTTGCTCCTCACTTATTTTTTATAAGAAATTTCTATTTTTTTTTTTTCAAGAATTCTGCAAAATATATTCATCAGCTTTGATTCTACATGCATTTCAAATAATTTATTCCTTTGTTTTTTTTTTTTTTTTTTTTACTGGATGGAAGAGAATTTTAAGGACATTGCAGTATCTTCAGTATTTCGACTCCTGCCACATCCTCACCAGTTAGATTATTTTTCTTCAAGAGATACTGTTTAGTCCTACGAAATACACTCACCAGCTTAGATTTCAACTGCATGTAATTTGTGTAGTATGTTAATAGCACATTTACTTATTAAATAAAATCCAAATAATATTTTATTGTGTTTTACAGTAAAAGCTCAACTAACCGGCATGCTCGGGAAATGCCGATTGCCGGATACTTGAAAAGTCCAGATAGTTGAGCGCTACAAAATCTGTCATGAAAGAAGGGGGGGGGGGACATCGACGTAAAAATGAAACAGGAAAGTGATTTTTAGGCTATTTTCCTGCCATTAGGAAGTCGATCAAATAACTCTTATTATTATTATTAAATTTGCAGTTGATAAAGTTATTCTTTCCGAATAAAAAATAAAAGTAAACAAATTTCTATATTTATTTATTAATCTTTTATAAAGTTGTATTCTTTATAATTTGACATCGCCCCTTTCCGAAAAAAGCACATGGAAGCTTGGAAAATTAACTTTGGTATGATTCACTTGTGTTACCTCAACTAACCTCACAGTAATAATGAATCTTTTCTGCATAGCTAAAAACGTTATCAGATGCAAACTGATAATGCCCGACTTCTCCGATCACGATAAAAACAAACTACACTCATTAGCTTTTTTTGTTTTTCTTAAATAAAGTCTTTTGGGGGGATTTCTAAATTTCTGAAAACTCATTGTATGTTAATAAAAATTATGTAAACGGCCTAATTTATTATTATTTGATTTCAGTGAAAATTTGAACACAATCGGACAATTAGCAACGGAGAAAGCAATTTTTTTTATATAATAAGTAAGGGGGAAAAAAGAGTACCGTTTCGTTCTTTCTTTTTATCTAGAATAATATTATTATTATTTCTGTTTACTGTTTAGGTTGATGAAAAATATTTTTCCTCGCTAATTCAACAACGCAAAACTTTGATGCAATCTCCCGGCTGAGGAGAAAAAGTTTGAACTGATAAAAATCCAGCTGCAGTGTTTTCCTTTCATCCGTTGCTTTGCTTGATTCTGCAAAGGAAGCAAATGCCATCAACTTTTCTTTATGCGATTTAATATCCCAAATTGTTGAGGATCCAATATTGAATATACGCATCAATTGTTGTTTATTTTCCCCTCTTTCTAAACGACTAATAATGTCTAGCTTCTGAGTTATGGTTAAAACAACTCGTTTCCTTTTATTAGGATTTGACTGATCTGCCATTTTTTAATTTGACAAAAAATATGACAGAACACGATTAATAAAGGTTGAGAGTATTTCCTAGGCTAGCTGATGCACAAGCGAATGGCAGTAAAAATGTGCCAAAACGAAAAAAAAAAAAAGCATCAGCGTGATTTAAGTCAAATTCTAATTGGTCAAACTGAATGTGTAGACCCAAATAGGCGGGACAGATGGAAAGTTCTACAGACAGATGGAATTTTCTAGTAACTCCAGGGAGGGGGGTGGCTACTGTGCATCTGGGGGGAAATACGATATCTGAAATGACCATATCCCCATCCCAATTCTTAGTAAACAGTTTTCCTTCATGCTCCTGGCTTCCTCACTTAGCAGTTCAGTTTTCAGAAAAGATGTAGCTTTCTACAGTTTATCACCTCCATCCTCCATTCATCCTCCGTTTACCTCCATCTAGTTTCGCCAAGAGCAGAAAAGAAAGATCAAGCCTCTCTTCTCTTGTCTTCTCTCTTTCGGAAGGAAAAACAGCCGGCGCGGCGGACTATCGCGTACTATGACGCAACATGAAGTTATTCTGCGCTAACGAGCTATAGACAGTTCTTTATGCTATATTTTTATTTTATAATGTTCACTGTTATGAACATACACACAGATCTGTTTTACGACGAATTAATCGCTGAGATAATTTGAAAATGCTAACAGTAAATTTCCTAAAATAGTAGTAAAAATTTTTCAACTGTTTATGAGGGAAAAAAAATAAACGATTTCTCCAAATTTTTCCGGTTAGTTGAGCTTTCCGGTTACTTGAATGCCGGATAACAGAGCTTTTACTGTATTTGATTGTTTTTTTTTTATTATTATTATTGTATACACTTAGCTGTTGGAATTTTGATTTAGTTATTTTTTATATAAAGAAAGTAATAGTAATTTGGTTGATAATTGGGTCTATAAACATATACAAATAATCCAAAAATATATTCTAAAAAATTAATATGATAACAGATTTTGTGGTTTTAAAGTAATTTTCTTGAATTTTGACTGCTTTCCTATTCTTATCATGAATAGTTGGCTGGTATAAAACTCTTATTTATAGAAAAATATTTATATTTAGAGCTATTATAGTTTTATCTAGATGTCAAGAAAGTTTGAAACATTATAGTGGCCACTAACTTTAAAAAGTGGCCACTAATGAAACTGAGCCTACCGGCCACTGGCTACTAACTCAATTTCCCAGTTTTCACCTATATTAGGGACACAAATTCTCAATGATAAAATTTACTTGATTAAAGGTTATTTCAGAAAATATCTCCTCATGAGTTATGAGAGAGAGAGAGTGTAAGAAAAGTATTATTGATTTTAAATGCAAGAAAGGATAAAAGTATGATTTGATTGTAAAGTGAAGTAAATTCTTTTTATTTTAATGGAAATAACTTACCATCCTTGCTTAATACTTACTGAAAATCAATTTGATATACCTTAGAATAAAAGGATATAATGCAATTTCGTAATTTTTTGTAATAAAATAAGTTCATCAAATTAAAAAATGAGTTTAAAAATACATTTAAGAGTAGAAATGATTAACAAGTTCCTATTTATTAAATTATACATAATCAAAAGTTAGTTATTTTATTGGAAAAAAAAGTTAGTATTTGGCCGCCGAATATTCGGTATTCAGTCTAAAATTTGGCCAAATCACTAATTGTCCCATCCCTAGTTATTACAGCTGATTAATAATTAAATAAATTGCGATACTTTTGATTTTGATGTAGATTAGCATATCTATCGCAAAAATTTCCCATATTGTAGGTCCTGCACAATATTTGCAAGTGTTAACTGTAAATGAATTGTTTATTTTTCTTGTTGTTTTTTCTCTGTTTCAATATTTTTTTTTTTTTTTTTTCAAAATTACATACACATTTTAATATGTAATTCTAGCTATTAAGAATGAATTCAAGCTTTTTAATGAAGAAAATATGAATTTATTTTCGAAAAAAAATCAAGATAATGCTAATATCGGTGGCGATTGCAATCTTCTTTCCAAGGCCATTTTTAAAATTAATTTATTAAATCTAGATAAACAGGACATAAAAATTCATTATTTCAGAATTTTGATGGAAATTATTTTCTTGGTCTGAGATTGGGGACATAGAATGCAGCAATATTACTGCATGGCAGGCCGCCATGTGTAAAGTAGTCAAAAAGTTCCTCCAGGCACTGCACCCTGCCAAACTGGCTTAGGGTAAAAACTAATTATAACTTTCAATAGTTAACTACATTCAAATTTAAAAAATGCAAACTAAACAATGACAAAATCTGCAAAATTCTAAAACTTGCACTACCTCTGGTTTCAAGCTGTGCGGATTTGAGAGTCTACAGAGTCAGATAATATAGACAAACACGCGAACGCTGTTCGCAGAAAATTTTCAAAGTTTGCAGACAGTTTTGATGTTTTTTTTATAAATTTCTTTTATAATAATAATTAAAAAAATTATCAAGACAACAGGATGAGAATTGGTGCGACGCATGTCGCAGACTCTTGAGAAGGTCTGCAGACTAATTTTCAACTGCAGAAAAAAAAAAAAGTTTGCTAGAAATTATTTGCCATGTACCATAGTACAGTATTTTTTGGAAGAAGTCCCGCGAGACATATACGATTTTAAAACTTTAAAATATTGTAAGTGCTCTGCTTATGCCGGAACAGCAGATACGATCAAGGGATTTTTTACAATTTTATGATTTACAATCAAGGGATCAAGGATGCTTTTTTTTTTCTCCTGCCAGGGCCGGTAGCAGAAATAGTGTAACACTGAAGCGGGTGCTGCAGATCATTTAGGCTTTGGAGATTAATTTAACAGATTAAAAAATAAATTTTGTGTTAAAAAATAAATGTTAAATGTTGATTTCTTTTAAATAAAGTTTATTTGGTTGGAAATTTTAGCGAATGTTTATATGCACTTGTTTAGCGTTTTTCCGCAATTTGCGGCAATTTTTTTTACATTCGAAAGGGGAATTCGGTTTAATATCTTAGTAAATATTATCCTCTTTTCAATAAAGTCTAATTCAGAAAACTGAAGGAAGGGGGGGGGGGGGGGGGGGGATGCATGTAATGTAATGCGAGGGATTGGAAAGAGGGCTTTTTCATTTTTGCTGTTAGCGGCGTTATAGGACTCAGAAGGGGCGCAACGTTTTTTTTGCAGAAAATTTTAAAGAAATTATTTGAGTTCGCAGACAGTTTTACATTTTATCTAAGTCTGAGAGTCTACTGTATTTGAAATATATTTTTAAACAACAGTGAAACTTCCATTTTATGAAGTCTCATCATTACACTTTAAAGATTTTGGCTTAGATGTCTCTGTGATCTGCAAAATTTATCGAAAAACAGGGATGCCGCGGACGCGCTATAGCGCGTAAATTACGCGAAAAATCGGATACAGGACGCAAAAAAATGGCTCTTACGCGTCCCGTGGGACGCGTAATTTCGTGAAAAAATCGCGGAAAACAAACGATTTTCGTTCAAAAAATCGCGAAAAAAGCGTAAATCTCATCAAAATATCGCGTAAAAGCAGCGATTTTCGTAAAAGGGCCGCGAAAAAATAGCGTATTTCGTCAAAGCATCGCGAAATAAAAAGCGAATTTCGTCAAAAAATCGCGGAAATATGCGCAAATTTCATCAAAATATTGCGAAAAACGCGATTTTCGTAAAAGGGCCACGACAAATTAGCATATTTCGTTAAAAGATCACGAAAAATAGCGAATTTCGTCAAAAAATCGCGGAAAAAAAGCCGAATTTTGTCAAAGGATCGCGAAAAAAGCGCAAATTTCATCAAAAAATCACGGAAAAAAGCCGATTTTCGTCAAAGGATCGCGAAAAAATAGTTGTGTTTCATCAAAGGATCCCCCAAAAATAGCAAATGTCGTCAAAAAATAATGTAAAAAAGCCGATTTTCGTCAAAGGATCGCGAAAAAAGCACAAATTTCGTGAAAATATAGCGAAAAAAACGCTATTTTCGTAAAAGGGCTGAGACAAAATAGTGTATTTCGACAAAAGATTGCGAAAAAATACCAAATTTCGTCAAAAAATCGCGGAATAAAGCCGCATTTTGTCAAAGTATCGCGGAAAAAAACACGATTTTCGTGACAGACTCGCGAAAAAATAGCGAATTTCAACAAAAGGATCGCGGAAAAACGGCGAATTTCGTCAAAGTAACGCGGAAAAAACGTGAATTAGTCAAAGCACCAAAAAAGATGTGCAAACTAAACTTATAGGTAGAAAATTCATAAAATGGGATTTAATTTCCTTTTTATGAGATTCTTAAAAATACAGCATGATTTCAGTGTACTTTGATAATATTTATATTCATTAGGTGGACCAGTAAAAAACTCGTAGATATTTGGATGTGTGTCTGTTGGATACTTAACTTCGTTTGGCTGGCACCGACTCCAAAAAATCAAATTAATGTACATAAATATAATAATACGCATGGTAAATACAATGCTCTTAATTTAATTTCTTATTAACTATTATGTAAAAAAATTATTTTTTACTTTGTAGTAGTTTTTGAAGTCGGTTTTATTTTTGGTAAAAAAGTTTATTTTACAATTAAAATTGTATCTTGCATTTTTACTTTTAAAAAAGTAAAGAAAATTTCTCTTAATATTTTTTAAAAATATCTTATTTGAGTGCAAATAATGCTGGCTTTAATTCATTATTTAATTATTGTTAAAACAATAATTAATGCATTTCATTTATCTTAATAAACAACTTTCATTTATTCCTTTAAAATATAAATTATTATTGATGGGGACCCGCTTTTGTAAAAAAGGGACCCAGATTTTTGGAAATCCTGGGTCCCGGGGACCCAGGTTTTTTCAAGTACAGCGGCATCACTGAAAAACAAATCTTGCCAAACTTGGCGATAAACATTTGTCTCTGGTAACCCCATCCCGAATCATGCCAAATTCCATTATGGCAACCCTAGCCGTTTTCTCAGCCGAAGGAAGCTATCTTGGCAATTAGAGAATTCTCTTTTGCTCATCTGACGTCATTTGATAACGGACCTGCGCTGTTTTCGTTTTTTGACTTTTGCACATCTAAACCTGTTCGTTGAACTGAATTTTCAAACGGAAGACTTTCCCGCGTTCATTTCTTCTGTGGCGTCACGTTAGCTATGAGCTATGGCTGATATAATTTTGCGAGATTCCTTGTAATATTTTTTTTTTATTATTACTTTTTTCGATGTATTTTTGTTAATGGCTTCATGCCTATTTTATGTTCAGGTGGATTAATGATTCATAAAACGTGGATTGATACTGATTGCAAAGATTGGCATATTGTTTTGACAGAGGCAGCTGAATGAATCTTCAGTTGTTTTTTACCGCACTTTATGTATATATAGATTTTTTTTCTTTAGAATCCAAATTATTCTGCTCTGGGTTTTTTTTTTTTTTTGGTTTTATTCTTCAAAATTTCAAGGAATCTGCAAAATGTAAGTACTATTTTTGTTTTATTTGTATTTTTTCATGCTAAAAATGTGTTTTCGAAAGTGATTGCAATTCTGAAGCACCAATGAAATTCATTTTCAAATATGGCGATTACTTTCAATAGTTAAAATTGTGTGTTTATATATTTTTTTAATGAAATATATATAGGCAAAATTTTTCTTCCTCAAAAAATTGTTGAATGGGAGGTTCAGGGGGGGGGGGGGGGCTGGCCCCCCCTGACATAGAAATTATTAGTTTTAAATATTTATTTTCATTGTTAAAAAAAAACGCAGATTTTCATGAGTATTTAAAGTGATCGCTGTATTTGAAAATAAATTTCTCTCCTGGTTTCAGTTCCTTCAAAGACAACATTTTGGCGCGGAAAAAAATCGCCAAGCAGACCACAGACACATTTGCTCCAACACTTTATTTCTATTTAACAAATTTTCGTCATAATGAACTCAAATTCATTAAATTTGTATAATAAAATACACATGCATAAAATGAAAAATATACATAAAATAGAAATATCTTATAAACATATTTATTTCGGGGAGTAGTTTTTTTTTTCTTAGTTACTTTTTTTAATGTACACATACGAGAAAAATTTAATTAGTATGTTTAGAAAAACACATAATAAAGAGAAGTAAACAAAAACTGAAGCGCAACATATCTTTTCTCTTTTTTTCCCAGTATTCCTAAATCAGTAACTTTAAAAAAGTTCTGTAATATTACTTTGTACGGGTTTCTTATAAAAAATACACTACTATTCATAAAAAATTTCACATTTTCGTAAGTATCCGAATAATTCATCTGTAACATTTTCGTGAGATTAGAATCCCCTTCTTATTGTAATGAAGGCTTTTAGCATTTCTTCTTTTTAAAGGAAATGATGTTTTTGTTTTCAATTAGTTGAAGCCTAAAGATATATACATAATCAGCATGACTATTTTGAAAAATATGAGATATAATGTAATGAAAATGTCGGATATAAATCAAATTATCGATTTTTTTTTATATTTTCGAAAATATAATGATATTTAGGAACTTTGTTATCAACAGATTCACTAGAAGCTTTCGAAGCTTTGATGAAACTTATGATACAATAATGCGACAAAATGACATATAACACATAGTTAAAATCTTTTACAAAAGAAATAATTCTATAGAATTATAATATATTTTGAAAATTAGCAACATTACCATTTTAGGAATCTAAAAATGCCTGATCTTCAAACAACTGCCTTGTAAAACAAAACAAAATATTAATTAACAAAATAGCAGAAGTGTATCCGTATGCCGACAGGATTCCACGTTTAAATACCTAAAGTTCATTAGGGAATTTGTCTTTGGAAATAAGGGGAAATATCAAGTGGAGATCAGGATCTTTCTCTTTAATAGGGAAAAATATCCCTTTATCCATGTTTTCCTTTTATTTGGAGAAAAATCATTTACACATAAATACGTAATTATTAAGCAAATCTCAATCTTAATAGCGTTTGTACCATTAGCAAATTTATCTAGTCTTTTCTGTACTTTTTTTAAAGCTTTTCATAGACTGGAAATATGGCAATTCAAGATGGCATCTTGTTATTTAAGCATTCTGATTGGTCTGTTTTGGTAATAGGTAGATTGGTTGCCAGGAGTCATAAACATAAAATAGAGTCCAATACCGGGAGTTTTTGTTTGTAAATATGCCCTTTCATTTTCTGATTATTTATCAGATGAAGAAAACACTTCAACTGCTACGAATCGAAACTTAAACTGTGAATGTGGAGAAATCTTTTCTGTTAATTTTTGTTACGACATTCGTTATAGATCAGTATGTATTTTGGAAATACTTGCTTAAAAATTTAAGCTCAACAACTTTAAAATAATCTCTTTCAGTAATTCATTATGCATGTAATGTGAGGAGTAGAAATGGTTTGGAAGGGGATGAAAATATGTTTTAACACGTTACACTTTTTTTTAATATGCCATCCAATTTACGAAGCAAGGTTGTTTTTTTTCTGGTAGTATGTGTATTCTTAAACATTTTGTAAATCGAGCAAGTGAAAATAATTTTTTTCCATATTTAGTAATTCAGGTACTTAAGTATTAAGGGTGTTGGTGTTGTTTATGATGGCCGGTTATTTGCACGAGAGATACAGGCCTTAGGGGAGTGCCCTTCGTGGGAGGGGGGGGGGGGTCTTTCTAAAGGAACCTGACCCGCATATGCAATGTTTCCCAAGGTTCAAAGAAAACTCTGAACGGTTCGGATGATGGGCGCGATTGGGTTCGAACCCAGCACCTCTCATCTACCAGCTTCGAGAGCATAACCTCCCAGCCACTGAGGGGCACGTATTAATTAAGGTAACCAGTTGCGTATCTAAATGCAGGGTGGAGGTGTCTTTGCGGCCTTTTCTGAAATTCAAAGAAAATATCAAATTTAATTACGAATGTTGTGCAAAATGTAATGAAACCTGCTAAGAGGAGATCAAAAGGAACCATAAAATTATTCCTTTTTATACAGGTTTTAATCTTTGAGAAGCATCATTTAACAGAGACCATGAAATTTCTGTTTCAGCCAGGTTTCCATTTACATCTGTTTTTTAGTATAAAACAAAATATGAAAATTACATTATCAATTTTTATTAGTTTAAAAACATTAATAAAATTCTTACTTTTGCTGTTTTTCAGTTTGAAAGTCTGTGTTTTAAGGCAATTTAATAAATTAGTATTAAAATAAATAATAAAACTAGTTTGGTGCACAAAAAGAAATGAAGAAGGATTCAGGATTTCTTCCCACCAGAGCTTTAAAAAAAATGCAATAATTGCTGTTTATATAAATTATTAGTTAATAAAATTAACTACTTTTATCAGTCAAAACAAAGCTAAAATCAGTGGGATGGGATGCTAAAATCAGTTTTATTTTTTTAACAGATGTCCCAAACGCATCAAGTTTGACACCTTTTTTTGGTGCGTGCCATTTTGGCTTGAAAATCCTGTTTTCCAATATTTATTAGTCCAGCGTATCAAAACAGTGTGTTGGTTTTATTTTATTATGAAATTGTATTATATAACACACACATTTAATTTTATTTATTATTTTTTTATATTGTTTTGTTTTATTTTATTTATTTACACACACATTTAATTTTATTAATACAGTATGGAACCATTTATCTGGAAACCAGTTAATCGGAAAATCAGTTATCCAGAATATTTCCAATTGACTTATTTAACAAAAATGAGCCATATACAGTCCCAGTTTGATGTGTATATTGCTTTAAACATTACATCATGCTATGCATGATATAACTTGATTCTAACAACTAAGATTTGAAATGGAAGCATGTTTAGTTATATATTGGGCATTTTGATTTTTATGCATAGGAAAAATGGGAGTTTTTGTTTCCAAGGTATTTCTATAAATTGCCTTCTTTTAAACTTTGGTTAATGTTTGATCTTGTTTGGACCTGATTCTTTCTGAATTGTTCAATATTTAATTTGAGATCAAAAGACTGTCATAACCACATATATTCTACAAATCTGACCAAACATATGTTGGTTTAATACCCAGCCAGTTATCTGGAATACATCTGACCCCAATGATTCCAGATAAATGGTTCTGTACTGTACATATATTTTGAATAAAAAATCACGTTGCCATACGAAGCATAAATTGTGTCTTACCATGCTGTGCAAAAAATCATCATCTTGACACCAAAAATAAACTGTGGTGCATCTGCAGCATATGTACCATTATTTCAGGTACTTTTCAGTTAGCCGGGCACCATACAATTGATATACTTCTTAGTTATCCCGTCGACCAAATTACTCTCGCCAAATTGTGAGATTAAATGCCAATAATGGTTTGCCATTAATTAATTAATTGTAAGATTAAAATAAAACCATTAATTTGATGTTTTATTTGTATTTTTATTAATGTTTTACTAATTTATTTGTTCTTTCATTATTTAAAATAAAAATTATGTCAATGTGTATAATTTGGGAAGTGGTTTGGCGAAATTGATTGACAGGATAACTAAGAAGTACCATACATTCATTTCATATATATACAAATACATGTGTATATATATACACATATATGTATGTATATATGCATAATATGTATTTATATGTGTGTACGTATATATACAATATATATATGTATATATAACAGTATTTTATTATGAAACAAATTGAACTTAGCATTTTCTTTTCAAGTGCTGTTTACGTTATATTTTGGATAATTTAAAATCAATTTATAATAAGGTAAATATTTTACCTTGATAAATCTTAAATCTGTGATGGCATTTACTTATTTATATTACTTAGCTTTAATATTTTGCCTGCTTTTGAAACATTGAATATAAGTTATACTTTACCATATTTTGGAACATGAGTGCTTTGTTATATTTAGTTTTGTTTTTAATGGTTATACATTTTTTTTTAAACATAATTATTGCTTCAGAATGCATTTATGCTGTTTTAAGTGATATTTCTTTTAGTATTTATTTTTTTAATTATGTCATAGTATTATCTTCATGCAGGATCCATGCTATCGCTATATCTATGCAGGATTCTAATGTAGACCTTACAAACAAACATTTTGTTATTGTGCTCTATCTCTATTACTCCTTTCAATTCCAGTAAATTTAGATAATTATTTATTACTTATTCAATCAATACCTATTTTACCCCACATGATACCCATTTTACCCCGCTTCAGAGATAAAAAGTGTATACAAAACAAAAAAATATTTCTACTATTCAAAATAAAAAAAATAAATTAACAACTATATAAATGTTTTGCCAAGATATCAGGTGCATAAATAAACACAAAAAAAATCATTAAATATTTTTGTTTCAATGAAAACAAGCACTGAATGAAAAAATAGTGCTTTTCATACCCATTTTACCCCACCTGACCCTATCGATTTTGAAATATTTAATTTATTTTTCTTTTTTTTGGCTGAAAATTTTTTTGCATATTTTGCTGTTCATTTATTTTTATTTTTTAAATTCTTTTAAAACAGCAGCATAGAAATTACAAAGAAATATCATAAAAGTATTTTATGAATTTTCGAAATTCAACACAAAAGTCAATTTTACCTTTATTTGAAATATGTGTGAAATTAAAATAACTAAACATTGTTAGGGGAGAGTTGGGAGGAGTGGGACAGATTTCACAATTTATTTTTTAATTCACTACTTATGTTTTACCAAGAGTATAGCTTATAAAAATCTAATAGTATGTTACTTAAGCTATGTTTAAAAAATACAAACGCTGTGAAATACAAACAACTGGCTTTTATTTGCACGTTTTAAAATGTTAACATTTTTGTCCCACACCTCCCTCATATGTGAAATACAAACAACTGGCTTTTATTTGCACGTTTTAAAATGTTAACATTTTTGTCCCACACCTCCCTCATATGAGGGAGGTATGGGACGCACATGAGGGAGGAATAGGACACTGTTTGATAAAAATTAAATTAACACATATTGTATTTTGATAAGTCAACACTGAAAGCAAAGCAGGACTGGGCTCGGCTGGTACCACAAATTATTTGTGGTTCAGGCAATTTCATTATGATATCCCTTTTCTCTACTTCACTGAAGTCATTTTCTTGTGGGAAGTGAAATTTTTCTTTTTCATCATTTTTGAATATGATAAACTCCTTATCACTGTCTATATCCTCAACTCTGCCAATATAATAAACAACTGTCTTCTTTGTCAAAATTTTAACAATTACAAAATCATTTATCCTAATTTTGGATCATCAGTTAACCAATCAAATTCTTCAGCAATTTCATTATCATTGTGAGTAATCAAATCAAAAGTCTTCATCTGTAGAGTCATGCAACAAAAATTTCCCATCAATGGAATCATCAGATAATTCATTCGCTTTTTTTTTGTTTCTTCCTTTTCACCTTAAGAATTTTCTTTTTACACAATCTCTTCTGCTTTTTATCAGCGGCTATTTTTTCAATTTCTTCTTTTTCTGGTGTGTCAGTGATGATTTTTTTATCTTTCCTTTTTTCTGTCTTTCTTTATAGTTTTTGTGGAAATGCTTTGGGATAAGGGTGCATATCGGAAGGACTCAAAGGTGTTTGAGAACATGTCCCATTCCTCCCTCATTGATGCTGTCCCATTCCTCCCTCTGCTGAATATTTTTTTAAAAGGCTTATTATATATATCATGCTACATTTATGCTTTATTTGGCTGCTAGTTTACAAACACTATATCTTTAAGTTTATTATACAATTATAATATTTTTATTTTAAATATAATATAATTGAAAAAAATCATTGAAAGAATAAGAATTTGTACTTACTTCTGAGGTATGAAAATAAAATTTTCCCTTTTAAATACAAACAATAATACAGCTGGTGTAACAATTAGAATCAAACATGAAGCTATAGATGCTTTATCTAGTGGACAAACTAGAACTTATTCTAACAGTTATTTTGGACATAAATGCTGCTGTCCCACTCCTCCCACTGTCCCATTCCTCCCAACTCTCCCCTGTACGTCTGATATATAAAATTTCAAAAATTAGAAATGTATTACAGTTCATCAGACATTCAAGTAAAAATTACATAAATACATATACAATTAAAAACACTAATGTTCTGGGCTAAGTTTTAGCCCCTCATCAGTGCAATAACATTCAAATGACCAGAAAACTATATATCATGTTTACAGTTAATAATTACTAACATTTAAAATCAAATAAATTATAAAGAACCATATCAAAGCAATGCTCTGTATTCAGGTGGAACTGCACAGGATTCATTAATCGGCGAAATTTGCTTATGAGTGAACACACCTTCAACAAAAGCTCTACTTTTAACGTTAATGCAACTGGATTTGCTAACTGTCATATTTGCAAAATCTAGGCTATTGTCAGTATCCAAAGAATGCAGTACAAGTTTAGACTGCAGGCTTCCAGATTTGTAGGCACGTTTATGCCTTTTGCCTTATGTTCGCCCTGCTGAACATAAATGTGCCTACAAATCTGGAAGCTTGCAGTCTGAACTTGTACAGCAATCTTTGGATACCGACCATAGCCCAGATTTCGTAAATATGACAGTTATCAGATCCAGTTGCATTAAGTAGAGTTTTCTTGAAGATGTGTTCACTCATAAGCAAATTTCGCCAATTAATGAATCCTGTGCAGTTCCATCTGAATAGACAGCATTGCTTTGATATGGTTCTTTTTAATTTATTTGATTTTAACTGCTAGTAATTATTAACTGTAAACACAGTATATAGTTTTCTGGTCATTTAAATGTCATTGCACTGATGAGGGGCTAACAGGTAGCCTGAAATGTTTGCATTTTTAATTGTGTATGTATTCATGTAATTTTTACTTGTATGTCTGATGAATTGTAATATATTTCTAATTTTTAAATATGTGTCAAATATTTATTATTATTTTATGATGATTTTTCTATAAGCATAAAAATGTTGATGTGCTTGGGGTATACACTCTTTCAAAAAGGATGATTTAGATAGCTAAAATAAGTAAACATGTGCATTAATCTTTTAACATTTTTCAGTTTATGTTCTCTATTTTTAGTTTGGCATTTCTATTTTACAGTTTCATATTTGATTTAAATAAAATTCAGAAACATGATTTTTTGGTTCTAGCCCTTCTTCCCTAAAACGCACACTCCTAAAATTTGCTATGTATTTTTGCCAAAACATAAAATTTATTACAAAATAACTTGGCCTAAATTTTAAATATATATTTTTAAGAAGTTGTCTTAAATCAATCATAAAAAATGATTTCAATCAGGTGTTTAATCATGATCAAAATCAAACTGATTTAAATCAACAAACCTTGATAATAAATGTACATTTTTTTTTTTAATTTTAGGCTGTTTGTTTGGCCTGTGATACTTTTGATACATGATTGCCCTGTAAAGCTTTTAAACTTAGCCCAGCCTTATCTGAAAGAAAACTAAATTAAAGGTATTTTATTTATTTATATTTTTTTCATTTTTAAATGATTGATTTATATATTTGATTACTTAATGAATAATCAATAAATACATTACATGTTTATAAATCTTGTTTTGTACACAAAATTTAATTTTATTATATAATTTTGTTAAATTATTGTAGCTGTGATACATAATGTTGTGAAACTTTTGAATATAAAACCTGTCTATAATGGAAAATTTTCAGTAGAAGGATTATCATTTAATACCTTGAATGTACCTATCAATATACGTTCTAAAAAGGAAACCTCTCTAAGCTAGAATTTTGTTTTTATATGTTTTACTGCAGTAAATATCTCTTTAACTGACACTAGTGAGACTTGATTTTTATTATTATTATTATTTTTTTTTTTTTTTTTTTATGTAAGTAGGTACAACATTTATATTTTTGATATTGATTCAAATTTAAAATTAAAAAATACATACAGTAATTCTAAATATAATATTTTTTAAATAATCAACCTTCTGACTGATAAAAACAATCAATTTCAAAATGAATTTCCTTCGCCTAAATTTTCATTGTTGTCAACCTTTAAGGTTAATGTAGGAAAACTTCTGCTTATCAGATGACAAAGAAAAACAGATTAGTCAGGAATTCAAATTTTTTACTTTTTTTCTAAAACCTTTTCCACTTTAGGTCATCTTCAAATCGTGAGAAAAATTCCATTTTTAATAAGAGGATGTGACAGTATTAGTATAAGGAATCATGTGTAAACTTCAAAGCAAAAAAAAAAAAAATTGCCTTAAGTGGGATTTTGCAAAATTCTATTTCATGTTAAATGAATTAATTAACATTGATTTTCAGACTTACCTGATGGGACTGCAGTATTATTTTGTGTTAAGCGAAATTTCGCACTAAACGATTTCATGTTAACAAGATTCGACTGTAATACAGAATTCAAAATATGAGCTTTGTTTTTGAAGATTTTCTTGTTATAATGCAATATGTTAGAATGGTGTACATAAATTTTTAATTGCTTTTATGTTAAATCGTTAATGTGTTAATAAAAATCTTCATTTTCAGCTGACTATGGCATGTGTGGCTAGGCTAGAGACCTTTGAAAATAGAGCTAAAAAAAAACCCATGTTGAAATATGAAAAAAAAAATATTAATAAAATACAATTTTCTTTTAAATATATATTTATATTTAAGGAACACAATTAATCTATACAAATTTAATGCATATTTCGGTAATTCTAAAGATTTTTACTTTTTTCTATATTAAATAGAAGAAAGTGTTGTAATCGAAATTTTTTTCGACTTCTGGTTTTCGACAGATTTACACATTTTAGGGGTCAGAGATCACAAAAAACATATTTAAAGAAAACGTCTGTCTGTCCGTCCGTCCGTCTGTCGCCATTGTACCATCAAAAAGTGTATGAAGTTATGCGTAGAATTGAACCAAATTTTTATTTTAAGTTTTTGGCTATGGCAAGCAGGTCCTCCCTGAATTTGGAAAAAATTCGTGGTGGTAGGAGGTGCTGTAATAGCGATTTTTGTGTGATTTTGAATATTGTACCATTGAAAAGTGTATGAAGTTATGCATAGAATTGAACCAAATTTTTATTTTAAGTTTTTGGCTAAAGTTCTTGGCTATGGCAAGCAGGTCCTACCTTAATTTGAAAAAAATTCGCCAGTAGGGAGCGCTGTAATAGCGATTTTGGGGCCATTTTGAATATTGTACCATCGAAAAGTGTATGAAGTTATGCATAGGATTGAACGAAATTTTTTGTGTTTGTTTTTGGTCATGGCACGAAGGTCCTCCGTGAGTTTGGATAAATTCTGCTGGTAGGGGGTGCTATAAATGCTATGTCTGTACAATTTTCATTATTGTACCATCGAAAAGTGTATGAAGTTATGCATTTAATTAAACCAAGTGTTTTTGTGTATGTTTCTGGCTATAGCAAGCAAGTCTTCCCTGAATTTGAAAAAAAAATCTGCCGGAAGGGGGGGGGGGGGCTGTAATAGCGATGTTTGTGCCATTTTCTTTATTGTACCATCGAAAAGTGTATAAAATTATGCATACAATTGGACCAAATTATTTGTGCATTTTTTTGGCTTTGGCCAACAGGTCCTCCTAGAATTTGGAAATATTACGCGGTAAAGGGTTCTGTGATAGCGATTTTTGTGTACTTTTCTTGATTTTTCGTAGTTCTATTGTCCATCAGCTGTGGGAACTCGCTTCCTGCTAAGCCGGCTATTCACAAACAGCTGATAACAACAGAATAAGGAAAAACTCTTAATTTTAACAAATGTCATGATATAGATTAACTCGTTTTAGTCCATTTAATTGACTGAAGCAGAAATTTGCGATGAAAATCAAAGTTGGTATAGTATTGAACTAATAATATTGAAGTATTAACATGTGTAACTACTTTTTGAAATATTAAGATGTATAAAGATAGAAGAAAGTTTTGGGATTGACACATCCAACTAGTTTTTTTTGGTATGACATAAAAAAAATCTACTTTTACAAAAATAAAACCCATCCATCTTTTTTGACACACAAAGATACCATGAAGTTTTGCGGACAGAAGAGATACATAAGCACTACTTAATTTTGACATGTAACACTCAGTAGACATCACAGGTACATTTCACAGTAAATTTAAAAAACAAAGTCTTGTCGGTAGATGCACTATTCTGCCTGTGAGTTCAGAAGTGGGAAATTTCTAGAGCACTTTCCCATACTCTGTTTAAATTATCCCTTTCCGAAGGCGATCAGCAAGAATGATTTCTGGCACAATTCTGACCACCTTTACTGGATAAATACAACACTGCTGTCAGGGAAGCTCGGAGAGCTCTCTCCTGTAGGGAGTTGAAAATGAAAATCCATTCGTGAACCCCATCGGCTGGTCTATTTAAGCATTGGCTTGTCAAGCAATTGAAGTATCTCTCTGAGAGTCTTTAACACTTTGCGATGGGTGTGTCATATATGCATCAGTCCCAAACTTGCTTTTCACGACGCTACGTCGCTTAGCGCAACTCTTTATGGGGAGGGCACGCTATTGTATTTGTCTCTGAGGACATCGCATTTTGTGTTTAAAAAAAAAAATTTAGAATTTTTTTTTTTTTTTTTGATTGAGTTGATTATTTGTGAAACTGTAACGAATAATAATGTAGTTATAAATACAAAATATCAAAACATTCTGAAAATATTTTCATTAAAATCTATATGCAAAAATAAAACATTTGACTTATATTAACTAAATATTATGCAGAATCTTTATATAGAATCAAAACATTATATAAATCTACACTTAAGCAAATCCAAAAAATTATAAAACATATGCTGTAAATATTATACGCATAAATAATTCAGAAAGGAGGCAGTATGTGATAGTCTTTAAAGAAAGGATAAACACAAAGTCCCATGTTGCATAGCTCACAAGAATATAAAGTCTGTGTTATTTTCCGTTGCGTTCTTACAATCTGTGAGCAATGTAAAGTACACCTCCTTCTGCTTTTTTTCACCTCTTTTATTGACATTTAGCAAAGGAAAATACCTCCCAGAAAGCCTTAAAGGTGTGGATGTTGATTTAACTGTGAACTGCCTTTCTATCCTGAAACTTCCATAATTTTCAAATATTTGTCAACACTCAATTTAAATTGAACAAATGAGTTTTAGTCCCATATTTTTTATCATTGAGAATATTGACATTCAACATATCCATTAAATCAAAGAATAATTTCTTGTACCATACTTATTATATATTATACCCAATTCGCTACTATCAGTTAAGGGTATTCTCAAATCCAAAAAGGCAACTTTCTGACATAAGTTTTAATTTATTTTTGTTCGAAAATGCATGAAACTAGCTGGTGTTGTTGTTCAGAAACTATGTCATTGAGCTGTTTTTTCCATTTTTTTGAAAACGCAATAGATCTTTCAGAAAAGAGTGTCAAAGTAGGCGGTTTGAACCGAATTTCCACGCGAAGGAAGAAAAAGCGCTCAAGAGTAAGCAAAAAACGTGTTTGTCACGTGATCCAAAATGCTTATAACTCAATAGGTAATTGATTGATCAAAAAATGGAAAAAACAGTTCAATTCCTAATCGCTTCCATGGCCAGGCTTTCCAATTTTATATCTTTCTGTTAAAAAATGAATTTGTAAATGTGTAAAAACATTTTGCGCTTGTTGAGCAGAGCAGTTAAGAACAGCCTTAAATCTAGAGAGCCTTCCCTATCAAAATAATCACTCACATGCTTATTTACGATTCAAGTGTACTCATCTTCTGTTAAAATTTTCTTTCTCTTAGCCATCTTAATCTTAGCTAAATTCTCTTAACTAGCGCAGAAAACTTTCGTCTACTAGCTAAGGAAGATGCAAACAAAATAAAAACTGGAATTTCTAAAGCAATTGCAGCAACCCTTATCTGCCCCAAAGAAAAAAAAACATTTCGAAGCATCTGAAATCTTCTGATATTTACATCACGTGAGGACACAGCTGACCATCAGCTGAGTTTTGTTTACGTCATGTTTACTGCTCTTGCATCGGAACAAACTACAGGAATCAGAAAGCATTCTACAGACACAAGGTCAATAACCTAAATGTTTGAATAAGTTAACTGTAGTGGACATGAAGCTCCATCTTTTGATTTAAAAAAATACAAATTTAATGTGTATAATTGAAAATGCAAATATGATACACCCATCTAGTACAATATAAACAGCGATTCAGCAGTGCATCACCCGGCTACTAGTGATGTTTACTACTGATGCATATAAGACACACCATCATGGAAAGAAATTCCGTTAAGCATTATTCCATCGAGAAAAGGTTAAACCACTCGAGGGTTTATCTCCCTATAAAAATTTGTGTAACGTCAAAGCTAAGAACATTAGAAAAGTTTATGAATTTCATAGTGCCAAATCTAAGTACATGGCTAAAATTTATGATTGTATAGTGTCATATGAAGTGATCTAAAGTAAAATTAATGTTTGATCCGAGAAGTGTTATGGAATTTTATGAGATATTTAGCACAGATAGCAGTTAGATATGAGTCGGCATTTCTCAGACTTAAGAGGGTTTTAGGGTTCCTTTTAGAATTCTACCATCTGTTCATTAATTAGTAAATGAAGACACTTCATCGCAATACTCATCACTTGTATGTTACTCATTATTTTGATGTTTTTAAACATTTTTTCCATTTTATTTTATTCATTCTTTTGACCTTTTTTTATGTAAATTTTATTGTGTAAAGACAGGAATAACCATTTTTCTTCAGACAAATTGCTCTACTTTGTCAGTTTTTAGAGCTTTACTCCAAATTTAACAACTTCTTCAAAATCTGCAGATAGCTTTTTGCCAGTTATGTTGAGATGGTGAATACCATATCATTTTTTGCAGCAACTGAGCCATCAAGCACTTCTAGTGAAGAGCTCTTTTCATCATAAAATATCTTGTAAAAGTCCAGAGCTTTTGACTGCAGTATTGGTCCTGAAGTTCGGCTTCCTTTTTCCTGCAATTGCGTGAACCACAGGAATAAAGCTTCAGAAGTTTTTTTAAACTCACAGTACTTCTTTGTGTTACTAGCATTATTAACCATTTGGAAAAATTGTTATTATCCTCTGTCAGGGTAGGAAATCAAAAACATATCTGAAGTGTTTTATTGGTTTAATCCGCATTTTATTCGTTTTCTGATTGGTCTATACAGTAATCTGTAACTTCCCTTTACTTTATACAGAGATGTTGCCAATATGACAAAAAAGTAATAAAAACTACAAAAAAAAATTAATAACTCAGAAACAAATTGAGATACAGCTTTCAAACAAATTGCATTTGAAAGTACATTTTTCTCTATATACGATGGTGTAAAAAGTAATATTGTGGGATGTTTAGAAGTTTATGAATGAAATTTCATTTAAAATGGGTCGTCAGATTTCTTGGAAATCTAACAATGGAAAAGCCTTTTCCCGAACAGCCAATGAAATGGTTGGATAATACATAAGTTAACAGGTGGATAATACGTATGAGTCACAGGCAATTTTTGTCGCTTGCAATTCTTACATGTAATAACACTATTAATGTTTAAATTCATGGCGTACGTAATGTATGATCAACTCCGTGTGATTTTTTATGTCTTAAATTTTAGTCTTTGAAAAAATCATTTTCCAAATGGTCGTTGTAATTTGTTAAATTGCTTTTTTGTTTATTTTTACAGTTTGTTTTGTTTACATAAAACTTTTCAATCTGAATACTATTATTCTTTTTGAATTTCCAACAGTAATTTTTCCAACACCCAGATCTAATGCAATTTTTCTTATAGATTTTCCTTTCCATCACTTCAATGCATCAATTTTTATTTCGGGTAAAACAGCGATTCTCTCCCATTTTTTATCTTTCGTACCCATTTTAATTAAATTTCATCATTAAAAAAATACTTTCTACTGTGAAATGGCACCGAAAAACTGGCAGTAAATCACAATTAAAAAAATAAAACTTTGTTAAAATTACCATAAAATACAAAATAACACACATTTTGTATTTTATAATGAATACAAACTGAACGTGAATAACCAACTTCCAATGCAACAGGTATTGTCGTAACCAATCTCCATTTCTTGAAAGAATGCATGCTCCTTCCCCTCTTCAAGTACAGAAAAGAACTGTCATTGCCAAAGGAGTGCTAGGGAGAAATGCAAGAGAAGTCATGAAAATTTAAAGCTCTGATTATCTAACTCCCTTGTTGGTATTTCCCTTTTCGAATGATCTTGCACTGCCTAACACTGAAATTCCCATCAATCGTTTGGTACAAACCCTTTTGTTCAGTGATAACACTCCTCTGCATTTTATACTGTCAAACAAGAGTGAAAATGCAAGAGAAAACAGGAAAATATAGATTTTCTGGCCAAAGAAAAAAAAAGCAATATTTTTTATTTATTTATTTATTTATTTTATTTTATTTTTTTTTTTATTTATTTTTTTTTTTTTTTGGGGGGGGGGGTGACTCATTTATGCTGGGTTCAAAACTGTACTATACAAAAAAATTATTGTTTTTTTTTTTTATTTATAAAAGCTCTGCAAAAACAACTTTTTTTTTTTTCTTTAAGGATTATTTTTGAGATTGATTAAAACAGATTATGTTTTTCTCTTATTTATTTTTGTGTTTTTTAGTCTAACAAAATAATCTTTACAAGCACTGATATAAATGTTATATTTTTTCAGATCTATCTAATGAACAACAGAAAGAAAGGCAATAGAAGAAATGTTAGTTGTAATAGCATATATTGGAAATCGGCCGATATTGATTCAGATGATGAGCAAAGCAAGAATATGAATGACATATCCAGCACTTCTGTATTTCGCACGGATGACAATGATGCTGCTGCTAATGTTTCTGTAAGAAATGTTACTAGACCCACTCGAGTTTTTTATGAGGGTGAAGAAACATTTCAGTCAAGTTCCAATGCAGCAGAATTCCAGTCACTTTCCTTCCAAGAATATAAAGGAGTTAGAAATTACAAAAGACAACACTCACTGCCCCAACCTTCTCATCGTGGGCGAGGTAATTTTGGCAATCAAAGAAGAGGTAGGCCACCTTTTCAAAACCAGACTTGTAGAAATGTCAGGCCACATTTCAGGCAACAGTCAAATCATTTAGCACAAGAAAATGATGAAGAACATTCTGTCTCTGTGAATTCTGAACTCCTGTCTAATAAGTATGATATTGAATATTTTCCAAATAGTGTAAATGTCAACAGGTTGACACATGCTGCAAATGAAAAAGAAGATAAAGAATCACACTTCTTAGATTTTGCAAACAGCAGAGACAAATTATTCATGTTTAAAGAATTCAACAGCATGAAAACTAGTAGATCGCCTGATGAAATAATTATGGAAATCAAGAGAGAGATTACAAAATGTTTCAAAGACTATACTATGAATAATTTAGACAAAATGAGAAGAATTGAAACTTTAATGCAAGAACAGAAAGCTCATTCTCACATTTTCAAATTGCATTATGAAAACTTAAAATTACAGCAAAAAAGTTTTAATGACTTCATTGATTCTAAGAAGCATGACTTGAATAATATCAGTGATAGTAGTACTGATTATATTATCAGGAAGGCAGGCAAAATTAGGTATCAGATAGAAAATGAATGTAATCTTTTCCAGAGAAAACTACCAGCATATGCATATAAAAGTGTTATATTAAATTCCTTGAGAGATAACCAAGTAATTATCGTATCAGCTGACTGTTCATATTTTTTTAATACTGTTACACCAATTATTCTCATGTCAAATTTATCTAACTACTTTGTTGTGTCATGTGAAAACAGTAATATTTCTTGTGAATGGATCAAATATGATTTTGACAGTTTAATAAAGCATCAAAATGAGGATTTTTCAGAAATTGACTTCTTGAATGCAGAAAAAATGCTTGGTTATTTGAAAGATGCAAAAACATCTAAAAGAAACTGCTTTATTTTAAATCTTCCACTTAAGCGGTCAATCACTTTTGATATTTTGTTGGCCACTGTAAAAGAAGTATTAGCCAAGCAGAAAGAATCTAAATTAATTCTTCTTCTTTCTATTTTTGATGATGTTAAGAAGTACCAAAAGTATTTTTCTTCATTTCAAGTCTTTTTATTAAAGGTGCCAAAACTGTTACTACCTGTGCAAACAGTTTGGAAGAAAGATCCATTAGTCCCCAAAAATTACAAAGAGGACATAGTTTTCACAGCCTTATCTATTCATATTTTGAATAAACCTGGAGATGTTTTGGCATTTTTGTCAAGCTTGGCTGATGCCAAAACTATTTATACCATGCTTAATAAAAAAATTCAAGAACTAAATTATGATAATTTAGAATGTATTTTATTGCATGAAAATAGCACTGATATTTTGGATTTCAAGAAACCATTGAATAATGAAAAAAGAAAAATTTTTCTTGCAACACATTGTGTGGAAGCTATTCCTATACCAACTGTTTTATATATGATTGATTGTGGTTTAATGCGTGATTATATATTTGACATCAGCAAAAACTTAGATGTCTTAACTAATGTTTTGAACTCTAGAACAAGAGCTCGACTAAGAAAGAGTTTAGTTGGTGTATATACAACAGGCATTTGCTACAGAATTTTCAGCAAGGAGAATTTTTGTAATGATATGCAATCTTATGAATCCCCTGATATATTAACTCTTAATCCTTTCAATACACTGATTGAAATTTTCCATCATTCTCCAGAAAATGCTCTATCATTGCAGTTTGTGGAACCGTTAACTGATGTTATTAAGTGTAACGCTGTTAAGAAGCTCGAGAACTTTCATGCAATTAAAGATGGAAAATTGTCACAATTAGGAGAAAAAATTGTCAAGCTTCCCTTTAATGCGAGATATTCAAAATTGATATGGCAAGGTATTCAGCAGGGTTTTGCATATGAAGCTGTTATCCTAGTTGCATATTTTTCTGTTGATTCTTTTCTTTTCATGCCTGCAAAAAATCAACAGGTCATTGATGCAAGTAAGCTGCATTTAATGCAACATGAGAGTGACTCATTATCTTTTCTTCAAATATTTAAATGTTGGATGGAAAATAACTGCAGTACTGCATGGTGTGATAAATTTCATGTTAACTTTAATATGTTAAATAATGTAAAAATGAAAATATCTGAAATATGTCACATTGTTTATGGAAGTCTAAATGAAAACATCATTCAAGAATTTTCTAGTAGGGATCATGCATCTGAAAGTATTCTCGAAGTACTATTTCAGTGCTTTTCAGATAACCTCTGTGTATTTTCTGGACATTATAGATGTGGATACCAAGTATTATCTTCTCACCAATCGGCTTACATTCATCCATCATCAGTAATTTGCAATAAAGAGAATTTGCCGCAGTTTATAATATATGACAAGATTATAAATACAAGCAGGTATTTCCTTCTTGGAATTACAGCAATTCCACGGAGTATAGCAGAAAAATCTTTAGAGTATGAGTATTCATATATTTCCGAAAAAGTTCTGATCTCAGAAACTATTGAACCAGTTGGAGAAAAAATCATCAAACAAGTACTTCTTGGTGTGGAAGGAAAAAAATTACTGGAAATTGAAAATTTAATTAAAAAAAAGGTTAAGAATGATTTCGTAGTTATAGATCCATGTGTTGAAAAAGGTTGCGTTAAGGTATATGCTTTAAAACCTCATCTGAAAGATGTCGTAAGCATAGTTGATCAGATTTTAAAAAGTAATTTAAATGAGGTAATTAATTCTGAGACAGTATATACTTTGGAACTTCAGAAAGGAGAAGTGGTAGTTTCACTAGAAATAAAATGTGTAAAAGGTGCAGTAATCACATCAATTGAAGTAAAAAAGGAAACTCAATCATCTTCAAGTAATGATTTAAATAAACTTGTTTCAGAACCTATAAAAGGTAATACATCATCTTCTATTAAATATTCCATTAATTTAACCTGGGTTAGGCGTGCTTGTATGTGTTTTGTGAGTTTTACACCTAAATCATTTATGAAAGCTAAAAAACTTGCCATGAAAAAGATTCTTGTTTTGCAATCTGAAGTATTTGTTAAAGTTAGTTTAAGAAATGAGTTTGAATTGTTTTTGACTGGACTGCCTCGTGAAACTGAAGCCAGTGATGTAGAACATGCTTTAAAGAGACTCTTACCCGGTATTACTATCACAAATATTGAACTGAAGTTTACCAAGCCATTTGAGACAACATCGAGAGATATTGCAGAAATCAAAGTGAAGATTAAAAAAATATGTGATGATTGTGAGGATTTAAATGATTTTGATATTATAGTGCCTATGCCAAAAAATACTGCTACAATAATGACTGCTTTTATTAATGTATTTGGATCTGAGGATTTGACAGTAGCTGCCAAAAAATTGTCTAATACACTGATAAACAATTTTATAGTAAATGCAATACCGGTTTATAGGTATGTAATTAGGGTTAGTTACAAAGTATTTAAAGCACTAGAATCAAGAATTGAAAAAGGGATTGAAAAGCTGAAACTTGATTTAAGCAAAGTATTTCCAGAAAGAGACTTGTTTCGTTTTGAAGCTGATCATATTCCTGATACAAATTTGGTTCTTTTTAAGCTTCTTTCTAACGATATGAAAATTATGAAACAGCTTCAAAAAACAATAAACAAATTATTAGAAGGTGAAATTTTGAGTAAAAACCAGGTCAAAGACATTCATAAATTGTTTTGTCATGGTGGCCACATGTGGCTAAGAACATTAGAGAAATCAATGAAAGTTCATATATTAGAAGAGTATAATTCCAAAACAATTAGAGTCTATGGGTCTGTGTATAATTGCTTTAAAGTTAAAGAGTGCATTTTAAATTTTCTTGAAGATACTGAAAATGAAGCTGTTGAAACTATTATCTTATCTAATGACAAAACAAATAGAATCTTGATGAAATCTTTGATAAAGGAATATAGCGTTCATTTAGAGAAGTTTGTTGAACTGTGTGGACTAAGATCTGCAGAATTAGACATTAAATCATGTCGTCTTTTACTTCATGGCAGCAGAGATAGCATTGATAAGGTATGTTTTATATTGATATTTCTATGTCTGTATTATTGTCATTTTCCACGGTACAGGTTAATCTTTTATAATTAGGAATCCACACCAAGAGTTGATGATAAACATCAATTATAGTAGCAACAGTGGGATTTAACCCTCTGAGCATTTTGAGGGCTTTCCTGCATTTTCATAAAAATGCTTATAAAACTAATGTTAATTTAATTTTTTTTCCCTGTTTGTTTCTAATACCGTTCTTTCCAGACTATAATCCGCATATGCAATTCTTCTTTTCAATGGAAAAAATTAGCAGAAAATCTGCACCGTCCTATAATCTGCACTTTTGGCAAATTGAATATAATTGAATTCATCAATATTAAATTCACGGCCTGCTGCTCTGTTTCCCATTTTTTCTGCATTTTCTACAACTTTTAGTTTGAATTCGGGGGTATAACTCATACGTTTTTTGTAAGGCATGTTACAAAGATGCACTGACGCTATCACTAAAGAAATGACGATAGCATCAAAAAGCACTTACTGTTCAAAAATCCTGTTCTTTCTTTCTTGTGTAGGCTTGCTTGTTACAGAGCATGCACAAAATGAGTACCAAGTGCACATAAGCAGGCAGCCAGATTAACCGATTTTGTGGTGCTGCCATCTATTGGGAAAGTAGCAAACAAAACTAAGAACATGCTAAAAATTATTATTATTTTTTTTTTAAGTGAAAAAAAAAAATCAGATAATCCACGGCATCAGATTATCTGCATTGCAAAAATTTTCACTCTTTTGGCAGATTATCCGTAGATTATAAGCCAAAAATTACGGTATATACTTCATGCCCTTTATTTGACATACATCTTAAAATACAATTCTGTTAAAAATATTTTTGCCTATAACCAATTTAACTTGTTTTAGGGAATCGGACAAATACAGGCAAACTGCTTAGAGGGTTAAAGTGAATGAAGTCGTCCAGAATACTATAAATGTTTGCCAAAATATTACTCTCTGTTACAAAACCGTTATCAATGTTGTATAAAAACACACTTCCTAAAATAATGCAGTTCTTATGGACACAATTATTAATTAATAATCATTATCTTAGTAAATTTATTCCTTCTTAAATTAAAAATGTATATATTTTAATGATATTAAACATTGTATTAAATCAAAGAAATATTAATCAGCTTTATACCTTAAAAGGAAAAAAAAATGTTAATTCTCCAATTCTTGAATATTATTGAAATAAAATATAATATCTTACAGTTATATTTTAAACGAATCCAAAATAGCAATAAAATTGGTACTTTTCAGTTAGCCGGGCGCCAGTGTTATATATACATATATATGTATATATAAATGTATGTATATATACATATATATTTACACATAGCTATATGTGTTTATATATGTATATGCCTATATATGTATGTATATAAATATGCATATATAACACTGGCACCTGGCTAACCGAAAAGTACCATAAAATTTTTCTATATTTATTTCTTATTAATTTTGTAATATTTTTTTAACTATTAGGGTACTCTGCCTTCTACAAGCTATGCTCACCAACCCCATTTAAAGTATAATATAAAAGTATTAATTAAAGATAAATATATAAAGATAAATTAAAAGTATTGCAAGAACTTTTAATTTAATAAAATATCATTTTATGTTTTCTATCAAAATGCTATTGAATTTGATTGAAAAGTGAAATAAAAAACACCATCCAACTACTTTACATAATTTAGATTATCAAAATTCAATCAATATTGTGTAAGTTTCCACTGATGGAGATTTTTCTTTTCTTAATAGCTATTCATGTTTTGTTTTCTTTTTTAACTGCTATTAGAATTGTTAAATTATATAAATGTTTGAATTATATAAAATTTAGATGAATTAATTATTACTAAGTGAAAGTAAATGTATTAATCAAGCATAAATTGATTTTATCAACAGGCTAAAGAGATACTGGCCGGCCTTTCCAATAAGTTAGATTCAACAGAGGTGTATCCTGTGTTGTCAGATGGAGAATTGTGTCCTGTTTGTGCATGTACTGCATTTAACCTCACTGTAAGACTTCAGCATTGTAATCATCTTTATTGTTGTGACTGCTTATTAACTTTAGTCGAACAAGCACGATTTCCTATTCTATGCTGTGCCGAAGTAAGTACATTGATAATTATTGATATTTTTAATTTATGTTTTTTTCAAGTTCTGTATCATATTTCAAACCACAGTGGTCCTTTTTTTTTGTCGTTTTTTTTTTTTGTCGTTTTTTTTTTTTTTTTGTTCTTATAATGTATGATACATTAACTGTTATTCTTAACCCTTTGAGACTCAATAAATCTGATTTTAAAAATATTTACTCAGATGTTAGGATACATCCTTTTATGCATGTAAAAAATAATGAAAATAAATTAGAACATAAAAATAAAAAACTATTGACTAAAAGATACTTTTTCACATCTGCAATAAACAGAAGATTGCATATTTCTCATAAATATTCTCAATTTTCTAATACAAAATTGAAAGTAAACAAATTTACCTTTGTAAAAATCTGTTTTTGGATGCCAACAGCCTTTTTAATTTGACAGAATTCACGAAATTAATTTTAGCAATAATAATACAAAACTTTTAAAAGGATAAATAAAACTTTGCTATAAAAAATTACCTCACTGTCGCCACCTGTTGAGAATTCTGTGAAGAAATTATATTAACTGTTGTGTTGGAAGATAGCATCAATAAATAAAATCATCCTTTAAATCCCACTGTATTAGTAATATTGACTTTTGAGTATGGTGCAGATATGCAAATCAGTGATATGAAGAGTTAACCAAGAGAAAGAGAAGGAATCGAATTCACCATGATGTCATTCCATGATGAATCGATGAATGAAATATTGGATCTTGACATCACAGAGTTCAGTAATTTTGGATTATTTGCACTCATGGAATTGGTGAAAAATCTGGTTTTTTAAATTTAAAATTGTTAAAACGGCCAAGTTTCACACTACTGCCATGCACAGATTTATTAATATTTCTGTAATGGATGGCCCCAGAAAGTTCTTTATGTCTTTTTATGTACAGTAAATTCTGTCTAAGGCGGACCCTGTGTAAGCCGGAAATCTGTCTACCACGGAAATTTTTTCAAGTACCGGCGAACCCATAAAAAATAACATTAATTCTTACTGCATAAGACGGAATCTGCTTAACGCGGAAACGGAAAGGGTTTTAAGGTCCCACCGAAACGAAAATTTTGCATAAGGCGGAAAAAGGGATATTTTAAAAATGAAAGGCCTTTCGTTTATGGAACGTTAAAACAGATATATGAAATGATAAAAAAGCCCCTTTTTAAAATCCCCTTTTTTGTCCCTTTTTAAAATTTAAATTTAGAAATTAAAATTAAAACTTTTAAAATGCTTTTGTAATTGTGTCTCAGTTGATTGAATGAGGTTGCACCTGTTAAGTCAGTTTTCCCGCATCGCATTTTATAACTTTTAGACATCGTTTTGGCACATCTCATAAGAATACTTTTGCTGAATAAGTGCAATTTATAAGTCTTGCTGCATTCGATCGGCCAACTCAAACCACAGCCTGTATCCCGGGCAGTCAATCATTCAGCTAACGACCAATTATAGTTTAAAGACGCCTCCTTTGACTTCAACGGCCCCTAGCTGGAATAATGCGAAATACAGCATATTTATACCGATGCACAGGTCCCCGGACAGGGCTTTTGACCATCAAAAGAATGCCCTAACTCCACGACACTCGGCTCTCTAAGTATCGCTTAGCGGTACACATAATTCCCAAGCCCGATGTCCATAAAGTAAATTAGCAGCTCTCAAGCCAAAAGGGGCCTGATTTCTCAAAAGGATGTAACAAAGGAACAATAAATCAGGTCCCCGGAAAAACTGTGTCTTTATTGGAATAACTACTGTCTGAATCTGACTTTGATTTCCCGGAAACCACTCGCGGCCTGCGACTACCTAAAGATGATAGAAGTTCCGAGGATTCGCTCAGAAATCGGCACGCACGCGTCCGCGGTTCGCGCCCCTGCCCCCAGCGGTCGGGCCTTGGCCGACGACACGACAGAAGATCCATAACTGGAGTAGCGACGAATTCGTTACATATATATACGTCAAGTACTCAATGGGTAGCATAATAATTACATTCTATAATACTTTTGTAAAAAGTTAATGCATAAGAACAGAAACAGTTTAAATTTTAAGGAATTCTTGCTTTTGCCATTATTTCCTATATAAATTTGCATTTAAAAGTTATTGTTACTAGTAGAATGCAATGCACCTTTATGAAAATATGTATTGTCTAAAGTACAATATATTATGCTTTAAGGTTGTTCTCAAATCCAAAAGGGCAATTTTATGACATAAGTTTTAATTTATTTTTGTTCGGAAATGCATGAAACTAGCAGATGTTGTTGTTCAGAAACTATGTAATTGAACCGTTTTTTTTTCCATACGCAATAGATCTTTCAGAAAGTAGTGTCAAAGTGGGCATTTTGAACCGAATTTCTGCGCAAAAGAAGAATAACCACTCAAGAAAGGGTGAAAAACGTGTTTGTCATGTGATCAAACTCGCTTATAACTCAGTAGGTAATTGATTGATCAAAAAATCAAAAACACAGTTCGATCCCAAATCGCTTCCATGGTCAGGCTTTGCAATTTCATATCTTTCTGATAAAAAATGAATTTGCGAATGTGTCAAAGCATTTTTCGCTTTTTGAGCAGAGCAGTTGAGAGCAATCTTAAGGTTGTACTCAAATTCAAAGTGATTTGCATTCAAAGTCACTGCTTTCTGTTACTTTCCCGAAGTTTTTTTTTTTGTGTGTGTGTGTGTGTGCATGTGTAAACTTCAAATTTATTTATATTTTACAAAAAAAAAAAAAAAAGCCCCACCAGTGGCCGAGAGGTTCTGCTCTCGAAGTTGGTAGACGGGAAGTTCTGGGTTCGAACCCAATCGCGCCCGTCGGCCTAATCGTTCAGAGCTTTCATGGTTTTCTTCGAACCTTGGATTTCCAAGCGTTAATACAGGTTAGGTTCCCTTAGAAAGACCCCACAAAGGGCACACCCCCCCCCCCATCGGCCTAATCGTTCTGAGCTTTCATGGTTTTCTTCGAACCTTGGATTTCCAAGCGTTAATACGGGTTAGGTTCCCTTAGAAAGACCCCCACAAAGGGCACCCTCCCCCCTTAGGGTCTATATCCCTCGTGCTGATAACTGGCCATCATAAACACAACCAACCAAAAAAAAAAAAAAAAAAAAAAAAAAAAATCGTGTTCAAACAATAACAACAACAAAAAATACTGGTAATAGCAGACTTACCTATCAGTGAAGAATGCATGGCTAACCTGAAGAAAAAACAAGGGTCGATAAAAGATTATTTTTTTATTCTTTAAACTATTATGTGAGATATGATGTATGTTATATGTATCAGTTAAATTAAATGATTATTAGTAAATTTCAGAATTTAAGCAATTTCGTATTGATAATATCTATTTTTGCGTTTAAATAATGTTTATCGAAATTATTAAAAACAATAAATTTAATAACAAGTATGATTTCATTAAAAGTTTCATTTTAAAGAAAGGTACGGAAAGTTACGAACGTAAAAAATTATAAGATTTACGATTTTTTTTTTTTGAGGGGGGGGGGGGGGGTGAGAAGGGTTTTTTTTTTGCATAAGCCAGAATATTGTCTACCACGGAAATTTTTCTCAGTCCCGACCGATTCCGGCTTAGACAGAGTTTACTGTACTTTAATGTGTTATGCAGCCACAAGCTGTTTTGGGTTATTCATTATGTATGACAGGATAAAAAATAAAACCCTATTAAAATGGAAATTAAATTAAATCCCCAAGCTCTATTTTCTAACTTCAAATCTTATGTTCTAAAACCGTTTTACCTCTTGTAAGTTTGTTTCTCAGTTTGACATTTATTACATTCATCAGAGAATAGCTTAAGGGGGAAAGTTCTGATGTTTGGGCAGTTCTGCTTCATTTGTGGTTAAGGTTACGTTGTGGTTACGTTGCAGATCACGAAAGTTGCACAGTTCTTGACAACATATCAATCAAAAGCTAATCAACCAATTAAATGAAATTTTCTTCCCAGATTGTCACCTTCACCTCCTGCTGGAAAATATTACAAACATCAAAATGTTAGCAAGAGTTCCCATGAAAAGATTAGTTTTTCTGCATTTTAGAAGCCTACACAACCTACGACTATACAGATCCCAAAATTGGCATAAATGGTTTTCGGTGCCTCCAATCGAACTAACGATGATGACGGTGAAATAAACAAGTTCATCCCACCAACAGCAAGGGTCGATGCAGGCAAAATTTGAGGCCTATATAGGGCCCCTTCACAAAATTCCATTTCATAAAACAGCCCCCTTCATAAAATTCCTCTTAATAAAATAGGCCCAAAACATACAGACAAAATTCATTTTAATAATATAGGCTGCTTCACAAAATTTTATTCCATAAAAACATACTCTTCATTAATTATTTTTATTGTTAGGTTTTGAAATGTGTAATTTTCAAAGAAAACAAGTTCACCAGAATAGAAAACTTAGAGAAGTTACTGTTAAATAATAAATGATTGGTTTGAATTTAAGCAACTGGATTTCATCATCTTTTGTTACAAAATGTTATTTTTCACAAAAATATAATAAATTTCACAAAAATAACTTTTACTTTTCACAAAATGGGCCCCAAGAAAAAAAAAAAAAAAAACTTGCATCGACCCCTGAACAGGTTCCCGAGTCGAATTATTATCCCTAACTTATCTCACTCCAAATCATTACATATCTCACTCCAAATCATTACATATATTGACAGATTTTCAAAAATTTTTTATTAAGATTTTTCAATAACACTTCCTTTGATTTTTTAAAAATAAATGTATGTTTTGTCATTTATTGTGTACAAATACAAATATGCAAAGTTTCAAGATGTGGTTCTCAATAATTTTTTTAATGTGAATATGTATGAAACATCGAAAATACAAAGGGAAAATTGATCATCTATTCTTTTATGTCTGTTTTTGTAAATTCACTCCTCTTTTCTCTCAAAAAAATTCAAGAAATTTTAATTTTTCAGACCCCTCCCCCCTCTTTATTTCACCATTTTAAAGCTTTGAATATCTGTGAACAACAATATATGAAATATTAACTTTTTTTTTTTTTTTTTTGCAGAAAAATTGAAGAAAATTGAAAAGTTTATTAGAAAATCTAATTAAAAATTTAATTGAAAAATTTAATAAAAAAATTTTAATTTCCAAAAATTTTGAAAAATTGTCCAAAAAAGCATATATAAGTAACTTGTGTTGCATATTATATTAAAGCCATTAAAAAATGCTTTAAACTGGAACGTAAAAGATCTTTCTAGCATCACTGGTTACAGATATATTAACAAATTTGTGTATGGCAGTAGTCTGAAGTTTGACAGTTTTTGCTATTTTTGAAATTCTGTAAAATAAAACGTAAATAAGTAAATAAATAAAAAGTTAAACGGAAAAAAAAAATAATAATAATTTTTGCTTTTTCAAATACTCCATTGTTGCAAACTAAACACCCAAAATTATTGAAATCTGAGACGTCAATGTCCAGATCCATTGTTGATTTGACATGGAATGATCACATAAAGCTTCAGTGACATGGGAAGCACACACAGAAAAGGCACAAAATCATAAATTATTTCTTTGTGAGTAGTGTTCCTGTTAGATGTTCAGGAAAGGTTTTAAAAAAAACTCTGTCCCTACCCCCACCTTTTTTTTTTTTAAGTACCGATGCACCCTGCTCTTTTTCAGAAGTGAAAAATTTACTTTATCCAGCATCAACTTTTCACCCTGTGGTTTTTTTTTCAAAGTATTTAACCTTTTATTTAATGTAGAGTGCAGTGTTAATGTTTAAAAAAAGATAAAGACCTGCAATTAGGCAACATATTGTCATAAGTTTCGTCATGTAATCCTCGGATCAGACTGACATATTTAGAGCCAAAAATTTTATTTAAAAATTAAAGTCAAATAAATAATTTGTTCTATTAAATTACACTTTATTAAATAAAATTTCGCGATCTAAACATGCTTGTTTAAACTACCGATTATATCTCAGGAATTGTGGTATATAATTTCTTTCAGATTAAGTTGTTATTCTATGGTTCAATATGTAATGTATGCTGTACATAACTCACTCTAATTACACCTATTTGATATATAAAAGGATACAAATTCAATAAATGGCTAGCATTTGGTATAGTCTTTTTCTTCTTTAAACACTGGACTTCACCAGAGTTGGATAATTTTAACTAGAGTTTGACCGAATATTCAGTTTCGTTATCAGCACAAAATCTTAGTTTCGACATACATTTGTTTTCAGCAAAAATGCTTTTGAATATTTGGCCGGGACCAAAACTTTGTCAAAACTATCTGTATTCCTAAAATCTTGTTTCTTCCATTGGGAATTTTCAGCATCTCACATCGATTTGGGCTGTACTGGTTTAAATGAGAACCTGTTTATTTATTGCTAGGAGCTTCACTATTTATAATGGTTCTGTACATATATGACTCAATTTTGAAAACGCTTTCCACATACTCATTAAAATCTGTGGATTTAATAGTGATAATAAATTTTTAGTTTCAATACCACAGAATTGAATACACTCTAAAGAAGGTGTTGAATAACAGTACAGAATAAAACAGCTGTTGATTATTTACAAAAGTCATTATAAAAGGTAAAACAAAGTATGTATACCTAAAACATTTTTTAATTAGATAAAATTTGTAAAGAAAGCATTCTTTATTATAGGTGAATTGAATCTTATTTCATACAAAAATTAGAAGTTTTGGTCAGGGGTACAGAAACCCGATTTGGAGATAAAGTTCCCAAACAGGGGGCACATATATATGTAACATATAATATAAAAATGTTTTGATCATATTATTTAACGTGTTACAAGTTGTCATTTCCCTTTTGTAAGTTTTGAACCAAGTAGATTCGGATTTTGTGCTTCCCTCGGATCTTCCCCCTCCCCACTGATATCAATTTTTCACCTGTGTCAGTTGCTCTCAAACTGTCTAATGCATTTAAAACTTGCAAGAGGAAAATGGCAGCTTTTATTATACACCTGCAACTAAAGCAGAGTCAATATTTATTATTTATATTGTTATAATTCTAATATTATATTAAATATGTTTGTTATTACAGGACTGTTCCCAAGATATTGTCCTGGATGACATAATCAAAATACTTGATGAGGATGATGCAAAAATCAAGAAGTTACTGCGCTCCTCTCTTGATGATTATCTGAAAAATAATGGTTCAAAAATATTTTACTGTCCAGCTCCCGATTGTCCTATGTTTGCTTATAAGAATGAGATATCTGAAAAGTGGATTTGTCCATTATGCAAGAATGAAATTTGCACTAAGTAATTATCATCTTTATATTATTATTGTTACCTTATTTCTGTGATCTAAATCTTGTTCTATGCTTATTGGTTATATGTTTTATGCTTTTGCATAAAATTTGAATTTCTGTACCGTTTATTATTAATGTGCTTATCCAAAACCACACTATTTTTCGTTGTATGCCACACTTTCATATAACACTTGCACCAGGGTTTTTAATACCTCGTTTGGTTAAAAAAAAAATTAATTCTGGTTAAACTTAGGGAAAAAATATTTAAAAAAGATTTTATTCTAAAATCTAACAATGTATACTATATTCACAACATATTGCTTAATGTATCTGTACATTTAAATATAAAATTGCTGCCCATGATTTTATGCATTGAATAATGGTCATTTATATGAGGACTAGTTAAATATCCCCTAAAAAAATTTAATTAAATTAGTTTTATATAACAAGTAAAAATTTTAGAATTAAAAGCATTCATTTTTTAATTGTGTTTAAAAATAATTTTGATTATTTTTGCAATGAGTGTTATGTTGTTTTTTGCAATTGTACATTTTATTAGTTTGTTTATTGATAAATTTATAGAAATATGTTTTTCTTTCTGAGTCACTGGATAATTTTAATTAACTATTTAGCTAGAATTTTGATGTATTTTCATTCAAAATCATATTTTTATACTTATTACAATCTGAATTTTTTATATTGCATGTTCTGATTCAAACAGTATCTTCATTTCAACCAGGTGTAAAAAATATCAAAAAGAATGTACATGCACATCCATAATTTTTAAATAAAAGAAATTTTCCTAATTATTACAAAACTTAGTCGTTACAGTGTACGAGTCCTCTAAACGTTCTGTAAATCAAATGAAGAGGGAAAAAAAAACAGTTTCTTTAATTTTACTGAACTAGCTTTAAAAGTGCTAAGGCTGTTTTTGTGGTTTATGAAGTTTTATGTATAGTTTGTTGACAACAAAGGTGTTTATATTTCAATTGACTATGAGCATAATTTGTTTTTTAAAGAATGGAACATCTTTTAGCTTTGAACATGCCACTGAGATCACTTATATAATCTGTGAACATTTGGGTACATACACAGCAACTTGCTAAGGTCTTGTATACGCAGGATAAGAAGCAGTTTAGCATCTCCCTGACCCCTCCCCTTTAAATCAAAATAACTATAATTTTTCTAAAAAGAAGGAATGAAATATCTGTGTAAGTAGTTAGAGATCTGCACGGGCTGGGCTCGGGCCTATTTTTATTCATCGCACTCGGGCCGGGCCGGTCCTAGTCACTATTCTTTACGGGCTGGGCCGGGCTCGGGCCTTACTTTTCTCCTGAAGGTTCGGGCCAGGCCTGGCCTAACTTATTTTTTCTGCACATACCCGGGTACTGGTTTCATTCCTAATCTTCATGGCCCAAAATTTTCATTCCTAGTTTTCACCCACCCTGTAGGAAAATAATTGTCTCGGAATGGCCTGGTCGATTCAAAGGTCAGTAAAATTAGGCTTGGCACAAATTTTTTGTCAAAAAATGCATACATTTTTAAATCGCCATTGTTCTACAATTAAACATTTAAATTCATTCTTTTTAAAGAGTAGTAGATTTCTACACTTATTAAAATATAGTTAAATTAAAATATAGTAAAATGTGTGAGAAAGAACCTGTCTATGACGGAATCTTGTTTTAAACTGAAAAACGTGTTGATCCATCCAAAATTAATATACTACTTATTACTACGTAAGAAAATTATAAAAATTAATAACAAACAAAATTAATATACTACGTAAGAAAATAATATATAATACATTTACACTTGCTAAGAAGGAAACTTGTCTATAACGCATTTTGTTTTCTTTTCTATGCAATTCAGTTTTAGATTTTACTGTATAGCATTTTTCAGATATTTAACACTTCTATACATGGAATATGGATTAACAATATTAATGATAACTGAAACATTTACATACAAGAAATAGAGATTCATTAAAAAAATAAATATCGCACCCTGCGGCACTTCTATAAAAATGAGGATTATAAACATGAAAAGAAAAGTTAAGATAAATATTTTTGGCTTGATATTCTCGTACGAGAAAAACTTTTAACCAAATCGACATAAATATCAATGTTTTGTAGAAATTCACTCGGGCCGAACTTTTAACTTTTTAACCGGGCCGGGCTCAGGCCGAACTTTCAACTTTATTACCGGGCCGGGCCAATATTTTTTTTCTACGGGATGGGCTGAATTTTTTTTTCTCTGAGATGGGCCGGACCCGGGCCTGGAAATGTCGGCCCGTGCAGACCTCTATAAGTAGTTATTCAGAATGCAAGTACTCTGAGTCAAAGCATGGACTTCTGTGACCCATTGATAAGTGATTATTTTGAACCAGTGCAATGTTGTTTGGATTGTGTTGGATTGATATCAGTGATGATAATTGGGAAATAAAAGGTAGGTGCCAAATGACGACTACTGTAAATATCTTAGGCGTTAAATTAAAATTTTTAGCTGCAATTTCTAAAATTCATTCTTAACATTGCTGTAATATTGTATGCTACTTTTTAGAAAAGCACAAATACTTGTTTTTATTTAAAATTGTTGAAGTTCTTAATCTCCAAGATTATAATAATTAAAACAACTGTAAAACTGATCTAAAACATTTTTAATTATTACTATATTTGCAAATTAATAGAAAAATGTACTTAATCATGTAAAACAAAATTAAATCTTTATAGTAAATCAAAAACAAAATTTTATCCATGTCATAATTAGGTACATTTGAATTTAATGTTTAAAAAAAAAAATAATAATAATAATACCATATAATGCATCTACATTTGAATCTCATAACATGAAATCAAAAGGTGCACAAATTTTTTTGCTAACCATTAAATAAATGTTAAAATAAAAAAAATAATAATAGGCGCCAAATTTGAGGACCAAGAATAATTTTGTAGTCACCAAATGCGATAATTTAGTTGCATTTGTTGACTAACGGCTGCTAATTTCAAATGCTGATTGATATATAAAAAATAATTATTAAGTATACAAATCTATAATATAATTATTAAGATGCTGCTTGGTGCAGAATGATATAAATTTAAAAACAATGTTAAAAATTCCAGAATAAGCAAACATTCACATCTCTCTAACTCAAATCAGTCCTCTTCTCTTTCCCGAAGTAGCATTGTGTTACCTTTCTTTCCTAAATCCAGCTTTCCTATTGCCAAAATTCATAGCCAGCATGACTTCAGAATAATTTTTACCCCTACGAATAAGATTACCCTCTGGAAACTCAAAGATCCTATTGAGTTATACAACTCATGGGGTATCGATAGTATTAATTGCCTGTGCGGTCTTTCCTCTATTGGACAGACCAAACGGGGTTTAAAATTTCGTATTAAAGAACACCAACAATATATTCAAAAACAATAAACCAATAAATCTTTAATTGCTAAACATTGCTGGGAGATGAACCACTCTTTTGATTTTAATTCAGTGAAAATCATCTCTAAACCCACTTCTATGTACGAACTTAACTTTCTTGAAGCATTTCATATCTACAAAAATTATAACAATATTGTTAATAGTGAATTTGCTATTCCCCCTTTATTAGATTGCTGGAAATATTTCATAAAATCCTCTTTTGCTTAATTACTACCTTTTTTTTCCCCCACATTTCTGGTGGCATTACCTATACTATTCTTCCATTGCCTGGTATCCGTATTTTCCTGTTTCCCTATTGGTTAATGAATTTCTCAGTTGAATCCGCTTCTCCTCTATATAAATGAGCATGTTTCCATTATTCTTTGCACTGAGGATGGTACGCTAAACACTATCGAAACTAGTCTGCTGAATGTTTGCTTATTCTGGCGTTTTTAACGTTGCTTTTAAATTTATAATCTATAATATGTAAAAAATAAAATAATACTAGGGCTTCAAGCTAGAACTGAATAGAAAATGGATTTTTTTTTTAATTTCTGGTGAAACAAAAAAGCAGAAATGAATCTAAATTGTTTTTCGATGTTTGACGTAAACTAATTTTTTTTTAATTATTTGAACATATTTTTAATTAAAAATATCCAATTAATAACATTTTAGTTGTTTAAAATTTAAATTAAAATAGAAACCACTCACGTCATTTACTTCTGCTCTATAACCTTTTTTTATATAATGCAGGTCAAAAGTTAAGTTGGAGATCATGTATACCGAAGTTAGTTAAATTACCAAAAATAAAGGTATAGGAATGTCAGTGGCAACTTAACACATGTGCCCAAAATACCGAGATGAAGAATGGATTCAATAGAAACAAAATTTTATTTTACCTCTAATTTAAGGACTAAGGGTGTTTTTAGGTTAGGATGAAGGATTGCCCTTAAGATTATGAAGGAAGTTAATTAAATATGCATGTGTAATCTTCTACATTAAAACAAGATTTTTTTTTCCTTTTAATTGTGGAAAGGCTTGGGCGAAAAGAAAAGAAAAACTATATAATTTGTTATGATGATATTTGTGTTTTTTAAATTTACAGTTCATGTCAAAAATCATCTCTTAGAAAGGTGTGTATTGGATGGACTCAAACATAATCAGCGTATTTTTATGATTAAAAAAAATAAAAATCTGATTATTGATATTACAGTATGGGACCCGTTATCAAGATACCCCGTATCTGGAATGCTTTGAAAACCAGAATGCAAAATGATAAACGAAAAATAATTTGTTTCATTTCAAAAACATAAAAACTAAAGATGTATTTATGTTAAGCATGGGATACAGCAAACAGATATACAATAATTATTAAGATGCTACATGGCGCAGAATGATGTACATTTTATTCTGCCGTTTTTAATGTTGCTTTTAAAATGTAAAACAGATATACACTCATCCAAGGGTGATATAATTTTTTGTCATCTGCAATATTTTTTTATGGTTTGAATGAACTTGAAGTTGTAGACTTTAAACTTTCCAAGAAGGAAATTATTACATATCTGCTTGACTAATCTAAAGGACTTTCATCTTCAGAAGCTCAAATGCTGGATCAAGAGTGAGTGGAAGAATGTCGAATTGCATATGACGATATATTCCTGTAAGCCATCAGATTACTAGCAGTGAGATTTGTGACACAATGTCAAATGATATGTCTAATAAAGTGAAGATTGTGACCAGCAGAATAAGGTGGTGAGAAAATTTTAAATGAGCTAACTGATATTTTTCAACTGATTTGTGGAATGCAGAAAAGAAGCTACTTTCATGAACAGAAAATCATGTCAGTATACAGGATACAAGAGCAATTAGTGCAAGAGACATGCTATAAGCAACCATTCTTAATAAAAATGTTCCTAAAATCCAAATCAAAGGATTCTGCTCTCAAGTTTTAAAACTAAGTTTTACGTGTTGATCTAATTTTATTTGTTATTATGTATTTACATGTATTATTCATATTTTATACGTTTCATACCGTTCTTTTGTACGATTCTTAATACTTATAGTACAGTACAGAACCATTTATCCGGAATGCTTGGGGTCAGGTGTATTCCGGATAACTGGTTTTTCCGGTTAACTGGTTGTGCATTAAAGCAGCATCCATTTGATAAGTTTTGTGGAATATGTGTGGTTGTGGCATTATTTCTCATTTAAATTATTAGATTACTTGGATTAAAAATTAAAGCAAGAAAGATCAAAAGTTAGCCAGAGTTTAAAAGAAGGTAATTTATGGGAATCCCTTAGGAACAAAAATTCTTCTGTTTCCTCTGCATAAAAATTAAAACATCTAAAATACAACTAAATATGTTTTCATTTCAAATACTAGATGTTGTCATCAAATTATACAATTGTTTCAAGCAAAGCCTATGTCAAACTGGCAGTGTGTGACACCTTTTTCTGCAAAGATTCTGAAATCAGTCTATCAGAAATATCATTCCGGATAACTGGTTTTCCATTTAACTGGTTTCCGGATAAATGGTTCCATACTGTAAAGTGTTCCTAATTACGGAAAAATCCCTTATCCAGAATATCTCAGGTCCCAAGCATTCTGGATAACAGATCCTATACTGTATTAACAAATTCATATCAAACAAAATTATAAAATGTGACCCACATTAACTTTTACGTGAATAGATTGAGCATCATTGAATATACCTGTCAATAATTTTTCAGTTCATTCCAATCATTGTTTTTAGAGGTATGGAAAAATTTTACTTTTTGTTCATCTAAATACGATTCTGTTTTCATTCTGTTACATATAAGAAAACTAGAAAAAAAGCAACCAGAAAATTTATATAAAAATTTCTTTTAAATAAAATTAGTTCATTTTATTCTTAGATTTTTCTCAACGAATTTCTGTTTTAATATTTTAATAATCTAAAGTTTTGTCTGGGAGATCTTAGTTTAAATTTTCTAAATTTATGGGTTAACTCCTATCCTATTATCTTTCATAACTCTAGAAAGATTAAAAAATATATATATGAACACTTTTTCGGGCTGCTTAATCCATGAAACTCAAATATGGCGTCAAAAGTGGGTGAAAGCATTAAAAGAAAAGTTGATATGGGAACGTCCATTTGTTACTCTTGTGACCCATACAGCAGTTTTTCATAAATACTTCCAATTATTTTATTACAAAATATAATTAAGATAAAAATTGATATAACCAGCTAAATACCATCCCAACAAACACCAAAAATCTGGCCGCATTCTGGGACTTTTGGGGGCAAACAGAATTCCGGCCATTTGTATCAAACCACCGTTTTATATTAACTGGTGCGCCATTACATCCGGCAGCCATCGTCTAACTGATAACGGGCGAGTGTGGAGAAAACGGGTGCTTTTTTCCTGCCCACTAGCCACTGAAGTTAAATTTCCAACTAGTATATAAAAGACCAGAATTGGATGAAAATAACTGGGCCAGTTTAATCTGCTTGATATATTGATTGAAAGAAATAGAAAAATTCTTTTTTTTTTTCAATTTCTCAACATAATTTTCCTTATTCAAAATCTAAGTTTCGGTGAAAGTATTCAATAAGGTGCAAAATTTATTTTTTATGCACTAAAATATATATTAAAAGACTTACTTTTTTTTATGCATTCTAATAAATTACGAATAAAATTTTCTTGTCTACAAATTACATCTTAATATATATATATGTATGTTTTTTCTAAGCACACTGGAATGAAATAGAGTACACTTTTTATAAATTCCTTCTGTTTTTAAATAGAAATGTGAAATGTAAAAAAATAATAAGAAATGTACAGTTGAGCAATACGAAAAATTATAACAATATTTATTATCAGTTTCAATGGAAAACATTTTCCCTAATACAAAAGCAAAATTTGTTACTCTGAATACATAAAAAGTTTCTTTAAAAAAAAAAAAAAAATCTGTAACTGTCAAACAAAATCCAATCTGAGTAATCTTTTAATAAAATACAATTCATAATTATAGATTGGCTGCAAGGAATTTTTCATATAATTTGAAATGTGATTTAAAGTGTAAGTATCGAAGATATTTGTTAAGAATGTTCTCAAATCCAAAGAGCGTCTACTTTCTGACATATATTTAATTTTTTTTTTTTTTTTTTTTTCGGAAACACATGAAATGGCAGGTACTGTTACTCAGAAACTATGTAATCAAAAAGCGTTTTCCATTTTTTGCTAAATGCAAATATTCTTTCAGAAAATACAGATAAAGTGGGCATTTTAAACCGATTTTCCAAACACGAGACAGGAGAAAAAACGGTTGTCACATGACAACAATTGCTTATAATTTTATATATAATGTATTTATCAGAAAATGGAAAACTCATTTCAATTCAAAATCCTTCCAGTAGTTAGGTTTGCCAATTTTATGCCTTTACATTTAAAATTGAGTCAGAAATCGTATCAGAACGTTTTGTGCTGTTGAACAGGCGATTTGAGAACCACCTAAAGGTTGAATGATATGTTGTGTGGTTTTGTGAAAACGAAACACTGTATGTAATTGTTTTAATAAATATAGATTATATCCTACAAGATATTTATTATCAATGTTTTATAAGATATAATTCAAATTTATTTTGTTAAGAAGTTACTTAATTTCTTAGAAAAATAATTGTGAACCCAAAGAAACTAGTTATTTTTATTAAATTTTGATTGTTAAAATAATTTTAATATCATATTCTCCCTCCCCCCCCCCCCCCCTCCATTACATTTTGAAATTTCAAAAAAACCTTCGTTATCGTTCAAAAACAGAGGAAAAAATCCAGGAAACAAAAGAAATAAATATGAAAAAGATATGTTTGAAGGCAAAAAATTTTCTTTTAATTTATTATAATAAAAACTGATAACAATTGCTAAAAATATACCCCAAATATTTTTGCACCCTTCCATTTCTTCAGTATAGAGAAATGTCTCTCTAAAACACATTTCGCACAAGGGGAAATGAAAGAGATACTCTTCAAGGTCAGGGTTGCCTTGAGGCATTTCTGAGAAATTCATCCCATGACTATTTTGAATCCTGCTTTGTCATTCAGGTTGTAGTTTGCGTAGAAGAAAGGTTGTTTACAGAGCATGATCTTCGTTAGCAAGTGTCTTTAAGTCTATGTTGATTTATTAAAGTATTATATGATTATAATCTGATTTTTTTTTTTTTTTTTTTTTTTTTTTTTTTTGCATCATTTAAAGTGTTGTAGGGTGTAAAATAGTTATATACTAATTATTTAATTCCACAAGTAATTTTACTAAACGCAGGATGATATTTGCTTTATAATATTTTTGATACAGTGCGTATAATTAAAAAATGTCGGACAGAAAATAAGTAAATTTGTTTTTTTCACTCTATATTTTTATGATTGTTTGACAAGAAAATATATTAGCTTTTATGAAATCACAAGTATTTTTTAATTAATTTTATTATATTCTAATTTTAGTAAATATATATTACGTAATTCACCGATTCTCCATTATATTAAAATTTTGTGTAAATTATGAAATAATGAGGGTATTTTGCTAATTTTTCTCTCAAAGTTTCGAATTTTATCACCTTTTCGAAGTAATGATTATCAGTTTCTGATCATGTATGTAATAAAAAAATTTGCGAAAGCTGGAATACTTTAATTTTAGTAAAGTTTATTTTTACTATTAAAAAAAAAAATATGCATCTTTTTAGAAAAAATTGTTAAAATAGTGATGAAGTTTTAAATTACTCCGAATAATGTTCATAGTTTTTGAAAGATTAAAGTAATATATTGTTATAAAGTTTGATTATTGGTGCTAGATCACTCATACGCGAAAACATCCACTTGCTAATGTTAACCGTATGGAGAAAATTATTTTAAATATTTCGTTTGCATTGGATTTTTTTTTTCTTTTTTCGCATTGGATAGCTAAGATTGACCTTTACAAAGACCTTCTTAACCTTTTTTATTTTGTTTAGTAACTAAATTATCCTAGGAAAAAAAAAAAAAAAAATCCTGTCTTTATAGAGGCAGACCTCAGCTACCAATGCAAAAAAAATATTATAAAATATTAAATTCAAACGAGATATTGTTTTAAAAATTTCCCCCTTAGGATAAACATTAGAGAGCGAGTGTTTTCGCGTGAATGAGGTAGCCTCTTAAGCTGTGAAGGAAAAATCTAAATGTAAAATTTTGAAATATTTAAATGATGCAAAAATATTCATTGTGTTTCAGATTATAATTTGCTTTAATAAACAAACATATACTGGTAAGAGGCTTATTAATAAGTTAAAAAACCAGATAAAATGAAAGTAATGTATATACATATATTCACAAACGCATACTTTTAATATAAAACACATAATTAAATGTAAATTAAAAAACACATATATTAAGATTATATAAATTGTTTAGGCGTAAATTCAAAATTTGTTCTATAAAAATACTTGTTGGAAGTTCATTTAAATGATTAAGTGTTTTTGCATGAAAAACAATATATTAATAATTATTTAGATACATTTCTAAAAAAAAAATTATAAATTTACTTATCTTGAACTTTTTCGAAGATTTTCAAAATGAAGTGCTTTGCATAGTGAATTAATTAATTATTTTATTTTTTTCAATAATTATTTTTAAAATGTATATGAAATGCAATTATTTAAAAATGGCATCACATATACATTTTTTAAATGCATAATTGAATAAATAAACAAATTAATAAATTCTCTATGTCAAGTATTGTATTTTGGAAATTTTTGAAAATATTCAAGATAAATAAATTTGTAATTTTTTTCGAAGTGTAACTAAATGATTAATAATATATTAGTTGTTCATGTAAAAACACTTTATCGTTTAAACATTTTTTCAACAAGTATTTTTTATGCAACAAATTTTGAATTTATGCTTAAATAATCTTTATGGCATGGCAGTGGCATTTTTGCGGGCAGCTTTGGGCTAAATTTAATTTTTGCAAACACAAGTGGCCATTAAAAGAATAAATGTGGCCAGTTTGAGGCTATGTATCATTTTTAGTTAAAAATTATTGGCACGATTGTGGGCAACTTCTTGTATTTACGGCCAATTATCTTGTGGCCTGATTGTGTCCGGCGTGACATTTTTTTTACGGGCCCGTAACTTTCAGCGATAGCAGGCCAGCATCGAACACTTTCGGCCAAGGCTAACGAGCCCATCAGTGGCCCGAAAGTTCTATGTTTGTTAGGATTGTTTTCCACTCACATAACATATATCTAATTTATAACAAAAATATTTCGCTTGTCTATATATTAAATGAAACTTTTGTTACTCTTGTGACCAGAGTGTCACAAGAGTAACAAAATTTTGATGTATTATACAGACAAGAAAAATATTTTTTGGTACAAATTAGATACATTGTATGTGAGTGGAGTACAACAGTATTTAACTGGTTTTTTCAATTTTTATCTTCATTACATTTTGTAATAAGTTAATTGGAAGTATTTATGAAAATTTGCTCTAATGGTCACAGGAATAACAGTGGTCGTCTCCATATATTTTTTAATATGTAGATGGTCTTAAAATTTTAAACCATCTAAAGTTCTAAAGGTTCATCTAAAGAACATTTAGATGGTTCTTTAGCTGAATCATCTAAAGTTAAACTTTTGGAACTTTAGATGGTTTCAAAGGTTGCTTTTATATTTTTATATTCTGAAGGAAGACATCTTTTCGAGTCTAATGAATCTTTGTTATGTTTTACTTCAGACAACGGTGGTGTATCTGTTTTTTTTTTTTTTTTTTTTTTTTTTTTTATATATATATATATATATTTATAATAAACACTCTCAATATTATTGTTAAAATTAACAGGCTCGAAGCAATTTTTAATTATATTAATTTAATAAGGATGCGATGTTATCACGCTGCTGCATGTTTTGTAGATGTACACTATGTAGCCAAAAGTCGCCGAACACTTTTGATTTTAGACATTTTGTTGAATATGTAGAAAAATACTTAATAAATTCTTCTGGAACTTCAGGAATATAAAGAACTTGCATACCTTCATATTTTTCAGTGAAGGTTTGATCACTAGGGCAAGTTGGAAACCAACAACAAATTCATAGAAAAAAAACTATTGATCACCATATAAAATGAAATACTTGATATGTTCTGTACCTATAGCAAATGACTATGTGAATTCTGTGCAACATTTGTGTTTATTTGGGTAGAAGTAGCATGTATATTCATGGTTGGTTGGTTGATTTTTGACAGCCAATTATCAACATGAGGAATATAGGCCCTAAAGGGGGGAGTGCACTTAGTGAGGGTCTTTCTAAGGGAACCTAACCCGTATTTACGCTTGGAAATCCAAGGTATATTCATGGAGAAATAAAGTTTTCATTTTTAAAACAATTTAACTACACTTTTTATAACATGCAGTGTTTTCAACCAAAGTTAACGGCACTATCAGGAAGCTAAACAAAGTACAATAGAAACAGTGTTCAATAACTAAAGAATTTCTTTCTAAATTCTACCTTATTTTTTGCCAAAAATCATATTAAATTAACAAATGTTTTGTTCGTATCAGCTGTGATGCTGCTTTTGCAGCTCGTAAAATGCATGAAGGTCTTAACGTAGTTTAAATGATGAACTATTTATTCTTAATGTGAAACTTGCTCATTTTAACTGTTCCCATACTAAACAAGTTTGATTGTATTTGAAAATGTGTATTTTATTTTATTTCTATTTATTTATTTTTAAGTAACATTCTATGGATAAACCTTTTCAAGTAATTCATCCATTATAATTGTAGGAGATAACTCCTTCATAAATGTATATCTTTTTTTTAAATTATTATTAATGTTGATTGGTAAATTCTGTATACCACAATTCTTTTATCAGTCCTGGGATATGTCTTAAAAGTAGGGATGTAACGAATATTCGGCCACTATTCGGTATTCGGCCTATTCGGCCGGCCGAATATTGAACAGATATTTGGCCGAATACCTGTGGCCGAATAGTGGGACATTTGACCGAATACCTGTAGCCGAATAGTGACATATTTGGCCGAATATTTTAAGATATTTGGTTAGATATGTTCCAGAAAATCAAAACAAAATATGATTTTAAATATTTTCGACAAACAATATTAAAAAATTATACCTAAATACATTAATTATTATAAGAAAAAGATCTCATTCTGAAATATGGGGTGGAGGAAGTATTATGAGGGGCTTGTTAATTTTGAGAGAAAGAAAAGAGAAAAGTATATCTTGGTAGCAGAAAAGAATATATAATATTTTAATGGAATGAATAATTATATTTTAAGAAAATAACCTTTTTTTTTTGACATACAGAGTGTAAATTTACTAAGTTTAAGTTGCATGAAAAAGGATATAAAAAGACAGAGGACACATGCAAGTTCTTATTTTTAGGGGGTGAAAGGATTTTACTAAAATAAAAAGTTTCATTTTTACAGAGGTAATGAGTTCTATTTTAGATAGTATATATATATATAAATTAGTAGAACTATCTATGGATTAAATAAAAAATTATGAATTAAATTATTATTTACATTTTTAAAAATCATATGTTATCTTTAAAGTATTTTTTAAGACATTTAAAGTATAACAAAAAATACATTCAGCTGTTATGATTTTTGAAAACTCAAACAAAAAATTAATTTCAATTAGTCCTTAATTTAATTTTTAATTTTAAAATTGAAAAAAAATTAAACAATTAAAATAAAAGTCATTTATATTAAAGTCAGTATTCGGACGCCGAATATTCGGTATTCGGCTTAAAACTTGGCCGAATATTCGGTATTCAGCTATTCGGCCAAATCACTATTCGTTACATCACTACTTAAAAGTAATCCCAGGATCCTGGATTCTGGGCTTGTATTCCCTAACTGTGATGCAAACCATTTTTCAAAAATAGTTAAACGTGTCTGGGACAAGTTCATGTATACAGAATTACTAATGACACTGAGCAATTGTGAGTTAATTTAATGAAAAATGATGCTATTTAAATTTTGACTGTTACATTATATATGTGTGAAATTGTATAAGTACTTACCAATCACTGATGTTCAGGATCTTTAAAAGTAATCAAAAATTATCTACACAGTTCATAAATCCAAAAAGCTGTATTATTTACATTTACATTAAAGAGGAAAATTTATCGCTGAAACTTATGAAAATTAGAACATTTTTCAAGAATCTGAGCTTTCAAAAAGCTCATTAAATTAATAACCTAATATTGCTTTCCTGTTGCCATTGTACACATCTTCTGTGCCATCCATAGAGTTACTAATTTAACATTTTATAAGTGTGGGAATTTTATCCCAAAATTCTTTTACCCACTCCACTACCATTAGTATGTTGTAGCTCCCCGATTTTGTTGTCTCTTAGGATATCATCAGAAGAAATCCATTGTATTCACTTTTCTTCATAGACAATCTTTAAATGGCCTGTTTGAACTGTCAACCAAAACTTGTAGCAGTGATTTTAATCCATATGAGATGACTGCTGCTTCTGAGTTTATAGACTTTACTTGTTTTCTTCATAAGACTGTTAAGATGAGCACTAAAAACCTTCCAAATAAAAGATTATTTTTCTTCAGTAGGATATAAGGCCTTTGGTTCCACATTTTTTCTAGCCAGTCTTTTATGCTGTCTTTGTCCATCCAGTCTTTTCACTGAGCTTGATCAAGAACACTTCTGTGTAAGAAAAGCCTAGAAAGTGTATAAAATGTAGCGGTGTAAGAAAACATTCCTAAAACTGTAAGTTTTAGGAATGTTTTCCCTATTGAAAATTACTACTTGTGTTAATTCATATCCATCTGTTAACCCCTTGGTGATGAGCGACACGTATACGTGCCTCATATAAGGTGCTCAGAATCCTTCTCACCAGTTATTTTTTATTGTAAATTTTGCTTTAGTTACTTTATTTAATCGGGCCCTTTTCCCAATTCAATTAGACAAAAATTTCTGTTTTGAAAAACTGGTGATAAAAGATTAAAAATTCTGCAAAAGACGCTCGTCCCAAAGGGGTTAAGCAAGGTAATATCATAGTAAATCTTTGTTTTTCATGGCCAGTAATTTTTATCAAAAGTTTTTGATGCCCTTTTTTATTAATTGTTTTATTAGTTATATAGATAAAAAATAACAGCAATTAATTAATGTTTTTCAATTCTGGTCCAATGTAAAACAAAATGATGTTTTTCCTCAGAACAATAATATAGCATTGCCATGCTGAGATTTTGTTTTCAAATTCAGTTGGCAGATTTTATGCGATTTTAGTTTTTTGCCTCATACACAAATAAAAACAATTCATAAATTGAGTGCACCAACCCGATAAAGCCTGATAAATTTTGTTGGATCTGTAAGCATATTTTTTTGCCAGATGTAAAGTTTGCAGCTGAATACAAGTTTGTATTTAGCAGTAAATCCATGTTGGCAGTTTTCTAGCTTCTAGCACCTAGGCATTGTCTTTTCCAAAGCTAGAAAATCAATAGTTTTGCCTTTTTTTTTTCTTGGAGCATGTGTTTGATAACTTTCTTGTTTTTCTTCTACTCTTGATGTCAAATAAACAAGTAGCTGCTTAATTATTCGTCTGTTCAGCCTGAGCTATCACTTTTATCTTGAATGTAACTTTATATGATAACCTCTTGCTCTGTGAAAAAAAAAAATAATTAATGAAAATTTACGCGATTCAAATACAGCAAACAGTGAAAATTAAGCATGTTTGTTGCATGTGATACAGGAAAATTTCTTTTCAGTTTTCTGGTCTAGGCAAGACCCATTTGGTATGGGGGGAATAAGTTGAAAGTTTTTGGTTGAATAACATTCAAAGAATTTTTTTTTCATTTAAGTACAGGCATCCCCCGACTTACGTAAGTATTGCGTTCTGTAAACTTTTGCGTAAGTCGAATTTGTAAATTCCTTAGGTAAAATTTCATCAGAAACTGCAATATTTATTATTATATATATATAATATAATGTAGCACGCAGCAGTATTTACTTGAATATAAACTATAAAAGTATGAAAAAATATAAAAACAAACTGAAAGAACACTTTTCAAATAAAAACTATTTTGTGGAATATGGGATTTATAAATTTAACATTGATGAATTAATTTATATCAATTTAGAATCCACATCAAACAAACAGCTCTGAAGCTGGAAGAAAAAATACACTCGTTCCTCTTAACCGAAACTTTAAAATTAGGTTTCGTTATGGTTTGAATTCATCTAACAAAATTGTAACGGTTAAACCGAGTTTTTTTTGGCTCATTTTAATCAGGTTTGTTTTGTTTAAAGATTTGATTGTATATCCCAATAAAAATATAAGTATGTCTAATATATAAAACTATATTATTGTTGTGGTTTTTATCTGCATATTTTATTTATAAAACAAGTATCAAAAGGACGCAAATGCGTATCAAACGCACTAGTATGTTCATAAATGTAATTTTTGAAATTTCTTACGTAAGTGTGAATTTACATAAGTCGAGGGAAGCCTGTATTATTAAATTTGGGTGATAAGGCTTCAAAATAGATAACCTTCATCAGTTTTGCATAATAATTCTTTTTTTTAAATAAAAAAATAAGTAAAATGTTATTCTAATTTAAAACATCTTATTAAATATAGTTTACTGAATTTAATGAAAACTTATTAGAAAATATTTCTATCCTTGGTTGCAAAAATATTTTTAACATCATACGATTAATGTAATTCCTAAGTGTGGTGCAGTAGACATTTAATTTTTTCTAAACTTTTTCTTAAGAATTCAGTGGTTTGACTTATACACAAGTATATACTGTATATCTTATCTTAAAATATAATGAGTTGAAATTGTTCAAATCATTTTAAAATACGCTGTATTGTATACAGTGGCCTCCCGCTTAACCAGCCTAAACGGGACCAAGGGTTAGCCGGTTAAGGGAAAATCTGGTTAAAGCGGAGAAGTAAAAAAAAGTAAATAAGCATCTGCGTAATTTAATTAGTTAAACCCGTATGATGCATTTAGTTTTTCCATTTGTGTAGTTTTAAAAAAGTACATATTTTCTATATTTTGTGAAATGAATACTAGTTATAATTAACTGAATTGAAAGAAAAATTATCACTAATAACAAATAATGAAAAATATTTAACACAAATTGTTGAAAATCGTGTCACATACATTTATAGGAAGTTAAATTTGTTCTACATTATGTATATTTAAGTTAATCAACCATAAAAAAATCAGTGAGCTTCTTCTGTTGAAGGCAAGATGCCCGACATTTTGCAGCATAATCTCTCCATCTCTTTAACATCATAAGTTTAACCGAGGAAGCTGTTAGCCGCTGCTCAAGATAGCGTATCGCCAACTCTAATTCTTTTACCCCTTCTACTTTAGATCAGACATTATAGAGTTCCTGTGTGTGGGGGGGGGGTTGCTTTTTTGACCAATAAAAACACAAAATCTCAAATCTTCTGAGGGGACATCTCATTGTTCCTGGGGAGAGGGAATGTCCCCTCCCAGGCCACACCCCGAATTCAACATTGGTGAAGGTCAATGCGTATCCATTTAGAAACAACTTTCTCCTTTCTGAATTTTGCCTTCTTCCCCTCATGATTGCACTTCAACTCAAAAGCGTAAGCTGAGTACCCGTGGCCGTCATCCCTGAATTTTTCCTGATGTTGGGAAAAAAAGTCGACCGGTTAAAGCGGAGTTTCGGTTAAGAGGAGGCCGGTTAACAGGGAGGCTAATGTATTTAAAACTTGATTTTCTAGACTATGTTTTTAAAAGTCACATGAGGCTTGCACATGAGGTAATTTTTTTTTTTTTTTTTTTTTAATTCATCTAAAGTTTTAAACTGTTTAAAAACTTTTCAGATAATCAATTTTTCTTTTTTCAGGAGAAAAGTGAGCTTAATGAAAAATTTTTAATGTATGTTAGATATTTCAGCAACAAAATGCATGAGTATCATTTATCGTTTGAAGTTCTTTTAGAAAACCTAATACTGGTCAGTATTTGTATTTTTCAATGGTTTAAGTGTCTTCTTTTGGTATAAAATTTTAACATCTGATATTTTCTTTTGCTCTTCTTATTTTAATTTACCGTGTTTCTCTAAAGTGAAGATACATTTTCTGTTAATTTTTGTTCCAAAAGATGCATACATATATACTTTTTTATACATATCAATTTAGATTTTTTTTTCATGCATTTGTTCCAATATACTGTAATATCCAGAAGAAGTGCAGCAAATTTACATAGTTTATGTGCAATTTAAAAATCTTTTGAAGAACCAATTAACGAATAGAAATTATTCGTTCAGTCCAAAGCTTCAGACACCAAAGATTTTTGGATTAGAGAGATTTTCAAATAATGTACATATTTAGGTACATTATACTCCTTTATTAACGTTCTGAGCACTGTGAACTGATATATTTGTTCACTAAGCTGTAGGTTTGACTGCAATATAAGCATTTTTTAAATTAATAAAATTATACAGATATAATCCAACTTTGAAAGATTAAGTTGTGGTTAATACTTTCAAAGATTGTATTACTATATATAATTCAATTTTTTAAAGGACGTTGAAAAAATCATCTTTTTCAGCATTTAAAAAAAATTACAGAGAAAACAACATTACAATTTTACCCTCTTTCTCGGCAGTCAGGTGTTAAAACCTTTGAAAATCGGAATTTTTGCCCTTTGCTCCAAGTCACCTGAACAAAAAATGTACATAGGCACTCAGGTATAGGTGCCGAATGGTAGTCGCCAGTCGTCATGTGGTGACTAAATGTTTTGTTGTGGCCACTAACTTTTAGTGTCTAAATCACCATGTGTTTTTTTCTTTAAGTTTTTTTTTTTTTTTTTTTTTTTTTTTGTTTGTTTAGAAAACAAATGTATGTGTATTTTGATTTTTATAGTGCAAAATAATCTCACACAGTCATAATTTTTTAATATGTACTTTTATATGACAAAATCAAAATAAAAAATATTGTTTTCTTAATATTCCTCACTATCATGATTACTTAGCTTATACATATTTTTTTTATCTGTATCTTGCCCAACTTCATCTTCTGACTGTACATAGTTTAAGATTTATATTATTCTAAATTAATATTCAAATTTCAAGAATTTCATGATTAAATTAAATATACACATTTGAAGCAATTAGCCTGTGTTGTATTGTACATGTGCATATATTAAATAAATTATTTTTCATTTTGAATTCCTAGGCATTTTTGTTCAGTCCCCCCCCCCATCCCTCTTCCATTTAAACACTATTGTTTTTAATGTGTTTGTTTCACAATGTGGCCACTGGATTTTATGGGTTTAGTAACTCCTTCCAGATTTTGGGTATCTGCACCTATACATTCAGGCCAATTTTCTTTCCATACACTCGAGACAAGCCTGAGTCAAAACCTGGGCTTACAATTGTTTTCAACAATTAAAGCTGGACCAGGTCTTAATTCTTTTTTTTTTTTTTTTTTTTGTAAAGGTAAAAGTAATATTGTACATTTGTTAACATAATCTTTTAATTTAATGAGTCATTATTTGCATGTAATAATCTAAATATCATTAATTTTGCTATTTTGTATTTCATGGATTGTAGACATACAATCTTAAACATGCTGTAAAATTTTTGCATATATATATATATATATATATATATATAATATATATGAGGATGAAAGTTTCAAAACTTGCCTTATCCAAAATTAAAAAAATCAAGTTTTCTCTATCAATCTATTCTATTGGTGAACCTGCATTGAAAATACACTACAATCTGAAAAAAACTAGTTTTCCCGTGTATTTTTGACATTGTAAAATCTTTGTTTATAATGAAAGCCAATGGATGCAGTCAGAGGTTTTTCGCAATCTCTTAAAATCTAGACACACGGCAGTGTGTCAGCCAAGTTTGTTTGGCATACTAGTGTGTTATATTACACGAACCAGTTCGAGCTGATTTCGCCAAATTTCGACACTCTACTACTGAAAATCTATTTGACCTACCTACTTGTAATACCGAGTACGTAGTAAGCCCCCCCCCCCCCCCCCCTAAATACCCAGAATCTGAAATTTTATAAATAAATCATAATTAGTTTCCGAGATAATGACATTTGAAAATGTCTGAAAATCGATAATTTTATCACTGACTGACTCACTCATCAAAAAGATCGTATATATCTACAGCACCTACAAACTTCAAATTTGGTGCGAAGTTCATTTACACTATAAAACTAAGGCATCGAAAAAAAAAAATTGTGAAAATCGATTAATTACCCACTTCGGAGTGTCCATTTTTACTTTAACGTTATGTCTATTAGGCGAAATTTTAATTCGTCAAAAAAAGAGCCAAATGTTGAATGCGGCCTGACCATGCAGCAAAATCACCTGAATATCAGCCATTTTCCGTTAATTTCAGAGAAGTATTTTTTTTTTTTTTAATAATACTGCATAAAATTTACCTTTATATACACATTGTGGAAAAACAAAAACATCTTGAGAGATTACATATGTCGAAATACGCATATATTTTGAAACATCCATAGTTGAATTTAGTCTAATCCCAGAATTAAAAATGCAAACAAAAGGAGAGTCATTTTTATGATTCAAATAAATATTGGTCATGGATGTGTGGTTACCATGGGTCTAGGCAGTCTAGCTGTGGACAACCTTGCAGTGTCTCGGACTCTCAATATCAGTGTTACAGGTACTCTATAGATTGCCACTGAGTATAAAGGTAGTCTATCAATTCCCGCTGAGTATACCGGTACTCTACCGATTGCCGCTGAGTATAAAGCTAATAGAACCGGCAGCGCAGACAATCACCTCATCGAGTTCACGGCTGAAATTCCAGAATTAGTTAAAACTCGATTTGCATATTAAAATGCTATCGGTCTGCCAAGTCATATCTTGGTGCAACGCACCTAAAAACCTGATTTTAGAGGTTTACTCGTAGGTTTACCATTGTGTTTTACTGCTTCCAGTCTTCCATGTTTTCATACTTTTGTGTGCAGGAAAGCACAATGGTAAACCTACGAGTCAACCGCTAAAATTGGGTTTTCAGGTGTATTGCACGAAGATAGGACTTGGCAGACCGATTGCGTTTTAATATGCGAATCGAGCTTTAACTAATTCTGGAATTTCACCCGTGAACTCGATGAGGTGATTGTCTGTGTTGCCGGCTCCCGGTCTATAATGCTTGCAAGGGATTATCAAGTATGATTTCGATGTCGTTCGATACCGACACAAATTTTCAAACTGTTGGATACGGAGGCTTTTAAGATGCAAATTCTTGCTATGCTGTAGTTTCAGTGGGCGAATTGAAATTTGAATAAATACTGCCTGTTTACTTTGAAGTTTATATGCTGTGTGTCAAAAAAAAAAAAAAAAAAAAAAAAAAAAGTGAATTGTTAGTATAAAAAAAATACTGGCAGACGAATGCTACATTTCATGAACCATTTTGAGTTGTTTTCGCCAATTTTCTAATGAAAATCTATTTGACCTACGAGATTGTATACATCTGTACTGTTTTATTGACAGTCCAAAAGTTTCAAAATAAAGAAAGAAATGTTTTGAAATCTTGACTTGTGTAAATATTATTAATATGATTGTTGTTGTTTCAGAAAAGAAACAATAAAAATTTGGAATCAATATATTTCGTTTCAAAACATACATTTAATGTAGCAGTATCTAGTTATATAAAATCAAAGTCTCTGTGTGTCCTTCATAATTCTGGTTGGATTGTCTCATTATAATGAATAATTTTTGAAAAATACTAATGGCAGGATTACCACAATAACGCCAAATTTGACCAACTTGTCCAAATATCGCAAAATCTGTCCATAAAAATAAGTTGTCATATATGAAGCCAACTTGGCGAAAGATGGCTAATGTGGCGAAATTCCCATTGAAAATCATTATTTTTCCATAGTCGAGCTCACTGAAATTTAATTTAAACTCCGTGCATTTAAGTTTTTTTTTTTTCAAAATCTATGGACCAGAATTTAAAGTGTAATATACGAAAATGTATGCCAAATATTTTGTTTTAGGAAATTTAAATTAAATTGAATGTTAAAGGTATATATGACTATTATGCAGACATGCATACAATAAATACAATAAACCCAAGTGGCGTGAAAATTAGCCAGAGTCAGGAATTGAACCCGGGACCACAACGTACCAGGCTGTTGTTCTAACCACTGAGCTACTCCGGCCGATACCTAGGTCTACAATTTTTCACTAATAAACCATGCTAGGAAAGTCACCAGCCATCCATATGACAGCCTTGGATGACCGGACAACGATGAATAGATTTTACTATTACATTGATTTACGATATATAATAAAACACACAATTATCAAATTAAATGTTGCCTGGTGAATAAACCGCTTGTAAACATATTAAAAACCATTATAGTAAAGTGTCTAAGAATATTGTAACTGTACAAAAAATAATGATATCTAACAAAAACATGACTGTGAAAAAAGAGCCAAGTTCCGTGAAAAAAAAAAATCTGCCAAGAAAAGAAGTAATATCTAAGTGGGTGCCAAGTTCAAATAGAATTCACTCAAACTTACCTACTGAAGTATTATAGCATTGTTTAAATTGTTTAAAAATTAAAAATATTGATAGCATATTAATAATAAATCAAGAACTTGGCAAGTTTTTGATAAATGTTATGTCTATCATTTTCATGTCTTAATGAAATGATGATGTTAATATTAATAATAATGTCATTATAATTTTTTTTAATATAGTTATTATTATAAACAACTGACTCATGTTAAAGATTTGATAAACCAATAAACACACAGATACACCCCCTCTCATCTTTGGCTATCACTCTAGCGACCCTCCCCCATCTCCGGAAACCTCAATGCAATCAGACAAACAGACAGATACACTTACGCTTGTTCATCATTCTAGAGACTATACTCCTTTAAGGATCCTCAAAACACTCAAATTAAGGCTTCCAAACATGAAATAAGAAGTTTTGATATAATAATGTCACTAATAAAAATAAATGACTCGTAGGTAAAAACTTGTCAAATTCTAGATTTATTATTAATATGCTATCAATAATTTTAATTTTTAAACAATTTAAACAATGCTATAATACTTCAATAGGTAAGATTGAGTGAATTTTATTTGAACTTGGCACCCACTTAGATATCACTTCTTTTCTTGGCAGTTTTTTTACAGTCATGTTTTTGTTAGATTTGATTTTCTGGATGAGGCGAGTTTTAAAACTCACGTCCTCATATGCAGGATTCTTTAAAAGAATCATTTGTAGGTTAAAATATAACAGCATTTTTCTTTCTTTAAATTGAGACATTGATTTTTGCGTGTGCCAGGCCCAGGCCTGAAAATTTCAGCCTGTGCAGACCTGTATAAGAGATGCAGGTGCATTACAGGCAGACTTTCTAAGGAAGCCTAACTTGTATTCGCATTAGATTCATAGCACATGTCGGGTTATGTCTGACTCAAACCCGAAAATTCTATTTGAAGTCGACTCGAAACCCAACAAGAAACTAAAGTTCTACATTGGGTTGGATTATACCTGATTCAAACCCGAATACTATTTAATTTTAACCCGACCCAAACTAGAAAAAGTAATTTTTATTGACATTTCAACTGTGACATTTCATGTGAGTTTCAAAACTCACCTTATCCAGAAAATCAAATTTTGGGAAATCTCGAAAAACCTCTGACTGCATCCATTAGTTTTCATTGTAAACCAAGATTTTACAATGCCAGAAATGCATGATAAAACTAGTTTTTTGTTTTGCAGATTGTAGTGTTTTTTTGTTTTTTTATGCAGTTTCACAATAGGATAGATTTATCGCAAAAACTCAATTTTTTTAATTTCGGATAAGGCAAATTTTGAAACTCACGTCTTCAATTATATGTGTAATATCAGTTTTAATCCTTCAGTAAAATGAACATAAATATTCTCATTTATAATCAAATATGTAGTTCTTTTCAACTAATAAAATATTCTGGATTTTCCTTTGAAAAATCGAGATAACATGAACCAGATTGCAAAAGTTAAAACCCAGCCTGAAACCATTAGCATTGACCTACCCATAAAAAAAGTAATAACTAGTAAAATTCTGATTCAGGACTAGATACTAGGCTGTAGTCTGCACCTAGTAATTGAAATAATTTAAATTATAAATACATATGTTAATAAAACATTACAATAGAGAAGAGGGGGGTCTGCTCTTAAAAATATAAAATAAATAACCGGAGGTCTGTCCCTTTATTTCTCTGATTGACGTATGTGACATTTATAATCAATTGTGAATCCATGGCTAAAGTTGCGAAGGCCAAATATATATATATATATATATAAATAAAAATTAAACCTGAAAATAAACCTGTATTTTCAGGAATAAAGACCTTTTTGCAACTCTAATCGCAATTGCATGCAATTTTATAGCCAAACTGATACCATAGATATAGGACATCTTAAAACAGGGTTTGTGCTATTCTTGAAAGCCCTTAAAAGACATTATTATTTTTTAAAGCAATATTTGGTCCTTCAAAATTGTTATTTTTATGCAAAAAATCATTGAAAGTCCTTAATTTTACTTTTTTGTTACTTCGCAATGTAATGTTCTAAAGTGTTACTTTTAAAAAAAAAAAAAAAATTTTTTTTTGTCCGTTGTTTTGCATTTTGCTCCATTTAGTCCCCGTTTAATGATTTGGATATTTATTTTAACCAGTGCTTTGATGACAGCAAAATTGCATCAGAAATGATTTCTTTGTGCTTCTCCGATGTTTATAAGTCAAACAAACATCTATTCTATCAGAAATTAGTCTTCCATGCTTCAATGAATGTTTTATCTTTCAATTTCATGCAAAATACTACCACCACCAAATTTTTATACCCTTCTCCCCGGTAGCAGAAAGTTCAAGACGGCAGATGGCATCACAGATTTTCTTTTCTATTTTGCAGATTTTTTTTTGCAATGAACCTTTATTTTGCTTTATATTATGTTTGCCTCTTTAATGTTTAATACAAAAACTTAAGATTAAAATGAATAAAATGTATAAAGACATTACAGGTAAGTGATTGTTTGATTAATTAACATTTCAGTTGTAAAACATTTTACCTGCAGATTATTTTCTGCCCCTGAAGGATCTGTTGCAGGCACTTAGAGAATTTTCTGCTACCAGGCCTTTCTCCATCACAAAAAGTTTCGAATTTAATATCTCATTATTTTTTTTAAAAAGCTTTTAGTTTATTTGTAACTTTGCAATTACAATAAATAAATATTCATCTAAATTTCTCTCTCCCTCTGAAATGTCCATTCAATTTGTACTCATTTATTTTGTTTGGTTCTTGAATTTTTATCCAAAGGAACTAGAATGAACCCTTCAGAATGACGTGTTTGCATTTTTAAAAGAACAATATAGCTAATAGTAAAAAAGAACACATGTTATGAGATTTAAAAATCAAATCTAAACAGCAAACATTCACTTGTGATGCCACTTGAAAGAATATATTTTTTAGGAATAACAATGGAGTCATTCTCAAGAGTCAATCATGGCTATGAACAAAAAATTAAAACAGCCCGAATATAAAAATTCTAACAATATTGCATTTAATACACACCTTTGCTTGCTTTAAATTGGCATTTTTTAAGAAAGTTTTAATTTGTGGAGTTCGTTCAGATTCCTATATTGACAACAAGCTCCATGGTCTATATTTTAATCAAAAACATTCATAATTAAACATCGTTTTTGAAATTGTGAAATGATTGCAAAAAGCAGGAAAATGTTTTTAATTTTGTATGTTTTATAATGCCACTGAGCAAAATTATTGCATCCATGGTTTATATTTTAATGAATCTCAAAGGAATTGATCACATATTGTTTACCATCGCTAATTGCTGGGTGATATGATTTTTGATGCAAGATATATGGAAAAACATACATATTTTGATCTAGCTCATCACTTGAGTTGTTTTTGTTTTTCTTAATCTTTCTAAAAAGGTTAATCTTATGCAGCTTTATTGAAAAAAAATTAAACTTCTGAAAATTAAAATAAAACGGCTGATTTTAACAAAAGTTTATTGGGATCCGGATGACTTCACTCCGAAAGTGTTATACACTTAGCGCTATTGTATATATAATGCATACCCTGTATGAAAGCTATCTAGACATTTTTTTTATTATTATTATTACTATTTAGTTGACCTTTTATTATGGTTTATGAGTATCCTAAAAGTAATGATGAAGCTTAATTTCAGGGAAACTTTATGTTTGATAAAACTTAAAAATACTTAATGTGTTTGATTATTCTTTTATCAAACTTGATTTTTCTATTTATCTAGAATTATTTTATGAATTTACATATTTATTTATTTATTTATTTTGCATTTTTTTCCCCTTTTTTTAGTTGTAATGCAGTATATCATTATGGATTCACATGTGATATGTATCAAGAGTCAAAGCAAGATCCTGACTATTCATTCAAAGTAAGTTTTCCCATTTGTTATTTTTAAAATAATTCTCTTTAAAGGTTTAAGGTACTATGTTCTAAATTTTTAATTTTCTTTATGCTGATATAGATTTTAGATTTTTTTTTCCCCCACAAAATTTGTGCCAATGTTAACAAAACTTTAAACATGGATGCCACTTTTACACTTTTTGGCAGATTTCTGCTTTTTTGGATAATTAAAAAGTGATCAGCAATTTCCACGGAATCATAAAATTAAAACGCAATCTACAACACGAAAAATCCCGAGAAATTCGTTAAGCGATCCTTGAACAAAATTGTAAATTTCGATCAATCACTCTTGCAAAAAATTGGACTTTCGTCAAACGGTTGCGAAAAGGCTGTGAATTTTGTCAAGAGGTTGTGTAAAAATTCGCAAATTTTATCAATTGATCACAGAAAAAAAAAACTTAAATTTCATCAAATGGTCGCAAAAAGAAATAGAACATTTCATCGAACAATTGCAAAAAAACTCGTGAGTTTCATTTTCATCAATTGCTTGAGAAAAAATAGTGAATTTCATCAGTTGGTTGTGGAAAAAATTGTAATCGCTCGCGTAAAAAATCATGAATTTCATCAAGAAAAGAATCCCAAATTTTGTCAAACAATCGATGAATAAAATTGCGAATTTCGTCGAATAATTGCAGAATAAAATCACAAATTTTGACAATTGGTCATGGAAAAAATTATAAATTTCATCAATCAGTCACAGAAAAAAGTCACAAATTTTGTCAAACAATCACGGAAAAAAAATCACAACCAAATTATGGTTTTCTAAAGTTAAGTTTTCCAACTTATAGTACATATAAAAATTACCGTTAACAATTTAATATTTACGTTACTTCCTTCTGGTTAGAATACATGGGGATCAAACTCTACGTTTGTTCAAAGAATATTTTGACAGATAGTTGTTTTCTTCAACTCAACTATAAAAATATAAAATATTTATTACAGAAAATACTATAAAACATTTTAATGTAAAAATTTGTCATATATTTATTTGGTACTTTTCGGTTAGCCGGACGCCAGTGTTATATGTACGTATGTATATACATATATATACACATATATGTACATATGTATATTGTTACATTTTCAATATTTCTTATTATTAATTTATCGTCTGCATTATTTCTCTATTTAAATTTAAATATTTAAGTTCAAAAACAACTTTAAAAACGTATTAAGTAAATAAATAAAAAGCATTCTAAATAATTTATATTCCGTTAATAATCCTATAATTAATAATTATTCAAAGTAATAAATATTATAATATGCAATTAAATATAATTCTAATAGTGTACAGATCTTTTAAAATATAAACATTACGGCATATCGTTCGTTAAAGTAACTTACAATGCTTTTCTTACAATCGCTAACTTCCGAAAATATAAATTTAAAAAGTTATTTAATATTAATTATTTTATTCCAAAACTATTTTTATTGGATGCTACTATTTATTTCTAAGCGTTTGCCAAAATTTCATTAATTTTAAACCGTAATTTAGCGAGATATCCGCATTACAAAATTTAATCACTTCTGTCAGTTTTAAAAGACGCGCGATCCATTTTTTCCCCGACGCAGTTAGACATTTTTTATCTTTCTTCCTCGCAGAAAAGGACGTCGTGACGTCACTCTATCCTCCATCTTGTTTTGGTATCATGGCGTGACATCGCTGGTACTCAGGAATGCAGGGGGAATGCAACTTCGATTACGATACAAATCGTTATCGATATTTCGATTGCGATGAAAATCGCTATCGTGATGACTCAGATGTGCACGTGCCGGTCGCTGATTGGCGAATTTTAAGTTGAGCGTCTGTTTCAACGTTCTTTTTGAGCCATCTGGATTTTATCTCTCTTTTTTTGTCAAAATGTAGCGGTGTGTTTGGACGTACGTTTGAGGCTGAGGCCTCAGACGGAGAAAATGATGGCGAAGTACAGCACTCCTATCCGAACCTAAGAGCATACTCTCCATACTCCACGGATGTAATAGCAGGCTGAAGCTCCTTCCATAAATAGATCTTCTATCATAATCTTCAATCAATAATCAACCAGAAGCTGAAGCATGGTTAAATATTTTCCAATCAGCTGAGCCAAGCAGACATAGACCAATATCTGTAATGTTCCTGTTAAACTTATATAAAAGAGCTGTATAAAATTCGGAATCATCGCTGCAACAAAATTGACGATCATCTTCCTAATTTGTGTGTGCAAGATTTGTAAATATATATGCATTGAAGTCCAAGATTAATGTGCGAACTATTCCTGATGCCGTGATATAAGTGAACCGTTAATTAGTCCTATACAACCTATGTTTTCGAACTAATTCCTTTTGGACAATAATCCGAACTGTTACACTTTAGAGACATTTTCAAAATAACCACGGAAAATAGCTGTTTAATATATAGTAATTGATTTACATATTGTATTCATCTTAATAATGGAAAATACGAAGTTGCTTGGCCAAGTATGATTATGTGTTGATAAAGAAAATTAAATTCATGTTAACTGTACATATTTGTCTGTTTACTTCAAATGGGTGAGTCTCTTTTATTTTTATTTTTCAGCCTCCGATGTTTTATGGCAACATTTTCTAAATTAATTATTTTGTATATTTAACTTTAATTCTTAATATTTTCATTGATTGCCAATTCATTTAATTTTCAGACAACCACTACGGCGATCCACGGCCACACAAACACAAATATAGCATTTGGCGCCTTTGACCAATTTTTAGGTGTTCGAACCTGGTCAATGTCTGAAAATCTTAACTTTAAATGTTTAACTTTTGGTAATTATAATGTGCAATATTATATTTCAAAGATCGTTTAACGGTTATTTTATTTTAACTTCATTAATATTTTCTGTTATTGCTGATAAATTCTAACTTGATTCAAATGATTAATTATAAAAAGAAATTCCTAAGATAAGCGTCCTTGTGAGCACCAAAAAAAATAATAATATTTTGATATAAAGTGTATTTTATATATATTCTTATATTTTATATATACTTATATTTTATTTGTTTCATTTCTTATATTTTATACAATAGATTTTGAAAAGATTTTATTATTATTTACCTATATTTGTTGATTGATAAATTTAATTTATGCAGATATAATTAAAAAAAAAAAGAAATATTGCTTTTTAGTTGTTTTCATATTTTGCTTATTAAAATTTTTATTTTATTTTGCTAAATCATGGCAAACAATCGCGCACTTTTTCGGTCAATGATGTCGGCGATTCCGCCTTTTCATGGCCACCCTAATGAAAATGTTAACATCTTTTTACAAAATTTAGAAGATGTATGCAACATTCAAAATATCACAGACGTAAACCGCATTACTCTGTTGAGACTCCTGTGTAGGGAAAAGGCTTCTGAATTTTTGTCAATTGACAAACGTGTAAGCGAAGAAAAAAGTTTTGGAAATGTAGCAAATTTGATGAAATTAAAATTTGAATATAAACAAAATTTCCAGGAAGCGTCGTATCAGTATGGGCGCATAACTCAACAGCCGAAACAGTCTGTGCTTGATTTAGCGGAGGAAGTCAGGGCGACGGTTAACAATATGGCTCCAGGTTCTGAGGATAATGCAGCATTAGACTCATTTAAGGCTAATTTAATGTCTTCCAAATTTTTAGAGGCCTTACGTACTGACATTAAAGTTGAAGTTCTTAAATTCGGAAAAAAAAATTTTGATGAAATTGTAGCTAAGGCCGTAGATATTGAAAAAGCGTTGGAGCATAATACTTTTGATCTTAACACTTTACAAGTTGCACCATCCACCAGTAATCCAGACAGTTTGCTGGAAAAACTTTTGAAATGCCAGGAAGATCAGAATAAACAAATTGCTCAGCTGACAGAAACGGTGCAGAAGATGAAAGAGGAAAAGCTGTTATGTCAGATTTGCCGCAAGGCACACAGTGCCAAAGATTGCTGGTACTACCTAGAGTTTCAAAACTCGAATGGTAGAAACGGTACAAATTTTTCAAGAGGGGGCATGAATAACAGTGAGGCGAATTATTTTGTTAATGAAAATAGCAATTGGTATAATAACAATCAAAGGGGTTTTCAGGATAATGGCATAAGATATAACCGTGGAAGAGGTCGTAACAATTACAGACCATACAACCGTTCAAGAAGACATTTAAACGGGTAAAGGGTTCTGAAATTGATGTAAATAATTCCCCCCCTCATGATTGCAGGGCCCTAGATTCTTTTTTTTATAATGATGAGGGTATTAAATTAAGTCCTAATGTAAATACTGATAAAATTTTGATGAGCTGCAATATAGATAACTCAGAATTACCAATAATTAAACTTAAATTTGGAAAACTCTCTTTTGATGGGCTTTTAGACAGTGGAGCTAATTTGTCACTAATACAACCACATGCAATTAATCTTCTTAAAAAACAAAATAAATTAAATTTCTTATCACGCTCTGTAAACATAAAAACTATCAACAACTCATCTATTCCTTTTTTTTCAACGGTACAACTTAAATTTCAAATTCAGAACACTTGGTTCACTAACACATTTTTCATTACTCATGACAATTGGCACTCCAATTATCAAATTATTTTGGGCTACGATTTCCTCAATAGAAATAAAGTTCTTTTGGACTCAGCGAATCAGCAACTTATTATGGGTCACCTTACTTTTCCTTTTGCCAATAAAAACCCTGATTCTATGCAACCTGTAAATAATAATGACAATAGTAACATTTCACCTGATGATAATTTTGATAATTCGAATTCTGTTATTAATCCTTCCCCTTCAGAGTTTAATGCTAATGTTCATAATAACCCAGTACTTTCAAATGACTTAAATTCTTCTCTAAATAATCCAGTATTTTCTAATGATTTAATTTCTTCTCAAAATAATTCTGAAATGTCAAAAAATTTTGTTAAACCAGCCAATCAAGTAACTCTAAGACCCAATCAAGGCAAAATTATTAAACTTAAACCTCTTCATAAAATTAGTAATTCCTTAAACTATTTATTTTGTCCAACATCAAATAAATTATCTTTAAAATTAAATTTCAGTCTACATCAACCTGATGCAAACAATGCCATTCTTTTATATGTCCACAACAATACTGATAAAAACATAATAATTAGAAAGAAAACTAAATTAGGATTTATAAAGCCCATTTCAGAAGACCAAATTTCAACTCATGACAATACTCAAACATATCAAGTTAATTCTTTAATTACTCAGGAAATGCTAGAACTTAGAGAAAAAGAACTTACGTCTGATAAATTTAATATTGCCCACTTACCTGATGCTGAGAAAAAACGTGTTCTTAGTCTATTAATGGATAACTCCGCTGTATTTTCTTCGTCTTATGACACTCTTGGCTGCACTGATAAAGTAGTTCCTGAATTTAAATTGCTCCATGACTTTGCACTGCAAACAAAACCCTATCCCATTCCTAAAATAGCCAAAGATTTTGCTCGTAAAGAAATTTCTGATCTCTTAAAGGCAGGAATAATTCAAAACTCTTCCTCTAACTATTGCTTTCCAGTTCTTTTTGTACATAAAAAATCTCTTCCTACTGATGATCCAAGTAAATTAAAATTCCGTATGGTTATTGATTACCGTCTTTTAAATGCAATTACTGAACCATATAAAATTTGTCTTCCTAGAATTAATGAGGTAATTCAAAACATTTCAGGTAAAAAACTGTATACGGTATTAGACTTAAAATCAGCATTTTTTCAAATTCTTCTGCAGGAAAAGGACAGGGCAAAATTAGCGTTTGCAACTGAGTATGGAAATTTTGAACCTACCAGATTAGCCTTTGGCCTCGTTAATAGTACTTCTTATTTTCACACATTAATTAATGATTGTTTGGACCCATTAAGGGGCAAAAATGTTCAATATTTTCTTGACGATATTATTGTGGCTGCTGATTCTCTAGAGGAAATGTTGTCATGGCTCCAAAAAGTATTTGACAGACTTAAGGAATTTAATTTAACTTTAGACCCAGCAAAATTACAAATTTGTCAACAAGAGATAACTTACCTTGGTTTTAATTTGCATCAAAATGGTCATTCCCCATCACCAGATAATGTAAATAAAATAAATAAATTTCCAAGACCCACTAATGTAAAAGAAGTACAAAGTTTCCTAGGAATGATCAACTATTTTAGACATTTAATTTTCAATTTTGCTGATATTGTCCAACCAATAGTTAATTTAACAAAAAAGAATGCTAAATTTTTTTGGAGTAAAGAATGTCAAGATTCCTTCCTGAAAATTCAAAATATTCTCCTCAATAATCCTACAGTTAAGAACTTTGATGAAAATAAAGAGGTATGTTTGGTAACAGATGCATCAAAAAATGCTATCTGTGGAATTTTGTTACAGCGTCATGACAATCAATTTTATCCCATAGAATTTTATTCAAAAAAACTTAACAAGGGCGAATCTAATTATCCATCCATTAAAAGAGAATTTTATGCAATTTATTCCTCCATTAAACATTTTCACGAATACTTATATGGTAGGCAATTTAAAATTTTAACTGATGCCAAAGCACTCACCTATCATATGAAATTAGAAAAACAATCTGAAATAATAATTAGATGGATAATGTATCTACAGGGCTTTAATTATAAAATTGATCATATCCCAGGTCTTGTAAACCCCGCAGATTTCCTTTCTCGTGTTGTTGACCCCCCTGACAACCCTAACTTAATTGTAAACGCATTAAATATTTTTATTCCCACTAATGACTCCCTAACGACTGAGAATATCCTAAAAGAACAACTTAAAGATGCTAAACTTAAAGATATAAGAGATAAATTAATTGCTAATAAAATGCCTAATTCTTCTTATTCTATAAATCCAGATAACAATTTAATTATGATTGCCAGGAAAAAGCGTAATAGAGTTAATAAATCTAAGAAAATATATATTCCTAAAACTTTAATTAACAGCTGTATTGCTCTGGGACATCAAGTGCATTTTGGGATAAATAAAACAGTAGATACAATTTCAAAACTTTATTTTTGGGATGGTATGGTTAAAGATATACAGAATTTTGTTAATACTTGTGAACAGTGCTTACCTCACAAAAGTAAACAAACAAATACAAAACCTAGTTTTATTTCCAAATCTGATTTAGCACCGGGAGAAATGATTGCTATTGATGTTGTGGGAAAACTTCCTAGATCACATGATGGAAAATTTTTTATTTTAACTATAGTTGATGATTATTCACGATTTTTAGAGGCTATTCCACTTGCTAATGTGACATCTCATTCTGTTATTAAATCTCTTAATGATTATTTTTCGAGGTACGGGATACCAAAAGTTTTGTTATCTGATAACGCTAAATATTTCACCTCTAATGAAATTAAACAATTCTTAAAATCATTAAAAATTAATCATAGAAATTCATCCATCTATTACCCGAAATCTAACGGTCTTGTTCAACGAATTAATCGTTCACTTAAAGAGTCAGTTGCCTCTCTGTCTGATCAAGTCATTGAATGGTCAGACAGACTTAAATTTTTCGTTCTCCATTATAATAACTCTAAACATGCTGTAACAAATTTTACGCCAGCCAATTTATTCTTAGGTAGGGATTTAAATTTGCCAATCGATACCTTTCAACCGGCCAAAGAGGTTGAAGAACCAAGTATATATTTCAAAAAATTACAAGATCATATTTCAAAAACTAGAGAATTGGTTAAACAGAATGAGGAAAAATATTTCGCTCAGAATGAAAAATATTTAAAAGGTCGTCCGCCTCCAGTATTAAAGCTTGGTGATGTTGTGTATTTAAAGAATTTAATTCATACTCCTACTTTCATGCCAAAAAATACAGGACCTTTTAAAATTACAGGAGTCTTTAGGGGTCATAATTACCTAATTGAGCATGTTAATGAACCGCTAAATTGTGCTAAATTACATGTTAGCAAATTGATTCCGACTGGACAAGCAAAGTAAGGTTTTTCTGCCATTTCTAATATTGTTTCATCCTTTATGTACAATTTTAACTTTTATTATTATTCCAAATCATAGTATATGATCCTAACTTCATTTCAATTTTCATTTATTCATTTTTAAATTTAATTTTAAACTCAATAGTGTGACAACTTATCCGGTTTCACCCATTTGATACTAAACGGTTCATGAGGTAGCTTCTTTTGAATTACTCAATGCATATGTGTCTAGCTAACTCGTTATGTTTTGAGAAGTATCTTTTAATATTCTTTATGACTTAATTCATTTATAGTATCATTCTTTAATTTAACCTTTTGCAATAACTACCTATTTCAATATAAATCTTACTTAGTTGTCACAAGTCATATTTGACCTTTCAGTATTCTTTTATAAAGGATTGAACTTTATTTTGGCTTTTAACCTATACACTTTACTGCTGTTTGTAACTTGATGTGACATTATTTTATAATTTTAATTTAGGATCCTAATTATTAATTTTCTTTAAAGAATATCAATCTATTAAGTTTAATTAAACATTGAGACAAAAAAAAAAAAAAAAAAAAAAAAAAGAAAGAAAGAAAGAAAGAAAGAAAGAAATTAAATTAAATTGATTTCATAAATGTTATTTTGATAATCTCTACAATGCGCATGCCTTATGGTTCTAGAAGAGATTTAAATTCTATGTAAAAGATGGAGTTTCTGCTCTAAGCTTTTCTAAAAAAAAAATTTCGATTTTCTTTAAATTCTGGACCATTACACACAGAGGGTCAACTCGGCTTAGTTTGGGGTGTATAATTTAGCACAAATTCTGCCCTTCCGACATTCCCTCACGGTATGGTCTCTGGCATAATTTGGAGATTTTTGAAAATTTGTGTGAAATTGTGTCAATGACTTCCATGTATGGTTGTCAACAGGTTGGAATTATTCCTTTTCTTTTTGACACTTGTGCAATTCTTAAGTGATGTCTTCTCTTAAATTTCAATTGCATTATATTTACACACTTATATTGTTATATTTTTAAAATGTATGTTTGTCTCACAATCACATCATTACTTCAGTAGTGTCCTGCTATATGTCATTGACTCTTGCTCAGTTCCATTTTACATAAAGTATAGCAATTTTAATCATGTGCAATAACTCATATTTTTTTTACAATGTGCAATTTCAACTCAGTTATGTATATAGTATATCTCTATCATTCGTTTGTTTATATTGCAATAAAAATTGTAATGGTGTTCACATGGATATTTACGTTTCAATTAAGTCGTAGGATTTTATTAATCTTTCACTCACCCAGAGAAGTGTTTGTATATTCTATGTATTGTTGTGTATCTGTTTCAAGTGTTTGTATATTCTACGTATTGTTGTGTATCTGTTTCAAGATATTTAGTGTTTAGTATTCAGTATTATTTCTATATTCATTTTGTTTTGCATTTGTTTAGTGTACTGTAATTGTTTGATTTTTTTATTGGATTACTTACAGAGAAGTGCATCTCTGAAGATTTTCCAATCGTTTGAGTGCGTCACTTGAACGTTTAGTTTGTTTGTGCATTCAGTCATGCATTATTGAGATCCCAGTATCTCGAACTTTTTTTTTCATAATTTTTTTTTCTATGGGCTGCAGGTAAATGTTACATTTTCAATATTTCTTATTATTAATTTATCGTCTGCATTATTTCTCTATTTAAATTTAAATATTTAAGTTCAAAAACAACTTTAAAAACGTATTAAGTAAATAAATAAAAAGCATTCTAAATAATTTATATTCCGTTAATAATCCTATAATTAATAATTATTCAAAGTAATAAATATTATAATATGCAATTAAATATAATTCTAATAGTGTACAGATCTTTTAAAATATAAACATTACGGCATATCGTTCGTTAAAGTAACTTACAATGCTTTTCTTACAATCGCTAACTTCCGAAAATATAAATTTAAAAAGTTATTTAATATTAATTATTTTATTCCAAAACTATTTTTATTGGATGCTACTATTTATTTCTAAGCGTTTGCCAAAATTTCATTAATTTTAAACCGTAATTTAGCGAGATATCCGCATTACAAAATTTAATCACTTCTGTCAGTTTTAAAAGACGCGCAATCCATTTTTTCCCCGACGCAGTTAGACATTTTTTATCTTTCTTCCTCGCAGAAAAGGACATCGTGACGTCACTCTATCCTCCATCTTGTTTTGGTATCATGGCGTGACATCGCTGGTACTCAGGAATGCAGGGGGAATGCAACTTCGATTACGATACAAATCGTTATCAATATTTCGATTGCGATGAAAATCGCTATCGTGATGACTCAGATGTGCACGTGCCGGTCGCTGATTGGCGAATTTTAAGTTGAGCGTCTGTTTCAACGTTCTTTTTGAGCCATCTGGATTTTATCTCTCTTTTTTTGTCAAAATGTAGCGGTGTGTTTGGACGTACGTTTGAGGCTGAGGCCTCAGACGGAGAAAATGATGGCGAAGTACAGCACTCCTATCCGAACCTAAGAGCATACTCTCCATACTCCACGGATGTAATAGCAGGCTGAAGCTCCTTCCATAAATAGATCTTCTATCATAATCTTCAATCAATAATCAACCAGAAGCTGAAGCATGGTTAAATATTTTCCAATCAGCTGAGCCAAGCAGACATAGACCAATATCTGTAATGTTCCTGTTAAACTTATATAAAAGAGCTGTATAAAATTCGGAATCATCGCTGCAACAAAATTGACGATCATCTTCCTAATTTGTGTGTGCAAGATTTGTAAATATATATGCATTGAAGTCCAAGATTAATGTGCGAACTATTCCTGATGCCGTGATATAAGTGAGCCGTTAATTAGTCCTATACAACCTATGTTTTCGAACTAATTCCTTTTGGACAATAATCCGAACTGTTACACTTTAGAGACATTTTCAAAATAACCACGGAAAATAGCTGTTTAATATATAGTAATTGATTTACATATTGTATTCATCTTAATAATGGAAAATACGAAGTTGCTTGGCCAAGTATGATTATGTGTTGATAAAGAAAATTAAATTCATGTTAACTGTACATATTTGCCTGTTTACTTCAAATGGGTGAGTCTCTTTTATTTTTATTTTTCAGCCTCCGATGTTTTATGGCAACATTTTCTAAGTTAATTATTTTGTATATTTAACTTTAATTCTTAATATTTTCATTGGTTGCCAATTCATTTAATTTTCAGACAACCACTACGGCGATCCACGGCCACACAAACACAAATATAGCATATATACATATATATACACATATATGTACATATGTATATACATATATATACACATATATGTACATATATATATATATGTACACACACACACATATATATACAGTCGGCTTTCGTTAATTCGAAATCGGATAAATCGAATCTTCGCTTAATTCGAACTAAACATGAAGTCCCGAAATTTTCAATGGCAGAATAACGTTAAAACTTTTCCTTGAACTCATTTTCTCTTGACTTCGTTTAATTCGAACTAATGAGAATTCCATTTTTTCATTTTTCCTTACTTTCTCACGGACTTCAGATCCTTGAAATAACTTTCTTTCTTTCATTTTTGTCAGAATTGTTCTGAAATAGTATAATAATTCCATGCATTTGAAATCCACTTTCTTAGTGCGCCCTGTCTGTCCATCAATGACATATCCGCCCCTTCTTCCATTGTGCTTTTCCTAATCCCTTCTGTAGCACTTGACCCAGTGACATTCCAAGAAATTCACTGAGTGGACATCTGTTAAAGATAGGGGAAACCTGTTTTATCACTACATTCTACTTTCACTCTGGGGATCGAATTTTTCAGTCAATGGTTTTACTTACTGCTAAATTGTTTTTTGAGAAAGTAAAAGGTCTTGTTTCTTTAAAATATGGCTCCACGTGGAAGTTATAAATCGTTAACTCTAGAAGGCAAAGTGGAAATTATGAAAAAGGTAGGATGTGGCCAATCTAAGACAGAAATTGCTGCAGAATATGGAATAAAAAGAATACGCTGTCTACTTACTTGAAAAATAAAGAATTCATCCTGAAATCATGGGAAAAGGAAAGATTTGCTAAAGGACGAAAACGTATGAGAACAGCAGCCCATGAGGATTTAGAGGAAGCTTTACTGTTATGGACAAAAGATGCATTGGCAAGAAATGTACCTTTGAGTGGACCTATATTGGCAGCTAAAGCGAAAGAACTTGCACTACTCATGGGTATTAAAAATTTCAATTGCAGCGAAGGATGGCTGACACGTTTTAAGCAGCAAAATAACATCGTACACAAAACTGTGTGTGGTGAAAGTGGTGCTGTAGACCTCGCTGCTTGCAATGAATTCTGCGAAAAGGTACCAGAACTTATTTCTACTTATGCAATGAAAGACGTGTTTAATGCCGATGAAACAGGGTTGTTTTATAAACTTCTTCCTAATAAGACTTTAACATTTAAAGGTGAAACGTGCACAAGTGATAAACTTAGAAAAGACAGGATAACTGTGATGGTAGGTACCAATATGGATGGAAGTGAGAAGTTAAAATTGTTAGTTATTGGTAAATAAACTAATCCATGTTGCTTCAAAGGAGTTAAAACACTACCTGTTCATTATGGCAAATGCCAAAGCCTGGATGACGCGTGAGATCTGCATCAGTTGGTTAAAAGAACTGGATAAAAAAATTTCTCGTGAAAACAGAAAAGTTCTATTGCTGCTAGATAATGTGCAGAGTCATTGTAAACTACCAACACTGAGCTCTATAAAGATTGAATATTTACCCCCTAATACTACAGCACAACTGCAACCGATGGACCAAGGAATAATTCAAAATTTAAAAACTCATTATCGTAAAAGGATTCTAGAACAAATTTTATTTTCGATTGACCTTAAAGAAAGCTACGACATAACATTACTCACGGCCATCAACGATTTATATGTGGCGTGGGACGCCGTACAACCTGAAACAATAGAAAAATGCTTTCGACATGCCGGATTTATCCATCCATCTAAAAAGAGTGGTTATAATACAAATGACGAATACGACAGACCTTTTGAAGAAATAGAATTTCCAAACTTTTCTGAAAAGTTCCAATGCGATATTACGTTCTCAGAGTATGTAGCAGCCGACAGTAGTTTAGAAGTATCTGGACCCTTAACTGTGGAAGAAATTGTTGAAACAATTCACGAAAAATGCAATGAAGAGATGGAATCGGATTCTGGTGATTCTGCTACTATGTCCCAAGTGCTTTCCTTACCCACAGAAAAGTCAATTGCACAATCAATTGAGTGTTTGCGTACATTTATCCTGATGCAGCCGTCATCAGACAAAGAACTTAACTGTTTGTTACAAATAGAAAAACTGGCTAAAAAGTCAAAAATGAATAGGACTAAGCAAACAACAATTGATAATTTTTTTCATAGAGATGATAAATAAGTGTAAATAATTTCTTAAATGTTCATCTAATTTCAGGTAAGAAAATTATAGTACAATTAAAATGTAATTTTAAATGCCGTTGTTCTATAGTGTATTATTAATTTTTATGTTTTATTTATATTATTTTAATATTATTAATTATTTTATGTATTTATATCTTTTAATTTAATATTAAGTCATTCTAACGATAACATCCGAAATTAAAAAAAAAAATACTATAACATTAATTCCTTTGTAATAGTACCCCTTTAAACATGTTTTCTCTCATACTTTCCATAATTCGAACTCTGGATAATTCGAACATTTCTTGTGGTCCCGACGAGTTCGAATTAACGAGAGCCGACTGTATGTATACAATATTTGTGATTTCAAATTTATTATGTATATATATATATACATATATGTGTATGTATAACACTGGCACCTGGCTAACCGAAAAGTACAATTTATTTTATATGCAATACAATATAGTTCATAAAATTTAAGCATAAATGTTGTGAAAAATGTCGTAAATTTTACTTTCATGTGTGATTTCCTCTTTTTTGTTACTTTCTGAGTGACAATTCTGTTAAACACACTTAAAACTCTTTTAAAAATGGAAGCCCATTATAATGTGTTTTTTTATCCATTTTTTTTTATAATTTAATTATTATTATTTTTTTTTTAATGTTTTAAGTGTTTACAGTTTTTCTGGCAATTTGCTATGATCTTTAAAATCTAAAGGTACATTAATGATACATAAACAGCTGTTCTGTAAGAGCTGATTTTGAATCCATGTCTTCCTACTACAAGCTCATAACTAAGTTTTCAGCTTGCTGTAACCTATTTCCATATTTATTTTAAGTATTTATGGCTAAGAGTTCTTATCAATAATTTTCTGAACAGAAGGGCAGTTTTTATTTTATTTCTAAAACTCATTCAAATTATGTTGCAGCATGTAGTACTTTCATCAGAAATATTTGAAGGTTTTTTAATACAAGATTTGCTGTAATGATACTGAAACTAGCTATAAATGTTTTAAAGTTGAAAAGGAAACTCTTCTACTTCTTAGCACTTAATTTCTTATCACTTTGCTTCTCTAAATTGCATTTAGCTAAGGAAGAAAAAAAATGGTGCATACTTCTTCATTTTTTCTTTCTTCAATTCAAAATGAAATGCAGATTTTGAATGTGTTAGAAACATAATAAACTTTCATCACCAATCACGATAAAATATTAATTAATAAATAAGCAAGAATTAAAAAAAAAAAAAAAAGAAGAAGAAGAATTCTACATGAAATTTAACGCTTCTAAATATAATTTTCTTATATCATAAAAATGAAATCTCTGTTTTCTCTTTTGTTATATATATTTTTTTTCTTTTACTAATTGTTACTTCTTCATCTCTTACTTGTTCATAAAAAGCTTTTAGGTAGTTTCCATTACAAAAAGTAAGAAGCTACCTATTGCAGCCATTCAGGGGATAGCAATTCTGGAAAATTTCAGTAAATATTCACCATTCTTGACCCTAGATCCCAAAACCAACCTCCATCCAAATGTTAACTTATATATATATGTATATCTGATTTTTTTCATACAATAGCACTTGTATTTATTAATCGATTTGGATGTGACTGAGCATGTGTACAAGACTTACAAAGGTCTCAGTCAAGTTCATTCGGCAGTTTTATATGCCATCTTGTTTAAAAAATGGCAGCCATTTAAAGATTTCAAATTTTTTTAAATGTACTAAAAAATTAGAAATCCAAAAAAAAAAAAATTTACCTTTAAATGTTCTGCCTTGATACAAGGATTCAGAGCATTTTTTGTTTTGTCTCTGTCTTTAAAAATGGCTGGGATAAAACAGTTTAGAATTCCAAGGTGGATTATATTTCTGTGATCAGGATTTCATTTATGAGCATTAGAAAATGCAGTTTCTCGCAAATTTACTTTCATTGTAACCAACATTGCTACTCTCATAAATTTAAAACTACATAGTAATACCCACCAGCATCAAATTTGTGCCAAATCTGGCAGTTTGGTGACCAAAAATAAATCACCTTAAATGAAGGTAACTTGGCTGTAGCTGATTAATTTAGCAAAATTTTCATTCAATTCCCATATTCACAAAACCTAAGATTGAATCTTCTGTAATCAGGTACCATGCATTTTATCTTTGTGTGTTTGAGTAAAATTAGCTGAATTTTTAAAAACAAAGAATAGTGAAGCTACCTTTTTTGCCCAGTACAGGCCAGAAGGACTTTTTCAATTTCATGAATTTAATCTGCATGAATTACATGTAATTTTCATCAGCCTGAACTTTGAAATTTTAACATATTTTTTCCTAAAAATGAAATGCTCTTATTTTTTAAGGAAATTCAGAATCATCATTGTAATAGGGATGTACCAAATAGGGATTTTAGCCGAATACTGAATATTTGGCCAACAGGTAAACCGAATACCAAATATTCAGCTAGCCGAATAGTAGTAACTATTCTGCCGAATATTCAGCTTAACGAATACTTTTAAATTTCAGAGTTAGAAAGTATTAAAAAGTTAAATTTTAAAACAATTTTACATACACATTTAACACATACCTCTATAAACAAGATCTTTTTATAAGTAAGTTTTACACACACAAAAAAAAAAAAAAAATTATGCTTATATAATTGTTATTTAAGAAGAGGGTAGTTTTAAAGCTTCTTTAATTATAAAAGTCTTTAATTTCATGGATTACTCTCCGAATTAAAACGAATGAATAAAATTTTCTTGGTATTTCTAAAACAAATATTTTTAAATCAAAGTGAAATTATAAAGGCATTAGAAGATATTTTACAGTCATATAGAGTTTATTTGTCAAGAAGGGACTAAAATCGTCATTATTGGTTAATTTTCTTACATTATACTTTTCAAATAGCAAATAAAGAATGTAAAAGCATTCTTTTTTATTTAAATATAATTCTATTTCTAATTATTCTAAATATTTTTGACAGTTTAAAATAGAAGTTGTTTTAATGTTTTTAAAAATATTTTTTAAAAAGGTTTTTTAAGTATTCAGTTTGGCCGAATATTTTGATAATCGGCCAAATTGAATATTCGGCACAGCGAATAGTTTGACAATTGGCCAATCTGAATATTCAGCATACTGAATAGTTTGATATTCGACCCAACTGAATATTCAGTAGTATGGCCGAATACTGAATACATAACAAATATTCAGTGCATCCCTAATTGTAATGTTTTTGTTTTTCTGTTTCAGATTTGGAAAAAAGGTACTGCTCAATGCAAAGAATGTCCCAGCTGTAAAACAGCTATAGAAAAGAATGAAGGTTGTGATCATATGACTTGTATTACATGTAAAGCTCATTTCTGCTGGGTTTGCTGCAAAGAATTTCCTTCGGCTGAACATGTTTATAATCACATTCCTTTCTGCGATCAGTATCCAAAATGGTGATGCTATTTTGTAATTGTAAGACATTTTAGAAATTGATCTTACAAAAGGAACCAGAGGTGATCTGCAATTGTTATATGATGCAATTTTAAGGCTATTTATATATATATTTTTTTTTTTTCTTTTCCGTACAAAGATAGCATAAAGAAAGTATTGTGACAATGATAAATACCAAATTATGGAAATATTTGTATATTTCGAATAGTCCTCTTTTTTAAATGTATTACAGACCACTGTCACATGAACTGTATCCATTTTCGAAATAATTGGCTGACGCGTTTGGTACCTAATTGTTTTTTAATGCTATTTCAACCATTCTGTGATGATAACTGATAAATATATTCTCTTATATTTCAATTAAGTAATTTTTATTGCTCAAGTTGATCTTATGTCGATACAACTGTGTTTAACCAGAACATGGCTTAATTTAGTAAAATCTTTTTTTTTTTAAGTAAAATATTTGTATTTCTGTTTTGTAACAAAAAAAAAAAAAAAAGATTTTACTAAATAAAAACATCTGGAAATTCATGTATTCATTTTGTTGAAGAAAGAAAATATGTCTCTCTATTCTAAAAAAAAAAAAGTAACTAATGCTGTGTCACCGCTGTAGTAAATGAGTTTTTTGTGACCAGAGGTCTTTCTTCGCTAATATTAAGAAAACTACTGCATACAAAAATATTAAAATAGGTAGTATTGTTGAAAAATGTTTGATAAACACGCTGAAGCAAACAGATTTTAAATTGAAGAGTTATTTTAAGAGATATTTAATGTTAAAAATGCTCAAAATACTAGTTCCATTAAAAGTTTTATAGGAGCAAAAACTATACATAAGAATTTATTTATTTATTTATCTATACTCCTATTATAAAGAGGAAAAAATTGTTTATTTGTCGGAAGTAAGCTCTGGAACTACCAAACCGATTCCAAAAGTAATGGTATCAAAATGATGGTGTTAGTCCAACTTAGAACATAGGCTATATCTTATGTCGGTGCCACTACCCAAAAAGGGGTGTAGGAGCAAAAAACGTTCTAAAAATGCGATTTTAGCGTTACTGAAAGGCCTAGAAATATGAAATTTTGAATATTAGTTACTTATAAGATATAAATGATGTCTAAGAACAGTTCTTAAACAATTCAAAATTTAAAAGGGGTGAAAATGCACAAAAAGCGTTCCCAAAAACGTTCTAAATGGTCGTTTCTACACAATCTCAGGAAATACCAAACCGATTTAAAAAATAAGGGTGTCAAAATGACAGTGACAACAATTGCTCCAACATAGGCTATGTTTTATGTCGGTGTCACTACCCGAAAGGGGGTGCAGGAGCAAAAAACGTTCTAAAAATGCAATTTTTGCGTTACCGAATGGCCTAGAAATATGAAATTTGAAATATTAGCTACTTATTAGATATAAAGGATTTCTAAGAACAGTTCTTAAACAATTCGAAATTTAAAAGGGGTGAAAATGCGCGAAAAGCGTTTTAAAAAACGTTCTAATGGTGGTTTCTAAACAATCTCAGGAAATACCAAACCGATCTAAAAAATAATGGCGTCAAAATGATGGTGACAACCCTTGCTCCAACATAGGCGATGTTTTATGTCGGTGCCACTACCCCAAAGGGGGTGCAGGAGAAAAACGTTCTAAATTGCGGCTTTTGCGTTACGGAAGGGCCTAGAATCATGAAATTTGGAATGGTAGTTAGTTATGAGATATCAATGATCTCTAAGGACATTTTAAAAAAAAATCGAAATTTAAAAGGGGGTCAAAATGCGCAAAAAGAGTTGTAAAAAACTTTCTAAATTGCGATTTCTATGCAATCTCAGGAAGGACTGAACTGATTTCAAATATAATGGTGTAAAAATGATGGTGATAGATCTTGCTCCAAGATAGGTTTATATTTTATATCTATTTCCACTACCCCCAGAAGAGATGCAGGAGCGAAATGCGCGAAAAGCGTTCTAAAAACGTTCTAAATGCCGATTTGTCGGCAATATCTCAAGAAGAATGAATCTGATTTCAAACGTAATGGTTGGAAATTGATGTTGACAGTCTCTGCTCTAACAAAGACGCTATTTTATGTCGGTATCACTATCACCAAGACGTTGCAGGAGCAAAAAAGCGTTCTAAATTTCTATTTTTGTGATAGGTAGGGGCTAGCAACTTAAAATTAGGCAAGGAACATATTTATTAGATATAAATGATCTTTAAGAACAGTTTCGAAAGAATTGGATAATTAAAAAGGGGTGAAAATGCGCGAAAAGCGTCCTAAAAACGTTCTAAATTGCGATTTCTACTCATTCTAAGGAAATACCAAAGCTATTTCAAAAGTAATGGTTGCAAATCAATGGTGACAGTCCCTGCTATAACATAGGTTATATTTTATGTTGCTGTCACTACCATCTGAGGGTTGTAAAAGCAAAACATTTTCTAATTTGCTTTTTTTGCACAAGTGAGGGGTCTAACACTTTGAAGTATGGCACTGTATTTACTTACAAGATGCAACTGTTTCTAAGGACAGTTGAAAGAAAATTCCAAATTAAAAAAAAAAAATGAAGTGAGTGAAAACGTTATAAATTACCAAACCGATTAAAAAAATAATGATGACAAATTTTGGTGATAGAACCTGCTCAAACATAAGCTATATTTTATGTCTGTTCCACTACCACCAGAGGGTTGCAGGAGCTAAAAACTTTCTAAATTGCGATTTCTGTGATACTGAAAAGGCTAGAAACTTTAAATATGACATGGTAATTACTTATAAAATATAAATGCCCTCGAAGGAACGTCGAAAATAAATTCGAATTAAAAAGGGGTGAAGCGAAGGGGAGGTGCGAAAAGCATTCTAAAAAAGTTCTAAATTACGATTCTATGCAATTTCAGGGAATATAAACCGATTATAAAAGTAATAGTTGCAAATCAATGGTAACAGTCTCTGATCCTACACAGGCTATATTTTATGCCGGTGATTCTACCACCTGGGGTTCACTGGAACAACAAACGTTCTAAAAAAGGGTTTTAAAAGCTTTTTAAATTACGTTTCTATGGAATATTAGGAAATAACAAACCGTTTTCAAAATTAATGTTGGCAAATTAATGGTGACAGTTCCTGTTTCAACATAGCCCTTTATGTTGAGACAGGTGGTAGGACTTGGAATTTGACATGATGGTTAATTTTAAGATGTAAGAAGATGGTTTCTAAAAAATTCAAAACTTCAAATGAATACTGAAATAAACGTATTAATTGAGCATAAAAGTTTCAAAATATTTTCTAAATTATCATTTATTTAGTTTTATTTCATTTTATTAATTTAAGTCTCATTTCTGCCTAATGCAGTGTAATAATGATGTTTAATCAAACTGTGTTTTAAATATTAATTTTTGAATTATTCCTAAAAGTAATAAGTACATTTTAATTAAAAAAACCTTTTAATAAAATAAAATATTACCTTTTAATAAAATAAAATATTACCTTTTAATAAAATAAAAATTTAGTTAGTACCTTTTAATAAAAATTAGACACATAAATATCACTTGGCATATTTCAAATATTACGCGAGCAAAGCTGCAGGGTTTGCTAGTTATGGATATACATTAGAAGCTCGCGATGTGCAGACTGTATTTATTTTTTCAATTTAATTAATTTTTTGAGGTTTTTTTTTTTTTTATTTTAAATTCAAATTTTCAGCATTTCAAAAGCTATTTTTTACATTTTAAATTGTTGCCAATTATAAAATGAGTGTAAAGAATAAGATATTCTTTGAATTAAAAATTTATTTACATGTGGCTATTATAAACAGAAAGGAAAAACAATTCAAATTAGAATTAAATAAATGCGTGTTAAAAGCAGGAAAATATTGAAAATTCCGTCATAAAAAATGTATTTACATGTAAATATTAAAAAAGAAAGAACTTTAAAACAATAAATTCATTAATATGTGTTAAAAGCAGTATATGGGATGTCATATTTAAAATAGCCAAATAATAATATTGCCAAACAGTTTAAATTTAAAGATAGATTTACACAACACATTTATTTCATATTTTGATATGATCAATTAGTGTTGCCAATTCTAAGACAGTGCAAATAATAATATTTTCTTTCTAACAACAAAAGTATTTTGACATGAATATTAAACAAGTTGGAAATTGCACATCAAACGTGGCAAATGAGGTGCGTTCGTACTATATAACTAGTTTTATAAATATTTTTTGCACAGCATATCTTACTGCACTTCATAAGTGCATATCCATTTCATTCTGTTCGATAGGTTGTAACATTATTAAAATGCACTTTAAATAATTTTTTCCCATTGGCCGTCATGTAACGGAAAACTTTTGACTGTCCCTGTAATTAAACTATACATCCGATTTTCATAAAATTTTAAATGACTTGACAAAAGTTTGCAACAATTATATATTTAAAATTTCAGACCATTCGGTTGGATAGTTTTTACTCTGTTATATGCAGACAGACGGACCAAACGACGACTATAGGTGCTACGTATTTATATAATTACGAACGCACCTAAAAAAGAAAGTAAACTTTTGTGAAAAGTGCATCAGATATAAAATGATACATTTAAAATATCTTATTTAAAACAATTTTCTTATAGCTTTGTTAAAAAATACCGGAGGCAAGGACTCTGTCTACTTAGTTCATTTCATATTAGCTTATTTTCAAATGTTTAATTGATCTTATTTAATAAAACATGAAAACAGCCATTATATGTCTTAATAGCAGCTCATTCGGCCTTAAAATTCTACAATCAAACAGAAATAAATGGAAACCTGTTTATAGGGAGATCGCCACAGGGTTTTAATTATAATTCAATCTTCCATAATCATTTTAAAGCTGATCAAATTAACCTGTTTTTAGAGTTTGTGGTGTCTGAACAGGGGTTGATGAGCATAACTCGTAGGCAGCAAAGCCCCCTAGTACTTTTTTAAAAATCAAACGAAATACTTTTTTTAGCATTTGCAAAGTATGCTAAAATGGTTCTTTTTGGTGCAAAATAAAAGTTGTATTCTCATAACTCTTGAAAGTAATTATTGCCTGGATTACTTATGTTTGACACCAACTTTGGTTGTGAATCTATTTACAGAATATTAGCTGTATATTTTAAATATTTTACTAGAATAAATTACATATGTTACATTAAATATTAGGTTGTAGTGAAAGTTTTCTGCCAAATCACCATTATGTAATACTAATTATAATATATATAATTAACTGTAATATTATATATAACCATCATTCTGCGAAACCTTCACAGTGTCATATGATACAACACTAGTACCTAAAGCTGTACACTTTATTCTGTGACATTCTGTAGCTGACTTTTTGCAACAGAACTGGAAGTAAATGATGATTCTAATCTGGGAGCGTGATAGTTCCATTTCAGACACTTTGTACTTAATAATATTGATATTTTTTACAAATATCACAACATAGCGTTATAAAGCAAGTCTCTTTCTTTCAAATGCCAAAATTCGTAATATGAGCAAACACGTCAATGCAAACTGTTTGCACAGACCGTATTAGCAGTGGTGGGAAACTTTCATTACAACCTGATATTTTTTCAGCGACTTTTAGATTACCTTAATCCAAACTTTGGTATCTGAATGCAAATTATTCTGTAAAGTGTTCGGAAAAGTCGAGTGAAATCAATCTACATTTTTTTTTTTATAATTCGTCTTGTGTTGTCACGTTTATTTCTATATTTTTATTTATTATTATTGTTATACTTTGGATCTAATTTTTGTTCCAGTTTTTAAATTGTTCACTATTTTGAGGAATATGTGTTGATATTATACACTCAATAACAAAAAATATATAATCAAATGTGAAAGAACTGAAAAAAAGGTGACTTTTGAGAATTTTGACATTTTTTTTTTAGTAATTGAAAAATCTTTATTTTTCAATTTTCTTAGGTTATCTTGAATTTGATAAAATTTATATCTGTCTAAATTTAATGTGTGACAATTACATTTTTTAAGATTAAACGTATTGTTTGTTTTTTTACTGAAGATAAATATATCTGACCTTTTATATATATAATATTTCATATGTGTTTGAAAGTGTTAAAAGTATTTTATGTACTTAACTATAAAGATTACATAAAAATTTCACAAAATATGTTACTTATTTTGGAATATTAATGTAGTTACTACATTAGGATGGTATAAAAAGTATATTTTCTGAGAGTGTAAAAGAAAGATACTTGTTTGTGTGTATGTGTTGACAATGGAGATGTTAATGGCTAGAGAAATTTATTTCACCTAGAGCTTGGCTAGAGAAATTTATTTCACCTAGAGCTCTACAAATTTAATAAAGACTAAAGTGTAAAAAATATCAGATTTTTTTTAATTTAAATCAGATTTTCTTTATTTAAGTCAGATTTTTATGATTTTTTTCCATGTGTTAAAATACGGAATAGCTACCAATAGTTTTTGGTTTCCAAAACAATTAAACTTCTATTTGCTATCATAACCTATGTTTTCAAGCTTTAATTAATTACAATTATTAGTTAGTAATAACAGTAATTATAAAATCTTCATTCATTTGTATTTGTAGCATACAATAATGCCATATACATTAATATTTTGTAATAATTATATTAAAACCATACTAAATACTACTGATATTTATGTTTATTAAAATGATCAACAAATGCATTTAATATTTAATAGTTAACACTGCTTAAAATCAATAACTATTAAACAATAAACTCTAATTAGGAAAATAATATACATTTTTATACTATAATTACTAAAGTGATACTTAATAATATACACAGTAAGTAATTACAGAATTAATAAAAACTGCAAATAAGTATCATTTCATTAGTTAGTAGCATAATTAACAATACAAACAAATATCATTTGCAGTTTGTTTTGCATTACAGTTCATCATCTAAATCTAAACTTAAGCACATGTATGTGAATGCTAACCAAAAGAATTATGAAAATGATTTACATCCATTCATACACCCATACAGAGTAAATATAAAATAGCCAGTAATATCTGAAATCCTGAAAGTATGAAATAGCAGCATTATTAACACTCAGTAGGGATTATTTTAAAAAAAAAAGGGGGGGGGGGGTAGCGCTTTCTCAATCCCTAACTAATTTCTTTTAGTGTTCACAAGTAAAAAAATAAAAACATTTATTCACCCGCTACCAAAAGAAGCTCTTTCTGTGCTAACATTTTAATAACAATTAGTTCTTTTTTATTTTAGGCATTGTTTTATAATAGTTGTTGAGCAGTTGTCGTTCTTTGATTTCTCTTTAACTCCGATTTCTATAAATTTATTATTGCAAAAGTAGAATGAGAAAATAACGTACTGGCTACTTGTTCTTTTACCTGCAGACATTTAGTATACTTGCTGTGCTTATTTTATATAAAAGAATGAATAATTTAATTAGTTGAAGGAAATTCTGACATTTCAAATTAGATTTAAATATCATTTTTAAATAAAATGCTTTTATGCCAGATAAAGACTTGCTTTTTACAAACTTACTGTACTTAATTTTTCACAAGTCTAAGCTTAAAAAAATTATTTAAAGCTTTTTTTTTTTTTTTTTTTAGTTTATTCATAAGACAAAATACCTATAGAAACCTTCCAAATTATGTTCATCTTAGATTTTAATACTGTTTTATATAATTTTAAACATTTAGAAAATTTAGGATTTTAATCAAATGATTTTTTTTTAAATCATTTGATTCAAATCATGATTTAATCATTGATTTAATTCATTTCATTAAAATCGTTGGCACCCTAATAAGAACAAACAAAGACAGGTTTGAATGCACCTGATACTGATATTTTTCATTTTGATAATTTGGCAAGATATTAATTTAAAATTCTCATTGAATGCTAATGAACAAGCTTAAAATTTTGGCAGCTCAACAATATTATAATTGTTTCCATTCATGTGTGGAAAAAACATAGTATTTCAGGTTGTAAATGTTGCATCATGAGTGAAAGTTTATCATCCTATGACAGAATTCCGTCCATTTTATACTTAGTTAAACAAAACATGATTGATGAAAATATTCACCTCTGATATGACATGTGTTTTTCTGGGTGCTATGGGAACATTGCAGTAAAACCTGTAAAAAAAAAGTGTATAATGGAATCCTGCCTGAAATATTTCGTGGTGCCAACAAAAAAGAACACAATACATTTATTATAGATAGAATATCTACTAAAATGCAATCCTGCCTAAAATGTTAACTTCTTCCTTTGTGGTTCTGTCTAAGCAGGTTTTACTGTGTATATTGCATTTCTGGGAAAATTTCTGACTTTCACCCATGTGTTGTGTTTTTGCATTTTGAAATTGTGAGATCTTGTTTCACTATGAAGGTACAAAAAAAGAAAAATACATGTGTTTTATATGGTACCTCCTTGGTTGTAATGGTATATTTTGTTTAAAAAAGAAAAAATGAATAAAAAAAATAAATAATAATAATAAAGAAAGAAAGAACATGGAAGTCATTGTTGAATGGAATAAATCGCTATTTCCTTGGAAATTTTCCGATTTTACCATGTTCATACTCATAAAAGCATCCAAATTCATTCTTTTTTTCCCGATATGGTAAATTTTATATCTTCCTTTCAATAAAGTTTGTAAAAATTTTTCTATGTTACTTTTTATTCTCATTTTACGAAAGATGAGAAATTGCTTTTTTATCATCTTAGAGCTATTTTATACCTAATGCATACAGTCTTTTAAGTAGATTCTGTGAAAACTGCACACTTAGGAACCGAGTGTTTTGTGGATTATAGATAATCCCTTTGTTTACAGTTTATTTTTTAAAGTTGAACTATAAATTAGGAGCAACTGCACAAAAATTACAATGGAAAAGAAAAATATAATGTAACATTGGTTTAATATATTTAATAACTAAGTTAATTTAAAGAAAAATTAAACAAACAAACAAACATTAATGCCTATTTAAACTAACAATTTATATTTTGATTTGATTTTCTCTCTCTTTTTTTTTTTTTTTTTTTTTTTTTTTTTATAACCATGTACAAATTTTCATTTTCGAATGCTGGGTACAAAATATATAAATTTTCTTAAATCTTAATTTATTTCATTGGAAAACTGATAATTCAACACCACATTTAACTTTATCTATGAGCTTAACTGTTAATGGCAATTTTCACTGTTTATATTCCAACGTGTAGTGCGGATAATAGACATTTGTGGATTATAAATCGGTGGATTTCACATAGTTGACTGTATTTTATACTCTTGTATTGCATAGAGCCAGCTTTCGGGAGTCAATTTTATAATAATAATAACCAGTGCTTAATTTGGACTGAGTTCACCGGAGCTTAGCTCAAGTACTTCTTTCTTTTTAGTGAATATCTAAAAATTGGTCGGAATTCACCGGAGCTCATAAATACTGTGCTCCGGAGCCCAGTGGAACAGTGCTTTCGAAAAATCAAAGCCTAAATTATCTTTGTTTGCATTCTTTCATAGTAGTTACATATGTTATGTAGCGTGTTGTGCACATAGGGGCTATACTTTAGAGCTTGGAAATATAGACTCAATGGCTTCCGAGTGGCGATGAAGAATGTCAGAAAGAATCACGATTAACCACAACGGTACCTACTATTTTTACTTTTGGTCGTGTTATGTTTACGTACTCCTTTTTCTTAGTGTCTAAAATATTCTTTCTGATCAGTTTGTTAGCTCCACGTGTTGTTTAATTATCGCTGAAGCTCACAGGAGCACAGTTACAGCATTTATTTACTTTTAGTGAATATTTAAATATTAGTCAAAACCTATCAGTGCTTATATATACTGTGCACCAGAACAGCATTGTGTGTTTTGGTAATAGTACAAAAAAATCCTTGGCAAATAGGATTTTCTAAAAATTCTCCACTCCTGATTTTAATGTTTTTGCTGAATTTATTTATTAGATTTTATTATACAAAAATGCATGCAGGTATAGACAAAATTTATTTAAAAAAATATTTTGTTGAAGAGGAAATTGCTTTAAATTTAGAAAATAGTGTATGATTCTACATCTCTTCTGTTGATGTTATTAAATGTTAAAAGAATTGTAATACAGTAGACTTTCTGAAATCTGCAACCCTAAAATCCACAAACGCCTAAAATCTGCACATCATCACATATGTAAACAATGAAACTTTCAGTTCAGATGTAGGGGCAGAATTATAGAATTTTTTAGTTTTATATCATTCCTTTTGTATTTTAATATGTAATTCTCAATAGCACAACTGAACTCGTGGTTTTTCATGAAGTACGTATAAATTTATTTTTGAAAAAATCAAGATACTGCTGATATCACTGGTAATCACAATCTTTTTTCCAATTTACTTGTATTGGTTCACTTTCCATACTTGTATCGGTTATTAAGACTGGCTAAATCAGAAATAAAACTTCCTTACTTCATGATTTTGATATTAATTAATAGGGTATCTTTATGAGGCAAGTTTCATTGAATAATTCAAGGAAAATGTATCTCATCTATGCATATTTGCATATTTAATTATACATTATTAATTATTTACTTGACCTTTACTTTTAACAATTTAGTCATTTTTTTTTTAAATTGTCTTACTTTTTATCATTTTAGTTTGTTACTTTACTTAATTATTTTACTATATTGCAAGCATTCATTGTAATTTTGATTGCATTATTACATTCAAATTACTGTTTAAAAGTTGTAAACAAAGCAATGACCAGAAATCTGCAAAATTCTGAAATCCGCACAGCCTCTCGTCCCAAGCTGTGCGAATTTGAGGGAGCCTACTGTACTTACATTTTTAACTATGGATTCATTTTGTTAAAGTATCTCACAAATAATTAAAATACAGTTTCATTTCATGTTCTGTTAAGTTTGTTTTCATAAATATGTAAATTAAGTACAGTGAAACTCCAATCATCCGGGCCATTTTGGGCATAGTCCAAATATGTGAAAATCTGAATAATTAGGACAGTCATAAAAAAAATTATGTTGTAAAATGGTATATTGAAAATAAGATCACTTTTTTTCTGTTTACAGTTAAAAGAAATATAGTGCAGAACTTAAATACATTTAGCTCCTTTGAAAAAGGTGTCCCATACATGAATTTTATTCGGTCGGTACCACTTTTTTAAAACAGTTACCTTTACATATATAATCAAAAAAGTACTAAATAAGGCAAATATTACTTTTCTTTTTTACTGGTACCAAAAACAAATCCTGTATGCACTTTTTGAAGGTGCATTTATGCACCCATGGTCCTGAAGGGGGTTAAAAGTATTTAAAGATGTTAGTTGAACATTTCCAACAAAGTTAGTTATTTTGCTGCAGACTGTCATAAATGCTGATTTAGAATTTGTATGGTTGGAGACCGAAAATTCCAATTAAACGTAAATGTTATCATTGATTAAAAAGAAGAATTTCTAGAAAATTATATTTTTATGAACAATTGTATATTAGGGTGGAACTAAAAAATGAAGTTTCGAATTTTATATTCTAATAGTGATTATTTTTTTCCTTTTTAACTCCATAAAAAGAAAATATTTTTCTTTTAATTTTAAAATGATATTTTCCGGTTCCTCAAAGCGCCTGATTTTCCATAAAAAACGAAAAAAGCCAATAATTGCATGAAAAGGTTTTTAAGCTTATTGTTAAATTTATATTTTGCAAAATTAAATTAATTAAGTGTTAATGTCCTGTAATAAAGAGAATAATTTAGTTTGAGTGCCTTAGAAAAGTTAGCCCCACTTTATTTGACTTTTGTAGAAGCCAGCGCCGTGGGCGTCAGCTTTCATTGTCTCTGATTTATTCGGCTGCGACACATAACAAGTTAGTCCGATTTAACGGGTGTTAACAGTTTCTTTAATTATTTTTCGATAAACATTCGGTGTCAAAAATGACAAAATCTGTTAACGTACCTAAATCTAGATAATTGTTGAAGTGTCCTGTATTTCGTGAACCAAAACAATTAACATTAGACTGTCATCTTTGATGAACATATGAAAAAGTTATGAAACATTATTTTTGGGTTCAATTTAACTTAAAATCTGACAGCTGGAATCTGGTGCACACTATTTCTAAAATATCTAAAGCTGTTGATGATACAATTAAAAGTGTATTGCTGAGACCTTCAATTCCAACGGTTTCTGATACACAAATCATAAAAAAATGATTAGAGACTAGTGCGAGAAATGTCAAAATTTGAAGAAAAATATTAAGATTAGAAAGAATAATCCCACATCCAATATAAAATTGCAAAATATTAGGTAATCCTGTAAAAAACATTTCTTTGTGTAAAAGCACTAAATATCGTGTATCAGAACAAGAACGTCACTTTCTCAAAGACCAAAGAGAGATGGGGTGATGACTATAGGATCAATAGATATAAAAACTACAAAAAATGTGTAGCAAGCCTGGAAATGGAAATATCAAGGAAAAAAGTTATTTTAAAACAAAAAAAAAAAAAAATGATGTTTTGATTGAATGATCGTCAAGTGTAAAAAACAGTTCGGAAGGAAATAGTTCAATCGGTTGTTTTTCTAAACCTGAATTTGATAATCAACACGGTGAAAGAACCGGAGTATTAGACAGAACTGCAAATATTATTGCAAATGGCACCTTAGAAGATATTGGCATTTCTGATGATAATAAAGAAAAGGTAACTGAAAGAAGGACTTGAAGACGACAAAGAGAAAAGCAAAGGAATAATTTGAAAGAACAGGAAAGACCAAATGAGTTAATTTTAGAAGGTTAGTATTTTTATGGCAGAAAGGATAACGCTATGATAACTGAAGCAGAGGGGAAAAAGTATAAAGAATCATTAAAGACGAACATCTGGTCTCAGTTCAAAAACCAGGATAAAAATATATTGGTCATATTTCATTGACATCTTCTTCTTATATTAATATAGCCACTGCAATTTTGGTGTATTTTCAAAATAATAACACAGACATTTCAAGTTTGAGAGTTATTAGGTGAAACAGAAACGCCTTTAATGCAGGATGCAAATCTGGAGTTGTTAAAACATCAGAAGCAATACCCTAAAAACTTTATAATGGATAATTTGATTATTACATGCAAATGAACTTTTTTCTTAGATACTTATTTCAACATCTTGCTGAAAAACTACGGGTACAAAAGGATTTTCTGGACCAGTAGGAAAGCGACTTGAAAAAATGCGAACATATTGAAATTATAGACTATAAAAACATTGATCCTATCTTGACGGTCTGATCGGATGAAGAACTTAAAAAAAGTACAAACAGGGGATACACCTGAATTTTAGATTTTCCTTGTCATACTCAAACAGTGGAAACGTGCGTCAAAATTGTCCTGAGAGCTACGTCAACCGTCTTTAAATATTAAGCAAAAGACGGCTTAATCTTGGGAAAGTTGAATTCCCACAATGTAATGACAAAGTTTGCCTAAAAAGACAGTAGGTTGAATATCCAATTTAATTAATTCATAACAAAGGGAGGTAAAGAGGGTGGAAGTCGATATTTAACCACCTCCTCGTGGTGACTTCTGGATAGTATTTGCTAAATAAAAGTAGATATGAGCTAACAGCTATGTTGTTTACTTTCAGTTACTTTATACTGAAATTTCAAAATTTTGACCTCTTTGAGGAACCGGAAAACAACTTAATTTAAAAAAACCTTTTCAGCCAAAAGTTTAGACATCCAAAAAGGAAAAAAGTTTTCACTATTACACATTAAAATAAAAAAGTTTTTTTTTTACCCTATACTTAAGTTCCACCCTATTGTATATAGATTGCATGCATTTCAATAAGTTTTTTTTTCGCCTAATATTGATCTGGATATACCAATCGGCAATATATATCAATGGATATATATCTTAATATATATATATGTATTATTTATTTTCAAAATATCATGAAGTTTCATATTTTTTAGATTTTCAAAATATAAAGTTTGATATTCTTTATATTTTCAAAATAATGTGTATGATATTTTTAATCAAATGAAGTGTAAATGAATTTTTTAACTATTATTGACTATATTGTTCTGTAGATAAACAACTTTTGCTCTGGCAATCTTTTTTAGTATTTTAATATCCTTATTTACTATTTTAAGTTCATAAAATATGTTTACAAAACTCATATGAAAATTTCTTACTTGCACATAATTTTTTCAAACTTAAACTGTGATTTGTAATTAAACAGGAATGCAATGTTATGTAATATTTTCATTATTTTTCCAGTAATCAGCATTCAAAAAACACAGCTTACTGTACAGACATTTTTCCATTGCAGACCTGTGTAATTCAATTGTGATCCTATGTTCTTGCGTGATTTTTGTTTGTATCCAAATGCATCATTTGTTTTTTCATGTTTGTCAGATATTTTAGAATCACTCTATCCGTAATACCAGGTATCCCAAAAAAATGACGGATTTATTTGAAAATTTATATTTTATTTTTATTTTTCTTATATTAAATTGATATAATTTAAGTATTATTCTGTGTCTCAAAATTTTCTTTTTTGGCAAGTACATTGCAGCAAATGATACATTTCTCTCACTTGCCATTTCAAAAGAAATTCTAAATAGGCCTTCATAACCACTAAAACCACCAGAAAGTTTTATAAAGTTTAAAAAAAAAAAGTACTCTAGAATTTTTATTTAAAGCTTTTTAAATTATTTATTTAACTTATTTCTGTCTGATATATATATTTAACTCTTTTTTTAAAGAAATTTCTGGTTCAAATCTAAATATATATATTTGGTAGCAGTCGAATTGACTGCTAAGGCGCTTCTAGTGTTAAAACACCCAGTATGATATGAAGTGTCCTTTATGATATGAATAATAGGTACTTTTCCATTAAAGGACACCACTTGTAATTTTGCTCCAAATGTGGTAAACTTTTTATTTGACCTTAAAAAATATAGTAACCTGATTCTTGCAGAAATGATTTTATTCAAGATTTGTTTTTCCTGTGAATTTCTTATTATTTTTTCTAAGATTTAATATGGCATGCACAATACGGCAATCTCCAAATCATGAATACTCTGTGATAAAATTCTTCCAGGACAAAAGCATTATTTATATTATGATATTTTTTCAAAAAAACATATGATAAAATTATGCATTCTTGATAATAATATACCAAAATGGCACAACAACAACAAGAAAAGGGCATATATACAGAAATTTGGGTTTATAAGATTCCTGCATTTCGTTACTACCTACTCTTTGATTTTTTTAAAGCTTATTACTGAGAAGTTTCTGAAAAAAAAGCAAATACTTCCATAAATGGTAAATATAGTTAGATATATTTATAATACTATTATTCTCAGTTGAAGCTTTGAGGGGGAGTACCCAGTTGCAATGCAACTCCACTCCCTATGTATGAGTACTTGGGTAATACATCTTAGAGGAGCCATAAAAATTACGTCTAACCATTGTGCTATACAGGATAATCAATTTAAAAGAGTACCCATTGGTTTTTCTTATTACTCTTAAATCTGATGGATGTGGCAACTATTCTAACACTGAAGTTTAATTGTATGAACCATGTTTAAGTGTGGGAGACAATTTCCAACACTGTTGAATGTTACAACTTTATTTGCAAGATAAAACAGAAATGGAGACCCACAATCTTACTTAATATTGTGATAATTTTATTTTTGAAAAACAAAATTTAATTCTATTTTTTTTACATTATCGTTCCTTACAGCAAATGTTGAAAATGTTTGCCACCATTTTGAATGTAAATATGAACATGTCAGACCAAGTTTTGTTACACACTTCGCAACATTGTTGGTGTTATTGACAAGATTTCTTCAGTTATGATTTGTTTTAATTCATCGATGTTTGCAGGACTTCTCTGGAAAACCCTATCTTTGAGATAACCCCACATAAAAAAATCTCACAGAGTGAGATCTTGTGACCTTGGTGGTCAGAGGCCTATTGAAATTAAGCAGTCATCAAAGAATTCTTTAAGCACTTTCAAATCATTTGCACACAATCAGATTAAAAATTACTAATGATGTTCACGCGAATTTATGTTTAAAAAATGAGTTTTCGCATTTAGAAAGTGAAAATAACGATACCTGCACATTAAATATAGACACATTAAATAAGTAATGATGTTGAAAGTCTTGCCACATATATTATAGATGGGTAATTCCACGTGTGACTTACACGACATTTGAGAATTTCAGTAAGATTTAATTTTGCATTGAAACTGAAATTAAGAATATATTTAAACTTTTATTATTAAATCATAGAAAGGGAAAGTAAATTAATACTTTTGTAGTGTTTATATTATAAATTAAGGTGTTTTTTAATATTTAAAATATTAAAATGTATGTTTGTGACTGACACGACAAAAAAGGAAGCTGGTTTATACTTGCCTTCACTTATATTTAAAATTCTGCTCTATATTTAATTCTTAAAAATTAAAATTCACATGAACCTACTAACAACAGTTTATAAAATAATAAGAAAAATCAAATTCCAGTTTAAAAATTTTTTTAAACTTTTTATTTGAATTATTCACCTGTGACTTACACGACATCTGCAAATATCAAAATTAGATAAGAATTATTTTCACACAAATACATCATATAACATTTCTTTTGGTATTTGCAAAGCTTATATGCTTATGCCAAATTTATTCCACTAAAGTTGAAATTGAATTTACGTTTCATAGAGCGATCAAATGTAGGTTCTGGTAGTTTTCTGTTGATTTCTTTAACATGAATGTAACACTCATCATCTATTTCAGGCCAATAAAACTTTAAATTTTCAACATTGAAATGCAAAAATTTTACTTTTGTTTCTTCATCTTAAATAATTAATACTTGTCCTACAAAATATTTAACACATTTTCTCCCAGCAAAAGGAACCAACACCCAATCTCCTGCTTTAATCATATCCTTATCTCCAGCGTTAAACACATCTTTATCTAGTTTCGACTCTGTATCACGTTTACTGGTTTTACCTGTAAGAAAATTAAACCTTATATTTGGTTTCTCAGAGGAAATATGTGAGCACTCTATTTCATAATTATTTGAAGAACGAAAGCAGTGATAGGTTCTAGTGTCTGGAATATTATGAACTTCTCTTCCATTAGGGCACCACAGTCTGTCCATGTTTAACTTTTCGCAGTCAATATCCTTTTCATCTACATATATTATATTTATATTTGGGCATATTATTTTGGCACAATCTGCAAATTCTTTAGCATTTCTGGGATCAATTTGACGGCTGTTTGTAGATTCCCTTAATCGTCTCTTCACAGTTCCTCCTAAACCATCAATGGGTCCTTTGCCATGGGCTGTGGCAGAGAAATGCCAGATTATTTGCATATTTTGAAGTGTAATGTATGACAAGGAATATTTTTGTTTGAAGTGTTGGCCTGTACCATCTGACTGATAATGAATGGAAAATATTTTGTGCTCAGGATGATTCTTTTTGAAATTTTCAAGTATGACATTATTAAAACTAACAACTGCACATTTATCATGTGTCAGATAGTCAGAAACTACAACATATGATTCAAAACAAAGATCCATATTGTCATTTTTATAGTACAAAATTGCAGTATAGAGAGTACAGCTTTCTGAATTCCAGTGTGCTGATTGTATTTCATCCTGATATTGAAAATTATAGTTTTCACTAAAATCTATGTGCAGTATTATGGCATCTGATGACAAATGTTTTTTTAAGTTTTCAAAATTGTCCGCTTGAGATTTTCGTATATATTCGTGTTGTAGAAACTGTGGTACTTTCTCTTTTAGTTTATTAAAAATTTCTGACATTGTTCCAGATAATTTTTGCCGTGTAATTTTTCCTTGCTCATCTTTTAGCCACTGCTGATATTGTACTTCATCATCACCAATTTCTTCTTGTTCCGCATGTTCATCAAGAATTAATTCTATTTTTCTTCTACAATTCTCGCATTTCGATAGCATACAATCATTTTTTTCACTGCTACATACAATTTCATTTATGAAATCTGATGTTCTTTTGGGTAAATCTTTTGCAGCTAGCAATAATAGTCTTATGTTCTCATGGTAAATGCACAAACATAAATTTCCTGGAGTTTCTGACCGAAGACATATATGTTTGGGACGAAGCTCACTAAACTTACTTAAGCCTATTTCTTTATTGGGATGTTCTTTCTTAAACAATTCACATGTGTCTCCCCCAATGTAAAAAATAAGTAACGCTTCTGAATTTTTTGTTTTCCATTCGATCTGATAATAACAAAATCTTTTCTACCAGGAGCTTGATAAGAAATTGTGTCATTGTTGAAAAAATCTAAGACAGATTGTTTAACTTCATTTGAAATACATCTGTCACCATGCAAGTGTTGGAGTTTGGGTTCTTTCAGAATATTTGGTGAAAAGTGCATTGCTAACCTCTTAACTACAGCTGAACATTTTCTAGGGCTTTGTGGAAGACCCCTTTTAGCTTTTGCAACTGCTTTGCCAAAAGAGCAGCGTGTCTTGTATATTTTTGTAGGACTTATCTTTTCAGCAGAAGTTCCTTCAGTATTAGTTTTGGTTTTATATTTCATTCTATGCTTCCTCTGTTCCTCTCTGCGCTTCTGTTTTAGAAGTTCTTTTTTATCAAATGTCAGAGATGTCTTAATGTTTTGCTTCCTTTGCCTTTGCTTTTCAGTTTGTTTTCTTTTAAACTCTTCATATTTTCCTCTTTCTTTTAATTTTTCTATTTGCTTTCGTTTTCTTTCAGCTGCTGATCCAGCCATCTCTGAAAAAAAAATTAGAAAATAATTATATTATGTTATTTTAAGTGTTTATGTGAAAACATTTAAACTATTTAAAAGCTTTTTGTGACTTACACGACATCTTTTTAAAGCTAAGTTTAAAGTACTGTAATGCATAGAATGACAAAAAAAATTTCCATTTTATTTTAACCTTTAAGAACAAAGAAAATACAAAAAAGAATTTTAATAGGAACATTGAGTAAGTCTGTATATAAATAAATGCATCTTTTGTGTGACTTACACGACATGTAAACAAACAAACAGTAACCCTATTTTTTTTTTTTATTCTTAAATTAAAATTATGTTTTTGTTATTTTAAAATAAAGAAAAATAGTTAAAAAGTAAATACAAAAAAGTAGAAAAGCTTACCTTTAATATTTTTCTCTCCAGAACAATTTCTTTCAGGACAAAAATAACATACTAAGAGCTGAATCAAAGATGTCTCACAAACTAAGTTCACTGTTGCCACAAAACTCAATATATTGAAGTAAAATTATTGATTATATAAAATGTAATATATATTTGTTCAAATAGTGTTAATAATTTTATGGTTATTTACAAACAAAAAATCATCACTCAGGTATACATTTACATGGAAATGACCAGATGTGGATAATACAAAAAACAAATGGGTACTCTTTTAAATTGATCATCCTGTAGATATATTACAATAAAAAATAAATAAAGATAGTATTAAAAAGGTAATGAAATGTCTTTATCTCAAGAGATAGAAGATTAAGCAATTAGAAATGTAGAAAAGGTCGATAATTTCAGATTGGCTTATGCGAGATTAGGAGGCAGAGCTTCCTTGGAATGAACCAAGTAGTCTGAAAATTGAATTGAGAAAAGAAGAATTCTCAGAAGAAATGAGAAAATATAACTAGAAATTTAAATATTGAGATAGAATAATGACTAGAAAGTTTAATATAGAATAAAGGTGTTTAAACTGTTTAAAAACTGTCGAATAACTCATCATATTTGGATCACGAAAAAGCATGATAATGTGAAATATTTAAGATTAAATATAAAAGTAGCATAATTTATAAGAAATTAATGAAAAATAATTTATTTTTTGTGGATGCAGTCATTCATAGTGCAGATAATCTTCATAAAACAGTCAACTTTATGTTGGTTTTGCAGTGAAATATTAATTAATTTTCCTTCTTAGGAATTTTCCATTGTATTTTGTATTTAATAAAACAGTTATTCCTTTCAGTAAACTGTATGCATATCATTGACTTACCATTCCCATCATTAGTTAGCTTCCAAATGTATTTTTCCTTATAGTTATGCCTGGCTTCTTAGTTTACTTTGTTACCAATATTTGGGCTTGACATGAAGTGGTGTTTGTCTAATGAAAAAATACCAAAAATTATTTTTTTCTTTTGATATTTTCTTTACATATTTTATAAATGAACTTAAAATGTTAACAAGTGTGCTTGTGTATTTTCTTGGATGCACTTAAAATATTGTTATAAATTATCTTCTGTTCTTGAGATAATTCATCACTGTGCCTTTAGTATGTGGCGAGAACAAATGATGTTAACATCAGAAATACTATATATGATGGTTTTTACCTGTATTCTGTAGCCCAGGTTTGTCCCCTTGTATTATTGTTTGTCCCCCTGCCCCTTGTATGTTTGTTTCTGTATGCACAATGGAGTCTGCAAGTTTCCTGCATAGACAAAGACTGGTCCGAATGTACCTGATGCTCAGACTTTAGATTTTTTTTTTTTTTTTGCTATTTTATATTGAACAAAATGAGTCTCATATTTCCAAATTTTTCAAGTTCGCTGGTGATTTTGTCTCACTCATCAAATCAATCCAAATTATTTCTTTTAGTTCAACATAGTATATTTTGTAATATTTTCAATAAAGTTTATTTAGAACTCTTACAGTGACTCTTTTTTTATTTTTCATGATTTTTTTTTTAAGTGTCCATTTTCTTGAAAATGTAAAGTTTGTTTTTATCTATCAATATTATCTTATTTGATGCCTTATCCATCCAGTCGTATATTTTATATATCTGCATGGAATACAATTTTGGGAATTGATTTAAAAAATACTATTAAGAATTTATATGTATTATTTTTTTACTTTAAGAAAACAGAAATTTCCTATGACCAACAAAGTTCTCTTTACAAGGCAACTTTGCTAAAATGCTCTGTAAATTGTAATTTGGTAAAAAAAAAAAAAAAAAAAAAAAAACAAGTGGGTAAGTGTGATCACAGATCGCACAGGGGGTTTCGTTTAACATTCCTTTCAAAACACTTTATCCTTTTGAAAAATTTGTTAGTTCCACATTTTGCAACCAGGGGTGCTCTCTATTCTAAACAAACATCTATCCGAACGAAACTCCATTTTACATACTATCCGTATATATATTAGTCGAAGGGATTGGGCCCATAGCACGCGAGATAAGTAGGCACCCCTGGCGGTAAAAAGTGGAACTAAAATAGGCAAGGCTATGGTGCATAATATGAAAGAATGGTCAAAGGGGTGTCGGCTAAAGTTGGAAAAGTGCTCCCCGGGTGAAAAGGGCGGAGGTTAGAAAAATTGCTTAAAATATACAAGTTAGAGCCCGGAGGAGTAAATAATATAAGACTTTTTGAAAATTTTATGATTTGTCATGTGGTCTGAGGTATTCAGCTATACGTATGCAAAAATTCATGTCTCCAACTTAATTAGGGGCTCTCTTAGAAAGAATTGCTTAAAATACATATGTGGTAGCTCAAAGGGTTAAACGTAAGACTTTTTCAAGATTTTATTATTTGTCGCCTGGCTTCAGGTGTTCTGCTATAAGTATGCAAAATTTCAAATCTCCAATTTAATAAGGGGCTCGGTTAGAAAGAATTGCTTAAAATACGCATGTGGGAGTCCAAAGGGTTAAATGTACGACTTTTTCAAATTTTTATGATTTGTCGTTTGATGCGAGGTGCTCAGCTATAAGTATGCAAAATTTCACGCCTCCAACCTAATTAGGGGCTCACTTAGAAAGAATTGTTTAAAATACACATGTGGGAGCCCAAAGGGTTAAATGTACGACTTTTTCAAAATTTTATGATTTGTCGTTTGATGTGAGGTATTCAGCTATATGTATGCAAAATTTCACTCCTCCAACCTAATTAGGGGCTCACTTAGAAAGAATTGTTTAAAATACACATGTGGGAGCCCAAAGGCTTAAATGTACGACTTTTTCAAAATTTTATGATTTGTTGTTTGATCTGAGGTGCCCATCTATAAGTACGCAAAATTTCACGCCTGCAACCTAATTAGGGACTCACTTAGAAAGAATTGTTTACAATACACATGTGGGAGACCAAAGGGTTAAATGTACGACTTTTTCAAAATTTTATGATTTGTCGTATGATGTGAGGTATTCAGCTATAAGTATGCAAAATTTCACGCCTGCAACCTAATTAGGGACTCACTTAGAAAGAATTGTTTAAAATACACATGTGGGAGCCCAAAGGGTTTAATGTACGACTTTTTCAAAATTTTATGATTTGTCGTATGAAGTGTGGTGTTTATCTATAAGTATGCAAAATTTCAAGTCTCCAATATGTATAGTTTCTGAGAACGGGCTCTGTGACGGACAGACAGACAGAGGAGCGAGACGAATAGGGTTTCGTCAGATGAACGAAACCCTAAAAATAGGTTGCTGAGTAAGGTATTCGAAAAATTCCCACATCTGATTATATATGTTCTTGGTATTTGCTTCTGCATTGATTTTATTTGATGTATATGCCCCATGTATTTGGATATATATATAAAATATGTTACAATTTTTTTTTATTGAAAAAAAATGCTTTAAATTTTGCAATTAATGTCTGATATGCAAGTGAAGGGAACAGGCCATACACTACCAATACTGTAGAACATTATGGTTCTAGTACTTTCTTTGCTAGAAATTAAGTCACTGCTTCAGGTGCAGCTGTTTGTCTACAGGGCGATAGGCACACAAATAGACAAATGCACAATTGAATACATTTTCAAGTGGCAGAAAAATTACAAGATGTCCGATTATGGAAAAGAGGCGAAGTAAAATGCAAAGGAATTGTCAGTAGAAAATATGAAAAATTTGATTTGCATGCAGATTTGATTGGCGCTCTGTTGAATAGAACATGTGCCCTGCACATATTTTGCAGTTCTGATAAATAAAAGTGCCTTATGTTGGAGTACCTGTATTGGAGAGTAAAAATATACACAAAGCAGATTCAAAGTTTTTGTTCAAACTATTGCAAGCTACATTATATTTGCATCCTTCGTTTTGTATACAGCTACAAGAACAATTTTCAAAGTAATTCAAACCTTAAACAAGTAAGAAAAATCATGCGTACAGCATAGATTATGAAACACTCCCTGAAAACTTTCCAACACTCCCTGAAAGCTTTAACGAAACTTTGTTACTTAGGGAAATAAGATAACCAAGTAAACATTTAAAAATCTGATTTCAGTAGTTACCGCCCATAGCCAAATATGTATTCCAATTCTTTTGAACAGCCCTGTATTCGATCTGTATGTTGATATATATACTACAGTAGACTCCCTTAAATCCGCGAACGCCTAAAATCCGCGTATTTTTCAGATGTAAACAATGAAATTTACAGTTAAGTTGCAGGAACAAAATTCAAGATGGCGCCGAAATCGGCAACTACCGCAATGTTTTTTTTACTAAATTTTTTGTTAATCATTCTCTTTTGGCTATTACAGCTGATTTATTACTAAATAAATTTACACTACTTTTGATTTTGATATAAATTAGCATATCTATATCAAAAATCCCAGGGTACGAAATGGAAAAATCCACGAACCGGAACGCTATTTTAAAATTATTGTTCGCGGAATTTTTTTTTTTAATTATAGACAAATTTATTTCTAAACATACAAAGCAGTATAAGAAAAGCATTCAGGACTCTAAATAACAATGGAAAAGGTTACAGTGAGCGCAATAAGCTATATATACTGATAATAGCATTAACACTGTTCTCCTTGCTATCACTAGATGGCAGCATAGGACTTTTGGAATCGAATTGAATCGATTTCATTTGTAATATTTTTATTTTACATAATTATTTTAATAATTACTTACTTTTAAACTAATAAATTATTTTAATATTTTACTTATTTCAATGTTTCACTTTATTGTAAGCATTCATTATAATTTCCCTTGCTTAACTACCAATCAAATTAATGTTTCAAAAATGTAAACAAATCAATGACCAGAAATCCGCAAAATTCTAAAATCTGCACAACCTCTGGTCCCAAGCTGTGCGGATTTGAGGGAGTCTACTGTATATAATGGGAAAATTTAGTTTAGCAAGAAAATGCATAACAGGTTGAAATTCATCTTTCAGCAATTTATACTAATAGATTGAAACATACTTGAATACTTTTGTACAGCCCTGTAGTTTACCTAGTACCTTTATTACATGCCACTATTTAGCTAAAATTTAATTCAAACTAAAACACACTTAAAACTACTGAAATTACATTTCCAGAAATTATCATCCGTAGACGGTATGTATCTAATTCCTTGCGTGGCCCTGTATATTATTTTATCTATATTCTACAAATATTTCTTAGTACACTAAATTCAGTTCAGCGTAAAAATGCATAACTCCTTTAAAACCTACCATTAAGCAATTTATGCTCATACTCAGTGACCTTTACGAATTCATTTCTGTAGCTCTGTATATGAACTATAGCATTTATACGCACTTTATAGTATGCATAAATATAGTGAATAAGTAGGTAAGTGTGATCACAGATCGCACAGAGGTTTTCGTTTAATATTCCTTTCAAAACACTTTATCCTTTTGAAAAATCTGTTAGTTCCACATTTCGCAACCAGGGGCGCACTCTATTCTAAACAAACCTCTATCCGAACGAAACTCCGTTTTATATACTATACGTAGATATATTAGTCGAGGGGATCGGGCCGATAGCACCCGAGATAGGCAGGCGTCCCTGGCGGTAAAATGTGGAACTAAAATATGTAAGGCTATGGTGTATAATATGAAAGAATGGTCAAAGGGGTGTCGGCAAAAGTTGGAAAAGTGCTCCCCAAGTGAAAAGGGCGGAGGTTAGAGAAATTGCTTAAAATACACAAGTTAGAGCCCGGAGAAGTAAATAATATAAGACTTTTTGAAAATTTTATGATTTGCCGCGTGGTCTGAGGTATTCAGCTATATGTATGCAAAAATTCATGTCTCCAACTTAATAAGGGGCTCTCTTAGAAAGAATTGCTTAAAATACATATTGGGTAGCACAAAGGGTTAAACGTAAGACTTTTTTAAGATTTTAAGATTTGTTGCCTGGCCTCAGGTGTTCTGCTATAAGTATGCAAAATTTCAAATCTCCAATTTAATAAGGGGCTCAGTTAGAAAGAATTGCTTAAAACAAGCATGTGTGAGGCCAAAGGGTTAAATGTACGATTTTTTCAAAATTTTATGATTTGTGGTATGATATGTGGTGTTCAGCTATAAGTATGCAAAATTTCTCGCCTCCAACCTAAATAGGGGCTCACTTAGAAAGAATTGTTTAAAATGCACATGTGGGAGCTCAAAGGGTTAAATGTACGGTTTTTTCAAAATTTTATGGTTTGTCATTTGATGCGAGGTGTTCAGCTATAAGTATGCCAAATTTCACGCCTCCAACCTAATTAGGGGCTCACTTAGAAAGAATTGTTTAAAATACACATGTGGGAGCCCAAAGGGTTAAATGTACGACTTTTTCAAATTTTTACGATTTTTCGTATGATGTATGGTGTTCAGCTATAAGTATGCACAATTCAAGTCTCCAACATGTATAGTTTCTGAGAATGGGCTCTGTAACAGACAGAGAAGCGAGACAAACAGGGTTTCGTCAGATGAACGAAACCCTAAAAAAACCTATATAATTAAAAATGCATTTCGAGCAATCATTACTAATATACAGTAATTCGGATACAATATAGTATCTGAAATCTTTTCAAATACACCGCAAACAATTTCCCCTATACCATTATGAACGGAATTCTTTTGTGTGGCCCTGTAAATGAACAATAACTATTCTTTGCATCGCATATTCAAAAAAATGCATATTTTAGTGGGCTTCATAAATGAATTTCAATTTTACTATGTTTGAAAGAGAGTAACACCATTAAAAATCATTTGAAACGATTTTTTCCCATTGGCCGTAATGTAACGGAAAACTTTTGACTGTCCCTGTAAATGAACTAAACATGCTACAAACTTCTTTTGAAATAGGGAACGCGCTATGGTAGAGATTACTAACATCCAAAAATTTCAGAACGATCCGAGCATGGTTACGAGAGTTAGAGCGTGGACAGACGGCCAGACAAACCGAAGTCATAAACACTTTGGAAAGCGTTAAAAAGATTAAGTAAAGGCATAAATATTTCAAATGGACGTAAAATTCATCCTTAAATAATTAATAATAAAAACAATTGTCAAAAATCTTCACCAATCAAATTTATTGTTTCTATTTTGCTGCTCTCTTATAAAGGTACTCTAATTTAAGCAAAATGAACTAAAGTAAGTCAGTGTTAAAAATTAACCACATACTCCAGGTTTTGGCTCATAAAAGCCACAATGTTCCAAAATGTGTGATATCAAATACATTTGTTAAAAAAAAAGACAATTCATCAGGGGCGCGCCGTTCCAGTGTGCAAAGTGTGCACCGCACACAGGCGCCAGAATAGTAAAGGCGCCAAATACTTTAGGCGAAGCTGAAAAATTTTAAAAACTTTTATCCAATTGAAATTTATTAAAGCAGTATTTAAAATCGAAAGTGTGTCATTTCTGATGACACATTTATGAGTTCATTTTTACTTTTAAGATATATGAAATTTGCAGATGCTCGTCAGCGGCGTAGCTTTAAGGTAGGGGGGGGGGGGGGTCTCAAACCGAAAGGCGCCATTGAAATTTTAATTGAATATTTTATAGATTTGCTTCGAACAAATTATAATAGTTCAAGCGCTAGTTTCACTCGCGTACAGAGAGTCCATACAATAAATTTATTAATTTCTAACTACAATCTTACAAAATATAGTTGTTAAATGAATAATAAGACTTTGCAAATAACTCGGAATTATTTTATTAAATATTTTTTCAATAATTGCCTTCAATAATTGAATTCAATCGGAATGAAAAACGCTGACTATTTATCATTGTGATCCGTCTTACCTAAAACAAAGGCCTTGTACAAAGTTTAATATTGCCATTGTGCCAAGTACGCTTTGAAAGGAAGTTACAAAGTTGCATGGCCATTTTGGTCTGTGCCACGTATTTTCAGATAGGTTTTTAATTAATATCTCAGCTAATTACTGACAATTCTTTTGGAAAATCATTATCGACAGTCTTTGGATGATTTCGCGTCGATAGGTACCTCGAACTCTCCTCAACTCCCCCAGCAAGATAAAGTTTATGTATAAAGGAAAACTGCGATTTTCTGAAAAATTGTATGACCTAGGATAATCTCTATAGTTTTCCTGAAGAGGTTTAAATAAATTCCTAATACTTCTAATTTTTTCGTAATTTTATTTTCAGTACATTTGAAAAAAGTAGGGGAGAGCCATACATTGTCATGCATTTTCGACGAATTTCTGAAAATATAATTGTATCTATTATTGTGTATATTTTTGAGTTCTGCGTTACGAGGTTTTTCGAACGATCCCCTCCCCCCCATTTTGTCTTAAATACGTACCCGTTCACTGTGTGAAAATGAGGGAAAAGCTGCTAATTGTTGAGATTTGTTATGTAAATGTTTTTCATAATTTTTGGAAAATTGTATGGGGTAGTAATGAACAAATTAAAACTTTAAAATAACCTCTACTGATAAAAAAAATGAGTTAAGAGGAGAAGAGTGAGTGCTTAGTAATATCCAGGCCAAAATCTTTAAAACAATATCTCACATGAAAAAATTACTTTTCTTCCCCACGAGGGGAATGCCACCTAATAGTCTGGGATAAAGTCCCGCATCGGGTCGGGTTACCCGCTTTTACCCGAACCCGACCCGACTCGCACTCGGCGCTATATTTTCGCGTTGCGGGTCGGCTCGGGTTGACTTTAACTATTTTTGTTGCGGGTCGGGTTGACTTTTTGACTCTTGCGGGTCGGATTCGGGTTGACCCGATTTTTTAAAAGAATGTGAAAAATATTTTTCACGTTAAAAGCCTATATAAAAACGCTGATCAAAGTTTCACAAAAGCAAAATGCGTGCCTGTCTGTTTTATCTTTAGTCGTCCTTTCACGAGTCTTCGAAATAACAAATTGCATTATATTTTTATCGTATTTTAAAAATACAATACGCAGCAAAACTTTAAATGGTCCTTCCTGTCTATCACACAGTAGTTGTCAAAGTTAGAAGTATCAAGACTTATAGAACATTAGCAATCGCAATCTGTTTTGCAATGATTAAAAATGAATTTAACATTTGGAGATTCAAATTTTAAATCTCCACAATTCCTAAACTACTTGACTAAATGCCTTTCTGTTTAGTTTTCTTAAGTAAAATTTAATGACAAAGCAAAATATGATGTAAAAATTATTGCTTTTGTATTTAAAATTTTAGAGTTCGGTACAATTTTAGAACTATGAAGATCAGGGTTCGCAAAGCTGGGCCCAGTTCGAAAAAACCCGGTGGGTTTTTTCAGAATGGGCCCACTCGAAAAAGCCCACTGAAAAACCCATAATGTGGGTTTTTTCAATTTTCAGAAATATTTAAAATTTTAAACAACATAAACATTTAATAAATTTAAGTCATTTCAGTGAATTTTGAAAAAAAAATTAATACATAAAAGCCATTACATAAACACATGAGGTAAAATAAAAATGTATTTTAGCACATTGAAATACTTTACTAACATAGAACATAGTAGGCAACATACATAGTACATAATTATAGGTAAAGGACATAAGAATGAAAGACATAAGAATGTCTTTATATAAAAAATTCAAATGAACTATATTCATGAAAATAAAAGATATGTATTTTTACTTTCTTCTATCTTTACAAGAAGAAAGAAAGTATTTAATTTGTGAAAAATTTCAACTTCCAGTTTACGACGGATTTATACGTTTTAAAAATGTCCTGAAGACGATTTGATGGTTTTTAGAAAATGTCTGTATGTGACAAAAATTTTGTGGGGCTCTATCTCAAGAACTAATGCACAGAATTTCACAAAACTTAGATTCAGTTAGACCTTGATGTAAACTGATGCTGATTAGTTTTTGGTGTATATTGCCCAACAGATGGTGCTGCTATGATGCATTTATCTCAATTTTTGCAATAGCTTTATCTCAAGAACTAATGCACGGATTTTCATCAAACTTCAGATTCAGTTACAAGTTAAGTTGTTGCTTATCAAGTTTGGTGTATATCGCCCAACAGGTAGCGCTGTTATGCTACATTTTTTTCACGATTTCAGCAATAACTCTTATCTCAAGAACTAATGTACGGAATTGAATAAAAATTTAGATACAGTTAGACCTTGATATAAACTGGTGGTGATTAGTTTTTGATGAATATCACCCAACAGTGGCTCTGTTGTGCTGCATTTTGTATCATTTCTGCAATATCTCAAGAATTAATGCATGGATTTTCCTCAAACTTCAGATTCAATTAGACATTGACATAAGCTGTTACTGATTAGGTTCAGGTGTAAATTGCGCAGCAGGTAGTGTTGGTATGCTGCATTTTTCATGATTTTTGCAAAATCTATATCTCAAAAACTAAACACGTAATTTAATCAAACTTATTCTGTTTCATTTTCATGCATTATTAGACTTGGATGTAAATTGAATAACAGATGTTGATTTTATACTGTTTGGGTTGGAAATTTTGGTTGTGGACATCTAACAGGGTGGCTTCCAAAATTCAATGATTTGTTTGAAACAGTGTGATACTTACATCTCCTTGTTAAATGCATCCAATTGAACGAACCTATATTTTACAATCCTCGTGATGGGCGTGGCACTGTGATAGCGAATTTTGAATTAACATGCATAAGATAGAGGAAAGTTTTTGGATAGGCACATCCAACTAGTTTACCCCTTTTTTTCTTCCTACATATATATTTTAAATATTAATATTCTATTCATCATTTGATTTTAAAGCAAATTAACAATTTTATATCTTCTATTATATTTAAAACTAATTTGTGAGAAACACTGACACTTAATTTAAATTCATATAACTTATACAATTTATAACTTGTAAAATAGCATTACAATTATATTGTATATATAAGGGAATAATGTATTTTTTATGTATAGTATATATAATATAGTATACAATAATGTAATATCGCATATATTGTACTTTTGAAAAAACCCGATTTTCCCCGGGGAAAATTGGGTTTTTCATGAAAAAACCCGAAAAACCCGGGTTTTTGCGAACCCTGATGAAGATGAGCCTTAAGATTTTTTTTATATAACTTGAAAGTATATATAATTTCCTAACGAATGTTTATTTAATTGTTTTCAGGAAAAATTTGGTGAGTAAAATGCATGGGGTCATTATTTCATTTGACCGACTGCACCTTAAAACAATCAGATACAAATGATATTTATTCATGAAATTGGCCATCATATGAAATTAGAGAGCACTCATCTTAGACTGGTGTAGTTATTTGCAGAGAAAAAGAGTATCAGGGAAAGAAAAGTCTTCTGAGGAAAAATTAGAGAATGTGTCCCCTTTAATGGAGAACTACCAACGTAATATATACCGTGGTAGTGATTGAAGTGACCTATGTAGTACTAATATACATTAGCTGAATCAATATTGCACATATATTAAGTGCATCTGTTACACAAATTTAATTAAAATTGTTTTTTTAATAAAGTTCTTCTGAATTAATACATTATTTTTTTTACATTCTTCATTATAATAAAAAAAAGACATTTAAATCCAATATTTCAATGTAAAATGTTGAGGTTCTTTAAAATTTAAGAGTTGTAGGAAGTCTAAAGTTCTAAATTTTCATTATTTTTCAGCAATCCATTATAAATTTTTTCACAGCTATATTTAACTGAAAAATAAATACCTAGAGAAATACCCAAGGTGGTTATTTTACATCACTGGGTGCACCAGGACAGGCTTTCGACTATCCTCACAAAAATTTTGAGCCTCGTACGTGCCGTAGATTCTGCTAGCCATCGCACACAGACAGAGCAAAATTTTGTTTTATTAGTATTTTTAATTTAGAACTTGGATTCATTGCACGAAAATTGGGAATTCGAAAAATAAAAAAATCGACAGAGAAGGAAGGGTTAAGAGTGTGACAAGGTAAAGATACGCTTAGCTTCTTAACAATGTAAACGTCGAAATGAATATGCATTTTTCATAACAATTGTTATATAGCCGGCATAGGGGTTCTGTATTTGCTAATATAAAATCAAATGTTCCAGTTTCCAAATTAAAGTTTATTTGAACTGTTTTAAGTTTTAAGTATAAATATAAATAAAGATCAGATCTTAAAAATTCCGGGAGTAATGGAGATAAAAGAACCTGATTTATGTAGGAGGTATGCCATTTGTGTGGAGAGGGAGCAAACAGCTGAAACACCCACTTTTTAGGGATGTCCGTTATTTGTATAGCTGCCAACATTCCTTATTTTTAAAGTCAAACAACAATATTTTAAACCAGAAATTTAATGTAATAAATGAAATAAAAAAGAACCATGTAGAAACAAGACGCATTTCATTAAATAAATTTTCTGGTTCAAATTCTTTTATTTGATCTGGAGATAACCACCGGAAGGTTAGCTTGGCAGCTATGCATTTATACTCATTGAAAAAAAATTATATAGGGGGGGGGGGGGGTAGGAATATAGGGCGCCAATTGAAGTTCTGCACACAGGCGCCGGATCCTTCTGGCGCGCCCCTGCAATTCATCGAATTTTCTCTGGGAAATCGTAATATTGTTGTCTTAATTAAAAATTTGTGCAGCTACGCTAGCAGTACACGTGCATGGTCACAAAGGTGACACGACCAAGATCTGTTATGCCCGCAACTGTGACTGTTAACCCTTCCGCAACATGAAATCACTGGTGCAGCGTTCGAAATCCATGGTGGTCCGCTGGTCCGAGACCACTAAAAATTCAATCGGACCACTAATTTAAAAAATTTAGTGGTCCGCAGGACCAATAACTTTCTTCCCCTCTCTGACAGGTAAATGTAAATTTTCCCGTCCCTGAGATAACCGCAACTAAACACAAACCACAGAATTTTATTTTACTTAAAAAAAAAAAAAAAAAAATTGCATTAAAACTTAGTCAGTTGAAATAAATAATCAGAAATAAAATACATAATAATTTTATAGTTTTTGTTCCTGTCTATTTATTTAATTTTTAGCAAATTATAATTTTACATTTTATTATGCCGAAATTTTTGGGTAACTGAAAGGAAGTTTGATTTATATTCTAGGAGTAGGAGAGGGGGGGGGGGTCATTCAAAGGCTCATTATAGGTACTTAATAGAATTTTATGTAGCAGGCCAGTGAGGATATCTGCGGACCAGTAAACTCTGATGTTTACTGGTCCTTTGGACCAGTGACTTTTTTTTATCAATTCTACCGCTGCTGGTGGATGGTGATGAAACAAGTTTGAGCATAGAATCTTTTTGCCTGAAATTATAAGGAATTATTTGGGAATTTAGAAGGGTAACATCTCCAACGGTTACAATGAATTTCTTTGTGAAGTATTTTGCGACATTTAATATTCTATTTCAAACCTACTACTTACAATTCCTCATAGCAAGGTTAAATAATTGTGGAAAACAATACTAAAATGTTCTTCTTTCACTGTAGAGTAGAGGAAGAAATGGATATAAAGAAGTTAGAGATAACAATAACTATTGTAGAAATTATTAATATTTTTTTTTTACATTAATTTTCTATAATAAGTAGAAAATGATTATTATTATGTAAAACTGTATACATATAATGATACAAGAAATAACTAAATAAGATTACTTCTATTGAGATAATAATAATACAATTATTAGTTAGAAAATTTTTCTTTACATACTTTTAGAACGTCATTTTAAGACAATATTTAACTTTTTTTTTTTTTTTTTTTTAGCTTTACTTAATTTTACAGTTTTAAATAAGATTATTTATAACATCACGGCCACAGTAACTGATTGAGCAACAAACTAATTAAGTTGAATATTATTAAACATTTGCTCAGTATATCTACCCTATATATGTAAAATCCTAATGAAATGACTGATTATGTTTCTCAGCTATTTCTCCTAAAATATGGAATGTTATGCGGTGAAATTAACACCAATTACCCGTATTGATCCACAGGTATCCAAAGTGGTTTTAAAATTTGAATTGGTTTTCAAAGTATTATTATTTTTTTTTCTAATTTTAATGACATTTCTGTAATGATGGCAACTAAATGACTCCATTTTTGTAGAAAAAAGGGAGAAAATAAAAAAGGTAGGGATTATTGGATTTTTTTCATTTTCAAATTGAAATTATCTTTTATTTCAATCAATAGTGAAGACAATATTGTGATTAAAGTATGCTTCTCAAGAAAATTTGAAAAAAATAAAAACTTTTTTCACATTTCTATCGTCAGGAATCGCAATCTATTGTACAACTTTTTCAACTTTGACATAAATTCCATAGACGTAAAAAAAATAAAAATTCCATTTTTGTGGGGGAAAAAAGAAAGAAAAGGGAAAACGAAAGGGAATATTAGATTTATTTTTTGTCGTCATTTTTAAATTGAAATTGAAAAGTGAAATTATTAAAAACAGAAAGAAAATTTTAAAATAAGAATTAAATTATCACGTGTTAAAAGCAGAAAATAGGCGAAATTACGTCAAAATATTTACACGTAAATATTAAAAAAAGTACGAAAATTTTAAAGTAATAAAAGTATTTCACGCAAAGAGCATTTAAAGGTGATAATTACGTCATATGTAAAATGCCCAAATATTAAATATTGTCATATTTAAAGTGCCTAAAATAATTAAATTATTACGTTTGAAAACTTTTAATGGTGAATTTTAGGTGATATTAAAAAGCTCAAATAATAATATTCCCAAGCACTTTTAAATTAAATATGTATCCGTAAATCTTAAAAGAGAAAAAAAAAAAAAAAAAAAAAACAGTGGCACTCCGGGAGTGCCAATAGAAGTGAAACCTTCAACAATTACGTGTGTGATTTTTTAATCGTCAGGAAATGTTTTATTGTGCTGGAAATACTTTTAAATGTAGTGTTTTTTTTATTCATTATTATAAACTATTACTACCAAAATTATATTACAACTAGTGTATAACTCCGTCAAAAATGACGGAATGTTGATCTGCGTTAACAATTAGACAAAACAAACAGCAGTATTTATTGCAACAATAATAATAATTAGCAAAGTTAAACACAATTTTTGAAGATTTCACAAAATATTCTGTGGGATCAAGTCAGCTGGTTTTACTCATCTATGGAGCTTTACGTTTCATGTCTAAGTATGGATGTATGGACTTGACATCATTTATCATCAATTAATATAAACAAAGGAACATTTGTTAAAAGTTGTAGGGCCTTTTTTTTTAAAAGAAAATACGCAGGATACATTGATTTAATTAAAGATAAATTTTTGAAATCTTCAGGTATATAACTTTAATATTTCATTTGGTATAAATAAAATCAAAAGTTATTATTTTTTTTTTCGTAAAATTTTAATTTAATTTTATCAATTTTTAAGAACTTAGCTTATATTCACTTGAAATTGACTTGCATTGTAAGTAAATTTTATATTTTATATCAAATGTAATTAAAATGTAAGGAATACACAATACCATGTTATGTACTACATATATTAATTATATCAATGCAGATAAAATTTCGATTTTTAACATAATAACATTTGAACAAACAAAATTATAATTTAATAAGTGAAAAGATAATTTTCAGCCATACTAATCAATCGATATTGAAAGTTTTCATTTATATTGATTGCCGAAAGATGGCGTCAATGCAAAGTTAAACTCATCTTACACTTTTGTTATCTGTTGTTTACATGGAAATAGATGGTTATCCGTTATTTTTAATTTAGAATTTAAAACATTATAATTTGATAGATTTTGAACGTTTTAAAGAAAATAACGAAGAATAGATGTGATATAAAGCAGATGATGTGTATAATTCCATACGTTGAACAATCGGCAAACTTACGGTCTCTTGAACATTTATGCCTAACATGGCCACAATAATTGCTTTTCTCGAGGATGGGTTCGCCCCGGACGCGTTACACTGCTTTTTATTATAAAGAGATTTTCATTTAATGCGCCATTGTACATGAAAAATGATGCATATAACTTTACATACAAAAATTGCAATTTATTGCTTAAAACGTAAATTTACAAAAACATGAAATATGAAAGTTAATTAATTGGTATTCTTTGAAATGAATATCAATGAAACTTATGAATTTTCATCCACAATTTCAACAACTCTTCCATCATCATCATTATCATCATCATTATTATCATTATATTCCAGAACTGATACGATAGGTTTATGGTAACTAAAATAGGAAACAAACAATTGTGATTCGAATCTACTTAAATATCTTATAAAGATTGCATCAGTTGTAGTTTTATATATAGTTGTGCTAAGATTGCGATCATTGGTCATCGTTAAATGGAATTCACTATGTAAAAATTCAATTAGTGGTAGATCATCCGCAAAATTGATGTTGAAATCCCCACTCAAAATCATTGGCAAATCTTCAAATATCTTACCAATTTTATCTTCAAGTAATGCAGAAGCATCTTTAGAATAAATAAACAAATTTTCGTACAAAAATTCTCATATTGCATTTAAAGATTTATCCGGTGAAATATAAACGGCAACCATTGCAATTAGCTGTCCATTTTACGAGTGGCAACGACAAACACATATATCACCGATATCAGAAGCATTAGTACTAAACATACTGGTGTACCTCGCATGCACATCCATATGATTTGTGCAAAATATGCCCGTTACATCAGACAACCTTTTATAAATAGCTACTCCTGCTGCTGGGTGATCGTGTCTTTTAAAACTTGCAACAAAGTTGAAATTAGGAATGTCAATTATATCTTCGTCACCCATGTGAGTTTCTGTTAAAATTAACACATTCATTTTTTTAACGATAGAATATATTGCTAGATCTTGAATATGCGCACGTAAACTTTTACAATTAAATGAAAAAAAAAAGATAATGCACTCTTTTTAGAAACGAAATTAAGGAACGTTTGAGTAATGGTTTTCAAACTATTTTCATGCAATCGTTTCAATTCCATTGATAAATCATCGTGATGAGTCGTTGATCTCTTTTGATTTTTTGTTGCGTTTGAATCATTGACCAGTGCGCTTCCTGCTCTGCCATGATGAAATTTCCAGCTCGTCCTTGTATCTTCTTGAGTAACCAAAAACAAATATTCTATATTAGTTACTCTTGATAATGCAACATAAACCAATTCTCTTGCGTGACAACGATTGTATTCATAAACAATAGCATCAAAAGGGGTACGAAACGAATTTTGGCCGAAAACGAATTTTCGGTCGTACTCTAATAATAACGTTTTAAATTTAGCGCTCAATGTTTGGATATTAAAAGCAGATAGAAGGCGCGCATGCGCTGCATTCCTGCACCGTAACAGTTGGTACAGAGACAGTTGACGTGCACATATATATACTATATAGTGATACACATTTTATCCACGTGTTACATAAATTTATTTATTTATTCAAATAATTCTTTACTTACGTGATGATGAGCAGCAGTTCTATTAATTTATCAGCAATGATAGATTTCCAAATTCAAACTCAAAAGCACTGTAGTACAATATTTCTTATTTAAACAATATATAGTATATATATATTAACACTTCACATTAGTAAATTAATTGTATGATACATTATATGTAGCTAGCTAAATCAAAGAAGAAAACAATGAATTTCAAGAATTGTCACAATTATAATATCTATGTTGAATTAACAGAAACGTGCGTTGAATTATGTAGCAGCACTAATGAAAACATCTGGGGACACGGCAGTGCCCCTGCCAAGTCTTGAAAGCACAGCCGTAAGCATCTTTTTCTGGAAGCAACTCAGGGTACTTTTGACCCCCCACAATATCTTTGTGTTGGTGATTCCCAGAAACTTGAAACTTCGTATATCTGAAGTAATGTGGAAATGGAACTAAATGCTGAAATTTCACGTTTCTATCTTTTTTATTTCAGAAGATATATGAACTTAAACTTTCGCCTTTTCGACACTGATTCACCGATCATCAAAACTCGGAGGTACATCCTGTATCCCTAGAATCTTGAAATTTGGTATGAAGGTAGTGTTTGGGATACAATGAAAGGGAAAATGTAAAAAATCCGGAAAATTTGGATAAAAAGTCGAAAAATAAAAAAACCGAGAAATTTGGCACAGATGTGATATACGAACCAGGTTTGGCGCGATTTTTTAACGTCAATTTGGCAAAAGCCCGTTTTCTAATACCAGTTACAATATATATTTTTAAATTATTTTCTATTGTTTTAAAAAGTAAACAACAATAAATAAACGATAATTTCATTAATAACTATAGAACAAAACAATTGTACAATTTAAAAAAATAAAATAAAAGTAAATGAACAATTTATTAATAAATAAGCAACAGTAGCCGGGTTACCTTGTAAAATAAAATAACGCCATTTTGGTGTCAATTAGGTACCCAAGTGCGTATCTGACATCTGTGCCCCGTATTTTATCTTCCGTAATCGAAATTCCCGCCAATACTGTTGGTCATTGACCAGACCATCAACACGATAAAATACAGCGTTATCGGTCTTTAGTTACACTAAATAGGTAGGTCACGAATACGGTATAATTCATTTTAACTGACGAAAAACAAAATAATAATTTGTTTTACCAAATGTTGTTTTGGTGAATTTAAATATTTCTGCAAGTCAAATAATTCTGCAAGTATGTTAACATTTCTTGATAAATAATTGCGCTTATGCTTTTGCTATATTTAAAATCACTACCATATTATTAGAAATATCGCTATAGTTTGATGCTATGACATACACCATAACGCAAAAATAACACGAATTTTAAAAACAAGAGAGTTTTTCTGCTAAACTTACCCGATATTTGATCGAATAGTTCACTTTTACCGCCAACTATTGACATAAATAACAACTGTTAAATAAAGATAATTTTATTTTGCTAGAACAAGATAGTTTTATTTTAGCAAGAGTCACGAGACTTGGCTAATTTTTATATGAGATGTTTTTGATGAGATTTCCTTTTTCTAACTCTTGTACGTGTATTTCGGGAACCAATATCGCACAGGCAAGCATGCGGCGCGCTTGCCTGTAAATTGTTGTTATTGATTAAGCAATCAATAACAATTAATTGCCCGCCCTCCTTATACCGAACTATGCACAATACATGTACATACTTATACACAGAGATGTCGGTTACAATAACAGTATCACGAGTTCAATGGTTTTTCCTATCTCAAAAAATGCCAAACGCACCCAAAGAAGCTTTCACTTCAATAATGAAAGTATCAAGTATTTGTCTTTAACAATAAACACAACAGCGTACTGCAACAAAATGTAAATTTTCTGTGTGTTCCTGTGTGAACGCCGGGAGAAAAAGTGAGTTTTAGCTTCGTTCTTCTTTTGCGGATTGAGCTGAAGAGGGAAAAGTTCCTGTCATTCACCGCTTGGCGCGCTAGTGTCTATGTGTCAAAATGCTAGCATGTCGTTACGTTACAGTGTCTCGAAATCAGTGGTTTTTCCCCATCTCAAAAAAAGCTCAACGCACCTAAAGAAGTTTTCACTTAAAAAAAACTTAAAAATTAATAAATAAATAGAGAAATGCATTTAATAGTGAAATTTTTGTCATATATTAAAATGATACATTTAAAATGATTTTCATTCCGGAGAATTTTAATGTGACGCCACATAGTATAAAAGTAGTGCGACTAGCACATTTGTTTATATACACTATATGGCCAATGATGACCAATCACTTGCGATTTTAGACGTTTTGTTAAATATCTAGAAAAATACATGAGGGATTGTCCTGAAACTTCAGGTGTGTAAACAGCATAGCATCCGTTGTTCTTTAAAATAAGCAAAAAGATAAGGGGCTGTATCCAAATATAGTAGTACGCGCAATAATGTGTAACACAACAGTGGTGTAGAAAATGTTTCTACTCCCAACATTTCCCGCCGTTCCTACCGTGAGAATTTCCGAAAAATTAGTAGCAACGACCTTAGCAACCAGGCTTGTTTTTTGTTTGACCCCCAAATTTGGCCGATTGTGATTGGTTGGCTCATAATACAGCCTACAAATAGTTGATTATGATTGGTTCGATGAAACTTGGGGGGTGGTGATCACGTGGTTGAAACTGATCTATTTCTTTGCGTACATTATATGCCTTAAAATAAATAGGAATTTTACTGATTAATATTAAAAAAATCAAACTATAATTTAATAATATAACAAATTAACACCTTGTAATAAAATACTATTTTTAATTGCTAAATGGGTGTAAGATTAAAACTTTCAAAACAGTTTTATTCGTTGGTTTACAGGTTTCAGCTGTATACGAGTTACTTTCAAAACAAATAAAAATTAATAAATAAATAAAAAGATTGTGCAATTTTGGAATATTTTTATTTGTTTTGAGAATGACTCAGGTAGAATCAAAATATGCAAACTGTTACGGCGTAAATAACCTCAAATTTATTTGTTTATAATTTAACTCTGTTTATCTTTCATGTTGTAAAGCATAATTATAAAAGTGATTTCTTTTGACAGAAAAAATCTAATCTGTTTATCTAAATTGTTTATAACCCTGAATCAATATTTATGAGTAACATTATGATTTCAAGGTCATGTAATATAGATTTATTTACTTTATAATAATTTTGAATTGATGGTGATTTATTAGTTTTATAATTACTTGGATGTCATTTAAATGAATATTATAGCTATTTAGAAGATTTATAACTGCATATTGTAATTTTTATTTTGATGTTTATTTTATATAATATGTATCATTTTTAAAATGGTCAGTCTTGACTCTGTAACCAAGCAGAGAACATGTAACATGTCCTGACTCTGTAATCAGAGATGCCAATTGTTAAATCATGGCTCTGTTTAATACAGAGTGTATAGTGGAAGTCCTGACTCTGCAACCAAGCAGAGAACACATTTTTTTTTGTATTGGCTCTGTTAAATACGGAGAATTACTATTATGGAACAATTATTAACTTCTAATGATGAATAGAATTTACATACTATTTCAGTTTTATTTAATAAACTATTTATTCTAATTGCTCTCCCATCTCACTTGGATTTTGAAAATTTATTTGTCAGACGAATTTCGGCGCCAACATTTATTTTTGGTGCCTCGTAACCCGCGAAACATTTTTTTTGAAAGAATAGTGAGCAGTTCGTCAAAGTGATTTGTGATTAACAACTGTGATTTATTTTTCAACATGTGATTAGTGTGTGATTTATCTTTCAACCTGCGATTAGTGTGGAATTATTATTGTGCCATTTGGATTACGACATGCCATCTACATTACCTGGAATTAACAGGTAAGAAAATATTTTTTTCATTTTCTATGAATGGTTAATGTTTTAAAATAAGAATTATTCTTTATTTAAAATGGAAAATCTTGAAAAGCTGAAAGCAAAACGTTCTGTTGAACGAACGAGTTTCACGAAATTAATTACAAAATTAGAAACATTATTAAATGATGACATTGATAATACGAAAACCGATGAATTATTAGAGCTTCAAGAAATATTCCTCTTAAAAGAAACGGCTTTCCAAAGTTTGAATCGTGATATTGAAGCTCAAATATCCGACTTAAAAGAATATGAAAAGGACATTGCTAATAGTGAAAAGTACACTGACCAATTGATCAGTGCTAAATTTAAAATTAAAAATAGATTAAGAAAATGTAAAAAGGATAATGTTTCTATGATAGCAACTAGTCGTGTAAATTCATTGAATGGTTCTGCTAGTGGAACAGAAACGAGTTCTGCCATGAAATTGCCTAAATTAAATGTTCCAAAATTTTCTGGTGAAATCGAAGAATGGGTCGAATTTTTTAACTGTTTTGAAACATCGATACACCAGAATAAATCACTATCTAAGATAGAAAAATTCGCTTATCTAAAATCCTTGTTATGTAATCGGGCCTATAATGTGGTAGAAGGGTTTCCTTTGACAGAACAAAATTATGATACTTGTATTGATTTATTAAAGGACCGTTTTGGTAAGGTTGATGTTATTATTAATAAACACATGACTAATTTATTAAATATGGAACCAGTTAAAAATTGTTCAAATTTAAATGCATTAAGAAGATTGCATGACATGTGCGAAGTTAATATTAGAAGTTTAAGAAATTTGGGGGTAACATCCAGTTCTTATGGACAATTGCTAAATCCTATTTTGCTAAAGCTATTGCCCCATGAATTAGTGATTGAATATCATAGAAAACGTGATACTAGCAAAGAGTCAGATGTAACCGATCTAATTGCCTTTCTGAAATGTGAAATAGAATGTAGAGAAAAGGCTTTGTCAATGACAAGTTCTAAAAATGATGCATCCTCTTCTTTTGTACATAAAAATAAAACTGAATTTCGTGAAAAGAAAACATCAAATAAATATCAACATGCTAATACCTTAAATGCCACTATTAAAGTTTTTTGTGTATTTTGCAAAGGTAATGATCATTTATCTTCCGAGTGTAAAAATTTAGCTGATGATAAGAAAAGATTAATGTTACGTAAGGAGGGTAGATGTTACAAATGCTTTTTGAAATCGCATTTATCTTCGCAATGCCGCATAAAATTAAAGCCATGTCTAAATTGTAAAAGCACTGAACATAACAAATTATTTTGCTTTAAGAAAAGTTTGAAACCGGAAATTAATGAAAATCAAAATCAAACAGTTGTATCTAATTCTCATTGTAATTTTAGAAGTTCTAAGCATGCTGTTTTATTGCAAACATGTTGTGTAACTGCTCAAGGTAATTCTAAATCAAAGGTAGTTCGATTATTACTTGATTCTGCAAGCGAAAAAAGCTTCATAACAAAAGCATTAGCTCGTGAATTAAATTTGCCTGTTTTAAGAAAAGAACATTTAACTGTATTCGCTTTTGGCATGGATCAAGGTCGCGAAGAAGAATATGATGTTTTTAAAATTAAATTGCGAAGTAAAATGAATTATCATCGTTTTATAGATGTTGAGGTGCTAGCTACCGATTTGATAAGTGCAACAACATTGAAGGTTCCCAATTCTGACCCTCTAGTTATAAAATACATTGAAAGTAAAAGATGGAGGTTAGCCGACCCTACGCCCGAGGAATCCGAAGTACAAATTTTACTTGGAGCTGATTATTTCTGGAATGTTCAGAGAGGTGTCATTGAAGAAATTAATGACCATTTATATGTAGCTAATACACTTTTTGGGTACACAATAGTGGGAAAAATAAACTCTAAAGGTAACGAAACAGTTAATGCTCATCTTGTATCTGTTAATGAAATAGAAAATTTTGATTTGCAAAAGTTTTGGAAACTAGAGTCTTTGGGTATTTGTGATAGTAAAAATGAATTATTTTCACAAAAGGATTTAGATGCTCTTGATTTATTTAATGATAATTTAAATTTTGTAAATGGAAGATATGAAACTAAACTTTTGTGGAAAGTAAATAAAAATGAATTGGAATCCAATTTTGATGTAGCTAAACATAGACTTTGGGGATTAAAATCAAAATTGTGCAAAAATGAATGGTTACTTAAGGAATATGAGAAAATATTAAATGAACAATGTGGTTTGGGTATAATTGAAGAATGTGAGTTTAATAAAGATGAAATAAACACGTATTACATGCCTCACAGACCAGTAATAAGGGAAGATAAATCGACAACTAAAGTAAGAATTGTTTTTGATGCGTCATCCAAAGATAAGGGGGCAAAATCGTTAAACGAGTGCTTATTTCCTGGGCCCAATCTAAATCCTAACATATTGGACATTATTTTAAAATTCCGTCTCCACAAAATTGCTTTCTTGGCCGATATAGAAAAGGCATTCTTGCAAATCCAGATACAACAAGAAGATAGAAATTTTTTGAGGTTCCTGTGGTTTGACAATATCACTAGTAACAATCCCATTTTGAAGGTTTTTCGCATGACCCGTGTAACTTTTGGTGTAACAACTTCACCCTTTTTCCTTTCTGCAACCATCAAACATCACATTGAGGGGTATAAAGATTTGTTTGGAAAAATAGTTAATATGCTGGATACTTCCTTATACGTTGATGACCTGTTTCATGGAGCTGATTCAGTAAATGAAGCTTTTGTTTTATCAAACGGTGCAGAGAAGATATTGAGTGAGGCCAATATGAAACTCAGAAAATTTAAAACCAATTCTTCCGATTTAAAATTTTTATGGAAGGAACATGGAATAAACTTTGAGGAAGACACTCTTGAACAAAATCTTTCGAAGGTATTGGGCATTATATGGATAACAGAAAGTGACACCTTGAAAATAGACATACAACCACTTTTGGTAGAATTTGACCATAAAATTATTACCAAACGTATTGTTTTACAAACTGTGGCAAAAATTTATGATCCTATTGGACTCATTTCCCCTTTCGTGATAAGAATTAAATTTTTAATGCAAGAACTCTGGGAACATGGAATTGACTGGGATTCTACATTACCAGATTCTTTAAGTGGAAAATTCAGAAAATGGCATAATGAAATAAAAGACTTGGTAAATTTTGAAATTCTTAGAAAATATTTTGTAACTATCCCAAAATTAAATCCTGAAACCGCTCAACTTTTCATATTTTCTGATGCTAGTTTAAAGGGGTATGGGTCAGTGGCTTATTTACGTGATTCTTCTTCTTGTGAAACTTCATTTGTAATAGCAAAGTCGAGAGTAGCGCCTCTCAAGAAAATTACATTGCCGCGCATCGAACTTCTTGGAGCACTTACGGCTGCAAGATTAGCGAATTATTTAAAGGAAATATTTAAAATTGTGAATGAAAATATATTTTGTCTAAGTGACTCCCAAATTACCTTGCACTGGATTAAAGGAAGTGCTAACAACTGGAAGCCCTTTGTGGCAAACCGCGTACGCGAAATTCAGGAACTTGTTGCTCCTGTACAATGGAAATTTTGTAAAGGAAAGGAAAATCCTGCAGATGTTCTCTCTCGTGGTTGCTCTGCATCTGAATTGATTAATAACGAGGTATGGTTACATGGTCCTAGCTGGCTGAAGGAAGAATCGTTACCAGTATTTCCCCCTGAAACTCAACCTAATCTACCTGATGAAGAGGTCTTGCAAGAACAACGTAAAACGCTTGTTTGCTCCATATCCCAAAATATTCCAGAATTTGAGCTTTTATTTAAATTTTCATCCTGGTCTAAATTAAAACGAATTACGGCTTGGTGCCTCAGATTCATCAAAAATAGTACATGCCCATCTGAACGAGTCTATGGTTTTTTGACTGTTCCAGAACTTGAAAGGGCAACAAATGCTATTGTGAAATTAATTCAAAACCATGAATTCGGAGACGAACTGAAAATTCTAAAATCCAGAAAGATCCTAAATTCTAAAAGCAAACTCCTTCCTTTACATCCATTTCTTGACGAAAATGATATTCTTCGTGTTGGAGGTAGGCTAAAAAATGCAAACTTGTCTGAATATCAAAAACATCAAATCATTCTCCCTAAAAGGCATCATGTTACAGACTTGATAATAAAGTATTTTCATGAGAAACATCTTCATAGCGGGACTCAATTGACAATTTCAGCAATTCGACAAAAATTTTGGATAATTAATGCTAAAGAAGCTGTGAAAAGAGAAATAAGGAAATGTATGAAATGTTTCCGAAATTCATCACACCTTTCATCTCAGTTGATGGGAAATCTGCCATCAGCACGCGTGACACAAGCTCGAGTATTTTCAAGAGTAGGAGTCGACTTAGCCGGCCCCTTTTTGATCAAACCTCGTAAGGGACGTGGTGTGAAACCCTTTAAACATTATGTTTGTCTGTATGTTTGTTTCGTAACAAAAGCTATCCATCTTGAGTTAGTCACTGATCTTACAACTGAAACCTTTCTAGCCTCATTGAAAAGATTCGTGGCTCGACGTGGAAAACCTCTAGAAATATTTTCCGACAGAGGTACAAATTTTGTAGGGGCAGACCGCGAAATAAAGAGAATGATGTCTCTAATTGCTTCTGATGAAAAATTGCACAAGTATCTTACTGACGAAATGATAGTATGGAAATTCAACCCACCTTCCGCCCCTCATTTTGGAGGCCTTTGGGAAGCGGGAATAAAACAAATGAAAAATCATTTGAAGAGAACAATTGGTGATCAGATTTTAACTTATGAAGAATTTTTGACCTTAATTGCACAAATTGAGTCATGCTTAAATTCAAGACCGCTTGTCGCTGAGTCTTCTGATCCAAATGACTTTACGGCTCTGACGCCAGGACATTTTATTATAGGAGCACCCTTGACCTCCTTACCTGAGCCTGATATCTCCTCTACCTATGTAACTCCTTTGGAACGTTGGAAATTGCTACAAAAGATTTTCCAAAGTTTTTGGAAAAGGTGGTCGTCAGACTATCTCTCACAATTGCAGCAACGTACAAAGTGGTTTAGAAGCAACCCGAACTTAAAAATCAATGACTTGGTGTTGATAAAGGAAGAAAACCAGCCCCCATTAAGGTGGAAATTGGGCAGAATAATTGAACTATTTCCTGGGGATGATAATATTGTTCGTGTTGTCAAATTAAAGACTTCTACTGGTGAACTGAAACGCCCTATCACAAAATTGTCTCCTCTACCGATGGACATTTAATATAATAAAATTTTACTTTATTTTAACTAACTTTATTATTATTATTTTTTTCTATGTCTAATTTTTGTAACTTTCTGAACTATTTTGTATATTAATGTCTTTTTCTATTTTTAGTTGTTCCAGAAACTGTTTTTTATAGAAGTAGTAGGATTTAATTGCATTTCATTTTAGTTATACTTAACATTTAAGGTAATATTTTAAATTTGTATTTAATATTTGATTATTTAGTATGTGATAGTGGATATTTGGTAAGTTATAATTGTTCGATGAACTCCGTTCATGGAGGCGGAGGATGTTACGGCGTAAATAACCTCAAATTTATTTGTTTATAATTTAACTCTGTTTATCTTTCATGTTGTAAAGCATAATTATAAAAGTGATTTCTTTTGACAGAAAAAATCTAATCTGTTTATCTAAATTGTTTATAACCCTGAATCAATATTTATGAGTAACATTATGATTTCAAGGTCATGTAATATAGATTTATTTACTTTATAATAATTTTGAATTGATGGTGATTTATTAGTTTTATAATTACTTGGATGTCATTTAAATGAATATTATAGCTATTTAGAAGATTTATAACTGCATATTGTAATTTTTATTTTGATGTTTATTTTATATAATATGTATCATTTTTAAAATGGTCAGTCTTGACTCTGTAACCAAGCAGAGAACATGTAACATGTCCTGACTCTGTAATCAGAGATGCCAATTGTTAAATCATGGCTCTGTTTAATACAGAGTGTATAGTGGAAGTCCTGACTCTGCAACCAAGCAGAGAACACATTTTTTTTTGTATTGGCTCTGTTAAATACGGAGAATTACTATTATGGAACAATTATTAACTTCTAATGATGAATAGAATTTACATACTATTTCAGTTTTATTTAATAAACTATTTATTCTAATTGCTCTCCCATCTCACTTGGATTTTGAAAATTTATTTGTCAGACGAATTTCGGCGCCAACACAAACAGTTGTTTAAAACTATTTTTAATGTTTTAATCTTACACCATTTAACAAATAAAATTAGTGTATATTTCAATTATATTATAAATAAATAGCCAGACTAACATTTTATAAAAAAATGCTAATATATTTAAAAGGTCACGTATGTTGTTGTAGTATTAAATCTACAATGGCTACCAGAGGCGATTTAAAAGAACACAATATTCTTAAAATTTTCCGAGGACCTATTGGAGAATTTTGCAGTTTTTACTTGCATGGCAAATTTCAGAGCTTTTTACACAATTTACTTATCCGCTGCGATTTTTTTTTTTTTTTTTTTTTTTTTTTTTGACCAATAAACAAATTTAGCATTTTTTTTTTTTTTTTTTTTTTTTTTTTTTTTTTTTTTTTTCAACTGACTGACGAATTCTGAAAATTATTCCTGCAACCATGTAACGAATTTCAGGATTTTTTTCACAGGACAAAATGACGAAATTTACAATTTTCTCTCCACAACCAATTATCAAATTTTGAGTTTTTATCTGGCAATGAATTGACCAAATTCATGTTCTGTGTCTGAATTAAAAATGTTGTGATTTTTTACCCACGACCAACAAACGTATTTCGAGATCTTCTGCATGCAACGAATAAATTTAAGATATTTTCCCACAACAGACTGACTAATTTCATGATTTTTACCGTGCCTGACTGGCAGATTTCACATTATTTTCCTTGTGAAGAAATGACGAAATTTAAGATTTTCCCCTTTGCAACCAATTATCAAATTTCACAATATTTCTTTGAATAATAGATAGATTTCTTGTTTTCATGTTTCATCATGTGATAGATGACTAAATTCAAGTTTTTTTTTGTGTTTGACCCAAAAACATTTTTAGATATTTACCTGAAGACTGACAAATTTTGCGATATTTTCCCACAATCGATTGACGAATTTATTAATTTTCTCCTCGCGTTGGACGTATTGGGAGATTTGTTTAGTGCGGCCAAAAAAGAAAACTTGCTTTTTCAGACATCTACAAGACGATTATTTTGCCACATCAAAGGGGGGAATTTTGCGATTTTTCCCCCTTGTGAATGATTATCAAATTTCACGATAGTTTGCAATTTGAACAATCAATTACTAAATTTAGCAATTTCATCCTGCAACAGATTGATGAAATTCAAACTCTCTCTCTCTCCCCCCCCCCCCCCCCCATCCCGACATTTCTTAATGAAAGTTTTCATGATTATTTTCCCAAAACTGATTGGTGAGTTCCGTGTTCTCTTCCCACAACTGATACAAGAATTTTAGAACTTTTTTCCAACAGTCAATTGATGTATTTCATTTTTTTTTTTTTCTGTGACTGTTGGATGTATTTCGGATGTTTCCCATGGCCGAAAATTCTGCTTGTGGTCTGTAAAAAGCATAAAAAAAAAAAATCTGCAACAGACATTGTGCATTTTATGCTACCAGGTCTATTCGGGTACAAGAATTGAATGAACAAAATGCATTCCTTTTAACGAATAAAAATATTTGAATGTAATAAAATTTGTACAATCAATTAAAAATGCATTCCTTTTAAAGGCATAAAAATATTGTGCATTGTGCATACAAGAATTGAATGAACAAAATGCATTCCTTTTAACGCATAAAAATATTTGATTGTAATAAAATTTGTACAATCAATTAAAAATGCATTCCTTTTAAAGGCATAAAAATATTTTAATGTAATAAAATTTGTACAATCAATTAAAATTCACAAAATTTTATTATATATTACCAAATATATATTTAGTACAAATTTTATAGAGGGTCAATTTTTTTTTCCTTGCCGCTGCTCTTGCTACATCCTTCAGATTTAGCAAATAACAATATAATTTCTTTCAGCCAACTCACTGGTATAACAGCAACAGCATCTTTGATGAATTCAAAAACAGCGTGCATTGTCTAGAAATAAAAATACCGTTAGAAAGGAAATATTACACTTACTCTGTTTTACCTAATTTGGCAGTACTAATAAAAGCTGCATTTGTTGAATTGTAGCTGTTGTCATAGACACCTAGAATTACTCTAAAAGCAAAAAATTACTTAATAAAAAATAAAAATTGCCATTTTGGTAACCTGCCCCCCTACCTCCCCTAAAAAAGTGTGCAAAAAGCAGTTTAATAATATTTATTTATTAAGATCTTAATAAATTTAATTATATATTATAATTCTTTAAAGTAAAGAATTTATTTTTTTTCCCTCTTATCTTTACTGTTTTTACACTCTTTTACTTAACTCAACCTGTTTTTCGTATGTAAAGATAAAATTTTGCAATTGATTTTCACCTTCACCCCACTGCCTGATACCCAAGAACTATACAAATTGTGTACGATGTATTTCTGATCAATATAACATTTTAATATTTTTACAACTTAATCGTAAAATAACTTTTACAACTAAACCGTTGACATAAAGGCTTTCGACACGACGGTTTTAAACCATGGTTAAAATTGGTTTAAACCGTCACATGTCAAAAACTTGCCAACCCTGCTATCAACACTGGATAAAATTTTGTTTTGGATTTGCTATCGAGTTTTAATTTTGTTTTACATGATTAAGTGCATTTTTCTATTTATTTCTAAATATAGTAATAATTAATAATAAAAATATCAGTTTTACAGTTTCTTCAATTATTATAACCTTGGAGATTAAAAACTTCAATAATTTTAAATAAAAACAAGTATTTGTGTTTTTCAAAACACACTGTGTTCTGGCACATGCTCCCTTTACAACCCCCTCCCCCCCCCCCCCTTACTTTCGGCGTTGCCTTCAAAAAAATTTTGTCTTAAAAGTTAACAATAAAACCTTTAACAAAAGTTTACATCTTCAATTTAAACATTTCGCAAATTTAACCATTTAGAAGTAAAATCTCAATTGTCTCTCTCTATTCTAAAAAAAAGTAACTACCGCTGTCACCGCCGCCGCCGCCGCCGGTTTTGAATTTTTTGTGACCGGAGATCTTTCTTCGTTAATATTAAGAAAAATAATGCATACAAAAATATGAAAATCGGTAGTATTATACAGAAATGTTTGATAAACACGCTGATGCAGACAGTTTTCAGATCGAACAATTATTTTAAGAGATATTTAATGCTAAAGTTGGACAAAATCGTTCCACTAAAAAAGTTTTATAGGAGCAAAAACTGTTCATAGGAATTTAATCATTTTTAGATCATTTTATGCATTAGAATTTGCCGGAGTGCAGATTGCATTAATTTTTTTATTTTGACTAATTTTTTGAGGTTTTATTTCTATTTTAAATTCAGATTTTCAGCATTTCTAGAGATATTTTTAACAGATTTTAGAAAGTGATATTAATTTAAACTGTTGCCAACAACAGCGGAAACAATAATGTTTGCTTCAAATTAAAAATATTTATACGTGTAAATAAATTAAAAATTTATTTACACGTGACTATTATAAACAGAAAAAAACATTTGGAATTAGAATTAAATAATTATGTACAAAAAGCAGGAACTTATTAAAAATTGCGTCATAAAAACTATAATTACACGTGAATTTTAAGAGAGAAAGGAATTTGTAAAACAATAAATTTATTAACATGCGTTAGAAGTCTTAAATAGGAGAAATTACGTCATGTTTACGTCACATTACAGTTATTACATAAAATGAACACAAAATAATATTGCAAATCGGTTTAAATTTAGAAATTGCGCTAGACATTTATTTGATATTTTAAGAGGATACTTTTCAACTATTTTTGTTAGGAAAGCGCAAATAATATTTCATTTCTAACACAAGAATTTTCACGTGAATATTAAAAAGAGAAAGAATAGTTTGGTCAAAATTACGTCAGATTAAAAACGATTAATTTAAAATGTCTTATTTAAAAGAACTTTCTTTCCGCTTTGTTAAAAAATACCGGGAGACAAAGACTCTGTTTACTTAACTAGGGGGCTCGGCCCCCTACGAGCTATGCTCGCCAACCCCCGTCCAGACACCGCAGACTCTAAATGCACGCTAATTTGATCGGCTTTAAAAAGATTTCGAAAGATTGAATTATAATTTAAAAAACAGTAGCGATCTCCCTATAAACGAATTTCTATTCATTTCTCTTTGATTGGGGAATTTTAACGCCAAATCCGCTGCGGTACTACTTGATTATCCTGTCGACCAATTTCGCCAAATTATATAAATCGCCAAATCACTCGCCAAATTATACAAATTGATATAATTTTTATTTTAAATAACGATAGAACAAATAAATTCGTACAACATTAATAAAAACACAAATAAAACGTCGAAATAAAAATAACTTGGTGACGTATACACGTGTGACAACATTTCAAAATAAGCTAATATAAAAGGAATTAAGTAAAGAGAGTCTTTGTCTCCTGGTATTTTTTAAGAAAGCGAAAAGAAAGTTCTTTTAAATGAGACATTTTAAATTAATTCTCAAAATATCAAATAAATGTCTGGCGCAATTTCTAAATTTAAACTTTTTTGCAATATTATTTTGTATTCATTTTATGTAATAACTAAAATGTGACGTAAATATGACGTAATTTCTCCTAAGACTTCTAACGCATGTTAATGAATTTATTATTTTACAATATCCTTTCTCTTTTAAAATTCACGTGTATACTTTTTATGACGTAATTTTTAATAAGTTCCTGCTTTTTATACGTAATTATTTAATTCTAATTTGAAAGTTTTTTTCCTGTTTATAATAGTCACGTGTAAATAAATTTTTAATTTGAAGCAAACATTATTGCTCGCGCTTTTTATACAGTTGGCAACAGTTTAAATTAGTACAATTTTCTGAAATCTGTAAAAAATATCTCTAGAAATTCTGAAAATTTGAATTTAAAATAGAAATAAAACCTGAAAAAATGAGTCAAAATAAAAAAAATTAATGCAATCTGCACTCCGGCAAATTCTAACGCATGAAATGATCTAAAAATGATTACACTGCGATGTATAGTTTTTGCTGCTATAAAACTTTTTTAGTGGAACGATTTTGTCCAACTTTAGCATTAAATAACTCTTAAAATAATTCTTCGATTTGAAAACTGTCTGCATCAGCGTATTTATCAAACATTTCTGTATAAAACCACCGATTTTCATATTTTTGTATGCATTATTTTTGTTAATATTAACGAAGAAAGGCCTCCGGTCACAAAAAAATCAAAACCGGCGGCGGCGGCGGCGGCGGCGGTGACAGCGGTAGTTACTTTTTTTTAGAATAGAGAGATCCTTTCTCTTTTAAAATTCACGTGTATACTTTTTATGACGTAATTTTAGGTAGCTTTCTTTACAAAAAGCTACCTATTGCAGCCGTTCGGAGGAAAGCGATTTCAAAAAATTTTGGTATATTTTCATCGATCATGACCCCCAGACCCCGAAACCACCCTCCGTTCAAAATTGATATATATATATATATATATATATATATATCTGACCTATGTCACACTGTAACTCTCGTATTTATGAACCGATTTGGATGTAATTCGATGTGTACATAGTACATACTAATATCTCGACCGAGTTCGTTGGCCAGCTTCATCCGCCATTTTGTTTCAAAATGGCGGCCATTTAAAAATTTTAAAAAAATTTAAAATTTAAAATGTGGTACCAAAAAATTGAAAATGGAAAAATCTTTTTTTCTTATGTATTTGACCTTTATACAAAGACTCCGTAGCAGTTTTTGTTTCGTCTATATCTTAAAAAATGGCTGAGTTATAGCATTTTGAATTTCTAGCGAAGCTGACATTTTGAAACGTCCTGAATTTTGTCACGCGATAAAAGGCGTATTTATGAACCCATTTGGATGTAACTTCGTTTATACATAGTACAGACCAATGTCTCGACCGAGTTCGTTGGCCAGCTTCATCCGCCATTTTGTTTAAAAATGACGGCCATTTAAAATTTTAAGCAAATTTAAATTTGAAATGTGGTACCAAAAAATTGAAAATTGAAAAAATATTTTTTCTTATGTGTTTGACCTCGATAAAAAGATTCGGGAGCAGTTTTTGTTTCGTCTATATCTTAAAAAATGGCTGAGTTATAGCATTTTGAATTTCTAGCGTGGCTGACATTTTGAAACGCCCTGATTTTTGTCACGCGATAACAGGCGTATTTACGAACCGATTTGAATGTAACTTGGTCTGTACATAGTACATACCAATGTTTCAACAGAGTTTGTTGGCCAGCTTCATTCGCCATCTTGTTTCAAAAGGGTTGCCATTTAAAAAAAAAATGTAATTTAAAATTTAAAATGAAGTATTAAAAAATTGGAAAATGAAAAAGATTTTTTTTATGTGTTTGGCCTTGATACAAAGATTCTGGAGCAGTTTTTGTTTCTGAAAATTTGTTCTTTTGTTTATATCTTAAAAAGTGGTTGAATTATAGCACTTTGAATTTCTATCATGGCTAACACTTTGAAACGATCTTGTATTTGTCTCGCGATACCACACGTACTCGCCTATTTCGATGGAAGAAGGCATGTGGATAGTACACATAAATATCTCGACCAAGTTCGCTGGCCAGCTTCATCAGCCATCTTGATTCAAAATGGCGGCCATTAAATTAAAAATATATATATTTAAAGTGAGGTGCAAAAAAATTAGAAATTGAAAAAGATTTCTTTCTTAAGTATTTTACCTTGATATAAGGATTCAGGAGCATTTTTTGTTTGTCTTTATCTTAAAAAATGGCTCAGATATAGCAGTTTCAATTTCTAACGTGGGTGACATTTTGAAAAATCTGATTTTTTGCCTGCGACAGCACTCGTATGTATCAACCGATTCCGATGTGAGTGAGCATGTGCACAGCAATTACTAAGGTCTCGACCAAGTTCACTGGTTAGCCTCATCCACCATGTTCTCTTAAAATGGCAGGCACTTTAAGAAATCGCTGAATTTGGCAGCGAAATATAAGTTACTTTCAATAAAAGCAGCTTGGATAAAGCTGACTAATTTTGCGAAATTCTCATTCATAATGATTTAGTATTGATAAAAATTAGTATTGAATCTCCTACATTCGGTTTCCACTTAATTGAGCTTCGTGTGTTTGAATAATATAAGTTGGCTTTTTTAAAATAAGGAATATGAAAGCTACCTCTTCCTCCCGGCACTGGCCGGAAGGACTTTCTAACAAGTGGTTTGGGTTTCTAATATTTAAGATTTTTGTATCATTTCCGAAAATAATGACCCGCAGGAATAAATATAGCGAAGGATTGTCAAAACTACATATTTTATATCAAGTTGCTTTAGTTTTATCACTAGGAGTCACTTATTTTTATCTTTGATATTCTCTCAACTTTCTCTTAATTTGATAACTTATTGAGCCAACATGAATTAATTTAGAAATTCAATTAGTTGTTTTCCAATAAAAAAAATTAAAAGTAAGAAATGACCAGCTTGTATAAGTTTAACGTGTTTTGTTTAACTTAATTCTATTTTGTTTTAGGATATGAATCAACGCCGTGCCGAAAATATTCTAACGCGTGCCAAGTTTGGCACGCGTGCCATAGGTTCACCGTCCCTGCTCTACAGCATTTACAGTTGATACTATTAAAATTTATAACTGGGACATTCCTTTATGGAAATCCTGTATTTAATGATCTGTGAATACAAGCTTCAGTTTTTCGAATGCCCCAAGAATGTAGGCAGTGGCATAACTTTGTACTCGTGTCATCCGAAGCAGCTACCTAACACTCCTTTCCACACCGTTTTAACACTTTCCAACAAAGTTGAAAAGTGTTTAGGAATTCGGTCTGCCTGTCCGTGCTCTAAGGCAGACCGCACACTGAGGCTACTGGAGCATTATAACGTTCCTCTTGGGAGAAAAAAAACAGGTAAAAATAAAAAAGAAACCTGTTTCAAACCCGTTTTTTCTCCTAAGAGGAACGACATGTTGCTCGAGTCGACGCAGTTTGCAGGCCTGCCTACACTGTCAAAAAAACTTTCTTCAATCCACGGAAATTCTACTGGCTGCTGTGCTACCGGCATATTTCCGTGAATTGGCGAATATATGTTTTTTAACTCTTCGTTACAGGAGGTAAAATATCCGTCAATTGAAGAAAAAGCAGCTGACGCTGGATTCGAACCAGCCATCTGAGCGTTGCGAGACGAGCACGCTAGCACACAGCTAAAGTTGCACAGCAACTGCGCGTTTTGAAGCAAATATGTTTACTTCAGATGGGTATGGCTTGATCAATTTCTTTAAAAAGCTTTTAATTTTGAAGTTCATTTCGCGAAAATTTCGTCTTTAATGAGATTGGCTAGGATTTTTATACTTTAGCATTAATATAGTATAAAAGTAAGAATTTTAAATATTTTTACGTAGATTGCTACAGGTAAAATACGAATATTATATTTTTATTCGATTTTTCTTTAGTAATACCGGTTTTTATTCCTTTAATTTTCTTAATTAAAATATCTTTTAGATGTGTTCATTTAAAATTACTTTAAAAGCGAATATTTATTTATAAACAACTTTATAAACTCAACTTTATTTAACTTTATTCAACTTTAAAAAATAAATTGCGAGTACTTTTGAATGAATGAGAAAAGTAATTGTTATTCATTTTGAAATCCGAAAACTTTTTTGTCTTTTTTAATTAAATTAGGAATCTTAATTTATAGAACTAGGTGACGCTGCCCCCTACGAGCTACGCTCGCCAACCCCCGTTCAGACACCGCAGACTCTAAAAGCACGTTAATTTGACCGGCTTTAAAAATATTTCGGAAGATTGAATTATAATTTAAAAAACAGTGGCAATCTCCCTATAAATGGGTTTCTATTCATTTCTCTTTGATTGGAGAATTTTAAGGCCATTTATTAATTTAAATAAACAGAGACTTTTTCTCCCGGTATTTTTTAGCACGGCGAAAAGAAAGTTTTTTTTAAATAAGACACTTTAAATATATCATTTTTAATCTGACGTAATTTTCACCAAACTTTTCTTTCTCTTTTTAATATTCACGTGAAAATACTTTTGTTAGAAATGAAATATTATTTGCGCTGTCCTAATGAAAATAGTTAAAATATCTTAAAAAATAAATTAAATGTCTCGCGCAATTTTTAAATTTAAACTGTTTTGCAATATTATCTTTTGCTCATTTTACGTATTAAGTGTAATGTGACGTAATTTCTCTTATTTAAGACTTCTAATGCATGTTAATGAATTTATTATTTTATAACATTCTTTCTCTTTTAAAATTCACGTGTAAATATAGTTTTTATGACGTAATTTTCAATGAGTTCCTGCTTTTTATATTTTCTGTTTATAATAGTCACGTGTAAAATAAATTTTTAATTTGAAGCAAACATTGTTTCCGCAGTTTATACAGTTGGCAATAGTTTAAATTGATACCATTTCCTAAAATATGTAAAAAATATCTCTCGAAATGCTGAAAATTTGAATTTAAAATAGAAGCAAAACCTCAAAAAATGAGTTAAATTAAAAAACTAATTGAAGTCTGCACACCGGGAAATTATGACGCATAAAATGATCTAAAAATGATTAAATTCCCATTTTCAGTTTTTACTCTGATAAAACTTTTTTAATGGAATGAGTTTGTCCAACTTTAGCATTAACTATCTCTCTATTCTAAAAAAAAGTAACTACCGCTGTCACCGCCGCCGCCGCCGCCGCCGCCGCCGCCGCCGGTTTTGATTTTTTTGTGACCGGAGGTTTTTCTTTGTTAATATTAACAAAAATAATGCATACAAAAATATGAAAATCGGTGGTTTTATACAGAAATGTTTGATAAACACGCTGGTGCAGACAGTTTTAAAATCGAAGAATTATTTTAAGAGTTATTTAATGCTAAAGTTGGACAAAATCGTTCCACTAAAAAAGTTTTATAGCAGCAAAAACTATGCATGGCAGTGTAATCATTTTTAGATCATTTTATGCGTTAGAATTTGCCGGAGTGCAGATTGCATTAATTTTTTTATTTTGACTCATTTTTTCAGGTTTTATTTCTATTTTAAATTCAAATTTTCAGCATTTCTAGATATATTTTTTACAGATTTCAGAAAATTGTACTAATTTAAACTGTTGCCAACTGTATAAAAAGCGCAAGCAATAATGTTTGCTTCAAATTAAAAATTTATTTACACGTGACTATTATAAACAGGAAAAAAACTTTCAAATTAGAATTAAATAATTACGTATAAAAAGCAGGAACTTATTAAAAATTACGTCATAAAAAGTATACACGTGAATTTTAAAAGAGAAAGGATATTGTAAAATAATAAATTCATTAACATGCGTTAGAAATCTTATGAGAAATTACGTCATATTTACGTCACATTATAGTTATTTCATAAAATGAACACAAAATAATATTGCAAAAAAGTTTAAATTTAGAAATTGCGCTAGACATTTATTTGATATTTTGAGAATTAGTTTAAAATGTCTCATTTAAAAGAACTTTCTTTTCGCTTTGTTAAAAAATACCAGGAGACAAAGACTCTCTTTTCTTAATTCCTTTTATATTAGCTTATTTTGAAATGTTGTTACACGTGTATACGTCATCAAGTTATTTTTATTTCGACGTTTTATTTGTGTTTTTATTAATGTTGTACGAATTTATTTGTTCTTTCATTATTTAAAATAAAAATTATATCAATTTGTATAATTTGGCGATTTATATAATTTGGTAGTACCGCAGCGGATTTGGCGTTAAAATTCCCCAATCAAAGAGAAATGAATAGAAATTCGTTTATAGGGAGATCGCCACTGTTTTTTAAATTATAATTCAATCTTTCGAAATCTTTTTAAAGCCGATCAAATTAGCGTGCATTTAGAGTCTGCGGTGTCTGGACGGGGGTTGGCGAGCGTAGCTCGTAGGGGGCCGAGCCCCCTAGTTGTTTATAAAAGAAAATATGCATATTTTATATATATATTTCTTAAAAATGCATTAAACAACAATCTAAATATAACAATTTGACAATTCAAATTCTCAAAATTATGACTAATTTTTAACAATATATAAATAAAAGTTCAAAATTTCACAAACACTGGATCCTGCAAGAAAATTCTAGACAGTCAAGTCCCTGTAAACGTCAAATTAAGAATCACTGGATCATGTAAACAAACAAGTCATACGTAACATATCACAGAAAAACATCATTTGTTAGCTTCCAGATATGCTGCGTTTATTGTCACTTGACAATCTTCGTCAGCAAATCAGGCACCAAGCAGTTGTTAATTCCTGCAGTTTATCCGCCCCACTTTTTTTCTTTTTTGCAAATTACTCATTTTGAACAAATCGCTTATTTCGACTATTGATCGCATGAAAAAAATCGTCGTAAGTTTCGCCTGTTAGGTTGTAACTGGTTAGAACCGGCATGGCAGAAACTGGTTTCTGCCAGTAAGTGGCAAAAACTGGCAGAAACTAAGAAATATAATACTAATAAGAACTTTAATTTGCAATGATTCATAATTCGACATATATTTGATATGTAAACAATTAAGTTAAAAATTAAAACTAAGATTATGAATTTTATTCAAATTCAAAATAGCAAAAAGTTTCAAAATGATCACATAAATACTACTTTGTTTATAAAATACTAATTTTCTTTCACTTGAAAAACAGAAATTTCCATAATGGTAATCTGATACTGTACAAGTTTAATATTATTGTTTACAGTTGAATTTCTATTTGAAAGTAAAACAAAAAAGAAATTTACAAAAAATTCTATATTTTAATAAATCACTTTTCAGAGTATTTTTAAATAAATAATACAATGCAATAACTTAAAGATTATCTACTATATACAAATAAAAATGGTTCTTGCGAAAAGACATAAGTAAATAATTGAAGCACAAAAAATAACAGAGAAAAAAAATTTGATGAAATATCTTGTACAATTATTTTACAATATTGAAAGAACAAAATTACCACTCAAATATACTATTAGTACCTATTACTTTTTTAAATGTGGTTGGAACATTTTCAGCTAACAGTCTGAAATTTAAAAAAAGAAGTCAGATTATTCTATATTTTAATGATTTTTCCTTTGAGTATTTAGTGTTGACTCTAGAAAAAAAAGGCCGCCGGGCGGAAATTTTTCAAAAAGGGCAATTCTAAAAAAGGGCACATTTTTTTTCTTCAAAAAAGGCACACTTGTAACTTGTTCACAAAAAAGGTTTTGAACTGGTTTGTTTAGGGTCCCCAAATAGAATTTGGGATATTTTCCCACGATCGATTGAATTTCGCGATTCTCCCCCACCCCACCATCCATCAACTGACGCATTTCATGATTTTTTTCGGTAAGTTATTGTCGAATTTCACAATTTTTTTGTTTTGCAATTGACTGAAGAATTTCACTATTTTTTCGCACCATTGAATGCTGAATTTAACGTTTTTTTCCCTCTACCAATTAACGAATTTCACAATACAGCCGAACCCCGTTAATACGCGAATCAAAGGACCGATCAAAATTTGCGTACCGTGCCGCTCACTAAAGTGTTCACGCAAAGCCTGAAGAGTTGAAGTAAATTTTCCGGGAAAATTACGCGGGATAAAAATGAATCCGAATCCGATCCAATTCCCGATTAGTTCACATCCCATGCTGAAAATTCTCGTTATCAGATCGTTAAGAATGGGACCTGGCAGAAAAATGTGCACTTGCTTGGGAGGAGGGATCCCCTCCCGCCGCTAATTATGGGTTTTTTCTGTGGTCCTTTGACAAAATTCGCGTTTTTTCACAGATCTTTTGACGAAATCACCGATCTTTCGGCGAAATTCCCGTTTTGTCCCGCGATCCTTTGTCAAAATTCGCGTTTTTTCTGCTATCCTTTAATGAAATTTGCGTTTTTTTACGTTATCCTTTAACAAAATTAATATTTTTACGCAATCATTTAACGAAATTCACGTTTTTTACGCGATTCTTTGACGAAATTCGGGTTTTTTTCGCGACTCTTTGACCAAACTCGCGTTTTTTTTGCGACCCTTAGAGGAAGTATGCGTTTTTCCGTGATCCTTTAATGAAATTCGCGTTTTTGCGCTATCCTTTGATGAAATTCGCGTTTCTTATGCTATCCTTTAACGAATTTCGCGTTTGTTTTTTCAGAGATCCTTTGACGAAATTCACGCTTTTTCAGCTACCTTTTAATGAAATTCGCACTTTTCCCGCCATCTTTTGACGAAATTCGCTCTTGTTCCGAAATCTTTTGATGAAATTCGCGTTTTTCCCGCGATTTTTTGACGAAATTGGCGCTTTTCCTGCAATCTTATGACGATATTCGTGCTTTTTCCGAAATGGTGTGACGAAATTTGCGTTTTTTCTGAAATGTTTTGACGAAATTCGCGTTTTTCCCGCCATCTTTTGACGAAATTCGTGCTTTTTCGGTGACCTTCTCGTGAAATTTGTGATTTTTTTTCTGCAATCATTTGGCGAAATTAGCGGATGTTTGTTGAACGATGGGCCAAATTGATATTTTCGGCGGCCATTTATCGAAATTCGCAATACTTTTTATTGCCCGAATTTTCCGACTGATGATTGACTTTTTTAAATTTTAGGAACCGAATGCCCTAAATTTTCGGAAAATTCGGAACAGAATTACCCCATAACTAAATATGCTTCAATTTTAAATTTTAGTTGTTGACATCAAGTTATATCACACATTTTGCAATGTTTAAAGCTATACACACGTCAAACTGGCGCTGTATGGCACATTTTTCTGAAATAAGTAAATTGAAAATATCATTCTGGATAAATGGTTCCATACTGCAATTAAAAAATCCAAAAACTGGTTTTGAGGTGCATAACTTGAGGCATAGAGATACTTCCTGCCAAATCTTATAGCTCTATGCGCAGGTTCTCTTTAGAAAACAGCTCATACACACGGGGCCAAACATCTATGTTTATTATTATAGGTATTGTTTTTAATCTGAAAAAAATATACCGAACTAACTTTTGAAAAATCGGGTTAACCCCAACCCAATCTGCAGTAATTTAAACTTAACATGAAACCGACTCAAACCAAAAACAATTAGTGTTAAACCAACCAGCAACAAATACAATTAGTGTAGTGCCGGGAGACTTTCCTCTCCGTCCACTGTAACTTTTCAGAAAATATACTGTGAATTTCAGAATTTTTTTTCCCTCAGAGTCGCCCCTTGTCACTGTCATACAAATGTCTTTAAAAAATAATGGTTTTAATCTTAATTATATTATCCGATCTCCGCTGCACTGAAACTCCCCGATCACGAAATCCCATGTTAGCCTATGGGAAAACTTTGAAGCGCGATGACTCATTACCTAATATAATTGTTACAATACCGTTTTCACCATCAGAAAGTAGACGTCAGATGCAGATGATGTGCGTTGTCTCCTTAAATTTTAAGTACATAAAAAATGACTACAAACTTTGAAATTTCCATTTGATTAAATTTTATCATATTCTTAAAAATACTTAAAATTTACGTAGACAATTTTTAAAAACGCACATCATTGGCATCTGACGTCTACTTTCTGATGGTGAAAACGGTATTTTAATAATTATATTAGGTAATGAGTCATCGTGCTTCAAAGTTTTCCCATAGGCTAACATGGGATTTCGTTCGGGGAGTTTCAGTGCAGCGGCCCCTTAAGCATTAACCTTTGAGCAGTCTTTGACTCTAAAAATTACATTTCGAGGTCGTGTGGTGCCTGTTGGACTCCAAGTTGTTGATTTTATTTTAAAATCACTTTATTTTTCATTAAGTTGTATTATAATAATATAATAGGAAAATACAACATATCTTGATACAAAGTATGTTTTATTACATAAACAAAGTTTTAAAATCATATTTTAACAAAAAATCATGTGGTGTCCATCAGACAGCATTCAACAACTCTACGGTTAAACGGCAATCAAAACAAAATTATCAAAAGCACTTTTTCTTAAAAAGTGCATTTTTTGTTCAGCTGAAGTGCCCTTTTTTGAAGGAGCACCCTGCCCTTTTTGTTTTCTGGGGGAAACACTAATTCAGACGTAAAAAAAAGAAAAAAAATCGCAAAACTCGCCAGTTGATCGTGAAAAAATCGAGACTTTTTTTAGACAGTTGCTTTAAAATATTGTGAAGTTTGTCAATCGGTCGTGCAGAAAAATTCGGCAATCAATCGTAAAAAAAATAAAGAAATAAAATAAAATAAAATAATCTATTGCAGAAAAAAATGCAAAATTCGTCGATCGAGTGCCGAGGGTGGGGGGAGGGGGGGGGTCGCGAAATTCAGTATAGGTCATGGGAAAATATCGTAAAATTATACTGATACAAAAGGAAAACTAACTGACTAAATCTAAACAAACTGATTCAAAATATTTTTTGTGAACAAGGTACATGAGTGCCCTTTTTTAAAAATCCCCGCCCGGCAACCCTTTTTATCTAGAGTCAACACGACTTTTAAACATACATGAAAAAAATACACAGAATATTAATGAAAAAAATGAATAATATTAAAAATTGGGAAAAGCGTGAAATTCAATCAGTCACTGGAAAATATCGCAAAATTCTACTGATAAAAAAGGACTCTAAAGAAACCTATTTAAAATAGTTTTTGTGAACAATGTACATGAGTGTCCTTTTTTAAAATATTCCCGCAAAACAGCCCTTATTTTTCACTCTATCATAAATTTTAGTATATATAAATTTATTCATTGATGCTTTTTTATTTACATCTCTCATAAATTCAAAATATGAATTTTAAAAGATATGATATGAGTAGTAGGAAAACGGGGCTCCGGGGACAGGAGGGGGTGCTGGGATGCAGCCCGCAGGTGCACCCCCTCCGACACCGCCTTCCGTCCCCCTCCGGCCAGCAACCCCTCCGACACCCCTTCTGTGCACCCTCCAACACCGCCTCTGGTACCCCTCCGCCACCCCTCCCTAGCTGGAAAAATGGCGTTTTTACAGTATTTTCATGCTATAACACGAGAGTTGGATGTTAGATCGACTAGATTATCATACTATAAGATGAAGATTAAATTTACATTTGAATTTTGAACAATCTTTACCTTAATGAGTATTATTAATTAAGCAAAACAGTGGAAAATATCAATTTCTGAGGAAAAAACCTGATTTCTGAAGATTTTATTCAACTGCAAGCTCAGAATGTCAACTTAAATGGAGAAAGTTAAACATATATTTGATTTTTGGCTGATTAACACCTTAATGAGCATTATTAATTAAGCAAAATAAAAAAAATATCAATTTTTAATGGAAAAAAGAATATTTCTTAGGATTTCTTCTACTATAAGATCAGAATATCAACTTGAAAGATAAAAGTGAATCATATACATTTAATTTTGATCAACCTTTACCTTAATGAGTATTATTAATTAGGCAAAACAATGCAAAATATCAATTTCTTATGAAAAAAGCTAATTTCTGCAGATAGTTTCTCATCTACAAGATCGGAATATCAATTTAAATGAGGAAATTGAAACATACATTTGAATGAACAACACCGTGATGAGTATTATTAATTAAACAAAACAATGAAAATATAAATTTTTAACGAAAAAAGCATATTCTTTTAGAGATTTTTTTTTTTCAACTATAAGATAGGGATATCATCTTAAAAGGAAAATTTAAACATATAATTTAGTTTTTGATCAACCATTACCTTAATAAATTTTGATAATTAAACAAATAACAAAGAATATTATCGAATTTTTAAAGAAAAAGATTAATTTTATTAATCGAATAATGATTTTTACATCTTTATATAATACTTTGAACCCATTCAACGCTTTTATTCGTTATTATCTTTAAGTTTTATCATTTTCATATAAAATTTTGAGTTTTCAAATCAATTACTTAATTTTACTACATTTTAAATGTGGATATTTCTAGGTAAATAGCCAACTTAGTAATTTTTGCACAACTTGCACTAAGTAATTTTTACACCAACCTAATTGATTTTACTATTTTTAGACCATTGTAGGATTATAATTCAACGTATCAGTTCTTATGAAAGTAAATATGAGCATATTTTCTTTTCTTTCGCGAAATACGTCTACATTCCTTTCACGTTCATAATGAAATCCTGCATCCCTCCCCTTGAAGGGTGACCGATACAATAGGTTGACGGTTGACGTCACTTGTTTTCAAGTATGCATGGCAAATGTTGGCAATTTGATCTTTTTTTTTTCTTTCCATACTCTGTAAATGAAAGTGTCAATATTTTTACATTATTACAAGTATAATTTTTAGAGTTTAATGAATAATTATTTATTTATTATTAGATACCCAATTTATTGAGAGATGAATTATCTATACCTGTGCTTAAACACTATATTTCACATATTCAGACACATTTTGAGAATTTTTAGCTCAATAGGTAAACATTAACTGTATTTTGAACATAACCCATGTTTTTCAACACTAGTTCCTACACGAGAATTATGTTTATGAAATTGTATTCACTTTCAAATTGCTTTTGCGTGAAATTATATGAATCTTTTTAACAGATTTTTTTTTTTTTTTTTATTACAGAACGAATTATTGTAGTTAACATTTTAAACACCAATATTAATAATGAAGCAAAACTATAGAAAATATCGATTTTTAAGGAAAAAGATCAGAATATCAATTTAAAGAGGAAAGATACGAGGATTTCAACTTAAAAGGGAAATTTAATCATTTATTTTAGCTTTTGAACAATCATTACCTTAATGAATTTTAATAATTGAACAAATAACAAAGGAAAATATTATATTTTATTGAAAAAAGACAAATTTAAACGAATTTGATTAACTTTTACACTAGTTTGAGATTTTATCATTCTTTTAGATGCCAGCTATGTAGAATTTTAACCTCTCAACGAGATACACTTCAGGAAATACTCATTACTAAACAACATTACTAAACAAAATAAATTAATTTTAATCTAATCAATAACTGAAAATTTCACATTTTTAAAATATTTTCATGAACATACATAAAATATACGAATTTACAAATTAATATCATTATTTTTATTACATTTAACTGGATTTTTCTATATTCGAGCCTAATTTTTATACACAAAGCATTATTTAATCACATCCAGTACTTTCAGATTTAACGAAATTCAGCGATTTTTCACTTTTCAAACCAATCCTATGAGTTTAAAAACAACAGCGCCTCCTATAATTTTATAGTTTTGAGTGAAACGAGTGGAATTTTTCATACTGTTTGCTGTTTTCGTTATATGAAGACGTCAGCTTATATTCTCTAGTTTAACCAAAATGAATAATAATATGCAAGAAATGTCTTTAGCAGAGGAAGATTCAAGTCAATCTTACTTAAAGGATATGAAATCAGCTATACCCAGTCAAGAACATTGGCGCACCCACGGGGGGAGCTAAGGGGGCTGAAGCCGCTTCCAGACTAGATTAGATATTTAAAGTTTTTAAAAATTATGAAAGAATATTATTATAAGAAAAAAATATTATTATTATTAATGTGTCCTTAAAAAATCGGAGTTTTTGAAAATATATTAATTTTGTCATACATTTTTTTCTCTTTTATAAAGTTCATTATGAAATTCGAAATATTAGCATTTTTTAAATTTACTTAATTAAAAAATTAAAGCCCTGTGCAACCTCTTGCTCTCTTTAACCTTCATAATATTTTGATAATTTAATAATAAAACTTTAAATCGTTTGATTGTAAACACACTTTAAAATTATCCAAATACAAAAACGCACTAAAAAATCGCAAAAAATAAGATATATTTTAGTAAAGTATTTCATTATTTAACATGTTAAAATCATTCAGAATTAGCCGCACCAAAGCTTTACACAGCTTCTCCGACTGGTTAAAATTCTGCTCAAGTTAGCAGAAAAAATGTGAGTCAGGACCTGATCCGGTACGTCCCATCAAATTAAATCAAAGAAAACAGAGCTCTGCAGCGGGCCGGGCAAGATCTGGGCACATATAAGCCTCTAAAATATGCTAGCCCCCTCCAGAGAGTAATCCTGGATGCGCCACTGGTCAAGAAGCACATGCTTCGAACATTGAAATATTACCCTCTTCACCAAAACAACTAAAACCACCTTTTTCTTGCAATCAATGCGAGAAATCCTATTCCAAAAAGAATGCATTAAACAGACATCAAATATCCGATTTGGAGAAAAAACCCTTTGTATGTGAAATATGCTCAAAGACATTCATTCAAAGCAGTGATTTAAAACGACATAGTGTAACTCATTCCAGAACATCTACTACATATAAATGCGATCAATGCGGAGAAGATTATTTACAAAAGTTTCTGTTAAGAATTCACAAGAGATCTCATAAGAAGTTTTATGATTGTGATAAATGTTCCAACTCTTTTTTAACAAAGTCTGCTTTAACTATACATAAAAAAGTTCATCCCAAGGAATATGAATGTAAACACTGCAACATTAAATTGTATGACGAAGATGAGTTTTTACATCATAAAAAAGTTCACCCTAAGAAATACAGTTGTAAACACTGTAAAATTATCTTTTATCTCCAGAGGGAGTTTATTCATCATCTGATCAACATGCATAAATGAAAAATGCAAACTTTGTTAAGTCATAAACTTGATTTGAATATCTGTACATTTTTAAAATGTATATGTCTTCCTATAACTGTTGAAAATGATGAATAAATAGTGTTTAACTGAAAAAGTATTGTCATTTATTTTTTCTATATCAACTTGTGATTTTTCTTGACTCTATCTCATCAAGTCAAAACGATTTTACCAAAATTTTAAAATACATATTGTATATATTTTTTAAGTTTATAATTTCATTTTTTAAATTTCTTATTGAATGAAACATGAGTTAACTATCTTTTATTAATTTCATATTAAAAACCTAAAGTTTTCCATATAATTTTATTATGTTCCGTCTAAATTTTATATACCCAATTAAATTCTATAAACCCTTCTTATTAGCAAACATTGCTATTTAACTGGAAATTTCACATTAATGTTTTTTTTTCATGATTGTACATATAAAAATATGAGTTTACAAACTAATTTGTATAATTTATCACATTCGAACTTAATTTTTATATTCAAAACATTATTTAATCAAATTTTATACTTTCTGATTCAGTGAAATTCGATGATTTTTCAGTTTTTAAACCAGTACCACAATATTTATCTACATTGGACTTGATTCTTCCCTTGTATATTTTTACATTACACAATTAAGATAGATATAGACTTAGGACAGCAATAGAGTTAAAAATTGATTATACTCAATTTTCGTCTTATATAAATTGGTCCTACATGACATTTCTTATTGCTACAATCATTTGATATATTAAAACTAGTCTGAGTTATTCAGTGTATATGATTAATCAAATTATCATATGTTTCATCTTACACTTCGAAGATTTCTGAATTATCATCCATCAAGTAGCTTAAAACACTAATACTATGTTTATAGTTCTATTGATACATAGTCTACATGAATACAATCTTTAATTTTAACGTTTCATATTTCAAATAACCTATTTCCAAAACTAAACTATATGAATTTTTACTACATCACTTACCAATATCACAGAATGATTTATGCTTCACACTTTTCTAATAATTATCAGATTCTTATAACATAATTTCTTGATAACATATATTATACTACTGATTTGTACGCATGCGTGAGTTGTCACGTGATCAAAACGTTTGAGAATAATATAAATTTTCGAAAAGCAGCGAAGCATTTCTCATTTCAACTGTTAGACTTGGGAGAGAAGGTGACTTTAAGCGCGCAACTCTGATAAATTTCCAGATTTTAATTCAAGTGAGGAATCGATTTCTTTGTTTGTGAATAAAGTAAGTTTTAGTATATCATTACAACATATATGTATTAATAAAAATAAATAAATAAATGATTATTTATACATTAAACCTTTCTTAAGTATATAAATATATTTCTTTTATTGTACAGATGTTGCAGCAAGATGAATCAAAACAGCAGCAATCCTCTTTATCAGAAATGGATGATCTGAATGATTCGCTCTTAGCACATGTAGAGTTAAAGAATAATAAATATGTATGAAATACTATAATTCATATATGGAACGTAATTAGAGTAAATTTAAAATCAAATATTTTATTGTTTGTACTTTAACAAATGTTTTTATCTATATCATTGAAGAGAATTCTAATTGTTTACATTTATTTCTCTTACAGATGTGTTCTATTTGCTACAAACAATTTTTAAGTAAATGGAATTTAAAAGAACATACACAGATCCATACAGATGAAAAACCCTATACTTGTGAAGATTGCCAAAAGCCGTTTTCAAGAAAATATGAATAAAAAATGCATACTGCATCATATAGTCTATCACCAGTTGTATGTAAACTTTGTGAAGATATTCAAGAAATAACCAGACGTTTGAAGAATTTAACAATCAACGAAGAGATTTAGGCTATGTACCAAACTTCATTGCATAAGATTTACTACAATATCCCAAAATTAAAATTTGGAAGGCATACACACGTGATGTAAAGAATTTTTTGTTATCCGTTATTCTTATAACTAACATGAATGTAGATATTATTCACAATGTATTCCTCACATGGTTATAATAAATATTCTTCATCTACACATATCAACGTGTTTATTTCTCCACAATCCATTTCATTATTGAATATATCTCCTGATATTTTAAACGAAAAAATGCTTTCTCATCTTAAAAAATTTCATAAGGACAAACAAAAATTAACAGATGAATGAAAAATATACACGTTCACAAAATAATTTCAAAGTTTTTTTAGGTATATTTACAAAAATATTTACAAAATAAAAAAATTTCAAAGTAAAAATACCAAAAGTAAAAAAAATATATATATAACAAGATTTTTTTTTATTTCAAAAGTGAAAAAAAATATTTTTACAAAAAATATTTTTATAAAAAAAATTTTTTACAAAAAATATTTTTAGAAAAAAATTTTTTACAAAAAAAATTTTTTACAAAAAATATTTTTACTTTTTTTTCACAAAAGTAAAAAAAAAAAAATTATAACAAAAAAAAAAATTAAATAAAATTACAAAATTTGTAAAAAAAAAATTGCAAAAAAGTTTGAAAAAATATACAAAAAAGTTATGAAAAAGTGTCAAAAATGATATTTTAAATAGTATTATAATGGTTGGCCAACCTTTATACACTATATTTAAAATATCATTTTTGACACTTTTTCATAACTTTTTTGTAAATTTTTTCAAACTTTTTTGGAATTTTTTTTTACAAATTTTGTAATTTTTTTCGTTTTTTTTTGTTATATATATATATATATATATATATTTACTTTTGTGAAAAAAAATTGTAAAAATATTTTTTGTAAAAAATTTAAAAAAAAAATTTTTTTTTCTAAAAATATTTTTTGTAAAAAAATTTTTTTTATAAAAGTATTTTTTGTAAAAGTATTTTTTTTTACTTTTGGTATTTTTACTTTGAAAATTTTTTATTTTGTAAATATTTTTGTAAATATACCTAAAAAACTTTGAAATTATTTTGTGAACGTGTATATTTTTCATTCATCTGTTAATTTTTGTTTGTCTTTATGAAATTTTTTATGATGAGAAAGCATTTTTTCGTTTAAAATGTCAGGAGATATATTCAATAATGAAATGGATTGTGGAGAAATAAACACGTTGATATGTGTAGATGAAAGAATATTTATTATAACCATGTGAGGAATACATTGTGAATAATATCTACATTCATGTTAGTTAGAAGAATCACGGATAACAAAAAATTCTTTACATCAAGTGTGTATGCCTTCCAAATTTTAATTTTGGGGTATTATAGTAAATCTTATACAATGAGGTTTGGTACATAGCCTAAATCTCTTCCTTGATTGTTAAATTCTTCAAACGTCTGGTTATTTCTTGAATATCTTCACAAAGTTTACATACAACTGGTGATAGACTATATGATGCAGTATGCATTTTTGATTCATATTTTCTTGAAAAAGGCTTTTGGCAATCTTCACAAGTATAGGGTTTTTCATCTGTATGGATCTGTGTATGTTCTTTTAAATTCCATTTACTTAAAAATTGTTTGTAGCAAATAGAACACATCTGTAAGAGAAATAAATGTAAACAATTAGAATTCTCTTCAATGATATAGATAAAAAACATTTGTTATAGTACAAACAATAAAATATTTGATTTTAAATGTACTCTAATTACGTTCCATATATGAATTATAGTATTTCATATATAAGTACTTACATATTTATTATTCTTTAACTCTACATGTGCTAAGAGCGAATCATTCAGATCATCCATTTCTGATAAAGAGGATTGCTGCTGTTTTGATTCATCTTGCTGCAACATCTGTACAATAAAAGAAATATATTTATATACTTAAGAAAGGTTTAATGTATAAATAATCATTTATTTATTTATTTTTATTAATACATATATGTTGTAATGATATACTAAAACTTACTTTATTCACAAACAAAGAAATCGATTCCTCTCTTGAATTAAAATCTGGAAATTTATCAGAGTTGCGCGCTTAAAGTCACCTTCTCTCCCAAGTCTAATAGTTGAAATGAGAAATGCTGCGCTGCTTTTCGAAAATTTATATTATTCTCAAACGTTTTGATCACGTGACAACTCACGCATGCGTACAAATCAGTAGTATAATATATGTTATCAAGAAATTATGTTATAAGAATCTGATAATTATTAGAAAAGTGTGAAGCATAAATCATTCTGTGATATTGGTAAGTGATGTAGTAAAAATTCATATAGTTTAGTTTTGAAAATAGGTTATTTGAAATATGAAATGTTAAAATTAAAGATTGTATTCATGTAGGCTATGTATCAATAGAACTATAAACATAGTATTAATATTTTAAGCAACTTGATGGATGATAATTCAGAAATCTTCGAAGTGTAAGATGAAACATTTGATAATTTGATTAATAATATAGACTGAATAACTCAGACTAGTTTTAATATATCAAATGATTGTAGCAATAAGAAATGTCATGTAGGACCAATTCATATAAGACGAAAATTGAGTATAATCAATTTTTAACTCTATTGCTGTCCTAAGTCTATATCTATCTTAATTGCGTAATGCAAAAATATACAAGGGAAGAATCAAGTGCAATGCAGATAAATATTGTGGTATTGGTTTAAAAACTGAAAAATCATCGAATTTCACTGCATCAGAAAGTATAAAATTTGATTAAATAATGTTTTGAGTATAAAAATTAAGTTCGAAAGTGATAAATTATACAAATTAGTTTGTAAACTCTTATTTTTATATGTACAATCATGAAAAAAAAAACATTAATGTAAAATTTCCAGTTAAATAGCAATGTTTGCTAATAAGAAGGGTTTATAGAATTTAATTGGGTATATAAAATTTAGACGGAACATAATAAAATTATATGGAAAACTTTAGGTTTTTAATATGAAATTAATAAAAGATAGTTAACTCATGTTTCATTCAATAAGAAATTTAAAAAATGAAATTATAAACTTAAAAAATATATACAATATGTATTTTAAAATTTTGGTAAAATCGTTTTGACTTGATGAGATAGAGTCAAGAAAAATCACAAGTTGATATAGAAAAAATAAATGACAATACTTTTTCAGTTAAACAATATTTATTCATCATTTTCAACAGTTATAGGAAGACATATACATTTTTAAAATTTACAGATATTCAAATCAAGTTTATGACTTAACAAAGTTTGCATTTTTCATTTATGCATGTTGAAAAGATGATGAATAAACTCCCTCTGGAGATAAAAGATAATTTTACAGTGTTTACAACTATATTTCTTAGGGTGAACTTTTTTATGATGTAAAAACTCAACTTCGTCATACAATTTAATGTTGCAGTGTTTACATTCATATTTCTTGGGATGAACTTTTTATGTATAGTTAAAGCAGACTTTCTTAAAAAAGAGTTGGAACATTTATCACAATCATAAAACTTCTTATGAGATCTCTTGTGAATTCTTAACAGAAACTTTTGTAAATAATCTTCCCCGCATTGATCGCATTTATATGTAGTAGATGTTCTGGAATGAGTTACACTATGTCGGTTTAAATCACTGCTTTGAATGAATGTCTTTGAACATATTTCACATACAAAGGGTTTTTTCTCCAAATGGGATATTTGATGTCTGTTTAATGCATTCTTTTTGGAATAGGATTTCTCGCATTGATTGCAAGAAAAAGGTGGTTTTAGTTGTTTTGGTGAAGAGGGTAATATTTCAATATTCGAAGTATGTGCCTCCTGACTGGGTATAGCTGATTTCATATCCTTTAAGTAAGATTGACTTGAATCTTCCTCTGCTAAAGACATTTCTTGCATATTAATCATTTTGGTTAAACTAGAGAATATAAGCTGACGTCTTCATATAACGAAAACAGGAAACAGTATGAAAAATTCCACTCGTTTCACTCAAAGCTATAAAATTATAGGAGGCGCTGTTGTTTTTTAACTCATAGGATTGGTTTGAAAAGTGAAAAATCGCTGAATTTCGTTAAATCTGAAAGTACTGGATTTGACTACATAATGCTTTGTGTATAAAAATTAGGCTCGAATATAGAAAAATCCAGTTAAATGTAATAAAAATAAGGATATTAATTTGTAAATTCGTATCTTTTATGTATGTTCATGAAAATATTTTAAAAAAGTGAAATTTTCAGTTATTGATTAGATTAAAATTAATTTATTTTGTTTAGTAATGAGTATTTCTTGAAGTGTATCTTGTTGAGAGGTTAAAATTCTACATAGCTAGCATCTAAAAGAATGATAAAATCTCAAACTAGCGTAAAAGTTAATCAAATTCGTTTAAATTTGTCTTTTTTCAATAAAAAATAATATTTTCCTTTGTTATTTGTTCAATTATTAAAATTCATTAAGGTAATGATTGTTCAAAAGCTAAAATAAATGATTAAATTTCCCTTTTAAGTTGAAATCCTCGTATCTTTCCTCTTTAAATTGATATTCTGATCTTTTTCCTTAAAAATCGATATTTTCTATAGTTTTGCTTAATTATTAATATTGGTGTTTAAAATGTTAACTACAATAATTCGTTCTGTAATTAAAAAAAAAAAATCTGTTAAAAAGATTCATATAATTTCACGTAAAAGCAATTTGAATGTGAATACAATTTCATAAACAAATTCTCTTGTAGGAACTAGTGTTGAAAAACATTGGTTATGTTCAAAATACAGTTAATGTTTACTTATTGAGCTAAAAATTCTCAAAATGTGTCTGAATATGTGAAATATAGTGTTTAAGCACAGGTATAGTTAATTCATCTGTCAATAAATTGGGCATCTAATAATAAATAAATAATTATTCATTAAACTCTAAAAATTATACTTGTAATAATGTAAAAATATTGACACTTTCATTTACAGAGTATGGAAAGAAAAAAAAAAGATCAAATTGCCAACATTCGCCATGCATACTTGAAAACAAGTGACGTCAACCTATTGTATCGGTCACCCTTCAAGGGGAGGGATGGAGGATTTCACTATGAACTTGAAAGGAGTGTAGGCGTATTTCGCGAAAGAAAAGAAAATATGCTCATATTTACTTTCATAAGAACTGATACGTTGAATTATAATCCTACAGTGGTCTAAAAATAGTAAAATCAATTAGGTTGGTGTAAAAATTACTAAGTACAAGTTGTGCAAAAATTACTAAGTTGGCTATTTACCTAGAAATATCCACATTTAAAATGTAGTAAAATTAAGTAATTGGTTTGAAAACTCAAAATTTTATATGAAAATGATAAAACTTAAAGATAATAACGAATAAAAACGTTGAATGGGTTCAAAGTATTATATAAAGATGTAAAAATCATTATTCGATTAATAAAATTAATCTTTTTCTTTAAAAATTCGATAATATTCTTTGTTATTTGTTTAATTATCAAAATTTATTAAGGTAATGGTTGATCAAAAACTAAATTATATGTTTAAATTTTCCCTTTAAGATTATATCCCTATCTTATAGTTGAAAAAAAAAACAACTCTAAAAGAATATGCTTTTTTCGTTAAAAATTTATATTTTCATTGTTTTGTTTAATTAATAATACTCATCACGGTGTTGTTCATTCAAATGTATGTTTCACTTTCCTCATTTAAATTGATATTCTGATCTTGTAGTTGAGAAACAATCTACAGAAATTAGCTTTTTTCCTAAGAAATTGATATTTTGCATTGTTTTGCCTAATTAATAATACTCATTAAGGTAAAGGTTGATCAAAATTAAATATATATGATTCACTTTTATCTTTCAAGTTGATATTCTGATCTTATAGTAGAAGAAATCCTAAGAAATATTCTTTTTTCCATTAAAAATTGATATGTTTTTTATTTTGCTTAATTAATAATGCTCGTTAAGGTGTTAATCATCCAAAAATGAAATATATGTTTAACTTTCTCCATTTAAGTTGACATTCTGAGCTTGCAGTTGAATAAAATCTTCAGAAATCAGGTTTTTTCCTCAGAAATCGATATTTTCCACTGTTTTGCTTAATTAATAATACTCATTAAGGTAAAGATTGTTCAAAATTCAAATGTAAATTTAATCTTCATCTTATAGTATGATAATCTAGTCGATCTAACGTTCAACTCTCATGTTACAGCATGAAAATACTGTAAAAACGCCATTTTTCCCGCTAGGGGGTAGTGGCGGAGGGTTACCAGAGGCGGTGTTGGAGGGTGCACAGGAGGGGTGTCGGAGGGGGTGCTGTCCGGAGGGGGACGGAAGGCGGTGTCGGAGGGGTTGCACCTGCGGACTGCACCCCAGCACCCCCTCCTGTTCCCGGAGCCCCGTTTTACTACTACTGATATGAAAATTTATGTGACGCCTTGATGTGGCTTAAAACGATTAGTTTTAAAATTCAATTTTTTTTTTTTTTTTTTGCTAAATACATTTACACATCAGCACTTTCACTGAATCTATATAATGCACTGAAATGTATTTATTTGAATAAATTGATTTATCTTTTGTGCCACATTATTCAAAAATCAAAAGTAAAATTTATGTAAATAGTTTTTTGCGTCATTGTATCCAAACTAAGTTAAATGTGTGTAAATGGATAATATGACGAAAAGAAACTATTTACATAAATTTTACTTTTGATTTTTGGATAATGTTGCACAAAAGATAAATCAATTTATTCAAATAAATACATTTCAGTGCATTATATAGATTCAGTGAAAGTGATATATTTAAAACAGTGCATCGGAAAATGAAAAGTATTGTTTAGATGTGTAAATGTATTTAGAGAAAAAAAAAATTGAATTTTAAAACTAATCGTTTTAAGCCACATCAAGGCGTCACATAAATTTTCATATCATATCTTTTAAAATTCATATTTTGAATTTATGAGGGATGTAAATAAAAAAGCATCAATGAATAAATTTTAGTATAGTAAAGTGGGGACAGATGCCGCAGTTTTACTTTTCTTCTTATAAAATGTACAATAAAGCAAAAAACAACAAACTAAGTACCAGAAATCATTAATCAAACCCTTTAGAATCTATTTTCTATGTTAAACAGTTAAAACACTTTTAATAAAATAGGCATAATTATTTTCCCTAACGTCTTTTTTTTACATCATTTTTTATGTGCTGGGTAAGATGCCGCATGGAGAAAAAAGCTAGGCTGTTTATTTTTTTCCAAGCAAATCACGCTTTTATTTTCTCAAACTAGTTAAAATGAAAATAAAAAACAGTAAACTTACAAAAATTATGTATATCACTAAATTGTGAAAAGTTTAACGAAAATACAAATGTGTAAGATCAAAAAATAAAACTTAAGACAAAAAATGAAAATGAAAAGAAAAACATTTGAATTTATATGAATGGACAGCATAATTACTGGAAACAATAAATAGACAGCATAATTACAAAAAGATATAAATCACTGGTTTGCATCCAGGCGAGCAATGCAGTTTGCTCTTAATGTAAGTATTAGTTCTATACTATTTACGCCCTAGCCTGTTTATTTTTGGCCTTTCATCTCATTCTTTGATTTTATGTTTCAATTCGCCCACAATCACACCACACTTCCCGTTTCAAAAATAAAGAGAGCTTCTTTCAAGCAGCTATCGATTGAATTTGATGCACTGAATCCTGTCCGCTTTAGACTTTATTTCTTGATAAGACTCCAGACAATCAGCACATTCAAAGTGATCAAATTCCAATCCAATGGTGCATCAGAATCTATAGGAGGAACTATTTACTCATTGTCAGAAGATGAATCATATTTTAGTTTCTTCCTCAAGTAAGGCGTTTTCAAGCTGATCTTTCCCATGTTTTGCGGATTCGCCGAATGCTCGTTTATCAAATGACTTCTGTTAGGAAAAAAAACCTCAGTCCGAAAGTCATTAAGACGGGGAAATGTAAGGGATCATATAGGAGTCGCATAGTGCATACGTTCAGTTCTGATTCTCAGCAAGATAAAAAAAAAAATTCAAAATAAATACTATTGGCTATGTTCTCGCTAATTACTGAAATATGCAGAATTATAGATCCAATCTTAAGTTGTAGATATAATATCCAAATTCATAAATTGCATGCAAAATTATTAACTAATGCAAAATAAATATTATGCGCAATCATAAAAAAATGGCTTTTATCTTTTTGAGAAAAATAAATTTAAAAGTGTCTTTTCAATCATTGTTTGCAGTGAAAATGATGGACACATGTTTTTAGTCATATCTTACACGTAATAATAGAAATATTTCTATTCAAAATGTTTTAAAATGCAACAAAGTATACTATATTGTTCTTTCATATATAATTTTTCGAAATATCAATATTTTGGTGATTAAACAGTTCTAAGTCTTTTAAAATTTCAAGATAATAAGATTTCAACAATTTTATGGCTAACAAAAAAAAAAAAAAAAAAAAAAAAAAAAAAATCCTTAATTTTCTTTTATAATTAGAAATATTTAAATTACATATATATCAATCTTTTTGAAATATGAATAACTACTCATTTTAAGGGAACATAATCTCTACAATATGTAACTCTTTTTTCAAATAGCCTAGTGAATTTTCATGGGAAATTATATATATAATATATATAGTTATAATGTGTTGATTTTAATCTATATACTCAGTTTTAGATTTTATTTTGTGCAAACCGTTATATACAAAACTTTAAAAGGCAAAAGAATTAAAATAATAATAATAATAATAATAATAATAATAATAACTGTAACTTATATGTTTCATTTTGTAAAAACGCGTCCTTCTGAAAAATTTGTTGATGTAAATT